>JADMNL010000029.1:63795000-64995000 GCA_016271365.2 Neoceratodus forsteri | reverse complement strand
GGTGGGCCATAGGCCCTTATCTGCCGACACTGTCTATGTATCTATGTATGTAACATGATAGAGAGGTGACATGATAGAGATTTACAAGTACATCACAGGGATGAATAGGGTGCAGAAGTGGAGTCTATAGCAAATGAATAAGAGCATCAGGTCCACTGGCATTTGACGAAGCTGGAGAGGGTGAGGTCAAAGGTAGATGTGAGGAAATGCTTTTTCACTTAATGCTAGTGGCCTCTATGATGGTGTGCTATCCTTGCTCCCCCCACTAATGACATAAAGGCAGCAGCATGCATCTGTGCACCGACTGAACACCCAACACACCTGCATTCTCCTGTTTGCTCACTGCCTTCATTACTATCTATAGTTACCATGTGAAAGTCCAGCAGTGGTGGATACTCCACCTTCCTACCCAGAGATGGAGAGAGCATCCTGTAGGATGTTCATCCTGCTCTGGCTGGCCCATCAAGACACCCAGGGCTTGTATTGCAAATGCAAGTTGTCAGCAGAGCAAATGGTGCCTGCTGCAATGTCAGGGCAACAATATGAAATCTTTTAAGATACAACTTCAAATATTATATTCTCAAAATAAATGGCAATAAAATACAGTTTTATGAAAACGTTTTATTAAATATTTTAGAATAATGTCATGTGCTACAATGTATATAGGTGCTGTAGTATTGTGAAGTATCTTGAGTGGTTTTCCAGAGCTGCACAATGCAGTAAATTCTATTGAATTTCCATGCTGTTACACTATTCCAATGCTATACTGTATTCAAGTCTGCTGCATTGTCATCTGTGTTACTACACTTCTCTCCATGCTACAGCACTGTCCTCCATGGTACTACACTGTCATCCATGCTGCTATGTTGTTCTCTGTGAAGCTGTACCTTTTCGTGTGCTGCAGTGCTGCAGTACCATCCTCTTTGCTGTTATACTATCATCCATGCTACTACACAGTCCTCCATGCTGTTACACTGATCTTCATGCTCCTTCACTAAACTCTGTACTGTTGCACTGTCCTCCAAGTTACAGTTCTGTCTTCCATGCTGCTACACTGTCCTTCAGGCTACTCTGCTGTCCTCTATGCTGCTCCTCTGTCCTCCATGCTGCTGCACAGTCCACCATGCTGATGTATGCTGCAGTAGTGTCCTGGAGCTGCTACACTGTTCTCCATGCTGACGCACTGTTCTTTTTCCTGCTACACAGTCCTTTGTGCTGCTGTGAGGTCCTACATGCTTTTCCACTGTACTTCATGCTGCAACACTTTCCTCCCTGCAGTTGCATGTTCTCCATGCTACTACAATGTCCTCCAAGTTGCAGTTCTGTCCTCCTTGGTCCTGCACTGTCCTCCATGTTGCTACACATTCCTCTATACTGCTACACTTTCCTTCATGCTGTCACCCTGTCCTCCATGCCTTTGCACTGTCCTCTATCCTGCTAGACAGTTCTTTATGCTGCTATAGCATCCTACATGCTGCCACACTGTCCTCAATGCTGTTGCACTGTTCTCTGTTGTGCTACACAGTCATCAGTGCTGCTACACAGATGTTCATGCTGCTATAGACTCCTCGATGCAGCAGCACTGTCCTCCATGCTGCTATTCTACTGTCCTCCATGCTGCTGCACTGTGCTGATGCCACTGCACTGTCCTCCATGCTGCTACTATGTCCTCCAAGCTGCTATACTCGACTCCATGCTGCTATTCTGTCCTCCATGGTGCTGCACCATCCTCCCTGCTGCCATTTTGTCCTCTATGCTGCTACTATGTTCTCCAAGCTGCTATACTTGACTCCATGCTGCTATTCTGTCCTCCATGGTGCTGCTCTGTCCTCCCTGCTGCCATTTTGTCCTCTATGCTGCTACTACTCAGTCCACCATGCTGCTGCACTGTTGAAGATGTCACTACTCTGTCCTTAATGCTGCTATTCTGGCCTCCATGCTACTGTACTGTTCTTCATGCTGATATAATGTGATCCATGATGCTGCTCTCTGCTGCTCTTCCATGCTGATACACTGTCTTCTATGCAGTTACACTGTCCTTCATGTTGCTGCACTGTTTGGCATGCTGTTGCACTGTCCTCCATGCTGTTGCATTGTCCTCCATGCTGTTGCAATGTCCATGTTGCTGTACTGTCTTGCACATTCTCCTCCATGCTGCTGCACTGTCCTCCATGCTACTGCACTATCATCCATGCTGATGCACTGTCCTGTATGCTGGAACACTGTCCTCCATCCTGCTGCATTGTCCTCTATACTGCTACTGTCCATGTTCCTGCACTGCCCTTCATGGTGTTGCACTCTTCTCCATGCCGCTGCACTTTCCTCCAGACTGTTACTCTCTCCTCCATGCTGCTGCACTGCCCTCCATGCTACTGCACTGTCGTGCATGCTGATGCACTGCCTGCATGCTGGAACACTGTTCTGTATGCTGCTGCAGTGTTCTCTATGCTGCTACTCAGTTCTCCATGCTGCTGCACTGTCCTGTATGCTGCCACTCTCTCCGCCATGCTGCTGCACTGTCCTGCATGCTGCTGCTCTCTCCTCCATGTTGTTGTACTGCCCTTCATGCTGCTTCTGTGTCCTTTATACTGCTACACTTTCCATGTTGCTGCACTGCACTGCCCTGCATGGTGTTGCACTCTCCTCCATGCTGCTGCACTTTCCTCCACACTGCTACTCTCTCCTCCATGCTGCTGCTCTGCCCTCCATGCTACTGCATTGTCATCCATGCTGATGCACTGTTCTGTGTGCTGCTACACTGTCTTCCATGCTCCTGCAGTGTTCTCTATGCTACTACTCAGTCCTCCATGGTGCTGCACTGTCTGCATGCTGACACTCTGTCCTCCATGCTACTTCTCGGTGCTCCATGCTGCTGCACTGTTCTCCATGCTGCTTACTCTGCTCTGCATGCTTCTGTTCCATCCTTGATGCTGCTGGTGGTAGTACTTTATGAAATGTGTCATAAACGAAGAGCTTCTAGATTTTTTGTTCAAATCCCCTACAAAGATCATCCTCTGATCTATGAAAAGAAGATGTGAAAAAGCCCCATATTTTCAGTGATATCATTTGCTTTCACGGCATACCGTAGTTATTCATTGTGTGGGTCAATATTTAAGACCCTTAAATCTGTATGTTTGTTTGATAATATTGCAAACATATGCTGTTGACAACACTGAGGAGTGTGGGTGCAGGGTGTCAGGGTCAGTAGCTCAAGCTGTGGACCTTCAATATGAGCAGACTAGACAGGCCAAATGGTCTTCTTCTGCTGGCTTCTTTGTATGTTTCAATGTTCTCATGTTGACATTTGAAACTACGATTTTAGTACTATTTAGCAAAGGATAAGACAGAGTACTAACCTGACAACTGGTAAGCTTGCAGCCCTCAGATCTCTGCAATGGAGGAATGACATTGTTATTAAACCAGCTGATAAGGGAGGTGCTGTTATGTTCTGGCAAAAGGAGCTATACATCACTGAAGCCACACAGCAACTCTCCGACACCAGGTTTTACTCTTCTCTTCCACATGACCCCAGTGCTGAGTATCAGACTGAGGTCACCACCACCATCAACTCTGCTATTGAAAAGAAAGTGCTCCCTGCTTCTGCTAACAGAATCATAGTTCAGCATCTCTGGACATCCAGGTTTTTTCTCCTTCCCAAAATCCACAAAACAAGCAACCCTGGTCATCCTATTGTGTCTGCCTGCTCTTGCCCTACATCCCACATCTTTGCTTTTTTGGACAGCCTCATGAGACCCCTTGTTGAGTCCTGCCCTCTTATGTTAAAGACAGTAACCATGCTGTCCAGTTATTTGATAGGTTCAGATTCAGTGGCTCTCACCAGCTCATCTTCACCATGAACATCAAATCTCTTTACACAGTGATCCCTCATAATGATGGCCTGACAGCTTTGCAGCATTTCCTTTTTTTATAATTTAAAGTTTATTCACACATTTTCCATCATAAAAGGCAGCATACAAAGAAGCTGCCAGAGACTTATTAATACATAGTAAAAGGATGCTGCCCCCAACCCCCTTTACTGCAGTAACCCATCTCAGTGCCCGTAATTGCCGAGCCTCTAATCAGATGACCGTGTAAAAGCATTAAGCCTATTATAAGTTTAGCTTGGAACCAGAGAGATTAATGAGTGAATGAGATCCCAAATTCTAGCATAAACTGCCAGTCTGTTATGTAGGCTGGCTATTGCTTTTTCTGTGCGCAAATTGGATAATACTTCTCTTACCCATTCCTGGAAAGAAGGGGAGGACCTGTCTTTCCAATGACGGAGAATTATTTTCTTAGCCTACAAGGCGACCATGGATATGTGAAATTTATGCACCTTGACTCTAATAGAAGACAGGTCTCCCAACACACATACCTCAGGAATAAAGTATTCTTGAAGGCCCAAAAAGGAGTCTAAAGAAGTTTGGATTGAAACCCAAAAGGTGGAAATATTTGGGCAAGACCAAAGCATATGAAAAAGTGTGCCCTCATCTTGCAAACATTTATTGCACTTATTGGAGTCTAAGTAGCCCCACTTGTGAAGCTTAACCAGGGAATAGTACAGGTTATGCAATACATGATATTGCATGAGATGCAGTCTATCCTGAGAGATAAATTTGTGACATGACTTCCAGAGAGAATACCAATCTAACTGCAGATGGGGGAAAAAGTTACTCCAAAATCTTGATGGCCCAAATGGGCCTCCGAACTTTTTGTGAAACAAAACCTGATATAATTTAGAGATTACACCGGAAGACCCAGAAAGTGGGGATACCTTGGGTATCAGAGAGGAGATGCTCTGTGAGGGAGGAGTACTCCCCAGGGTGATTACCAGTAAATGTCTCAATTGCAAGACTTTGAAGAAAGAAGAAGTCGGGATGCGAAATTTCCTAACCATCTCCTCCACTGATAACCAGTGCCCCTCACCATCAGTAAAGGTCGAGAGCTTACCCTCTTCGAGTTGAGGCAACCAAAGATGGGAGATTTGATTCTTGTTAATAGTAAATGATGGAGAGTTCCATATAGACTGGGCCAGGTCCAGGTGGGGAGAATGCTGCAAAAAGGAACATATCTGTAAGTAGACCTTTAAAGAGGTCCTTATTATGGGACAATCTACAGCCATACTTACTTGAGATAACTTAAGAAAAAATAATGCAAAAGGGTCCAGATTATTGGCCTTAATTGCATCCAATTCTATTTTGAGCCAAATGGGTTGCGCTTCCTCTGGGCCGGGAGATACCCACCATGAACATTTCGCAAGGTGACTAGCCCAATGATATATAGCCAGATGGGGGATTCTCAACCCCCCTTCCAGTTTAGGAGCTGCCAGTTTACGGTAAGCCAGGTGGCAATACCTATCGGCCTAGATGAATTTAGTAAAAATACCATGAACCTTTTTGAACCAGAGTAAAGGAACAAAAGCATTAAGAAGGGGCAACGGATAAAAAATCCTAGGAAATACATTCATTTTAATTATATTAATTCAGCCCCACAGAGAGGTAGGGAGTTTGGACTACCTCTCTAGGTCGTGTGTAATTCCCTGCAGTAGAGAATCTAGGTTTTCCTTGAACCATACCAAGGGGTTACGGGAAAGTTTAATACCCAGATACTTGAAAGACCTGGGAGTCCAGCATAGACCCAAGGGACTAATATCAGTCTTAAAACTTTGTGATTTAATGGAAAAAACAGGGACTTACTGGCATTCAATTTGTAGTTAGACAAAGCATTGAACCTTGCCACTTCACTTAGTAAGGCCAGAACAGAGGATACTGGATGGGACAAATGTATTAACAGATCATTAGCATATGCGGTGACTTTTACTTCATGCCTCCCAATTCTCACTCCTTGTATGGAGTAATTATTGAGAATGTTTTGGATAAGAGGTTCCAGATATAAGTTAAATAATAAAGGAGAGAGGGGGCATCCCTGTCTACTACTTGAGTGAAGCGGAAAAGAGTGGGAAAAGGCCCCATTGGTGGAAATTCTTGCCGAGGGTTTTTTATAAAGGGCGGCAATCCAGGAGATAAACAGAGAAGGGATATGGAAAGACTCCAAAGTGTGAAACATGAAATTCCAGTTCACATGGTTGAATGCCTTCTCGGCATCCAAGGAGACCAAGCCCGCTGGGAACTCCGCATCCCTGGTAGCCGAGAAGACATGCAACAAAGTGCGCAAATGATCAGAAGATAATCGCCCTTTCATGAATCCAGCCTGATTTGTACCTATTAACCCAGGAAGAACCAGTGCTAACCTGTTGGCCAGTATTTTAGACAGAATCTTAACATCCTGGTTTAAAAGAGAGATGGGTCTATAAATTTGAACCTTATCGAGGTCTTTATCAGGTTTGGGAAGCAGAACAATCAGGGCCTCATAGAGATATGGATCTGTCTCCTTCCAAGATAGGATTTGTTGAAATAGATGACCAAGTATTGGTACAAGAAGGCCTTGAAAGACCTTGTAAAATAAAGGAGAAAATCCATCTGGACCAGGGACCTTATCAGCAGGCAATTCGCTAATAACCTTAGCAATCTCCTCCTGAGAAATAGGGACAACCAGAATTTCACTGCACCTGTCAGGAAGAAGGGGCAAGTGGGAACCTCTTAGACAACCTTGTATATCTTCTGGGAAGGGAGGGTGCTCCATGTCGCTATACAGTTTAGAATAATAAGCAGCAAATTCTTGAGCTATTTCGTTAGGAGACACTTTGAGAGTTCCGTCTGCTGATAACCTGATAGGCGGGATAAATCTCATTGACTCCTGTTTGTTAATACGCAATGCCAGTAAACGTCCCGCATTTTCCCCCCTGATCGGTGTATTTAGCTCTGGTACGAATAATTGCCAGTTCTGCTCTCTCTTGAAGTAACCCCATATATTTATCCTTTAATTTCAGGAGTTTTTGAATATCCTCATCTAGGGGATTAGTCGGAAGGTTTGTTTCCAGAAATCTGATTTGAGATAATAGGGATTTAAGGTCTTCCTCCCGCTCTCTTTTCCTACCAACCGCCATGCTAATCAGTATCCCTCTCATGAAAGCTTTAAAGGCCCCACACCAGATATCAGGTTTTACACCATCTAAAGGGTTTAGTGAAGAAAAATATTCTATTTTTTCCCTAATAAGTTTGCAATATTTAACGTCTTTAAGAAGTTGATCATTGAGCTTCCATCTAGTTTCCCTGTTAAATGAATTGAGCAATACCAAATTGCATACCACTAGTGAGTGGTCGGAGACTGGGCCAGGTTGAATCGAGGAGGTCTTCACCCCGGGCAGGAGGCACTGAGAAATAAGTAAATAGTCGATGCAGGACTGCGAGCCATGCGCCATGGACCTAAAGGCAAACTCCCTAGAATCAGGGTGTAAAACATGCCAGACGTCGCAGAGCCCACATTGATCTAATAAATCCCTGAATGCCTTCTGCCCAGGGGTAACTCCACCTAGGCCACTACCCAGTCTATCTATGTGAAAATCAAGTACTTGATTGAAATCTCCCCCTAAAATAATTTTATTGGGAATCATTGGGAGAATGATAGATATAAGTCTCACAAAAAATCCGGGGTCGTCCAGATTAGGGCCATAAACACAGCCCAATAGAATTGGGACAGACCAGAGGGTACCTCTGACCAAAATAAACCTACCCTTGGTATCTTTGATCACTTGTGTAGGAGAAAAATGGATACTCCTGTTAATCATCAGCATGACCCCACAACTATTTGTCGTGCCCTGGGCACTGTAAATCGATCCCACTTGTTGCTTCCTTAATTGCAAAGCTTCCCCTTCTAATAAATGGGTTTCTTGCAAAAAAGTTATCTATGAATTGAACAGACTTAAGTGTTTAAGAACCTGAAATTGCTTATGTTGCTTTCTGATCCCCTTAAAATTCCAAGACACAAATGTTAACTCATTTACCATCCAGAAGAGATATCAAACTGAAATAATTATACTCAGCACACGAGATGCAAATCCCCTTTACATATATCCCCAGGGTTACTGCAGTAAAGCCCACCCTCTTCCCTAGCCACCCAGAAGTAAATACCGCCCATCCCCTCTAACCCCCCACCCCCCAACTGCACCCTGCCCCCACTCTCCCCGCTAAACTGTCACAAGCAACGTTCAGCACAGTACTGGTTTTAATCCCTCTACTCCCGCCCCCCGATATAGAACCTTGCTATTTAGCACTGTTGCACACAAATCACAGCCTACAGAGATCAAGCCCTGTCAGTTGTACCCCCAACAAAAATGAATAGTCCTGGGCCTTCGCCTCAGTCCAACCAAGGCATGGGTATAAGAGAAAATAACATAGGGGCGCTATGATAAGGCCATCTCATCGCCCACTCATTTATGGTATCCCAGATTAAAATCGGAGGTGCCGGGTTCAGCAACACCTGGAGGGAGAAATGCCCCAGCTCGCATTAAGAGTGAGAATTAAAATAGGAAAGCTGAAAACGTTCCACCGGAGGAGAAGGTATAAAAGCTACCTTTCCCCACTACCAGTCAGTATCCGGTAAACAGGGCCTCCCTGAGAAATTGAGAGTGCTGCATCCCAGCTAAGCAGTGCCCCTGCTAAATCCCTCACGAGTAGAGTTTCTCCACAAGTCCCCAGAGGTAGGAATACCCTCTAACGGTCGATTCCCTGGCCCAGCCCAAGTGGAGGGCAAGATGGAGAAAGCCCAGGACCATCCCAGCAACAGCCCTAAAGGAAAAAATGAGAAACTAGCCCACAACCAAACTGGGCCCTTTCAACCCCCAACAAAAATAGTCACCAAAAAACCTGGCTCGCAAACCCCCCCCCAAGAAGGCCCAAAACCCCAGTGTCATTTGCATTGGACCACTATGGGCCCATTATGAAACAGAAAGAAAAGAAGGGACGGGGCGGTCTGCGGTGACCCCCCAAGTCCACTGCAAACTATGCAGTCACCCAGATCTTCACATTCTTAAGATTTCGCAGAGAAAAGAAAACCAAAAGTTTGAATTCTTGGCTCCGTGCGATACTCGAAACTATGCCACCACCATTCAAGAGTCCTTGAAGAGATCAGGCAGCATGAACTTAAGGCTCCTCAGGGTTTCATCAAGGTCTTCATAGCTTTTCCAGGATCCGTTAGTTGAAATCTGTAGTCTAGCTGGATAACTCATTCTGAACTTCAGGCCTGCAGCAATTAGCTTGGAAACAATAGGGTGAAACACCTTGCATCTCATGCGGACTGAGATGGGTAGATCTTGGGAGATTCTCAGCTTTATATGTTCTCATCGAACCTCTTGCAGAGCACGCACTTTTTGTAGAAAATGTTGTTTCTCCAGATAATTCAGGAAATGGCACACGATAGGCGGGGAGGGTTCCTCCTGGGGTGGCTTAGGCCGTAAAGCCCTGTGGACATGCTCAGTAATGTAGCCAGAGCCAAATGGGGATGGGCCTGCCACCCGCTCAACCAATTTCCGAATAAATGCCTCAACATTTTGGCCTTCCTCTCCCTCCGGTAAACCGAGAACCACTACATTATTTCTTCGGCTCCAACCCTTCAGGTCCTCGAGCTTGGCTTCTAAACGAGATAGTTTCTGGCGCATTGAAACCAGTTCAGGGTCAAGACTACCAATTCTTTTCTCAATAGAAGCAATTCAGGTTGCGTTGTCGGAAACAGACAATGAGAGTTCATCTAACTTTCTGAATAACGACTTCACGTCCATTGCCATATCCTTCATTTCCTCTCGAAAGGGTTTGAATTCCTTGAGAAATCTGGCCAGTGTTAAGGGCTCCTGATCACAACTTTGGCTCGGGAGATCAGAGCTAGAACCACCCGAGGCCCTGGATTTCTTAGGGGCCTTCTCAGTAGTTGCTGGAGGGGTATGCTTCTGTGGGGCTTTCTTCATATAAGCCTCCATCCACTCGAGAGATAACCAGACCAGATTGCAACAGCTATTGTACTGCGTAAAATCTTAGAAACAAGAGAACATTGTAAATTAAAACACCAAAACGAGCTAAATAAGAGACGGGAAGCAGGAGCTGCTACTCACAACTCTGCATCACGTGATCTCCAGCTTTGCAGCATTTCCTGAATAAGCGGGAAGACCAGCAGCCACCCACCCACACACACACTAACTTGTCTGGCAGAACTTGTTCTTACACTCAATGTTTTTTCTTTTAATAACAGTTTTTCTAAGCAGGTCAATGGAGTTGCCATGGGCACAAAGATGAGTCCCAGCTTTGCTAATTTGTTTGTGGGTTAGGCAGAGGAACAGTTTTTTTTCTCTCATTCAGAGGGAAATGTGCCTGAACTCTACAAATGCTACATAGATGACTGTGTGGGGGCCACCTCCTACACTAGGGAGATCCTCCAAGTCTTCCTTGATAAGTTTACCATGGCCTATCCTTCCCGTCAATACATTGTTGAAGTATCCTCCTCTACACTGCCTTTTCTGGATGTCCAGCTGTCAGTACAGAACACTGGTCTGAAGACATCAGTTTATTACAAACCCACAGACTCTCACAGTTTCCTCCTCCACAGCTCCTTCCACCCTAAACATGTCAAGAACCGCCTGCCTTATTCATAGTTTCTTAGATTCCGCAGGTTATGCCATGAAGAGAATGATTTTGCTGAGCAGGCCCAAATAATGCATGTTTATTTTTATTAACAGGGTATACCCTAAAAGCACAGTGGACAGAGCACTCTCCTGGGTTGGTAGCATGCCACATAACTGTGACCCCCTCAGGAAGGATACTGTCATGCAAGAACAATGGCAAATTCCACTAGTGCTTCCTTTCCATCAGAGTACATCTTCCCTTCACAAGATCATCACCAGTAACTTTCCGATCTTACAAACTGACCCCAACATTGCTGCTTCCTTTACAGAACCACCTATTGCCACCTACCACTGGCCACCCAAGCTGTGGAATCTCCTGGCAAAAAGCAGCCTACCCACTCCTAACAGTTCCTCCTTACCAGGTATCAAACCTTGCAACAGAACTCACTACTATACCTGCAAATTTGTTTACAGTGTGACTGAAATTCAGGGTCCTACAGGTGTTTTTCTCATCACCAAGGAATTCTCATGCACCTCCACTAATGTGGTATATTGTATTCTTTGCAGGAAGTGTGCAGCTATTTACATCGGAGAGACTGGTAGATGCCTTGCTGACCATTTCAAGGAATGTTACAGGGTAGTCAGGAATGAAGACCCTGAAAAAACCATTGTATCCTATTTTTATCTCCAGGGACCACAGTGCCAATGACCTTTCTGTTTGTGTCCTTCAGCAGGGCATCTGGGATACTGACCATAGAAAAAAACATGGCAACCAAGCTGATCATTGACCTTGGCTCCCAGCAGCCCTCTGGGTTAAATGATAGACTTATTTTCTAATAACATCTTTCAGCCCCCCTCCCCCTCCGTTTTCCCTACAGTCTGTTTGTATCTGTACACATTTAATTTCTTTTTCATTTTCACCATCTGTCTCCATCTCTGTCTCCTTATCCCACATTTGTTACCTTTCAGCCTTCTTATTAATCCCTATTAATTAGTCACCACCTGAGGACTCCTCTAGCTCATTCACTCCTATCACGCCTTATCTTTCCCATCATCACCTTTTTGGTTCACAGATTCTCTCTTAATCTTGCCATTTATCACTTCTTCCCCCTGAGCCTTATCCCTTTTTCTTTCCCCACATACATATCCCTTATTTTACCTCCCCACTACACTAACTTTGTTTTTTTCTCTTTTAGATATTTCCTGAAAAAGACCTAAGGTAGAAACATAGATTTTTAACTCTATTTTCTATTTGCAGCATGCATTTATTATAACCATTTTGTTTTCCTTTCAGACCACATGCTGATGCAGCACCTTGTTTTTGCTTTTACAGTTAGAGTGTTAATATCTCCAGTAACTGGTAGTATATTTGTTTCAGATATTGATGAGTGTGTCAGATTGTCACCCTGTCCAGAAGGATCTCACTGTGTAGATGGGATAAATCAGTTCACGTGTATATGCCCAGAAGAAGGCTGCATCCCAAGGTCAAGCAAGAGAGCACCCTATAACTCGGCAACATGTAAGATAACCAGTCATCCTTGTTATATTTTCTATAATAAAATCTACTTTGGGACCATGGAATTACTGCTAGGGCTTCGTAGAATGCAAAATTCCAGAGGAGGAATTTGTGCCGAATGGCAGTTCTGCTTCTGAAATACTTTTCAGAATTTCTTGTTAAGTTCGGCAGTACCCCAAAAAGCATTTCTGTGCAATTGTGGAATCATTTTACAAGGATCACATAAAGCATGGAACACTTTACTGCAGATTGTAGAATAAAATCCACAGTTTATGCCAGCTGTGGATTATTAATCTGAAAAACATTTCACTTGTGGAATGTCAGAATTTTGCTACCAAATGGACCTCTGTTCCATCAGAATCTGAGCACTTGGCACAGTGCTAGTTACTGCCTTTTTCAAAATGTAGATCAGAGCTTCTCCAGCAATGGGGCTAGGAAACAGTGGGGTTGGGTAATGTGCAATCTGATGGGGGGGGCTGGGACCAATGGCCTAGATAAGGCCCTTTGTGTGGAATTTCCAGTACTGAGGTGGTAGGGGTCAAGTATTGGCTGAGAATTGCTGCTAGAATTGTACTGATAATGTATGCATGGTTTGAAATAATTCAGATAGCAGAACTATGTTTTTTATTTATTTATTTAAAAAATGTTTCACTGAGAGGGTACACTGTGCTGTGACTCATTTCCAGGTATGACCGGGGGAAGAGGGAAGTGAGAAGGTGCAGCAATAGGTATACATACAAGTAAATAATACAACAGTACAACAATCAGCAGAGGGAGTAAGGGGAAAAACAGCTATATATATATATATATATATATATATATATATATAGGTATACTGTGTATATATATATATATCTTGTGATCTCTACCATGCCCTATCCTTCCCTTCCCTGACAAACCAACCTCCAAGCACTGGCTTGGTGAACTTCCCTCCTACCTCTACCCTGACTTTACAACCACTCCCCCTTCCCACTCCCTAAGCTCTACTGACTTGCGAACCTTGGTGGTCCCATGCCACTCCACCCTTATTGGCCAATCGGGTTATTCTTATCACCTCCCAAAAATCTGGAATTCACTTCCCCCTCACATTCGCCACTCATCCTCTTGCTACTCCATTAACTCTGCCCTCAAGAACTTCCTTGCCCCTTCCTGTGTCTGCCAGGACCATCCCTAATACCCCCTGCCATTCTCCCTAAACCCATATTACCATATACCTAATCCCACCACTCCTATTTCCCCTCTGATCGTGCTCCTCCTTGTCCCCTACTCTCCCTCCTCCTAAAATGTCCTTCCCCCTTCTTTCTCTACCCATAATCTATTTCCCTCCTGTGAGCGTGATCACTGCTTTGTGCAGGCAGGATCCATAACACACAATGGACAATAACTTTACCCCTTTTCCCCTGTTTCTCCTTTTTCTGCAACCTCCTCAGTCACTGCTAGATCACTGCCTTGTGTAATCAGGGTCACCCAGCACACTGGTAGGGTACTACCCCCCCACTATAGTTAACCTCTGCTCCCACATCTATTCCCCAACACCCCCCCTTTCTTGCATCACTCTATATAAATAACTCTCATTGACTATAAGCAGTGTCCTACCAGTAGGGCAGTTCTATATTAAAATCACAAAACTAAAACAGCGATTTCAATAATAGCGCTGATACAACAGTGAAACTAAAAATAGTGATCGAAAGTATAGCGAGTGTCAAAATAGCTCCATTACAATTATAGCACTCCTAAGCTCTGACAACTCTGATTTGGACTCCATGATTCAGCTCTTAAACTATGAGTATGGTATGATACAAAAGCTCAATCCCAACATTTTCAAACATGTATGCACCCAAGATATCTTGGTGTAATGCGCAGATCTGCACATGCGTGTGTCTGACAGAGATGGGTGCCCAACATATTTCTCCTGTCAGCATTTTCTCCGGAGCTAATGACTGAAAGCAGAAGTGTGACAGTTCACTCAGAAACAGAGCTGCTCTTTCCATTTATGTTGACTGCTACAACTTAAGAGAAGTGCTTGCATAGTTCTCATTTTTGGATTATTTATTTGTTTGTTTTGTTATTACGGTTATCAGTCTTGTGGTATGACGCCAATAAAAATAAGAAAGGTTTGGTGGCAGTGAGATATTAGAGAGGTTACTACTGTCCCGGGCTGAGGGGAAATCTCTGTATCCTGATGTAGTAGAGGCTGCATGTCTGCATAACTTGTACAGTGGGTGTAAAAAAAAGCTTTATCTGTCATAAGAATGTCTTTCACATTTGTGGTTATCTGGTCTGCTACAAGAAATTTAGTGTGCTATTTCTATCTTCCTGTGATCATTCTAGGGTGTTAGTCTGGTACCATAACCGGAGCATTTATTTTGTTCCTTAGTGTGCTATTTATAGCTTCCTGTGATCATTCTAGGGTGTTAGTCTGGTACCGTCACCAGATCATTTATTTCATTGGAACATTAAATTTTTATTTCACTGTACTTCCTCATGAAATCTCATGAAATGTAATCATCCTGCTGTGTGGGCTGATCAGATGTAAGGTGGTGGGATACTGTGGGCTTCTATCATTACACTTCTGCCTTACTTGCTAGATGCTGCTATCTTCACATGGCGCTACTGTGACGTGTTAAAACTCGCCATTAATGGCGATCGCCATTAAATGCCACTCGCTATTGTTAGTTTAGTGATTCTTTATTCGCTATTCTTTCTTCGCTATTTTTTACTCACAATTTTCACAGGATACCCAGTAGGGTTGTCCACTGCTCTACTTAGACAGGGATAACAGGACACTGTTGAATTTCAACTCCTCCCTTGGATACCCCCCACCTACAATACCTCTCTTTCATTCACCCTGCCACACTCTTCCTCTCCTCTCCTCCTACCCCCCTTCTGGTTAAGGTAGCCTAACAGTGACCTACCCCTATATGCAATTAAGCACTTATAACCTACCCCTATACCGCTCTTATATGCACTTAAGTTCACCCTGGCATCTCTGTTTGCCTCAAAAATCATGTTCTGTCTGCATCTCTCTGTAAATTTCCTTACCTTCTTCCATTCTACTCTCCACAATTTTTCATTCCCTCCTTCCTTTCTTCCTCTCTTTACTCCAATCACTGTAAATCTAGAATATCTATGTTACACTAATGGCTACCAATTACTATTGAGTCACCTTACCATCTAGTGCTACATACTGTTGCCAAGTTATTATATGTGTTCCAGTGTTACCAACTGTTGCCAATTTGCTATATGTGTCTTCATATCTACTATACTTAATTGTTGTATTGTTAGCCATTGTTATCCACCTGTAGTCCCTCCTGCTCTCATTGTATGCAAGTAAGCAAATTGTATTCCAATGTAACATTTCTCTGTATTTTATTCCACTGTTTCCTACCCCCAGGTCACACCGGGAGACAAGCAACTTGTTGTTCGGCATGCCTTCCTGGTGAAATATTTCAATAAATAAAAATATAAAAAAATATATATATATATTATATATAGGGAGAGGGAGAGACATCTACAGGTAATGCAATTACAACAGCATAACAATCCATAAGCTGAAGTAGCAGAACAGTGAATTTTGAACACCATACAGTGATATGAATTGGTACAAGCGTAAATGGAGAGAAGGGTGTTATATATGCGAAAGTGAAACTTAGTGTTAAGTACATCAATAGAGAGGGCAGAATATGTAGGGTAGGAATTAAAATGGGGGCAGGTTAGATGGGGTATAGAGGTGAGTCAAGAGGAGAAGTAAATTGCAAGTGCAGATGTGGGGAGGGAGTTTGTGAAGGAGAGAGGAAAGGGCAGCAGGTGAGGGAGCATGATGAAGGGGCAAGGGGATGGAGTTCCACAACTTAGGCAGGTGGTAGAAGAAAGCAGATTGACCTTTGGAGGTGGATCTTCTGGGAAGAGTAAGGGAGTGGTGGTGATAGCTACTGAGAGCATGAGTTGGGGGAGGAAGTGGTGAAAATAAGGAGAAGAGATAGGAGGGGAGGGAACCAAACCAGTATTTAGCTGTGAAGGAGATACAGTGGGAGCGTCTCCTATTCTCTAGAGAGAGGAAGGAGAGGGAGTTATAGCAGTCACAGTGATGATTGAGGAGGGAGCATCAAGTGCAAAATGGCAGAATGAGTTGTAGAGGGTGTGCAGTCTGTCAAGGGAGATTTTGAAAGCAGCACTAAAGACTATTTCACTGTTATCAAAAACAGGGAGGATAATTTTCTGTACCACAGCATGACAGGCATGCAGCGGGATGCAGAGGTGGTTATGGCAGAGGGCACCATGTAAAGGAGATGATAGAATTGACATTTTTTTCTACCCAATCCCTTTCTGTTCATGCTAGTCATATTGGGTACCGTGGATCTGAATCATTAAGTTCCACAATCTGACACCCCACCCCATAAAGATCTCCAACCCACAAATGCAATCCCAGCTATTTTGATACTCCCATAGACCAAAATCAGGGAAACTTAAAGCAATATTCTTCCCCTCTGCACCCCTCCCCCCTTCCCTCCACTCTACTCCACTATTTCCCTAGTCTATTCTCTCCTACCCCCTCCCCACCTCAGATCTCACCCAACTGATTCTCGCTGGCTAGGAAACCAGTACACGGACTGGGGGTGCACTGTACTGTGTTTGTCACTTGTGGGGTTTACACCCCAGAGGGCCAAAAGCCTGCCTCTCATTCTCTACCCTAACCCTTCTCTTCACCACACCCTCCTGTAACTGTAACTGGCAGTCCTAGTAACCCAGATATGGAGTAGGTGTGCATCGAGCCACATCTGACCATTCTGGGGTTTGCATCCCAGAGGGATGAAGGTCTGCCAACCATTTTTCACCTAGCATCCTACCCCCTTCTCCCTCCTTTCTCTCCTCAGCCTTCTGCTAGCTATTTCTTATCTTATAACCCTCTCCCAACCAAGTGCATACACATTATAGTACACTAACTGACAGTTCAGTCAGTGGCCAGACACAGAAGTGAGAGGTGGACTGTGCCAGTTGCCAGCTCTGATTTGGGATTGGGGGAGTGAGGTGGTGGTCACTACCTGCTGGGGTGGGTGGGCACTATGTCACCACAAGGGGAGACATGTTTTTAATTATTATTAGGGCTCAGAATTGGGGAGAGGGGGCATTTTATTAATTACAGAATATGGCAGCATTGAGATTCAGGTGGGGGACCATTTTATTAGTTAAAGAATATGGCAGCATCCCAGATTGGATTAGGGAACATCCTATGAATTAATAATATGGGCAGCATCGGGGATCAGGATGTGGGATATTTTATAAATTAATAATATGGGTAACATCAAATTTGGGTGGGGGGCATTTTATGAATTAAATAATACAAGTGACATCGGGGAATGGGGAGGAGGGTACCATTAAACCACCAGGTTATATTTATGTAACTGCTTCATGCACAGCCATTTAGGCAGCATGTGTGTGGTGGGGGGAGGGCCTTGCACATCAATGCACATTGCTAATCTTCACCACAGGACATTGTTCTAAGTATCTTTAGACTAGCCCTGGCTGCTCTAATGGTAGTTAGAAATGTTGCCTCTGCGTGAGCTTAGCAAATTCCATTTGGGGGTATATGGCAGCTTGCTTCTGCCACATGATTCCTTGCACCAAGTTGCAGCCACTTTTGTGGTGCACGGGTGGTGCGAGCCCAGTTTGGGGCAGGCAGCCTGCAGGCAATGCAGGCTACCTTTGTGAATCGTTCTCAGTGCATGTTTTGGCACAAGGGGCAGATGCCCCTTGCGCCATGCTGGGAGCTTTGAGAATCAGGTCTAGTATGACGAGATTGAAGACACATAATTTAGGTTTCTTGGAAAGACATGTAGAAAGAAACATCATGCTCAGTTTAAAATATAAGAAATACATCTAACAAAACAAAAGAAAAAAATACTGGGAAATGACTGACTTAGCATTCAAATGCCTAATTTTTCCCAATGGTTAGCATTAAATAATTGTTACTTTGGTTACAAGTATTACTTGGGGGGGGGGGGCAGCTCCAGCGAATTAACTAAGCTGCACATTCAAGCAGACTAGATAGACCACTATGGCCTGTTTCTGCTGGCAATTTTGTATGTTCATATGTATGTTTGTACTTTGATGTGTTCGTAGATGCGCAGCTGAGGGAGGCTTATACATTCTTTAGGTTTGAGCTTTTTGAGTAAGGTGCATGGTTTTGAGCTGAGCTTAGTTATTGTTGTGTAAAAAAAGCCACCTAGTATACAGCAAAGAGAGCTAGTGAGTTAGCAGCTTCTGAAGTGTAGACACAAGCCTGAGCAAGTGTTGTTACAGCAAGATCTCTCACGCTTGCGTCTACTGTTCTGAAGTCGGTGACTCAACCACTTTCCTCACTGTACACTCAGTGGCTTTTCTTACACACAAGTAACTAAACTCATCTTAAAACCAGGCACTGTACAGGCGTTGGAACAAAACCTTCATCACTGTAAACCTTTTGCAACATTTTCTTACCATAATGTACACCGCTCGGTTATGCAACCCTGGAAGAGGAAAGCCAAAGTTATTAAACCTCAGACAGTTTAAAACTGGCAGTATCAACCAGATAAGAGTCTTTACTCACTTTCTACCTATCAAAATCATGGCAGAATCAACCAGATGACTGTTTGCAGTGTGGGGCAGCTACATAGAATGATTTACATGGTTGTGGTTGTTGCAGCCTTTGTGTACCAGCTGTGTGTGGCAGCTTGTGTGTGCCAGGTGTGGAGAGCTCTCGCTGCTACTGAGAAGGTTCTAAGGGATGGAAAGTTGTACAGGCATGCGATTGTAGTGGGGCATGTGCAGTCATCATGGTATAATGCTCGGTCATGCAGTGTGTTTTATCCAATCAGGGAATCCAGTTTTACAGATTTTTTCCTACCCATTTTATAATTTGACACACAGTATATGTGGTCTGTGTGTGTATACAGACAGACAGGCAGATAGATAGACTGACCAGTTAACAGCAAGATGAAAAGTCTTATCTTGATCCAACATATCAAGATTATATGGGGCTTGATTCTCAAAGCCCTGAAATTGACACAAGGTGTCTGCTTCAAACATTAATGTCTCAAGTGGCACCTTGCATCAAAAAATACCCCCTGAGCTATTCACAAAAGCAGCCTGCATGAACTGCAGGCTGTCTGATCCAAATGGGGCTTGCACTACTTGTGTACCTAGAAATGGACTCCGACATGGTGCTGGGGGGCATATTTAAGATGTAGACTGCCACATCCCCCAATGTATGATTCTCAGAATTCTCCCAATAGACCAGCCCCTCCCAGATCCCTGATGTCCCCATTACTATAACAATAAATAATGCCCCTTTCATTGGTGGTCCAGTGGCCCTCCCTCCTTCCCCGATCCCTAATGTCCTTGTTAACATAACATTAAATAATGTCCCTTTCATTTGTGGTACAGTGCCCTCCCATTCCTGATGTCCCCATTAATATAGCATTAAATAATACCTCTTTCATTGGTGGTCCAGTGGCCCCCTGATCCCCAATGTCCCTGCTAAATGAGTATGTACACTTTACAGTACCCGCTCAGTGACAATTCAGTCGGAGTCCTGCCATGGAGATGTGAGGAGAGCTGTGCTGGTCACCAAATCTGTCATGGGATTGGGGAAATGGGGGTGGTGGGCAATACCTGCTGGGTTGGGGGGGCCACTGGACTATGAATGAAAGAGGCATTACTTACTGCTATGATAACAGGGACATTGGGGATCAGAGGGGAGGTCCATTGGACCACCAATGGAAGGGGCATTATTTAATATTATATTAATGAGACATCAGGGATTGGGGTGGGGGGCCACTAGACTGCCAGGGAGGGGATCAAATTATTTTTTTTTAATACTGGCACATTGGGGATTGGGAAAGGGGGACCACTAGATTACCAGGAAGGGGATCAAGTTATTCATTTTAATATACTGGTACATCAGGGATTGGCAAACCCTTCCATGCACCATGTGTTTGCTGCATAGGAGAGGTTGCCGTAAGTGTGGGGACTTCTGTGCCAGGACCTCTTCTGCACCAGAATCTGGTGCAGGGTCCTTGGCACACTGGGCTCCATCACCAGCTGCTGTATGCTGCAGCTTGAGCCATTCTAGGCCCTCGTTGAGAATTGGGTCCATTATCTTAATAAGTAGGGTATGTCACAATGACCCAACACAGAAGGTAATGTTATCTTGCAAAGTAGGGTATGCCACAATGCATACTCATCCAATCAGATAGCAGCTTTAACAACATTGATGACATTACAACAGCCAAGTGCAGCACTGAAGTCAGCAAATGAAATCAAATACAAACAGTTTTATCTTTATATAATGAGCACATTTATTTTTTAGTAATTTATTTTCCTCCAAGTCCCTGGTGGCAGTACTACATCTCAGATCCCCCAGCCCCATCCCCGCTTGCAGCTCAACCTCCAGCTGCCTCACAGCTGGCCCCCCCCCGTAGTGGAGTGGTGGGGATCCCTCGACCCACCTCACACAAGGATTCAGTGCTGGTGGTGTGTTGCTGCCAGTTGTGGGGGCGGCACCTGTGGGGACTGACCACCATGAAGAGTGCCAGGACCTCTTTTCCTCCAGTTTTTGTTCCCTCAAGCTGAGGATGTGCCATGATGCCCAAAGAGCGAATGCGCATGCTCCCATATGCATTCCTCTGAATGTCTGCCTTGGCTTCCCCTGCTGTAGCCTCAGCACACTAGCCCCTAGCCTCTGCTAGGAGCCAGCAGTACACCGAGTGCTGGTGTCCCCTTCCCCAGAGAAGGAGAACAGTCTAATGGATGCTCAATCCTTCTCCTCCCAGCTGAACCCAAGTGGCCCGTGCTCATTCCCAAACACGGGTCACCGGCGTGGTGTGAGTTAAGGTGTCCAGCGCCTCAGCCCTCAGCACCACTGGGCTGGTATACAATGAGCACATTTAAAAGGTATGACTGTAAAACTGATGTTGTATAAATTGAATATATGATTGTCTAACTCAAAATATACAGTTTATCATCACTTGTATGGGAACAGAACTTACATAACTCCCATGTGGCTCCACCACTCGTTAGTTATCGTCCTGCCCCCTCACAACATAGTTTGCATATTTTGAGTGTGCCTACTGGATATCCCCTGCATATACAGTATAATGTACTGCTAAGTATACTAAGAAGTAAAGAGAAATAATGTACTCTCCAGAATTCATGTATGTAAATCATAAAACAACTGACTGGCCCAGCGGCATGGCAGTAGCACAAAATCTAAGAGATGAAAGTTGGTGTGTGAGCCCCAGATCCCACTTGGACAGGCTGAGAACTCTTTCCCAACACCCAGGGAGGAGGGATACTGTACTCAGCTCCCAGGGATGGCAGGAAGAGACAGCCTGGGACTGTCAGACCTACAGTTTGTGGGTATCTGGACAATATAGCACTGCTGAAACAGTGCATAAGTAACAGTGCTGCAGAAAATGCTAATGCTTGCACAGTGACAGGGGTTTCTCAATGTATGGGAATAATTGCTACCCCTGTCACTGTTCTCTCTGATGGGGCTGTGTTAAGGGGGCTGCTGGTGTGGTGCCCAGTTGAGCCACTCCCATGGTGAAGTAACTAGGGCACCGGCACCTGGTGGCATAGGAGACCTATCCTATGTATAAGCTGTAAGGCTACTGTTTACTCACCTTACCTGATGGAAGATTGGTGCAGCCTTCAGCTGTTGGGCATGGGACAGGGAAAAAAGAAAATAAAAACTAAACACACATCTGTTTGTATTTCAGAAGAGTTCGAACAAGAGACCTGCTGCTCAAGAATGAACAAACCAGAGTTATTGCCTTGGAAACTTGGATATTTTATAGAGAACAGTGAAAAAAAATCAGTAATCAACATGGAATTATATATTAGCGATAACATTTTCAAAAGGAAATACACATACTGAAATGCATGTTGAAGCTACAGCTGCATCTGCCCAAATGTATCCTAGCAACCCTGCCATTGGGTTTGTAAAGATCAGCCTAGCTGCAACAAAAAGGCACAATTTATAGTGAGCAAATGAAACAAATTCAATTTGTGTCATGTTTTTGCTGCAGTTGCATAATTTTTGGTCACACATTTGCAAATCCTGTTTTATCATTAAATAGACTGTGCAACAGTCTGGATAAAGACTGCTCTCCTCCTCTGGGAAAGGAAGGAACAAGGGCTGGTGTTAGCCTGGCCCCTAGTGGTGGCTGGGGGTTGGCACACCAACACTACAGTGGGGGTGGGGTTGGGGGCAAAGGCAGGGCAGACGACCGGTGTAGTGTGCATGCGATAATGCGCTGCGCCACCATTGGCACCACTGCATGTCCTTTCCTCTGTGCTAGGGGAAGAAAAAGGAAAAACACTGTGGGAGCATAAAAATAAAAGAAAAAAAAGGAAAATAGTGCCAGATGCATCTCAGATGGATCCTTTTGAAAATACTGGCCCATCTCTCTATATTAACAATCACTTACTAAGTCAGTACATTACAGAATAATATGAAAACACACAGAATTTAATTCTAGCTTCTGAAATAAATGGCTATGCAACTAAATTCCTAGATTAGGTGATCTATCTATTCTGAAACCTATGATCAGCCTCTGAACTAATGAAAGGTTTCCAAATATACTATATGTAGATAACCAAAAATCCAGAATCTTTTTGAAAATTATTAATACAATCCTTTAATGCATTCACACAAAAAAAAAATCTGTGATCAACTACTAATAAGTTAATAAAACTGATATTTATCTTTGCATTAAAGCTGTGTTTTATCTCCTTGGTTTAAATGATGTAAAGTATTTATGGTTTCTTGCAGTCTTCAAAACTTAATATTATATATAATACAGTATGTGCCGCTTGTAACAGACTAGTTTGACATGGCTCATTCCATCTGTTACAAGCTCGTTTCTCTGCAGATGATACTGCTATATATACTTCTAAGCCAACCTTATCCGAAGTATGTGGTGTACTCCAAGCTGACTTCACACAGCTAGAGCGCAACTTAATCAACTCCAAGCTACTACTCAATGTGAAAAAAAGCAAAGTCCTTTATTTTGCACCTAGTAGCAATAGGCCCTCCCCTCAGCACAGCATGTCACCTGTACCCATCTTGATGATCCTAGGTGACTCACTAGATGTGGCTGATCAATTCAAATATCTGGGCATTTGAATAGACAGCAAACGTTCTTTCAGTGTGCACATCAGCTACCTGTCTAGTAAGCTGAAAGCAAGATTCAGCCTTTTCTTTAGGAACAGAGCACGCCTTCCCCCTGACATTAGTACAGGCCACATTCCTGCCACTCCTAGACTATGGGGACATCATCTACAACTGCGCTGCTGTTTCCAACCTTTGCAAGCTTGATATACTGTTCCATTGGGCTCTGTGCTTCATTATTAAAGCACCATTCAAGGCACACCACTGTGACTTATATAAAGAAGTTGACTGGCAACCCCTCGCCACCTGGCAGCTACTCCATTTGGGTACCTGGACCCTCAAAAGTCTACTAAACAAATTACCAACCTATATCTTCTCACTTGCTAATATTTCCCATTGTTCCCGATCCCTTAGGAAATCTGCTTACATCCTCCTCGATGTATCCCAGACACATACCTCCCTCGGCAAGGGTGACACTAGCTACGCCATCCCATCGGCGTGGAATCTCATCTAGACCTCACTCAGGCTCACCAGCACTGTCGCATTAAAGTTCTTCAGAGCCCTGATGTACAAATTCTTCCCGGTAGTCTGTCACTGCCATAGATCCTAGTATATCATGCCAGTCTCCAATCACTGCTGTCAAGTAAATACCCTCTGACTTCTTATATCCTCACTAGTCTCCCAATCCACCCTTACCCCGTCCTTCCTAGTCCATCTCCACCATTAGCTGACAGCAATTGTTTAAGTACTTATTGATACTATTTGTTATTCTCCCTCTTGATATGAACTAGTTCCTGTGTGCTTCACTATTATTTTTCTTTTTTTGAGCCAGTATGTATTTCTTACCAATTATTGTTACCTTATGGTATATCACCACTGCTTATCCAGAAGCCGGATTTCAATCTGTTATATTATTGTTTTTACTAACCATATATGCACTTTTTTTCTACCAATTGTTGTACCTGTATGCTCTGTCATCACTTTTATTGTTAACCAACAGTGTACATTGTCCTTACAGGACCTTCTTGAAAATAAGTGTGCTCAATGGAGTCTTCCTGCCAATAAACTTAACTTAACTTAAACTTAAAACTTAAATAAGCAGTGTCCACTGCATCAATACAGCTTCTACCATGAATCATGGTAGAAGCTGTATTGACGCAGTGGACACTGCTTTTTTAAGTTTTAAATTTAAGTTAAGTTTAAGTCTTGCTGATGCAGGGACACTCTTGAGACACATTCAGATGCACAGTACACACAAATACAGTGATGTGACTACAGCTCCTTTAGTGAAGAATTTTCTGTTTATTTTATTGAACAAAACAGAATAACAAAAATAAAGAAATAAAAAGAAATAAAAAAAATATGAAATAAATAAAATGCTGTGCACTGGACAACACCATGTCCTTACTGCTGACTCGACTTCAGGAAGTCCATAGACAGTGTACTCATGTCTAATGCCAAGCAGACTCCATTAGCACAAGTTGCTCCTAACGAGGAATGGTGTCATCTTTCTGTTCCACTGCATGACGGAGTATCAGGAGCACTTGTCATGCTTCCATGGGAGTAACTGGAACCTCTACGTCTGATTCATCTGGTTGGTCGTCTTTCTCCATTACTAAAGCAGTACAGCAGCACATCAACGGTCCTTTGAAAACATGAGAACTACAGGGGACTTTTAGTACTGCACATTGTTTTGACTTGTTTCACTTGCAGAAACTGGTTCACTGCACATTAGCAGCAGCTGCTGAAAAAATGCTAATCTCTTGAGATGTGTGAATAGTCATTCAGGATGTGTGAAGAATGTGAGAAGCATGCAGTCAATGAGGATTCCAGCAGCCACTAAATGTGGAATTACAGGTCCACCTAATCCATGGATTTTATTACTACCCAATATAACAAATGGTGTTTGGTACTGCGATTTCGTCTGTTACAAGTGGTCATCTGCTACATCCGTTAAATTTGGTGTATTTTGTAAACAGAATAATAGGTAAGTTGTGTATTACAAGGGTGTAATACCATGAAGAGGCTCTGGGGAAAAGGGAACCTTGAGAGTGAAGCTTGAGAGGTTCCCTTGTCTCCAGAATCTTGAGATGGTATTACTCCTGAGTGATACACACTCACGTATTTGTTTTTGTTTTTAATATAAGGATCCAACACACAAATTATTGTAGTCTGAATAGTTTTCTTGATATCCATGTGCAATCAGCCTATTGTGCTACTGAGGGGTTCTGATTACCCTATGGTAATCAGAACCCCGAGCTGACACAATAGGCTGGTTGGGCATATGGTTGCCCATGCACTATTTTTTTATAGCGTATAGTCCCCCTTGACAAAGTTTTTACAGTTTTAAATTTTTGAAATAAAAAAAAAAATATTTGTTCTGTCACTTTTCTAGTGGCTAGGTTGACTTGTGCTAGGGAGCAGATGCCTCTACATTTATTGCACAGCCTTCTATTGGCTGTCAATGGGGTGTGGGAGGGATTTTCAGTAAAGAAAAATGGCAGAGTATGTCTCGCTTAGTGAGAAGATGTGGAGTGGAAGTTATTAATTGTAAGTTCTTTTAAATATGTGGCTGATCCTGCTTCTAATTTCGATGAAACTGCAGTTATCTGGTTGGTCCTGTGTTTTTCTTACTTATATGGTTGTTGCTGTTCGTGTTGCAGGTTCCGGTGATGTTTCCACCACCGCTCCTGTCTATTTGATTGATCCTACCATTGCTGCTGCCAAGTGGACTCACACCCAGTTTAGTTGTCTGATAGAACCTCTAGAAGTTTTGCAAAATGTTGTTGTACCGCAGTATGGTACAATCACGTTCCATGACCATTTGAACTGTGGTACAACAACATTTGGAAAGACTTCAGTTTCTATACAGAACAATGCCTGAGTACACATTATAAGAGTGTAGTGTCTGACAAGTAGGTGCCCATATAGTGCAGGATACTGACTAGTGCCCAACACTGTATTGCTTATTTCCCAAAAGGGACAGTGTAAACTGTGCTTGTTCCCAGGGGAGACTTGAGAATAAGGAACATGTATATTGTGCACATCCTTCCCTTGGTCATGGGCATTATGGACCCCCAGACAGTCAGTGCAATGTACACCTTGCCCCTCAATACTCTCCTTCTATGACTATCAAACTACAACTCTTGATAATGGCTGAGGCAAGAAAAGCATCCACAGCCAGCAATCTGGGAAACCAGGAATAGATAACATGCAGATGCAAACTTTCAAATGTTGTAAAACACATATGACTTTTGGGCCAATAAATCATTTGGAAATCTACCTCAAAATCTGCAATTGTAATGTTATACAATGGGCTGTTTAAATACTGCATTCTGATTGATCAGGGAGGATGAGAACCAATGAACATGTCCCACAGTCTTGAACCTTACATACTTTTCAGTTATTTTTTTTTTAAGAAAAAAAAAGGAAAAATTACTTTATCTCCTTTAAAAAAAAATCTTGTTAAATAGGATTCATTTAATAAGTGAAATAAAGAAGTTTAAGTTAGGTGTGACTAGGATTCAAAAAGTCAGTTGCATGAAAGTCTGTCCACATGTCCATTGTTATATTGACATGCTAATGCTAACTCACAAAATACCAGACTGGCTTGCACTTGAATGTAAACAGCATTACTCTGCTCTGTGATACCTGTACAGTACAAGCATGACCTGGGTGAGCTTGCTGAATTGTTTGAAGGGTTCTGATCAGGATAGCAACCAGACAAAGGAAAACAAAGGACTCTCCTGACTAAGGAAGGCAACAACTCCTATTGTAACCATCATAACAAAAAACAAATATTGGGCTGAAGCTAGACTGAAGGAAGTGTATGGAACAGAAAAAGTCTGATACTAAAATGCAAATTTCAAGAATTTTCTAGAAGACAGATATAGCAAGTGAAGATACAGTAGGTATCCCACAGATTGATGATGGTTAGATAGCTTCCCGACTGCTTGTTCTGTTAAGGTCTAGAAGGACCCCATTAACTCTGGAATAAGTAAAAATCTATTCAGGCTCCATAGACCTTAAGTTACAAGGAAGAAAATACCTCCTGACTTCTTAGAGATTACAAAGTAAGGCAAGGACAGCCTCTGATCCTGTCGGTGAGGGGTTGGTACTATTGCCTCAGACAGAATCTATAACCTGGTGGGACCAGAAAAACATATATGCATTATTATAGTAACTTGCCTTTGACTCTCAGAAGGCATGATAGAGAACTGTATTGCAGATGAAAGTGATAATCTTCAGTGCACAAGAGTCTGTTGAGGTCTGGACCTGTAATGTGAAAAGATTCCTGAGGCTTCTCCTGAGGGTCCTTGTGACAAGAAGCAACTGCAAAACCTTCTGGAGGAATTCACCCTGCCTGCCTACTGTTATGGAGTATCTGCACTAAAAGGAGATTTAACCAGATTAGAGAAGTAATCCCTGTCTTGGTGATTGCAAATGTCCAAAGTTTCTTCCTCCACCCAGGGCCGGTGTGGGGATATTTGATCTATGCTACACTCTAAATATTTCACTTGACTCTGTTATACTTTAATAACTATTAGAATCCTGCTTTTAAAGGGAAAAACAGCAAAGTGCCTTGGGGTTCTGGTCCCCATGAACCAGTGTTGTGAGCAAATCCTTCTCATACTCTTACTATTGGTTGAAAACTGACATCAGATGGAAGACTGATAGATGCAATTCCAAAAAAGGAGAATGCTAAGGAAAATGGGACAATTAGGGTGACTTCTGGTAAACTGATCAAAACAGCTGGAAGCCAGTCACTGCAGGATCTCACCTCCAGGCAGAATCAATCTTACCATCCTCTCATAATGAGGAGAGGGTGTCTCTTTGATAGAGATCATGGAAGGGTGGTAAACAGTATCTGCCACTGAGGGGTTGGAGATCTGTGGGATGTCCCATTTTTTGGTATGCAAGATTCTGACAACTGATTTACTTTATTAATATCAGACCTCACTTGGGTTATCACTGTGTGACAATGCAAAAAAAAAAAAATCACAAAACAGTTAGTAGTGTTATCAAAAAATGAAATCAGTGGTTTCACTGGTTGTAGAACCACATATCAGAACACTGTAAATTTTAATTTTATGGATTCAGCCCTTAGAAAGAGTAAATTGAGATACAAACAAAAGTGGAACTTAGGTCTACCAGGTGACCTCAGACCCATCACGTTCCTGTTCTGCAGCAGAGAACTTGTCATGATGCAGGGGCTCAGTAAGGAATTACTTTCTACTAAGTATTCACATTTTCTCATTGTCTGTGTATTGACTAAACACTTGGAACAACATATGGAATGCCTGATAAATAGCTAGAACAATGTGAACATGCTCTGGTGCATCTGCACATGCCTGTTGTGGCCCCCCCCCTTGGCCTCAAGAACACACCTTCAGTGTCTTCACAAGAGCGGCCTGCTGTTCTCCATCATAAAAAGTACTGTATAATTCAGGAGCTTTAATAGGATCTGTCACATTTTGGAACTGCCATTCAAACTGCCAGGTGCACCCTCCCCCACAACACCAGGGTTGTGGGTATTGTGGCTGAAATGTAATATTTGCTTGACTAGCCTAGAAAAGACAGAGTGGATGTCTTAATATCCCTTGCCAGACTTTGTAATTTTTTCCTTTGATAATTAAGTTATTTTGCAGAATGCCATGGTGGTGCCAATGTACAACATCATGGCAGATAATATAACACAACATCTGAAATTCCCTACTTTATGTAGGAAACATAAACAGAGGTAGTAGAGAGATAGAGATACATATGCTGCAGGAGTGCTGATATGAACCTCCATGCAAGCACGGAGGGGAAAATGACAGCTGTTCAGGTGAAAAAAAAACATTTTTTTGGAAGGCTAAAGATCTAGAACAAGTTTTAAAATCAGCCTTGATACCTATTACTTCAGCTCTGGAAGCACTAAGGAAGGGCTACAAGACTAGATGGCATTTTGCACATATGTGGTTATGTGATAATATCACAAAGCCGATGCCGGTAAAGTATGAGTGGCATGCTCATCATGAATGCATGAGATCCAGTGTCTATGTGCAACCACTAGTGAGCCACTGTGCATGTGTGAGAGGCTTGTGCGTGGCAATTATCAGAAGCACGAAGGCAGTACCTGCAGGGGAGACCAGTGACTGTGATCAAGCTAACGTAAGACCAAAAAACACAAAAGACACAAAAAACCCTTACAGAGTTCCTTATTAACCACATGAAAACACAACAAAAAAGAAGAAGCAACATCAACACTGAGCTAACCAATGATGCAATGAGGGAGGGAGGGGTGGGAGGAAACAGAGAAAAATAAGAGAATCCTCAGGTTATCTGAGGCATCAGACAGAAAGAAAACAATGCAGACCAAAAACCTTCAAAAGCTATTCTCCCTACAACTGCCTCTGGTTCACCAGGTTTGTTTCATTTGGTAGGCTGGCAGGGTGTCTCAGCGGTCAACACTCTCCTCCTCCCACCTTGGGGGTCCACTCTTACTACAGAGTACCCGTTGTTACAGAATCCTCTCACAACCCCTCACGGTGTTCCTATTAGAGGGATCAGGAGAGCTTTCCACCAAATTATAATATTTCCACCCTTTGATTGAGTTTCTAAATTGCAGTAGAAGATCCGTCACTAAATAAAGTACCCCTAGCCTGGAGACAAGGCAATCTAGACCTTGAATCCCCAGAGGTTACTTCATACTAAACGTGTTTTTTTTTTCCTCCCCTCCATGCCAAAGGTCATCTTAATATGTAGTTAGTTGTTTATAGTATATTCTCTAGTTTCCTTAGGTAGGTTTCCGCTATTGGATGGAGATGGATAGTGGCCCTACACGCCATTCCCTCTCTCCTTTTGAAGCCCCCTGATGTCATCAGTGCAATCCATTTAATCAGTGCAGTCCTGACAACCTGTGCATCTTATTTGTGTTTCGTCAGTCTCTCTGTTGCTGTCAGTCTGCTTCTGTACCTCGTAGTCAATGTTTACTGCTTAATGTTCTTTTTGGGGCTCCTTCCTAAGGTACCTTTAGCCAAGGGTCTCTTTCCTGTGACACCTCTAGGTGTTGAACCTTCTTTGAGAGTTCCTTGCTTTCGGTACCCCTACAGGATGGTAATTTCCCATGGACTAGAGAGTGCGAATGGCCAAACAGTAATCACAGTTGCACAAGCATAACACTACTCTGTTTGCATAGGCCCATTGAATTGAAAGGCCATGCAGTTCAATGGGATTGGCAACCAGCCACTCCCCTTCCTGAGCTGTATAAGCAGTTCCTCCCAGCCTCCTTCTGAAGCACTTTTTCTCTGCCCCACCATCCTCTCCTCCTCCACTAGTGGCACGCCTCTCTCCCCAGATGGATTCCTTCTTAAGGTACCTTTAGCCAAGGGAATCTTTACCATGGCACCTCTAGGGGTGGGACCCTCTTTGAGGGTTCCTTGCCTTCAGTATCCCTACAGGATGGTAATTCCCCTGTGGAATAGAGAGTGTGAACGGCCAATCAATTTTCACAGTTGTACAAGCATAACACTACTCTGGTTGCATAGGCCCACTGAATTATTTGAAAAGGTACCAAATTCTGTTTCAAGTTCAGTGTAGGACAGAGCATGCAAGCAGGCAGCAGGTAGAAGTCCTGCAAGATTAGGAGACCAAGAAGCTATGCCTCAGGTGGGCAGGGGGAATTCCAACTTGAAATGCTGGATTGGAGGCCTGCAAAAGGAAAAAAAAAAAAAAAAGGGAAGAAACACAAGGAAAAAAAAAGCTGAGTGCATGAGTTTACGTGATTTTTCTTTGTTTAAGTGTGTGTGTGTGTTGGTGTGTATGTGCATGTGTGCTGTGGAGTTAATTTGTGTGCTTGTGTTGATTTTGAACTTACAGCAACAATGTTTTTGATTTAACTTTACTAACATGGCTGTCAGAAATTGCTTAAAACACATTTCTGGGAGGCATGGATAGCTAGGTGCACTGCATCCTGCTTGCCAAAAGGGTTCCTGACATGGTGGTTGCTTCCTGTAAGGCACTGGGTTCTGAACCCTCTCAGCCATCAGGATTCAGCATTTTTCCTACCCATTGTGTCAGAGACTTTACCCAATCTAGAGTTCTGAATCCATGCAGTGACATAATCAAAACAACAAACTTCTGGTTACATGAAGTGAATGATACAGAATGATGTCCAAAAAAGGAAAACAATACAGTTTTCAAATTAATGTTTGTTTATGTACAATGATAGGGGTTTCTGGAACACAAGGGAGGGGAGGGCCTCAGCATCCAACTAGGGATCTGAGGTTCGAGCAGACTCGATAGACCGTAAGGCCTAATCTGCTGGCACATAGTATGTTAGTATGTTAATGAATTTGAGGTATTTTTTTATTCTTTGGTAAATGGGTAAGGCCCACTTGAACAAGTGCCTGATTTCAGGGGATACCAAGAAGGTTAACTGACTAATCTTCCACCTCTCTCATAACCTTGCACATCCAGTAATTTTCTACACTGTCTTAAAGGGTCCACCACCCTTGCTCCCACGCACTCAAAGCTGTCTTACTGCTGTTAATCTGGGTTGGATCCTAGGGCCCTAATGGGACTCTCTAACTCAACAACCAATCATGTTTTTTTTTTTCCATCTGACTTTGATCACTTAACTTACTTGCCGCCTAAAAAACTGTCACCAAGTATGACTCCAGAACTGTCTCTGCTACTGTTGTTATCAACTGTAACTCCTGCCACCTGCTCCCGATCCCACCGCTCATACGTCACTCTCCATACTACCAAAAATGGTTTCTGCCATCAGCTCCCAGTATCGCAACAATGTCTGATTCCAGTTCACAGTCCTGCTGCTCATGATTACATCTTCTGGTGATGCCAACTGCTGTTCCAGCCCTCATTTCCCAATACTGTTGGGAAAGAACATAGAAATCCAGCATGCCTCATGGGCCACTGATTAAGACTGTCATACACCTCCCTCATTCACACTGGCAGAAGCTGCTACCATAGACATAACTACCCAGCCTTTTCAAAAAACTAAACTGAAGTTTACCTGCAGCAGTGGTGACACCTACTAGCTCTACACCAACACTGCAACTAATAAAACTATTTTTATTCCTATTTTTCCTTAATTAAAACTGTTTTTTATTTTATTTTGTTACTTTTTCTTTTTGTGCTTATGTAAACTAAAATATATTTAGTTTTTTGTAAAAAAAAAAAATATGAATACAAAAAGACCCATTTCATAATCACAATAGGATACTCCAGGGTGTTGTGTTGTGTGGGATAATGGCACTTCTCAGGTGGTGGAAGCATTCATCCTTTGAGCTTGTGCTTCAGCCAGCCCAGAACATGCCTATTATCCCAGCACAACAGACACCTTATCATGCCTTACTGCTTAATTATCACTTGCACATACAAGATGCTCTCTGTTTTGAAAGTTCCAAAGTGTAAAACAATCGCTGGAGAGAAAGCCTTTAGGTAAAACGTTGGCTAACACTGGAATGCTTTATGCAATGATTTCAAAACTATGACCAATTTGCACAATTTTAAGGTTAAACGACATTAATTACTATCAGTTGCTGTTGCTATCAGATATATTTGATGTATTTGAGGTGTAAGTGTCTGTGTGAATTTTAATACTATAATTTGTACCATCCTGAATGCTGCCACTACCCTGAGACCTTTTGAATCTAAGGCTCCATCCAGCCTTTAAAATTCTTTCCAGTGCTCTACAAATTTTAATAAGTAAAAGAAATGAAAACATTTTTGATTACAGCACATCAGCTCTGATCCACAGACTCACAAAGCACAAGCCAGATGTTTCAGGTATTGCGTATGCAGGACAAAAAAAATGTGTAAATGTTAACATTTGGTTTAACTTCATACAAGTCAAAGTATTTTTTCATTGTTAACACTGACACTTTTGAAACTTTTATGCCCCCTGTGGTTTTCTTTCAGTAGTCTGTTTTTCTCTAAGGGTGCTCGTTTCATTAGTGATTTTTCCCCCCAAATTATAATAAAACAATCACTGAAATACTACAGCTCCAGTACTCTTACATACAGCGTGACACAATTAGAATGCTTTTTTTTATTGCAACCTATTTTTATACTACAATGGTAATAATAACATGAGAAACTCTCTGCTTTTAACATAATAAACTAAAGCAAATATACATAGTACAGTCTATAGCAAACTCCGACTCTGTACAGTATCAGCCTTGAAAAATTAAAAAAACATTGGAAATGCAACAAGAGAAAAGCTTTTAATGAGAGAATGACAACACTGCCACAGTTTAATGGCTCATCTTCAATTGTCCTCTGTCAGTATAAAAAATCTGAGGTAGAGTAGTCATCAACATCATCAATTGATAAATCTCTCCAAATTGGTGTAAAACACAGCCGCTGCTATTGCTATCACCAGCACAAGAAGAGGAATCCATCGACCACAACTCTTCTAAAAATGAGAAAGAAAAGAGAAGTAAAAACAGAAGAAACACTTACAAGGTACTGTGCTGAATGCAAAGATCATGGCAGAGGTTGTGTAGCAAGGCTGTGTGCCATGCCAACATGACTCAAACAGAAGGGGGTAATAACCTAGCTTGCAGACTACAGCCAGTTGCATGTGAACATTACACAGTAGGTGGCTTGTTAAACACAGATAGGGATTTCTATGGGCACAAACCAGAATGCACTGGAGCTAGGATGCCTTGAACCTGTGAGAGGTTGTACAAATCGTTCTGAAAGAAAAATACATAAAACTCTTTGTGGGGGGGGGGGATGACTGACAGAATAGCACAGATCAAGTTTACAGAACATAACATAGGTGGAATTTTTGAGGACATGTATCATTCCTGTCCACCCTGATAAAGCCATTATATTGGTGAAATGTTGACGGAAAGTACAGGATATGCAGGATGCTTATAATGTCATCCTATCATTAAACATTACATTTGCTTTATGATTTGATGAGTTAGTCTGTCTGTCTGATGTTTCCATAATATTTTCAGGCTACTCCCACATTTGACTAGACTCGTCCAACAATGTTTTTTTTTTTTTTTATCTTACAGGAATACAAGACTATACTAGTATTTTGACAGATTTCCATTGCTTACAAATGCCCATATTTTTATTTTAAAATTTGATAACTGGGAAAAGGCACACTGAGCCGAAACTCGTTTCCAGGTGTGACCAGGGGAATGAATGGGGAGGAGGATAACAAAATTACAAGCAAACAACAACAGGAATTACAAAACCAAAATAAGAATCACAGCAAACATAATTCCACTAGAGGGACCTAGTTTCTATCTTAATACTACGCTCCTACTATTAACTTTCTGCACTTTTTTCTGCTCCATATCCCTCATACTAAATGCTCCCATACTTGCTATATCCACAACTTCTCTCTTAAGGAAAACATAATGTGCTGGACCATGCAGAAGGGGGCCCCTCTTGAACACCCTCTGTACTATCTTGTGCTGCCTTCTCCTGCTAAACATCATCAATCTTAACAGTGTCCCCCTGATACCATGGGCATCTATTAACAGTACTAGAAGTAAGTTACCCTCCTCACAGACCCCCGTCCCCCCCCCAATAACATAGGCATACTTTTTTCCTGCAGTTTCATAACTCACCTGGTACAAGCTACTTGAATTATACCATGATTCTCCAACTCTCTAAGCCTGCATGCTGTAGTCAAGAACCTTTAAGCATATCTCTATGTGTGTCAATCTATGTGTTGTCCCTATCCCATTATTGCACTGATACATGCTCCCACACAAGTAGTCATGCTCCATATAAAAGGAGACAGCTCGATTCTTGAAAGTAATAATCAGGGGATTGAAGTAGCTTTTCCTTATCTTATTACTTTATTCTGGGAATGTGTAACTTAATCCTGGACCTCCCACACCCATTGCAGCTCCCTCTGACCTAGCTCAGCTAAAACGCATCAGCCTATAACATATCAATGTCTGCAGCCTAATCAAAAAACTTGATTTGTTACAGGCCTGGGCTATACACACCTCTCCGGATGTGACAGTGATTTCAGAATCATGGCTATGTGGAACCACCTCTGACAATAACATTAGCATGCCAGGCTAAACATATCTTTTGGTTCCATAGCCGAAGATGCCCTTTTGGACCCACATCTACTCCTGCACTTTGCCAGCACCCTCCTTCCTATCTTCACCTCCCCTGCTGGCCCATGACAAATGCCACCTGGCTGCACTACCTCTATTCTTATCCGCCTTCCACCTCTCCTCTCTCTGTCCCCCCCAACCTACCTCCCCTTCTCTCCCATCCACTTAGTCTCCCTGATTTCACCCTCCTCCTTTCCCTTTCCCTTCCCCAAAGTTTCACCTTATTGTTCTTTTTTCATCTACAAGACTATGTGTTGTTTTTTTTTTTTTTAATTTTATAAACTGTTAGCTTTGCTTATGATTGTCTCAATTGTACCAATGACGTGGAACCTTTGTAAAAGAGCCTTGGCTCAAAGATATTTGTAATCCTAGAACAAATAAATAAATAAATAAATAAATAAATAAATAAATAAATAAATGCCTTCATACAATGTGTTTAGGGCAGATAGACAATCTGGGGGGGGGGTTGCAATATACATCTTCGATAAACTCACAGTTTCAGTCTTTGACTCTAAATCTTTGCCTAAAGAGTTTAAAAGCCTCCCCCTAAAGGTCTCCCTACCATCTGAGGAATCTGTGTACAAAACTAGCTGTTACAGACCACCATCAGGGGTTCTGGAGATTCTTCCCCAACTACGTAAAATTTCAGAAGCTATTAAATCAGAATCTATCATTATGGGTGTCTTTACCCTTGAGTGGTATTCCCCTGATTCCAAACCACTAAAAGACCTATGTGATGACTTAGGATTGACACAGCTTATTTCTGACATTACCCACCCAAATCCCCAAAATCCCACTCACGGTACACTCCTAGACTTAATTTTCATCAATACACCTTATAAAATATTGTCATACAACTGGGATTTTTCACAATGACATTAGTAATCAAAGGGCAGTTGCATGCGTAGGATTTTCACCCAAACCCATTTCTACCTCCAGTTTCATCTACAAAAGGAGCCACCATAACTTCAGTAGCACTGCCTTCTTGGATAACCTAAGCAGAATTAAATGGCAAGACATTTGTCTCGCTTCTTCAGTCTCTGAGGCCTTCAATATTTTTCAGAACCTCATTCTGAAGGTAATCAACACACATGTTCCTCTGGTAAAACTTGGAACTAGAAAAACATCCTGTCCCTGGTTTACCAGTGCCCTAAAATCAGCTTTACTTAATAGAGACTCATGGAAAAAGGCAAGAAAATCAAAATTAGTCACGGATTGGGCTGTCTTTAGAACTTCCAGGAACTATTGTACCAAGTTAATAAAGACTGAAAAAGCAAAATATTTTCAAACAGCACTAGATTCCTCAAAACACAATGCTGCTGAATTTTGGCATTACCCAATAAAATAATGTCAGGGGATAGCACCTGCACAAACATGCAGAGCATCTATAACTACTAAATAATCACTTTGCCACAGCAGGACTTGCCTTTGACACCTCCACTACCAGTGAGCTTCTCCCACATCGTGGCATCAATTACCCAGTTTGCTACCCCAACAACACCACTCCACCAAGTTCACCTTTACCCCTAGAACCCTTAAACTTGTTGAAGATCTCCTACTCACCCTAGACGCACAACAAAGTGCAGGTGCCAATCAGCTCAAACCCTTCTTTCTAAAATTAGGCTACTACATACTGGCACCACCCATGACACACCTCTTCAACATGTCCCTCTCTCAAGGGGCTCTTGCCTCTGCATGGAAAACAGCCCACATTAACAACTACCAAACAATATCACTGTTATGTGTCTTATCAAAAATGCTAGAAAAACTCACAACTAAGGGAATATCCGGAAACCTCAATATCCTCAACTCTCTTCAGTCTGGCTTTAGGCCCAATCATAGTACTGTATCCACCCTGGCCAAGGTCACAAATGACTAGCAAACTGTCCTTGATGCTAAGAACCACATTTGCACACTGTTACTTGATTTAAGCAAGGCCTTTGACACTGTCGATCATGATTTATTACTGCATATGCTGCATAACATTGGTCTAGATGACACTGCTATGAATTGGTTTTCCTGCTACCTTATAAGTAGACAGCAACAGGTGAAAGCCCAGGGTGATCTCTCCCATCTAAAAACAGTACCAAGAGGGGTTCTTCAGAGATCTATCTTGGGGCTTCTATTATTCACTATTTACACCAATGACATTGACCGCAAAATTATCTTGGCAAGTGTTCATCTCTTTGCAGATAACACCGTGCTGTACGTTGCTCGGCCCACCCTTAAATCTGCATGTCTTGAATTGCAGCATGAATTTGATCTCCTGCAGCATAACTTGATCCAGCTTAAACTCCTGCTTAATGCCAAGAAGATAAAGGTCATGTTTCTCTTTCCTCAAACGAAAGCAGTATCCTTCAACCTCCCAATTACCAAGCCACAGATGAGGACAAGCTTAGGGAAACCTCTTGAAACTGTGGATAAAGTTAAATACTTAGGGTTCTGACTTGACAGTAAACTCTCTTTTACTATACACATTGTTGAACTTTCAAAAAAATTAAGGCAAAGGCTAGGACTCTTCCATCATATCTGGCACCTGTTAACCTTTGAGGCAAAATTAAGTCTGGTTCAGATGACTTTCTCCACCTTACTGATTACGCAGACTTCCTTTATAGCCATAGTCCCAAAACAGCTTTAGCAAAGCTGGATACATTGTACCATAGAGTGCTTAGGTTTATCACCAATGCTCATATAACACCCATCACTGTTCCCTATATATACAAATAGGTTGGACCTCTCTTGCCACAAGGAGGTGGTGAAACACCTCCTTCTGGGTGTACAGAGTTACCACTCTCAACACTGCCCAGCAGAGGAGCTTGAACTTGGGGGATTGCTGAGAGCCTTTAAGAGGCCCTGAAGCAGCCCTCTCCCCTCACAACACTGCCCAGCAGAGGAGCTTGAACTTGGGGGATTGCTGAGAGCCTTTAAGAGGCCCTGAAGCAGCCCTCTCCCCTCACAACACTGCCCAGCAGAGGAGCTTGAACTCGGGGGATTGCTGAGAGCCTTTAAGAGGCCCTGAATCAGCCCTTCCCCTCACAACACTGCCCAGCAGAGGAGCTTGAACTTGGGGGATTGCTGAGAGCCTTTAAGAGGCCCTGAAGCAGCCCTCTCTCCTCACAACACTGCCCAGCACAGCAGCTTGAACTTGGGGGATTGCTGAGAGCCTTTGAGAGGTAAAGCCTCTTGCACTACAGCCTGCTTTCACCCTCTTCTACTCATCTCATTACTGCTATCTGCAGACCCATCCTAAGATGACTGCCCACCTTCTCTTGTCATGCCTCTCCCTCCTCCTTCTCATGTGGCCTCCATCTAACCCAAGTGTCCCCATGGCTCCACAGGTCCCCTATTCTGGGGCCCTAGAGTCGCCTCCCTCCTTCTCTACTATCTCCTTGCACCCCAACCTATCATACCCTCCCCCCAGTCCCCACCTAGCCTCCCCCCTTTGCGCCTACGGGCAACTTATTGTACTAGCCTGCCCATCCTGTACCTCTTTGCCCACTCATTGTGTCTCTAAGCTCTCCCACTCCTACTATCTTGCTCAATGCAAAAATGCCTTCCACACCCCCCCGATCAGGGCTGTACTTCTCCTCCTACTCTTGTCAGGGAACATTCATCCCAACCCTGGCCCAAACCACAATAACTCCTTGACTGGATCCCCTGGGCTTCTTATTGCTTCTATGAATATCTGCAGTCTCCTGAAGAAACTTGACTCGATCCAATGTTGGGTCACTGTCCACAAACCTGATATCATCTCCCTAGTCGAAACCTGGCTATCTGACTCTACCCCTGACTCCCTTGTCTCACTCCCTGGCTACTCCCTCTTTCGAGTAGACCATGTAGGGAGACGAGGTGGAGGCTGTGCTATTTATATCAAAGACTCCCTTCCTGGAGTAGCCCTCCCAGCCCCTGTCCTTAACCTCAGGGCCCAGGCCCTTACCCTAAAACTTACCCCCGACCCCTCTAAAGGCCCCTCTTTCTAACCTCTGCCTATATTCCCCCAAAAAATCAAACTCAGGCCCTGGTCCCTCTAATAGAGTATCTCACCTCTCTACCACATTCCCATGAGCATATTCTCATGTGTGATCTAAACACCAACTGGCTTAGCCCTGCATCCTCCTCCACCTGTGACTCCTTTACTGCTATTGACCTAACGCAACTTGTTACCCAACCAACAAGAGTGAACCCCACAATGGGGTCGAGCACTCTTCTGGATGTAGTCCTCACCAACCGACCTAACCAAGTTTGCAATCTACAAGTCCTTCCAGATGGAATCAGTGACCACTCCCCTATTCTTTTCCATTGGATTATGTCCCTAACCAAACCCACTGCACAGGCCACCCTATGGCGGCGGTTGCGACCAGGTGGACTGAGAGGCCTGAAGCAACTTCTAGCCCAACTTGACTGGTCTCCCATTGAGACCGCCCCCAACCTTGATTCGGCCCTGGCCTTCTTCACCTTAATGTTTAACAAAGCTTGTGATATCTTCGCACCCCTAACCAAACTTCGTTCCAAGGTACGGCATACTCCCTGGGTCACTCCTTCCCTATTCCAGCTCCTAGGCACAGGGATAACCTGTGGCACCTAGCCATGGAAACTGGCCGCCTTGCTGACAGACAGGCATATGCTGCTGCCCGAAATAAATGTACCAGGGCCATATGCAAAGCAAAGGCTGATCATTATCGGGCCTCACTCACCTCATCCTGGGGGAATGCTAGAACCTTCTGGGATAACATCAAACAACTAAATGGTGGTACACGCTCTCCTCCGCCTTTCCCAACCAATATTGAGGGTATTATCTCTACTGATCCTACCTCATTAGCTAACCATATCAATAAACTTTACTGACCTTAGCTCTGTACTCCCTAGCAACTTTTTTGACCCCCCACTCTCCTAACCCTGCTCCCTCACACGCATCTTTCCACTTCCACTGGGTTACTGTCAATGAAGTCAGACCGTATCTGACCAAGGCCCTAAGAAGCAACACCACTAGCAGTGACTCCTTGGACCCCAGACTCCTCAGCCTGGCATTGGACCAGGTCATCGCCCCAATCACTAGCCTCTTCAACAAATCACTCTGTCTAGGGCAATTTCCATCTGCCTGGAAAATTGCCACTGTCACTCCCATACATAAGGGTGGAGATAGGGCCCTTTCCGGTAATTATCATCCCATCTCAATCCTCTCACCACTCTCAAAAGCCTTAGAGAAAGTAGTATCCTCCCAAATATCTGAGTTTCTTACCAAATACAGTATCCTCTGCCCTGAACAACACGGCTTCCGTGCTGGGCACAGCACCAATAATGCCCTCATCGAGTTTTCTAACTTCCTCCATTCCTCCCTGGACTCGGGCTCTCTTGCTGGTGCATTGTTCTGTCAAAAGCCTTTGACACCATATCCCATCCTCTCCTGCTGGATGCACTCAGCCATACTGGCTTTGCTGCAGGACTTGTCTCATGGTGCTCCAGCTATCTGTTTGCCCGGTCCCAGTGTGTAAAAATCAATGGCACCCTCTCTGACCTCTGTCCTATCCGATCTGGGGTGCCCCAGGGCTCTATTCTTGGGCCCCTGCTCTTTTCCCTTTATCTCAACACCCTGCCAGGTGCCTGTACTGGTAAACTCCTCCTTTATGCAGATGATGCTGTTATCTTCGCTTCTGACCGTAACCCCACCACCCTCCAAGATTCCCTGCAATTATCCTATAAAGACGTGGAAGCCTGGTTTAAAGAACATAGACTGGTTATCAATCTTAAAAAGACCAAATCTATGATCTTCTCCCACCCCCAAAACAAAGCTAGTAATTTCCAACTTCAAGTCTTCGCCAGCTCTATGTTCCCACTCGAACAAGTTTATACATACAAATACCTTGGGATAACCTTTGACCCTGCCCTCACATTCCATTTCCATATCTCCACCTTAGCCTCCACCACCAATATTAGGTTGGGAATCCTTTACCGCCACAAACACTGTCTTCCCCCCGATGCCCTCCAACTCGCAGTTATGTCCTCCATTCTGTCACTTGTTGACTATGGCTTACCAGTCTACGGGGCTGCTGATCAGACCTCGCTAAACAAAATCCATCTCACCTTAAATAAGGCCTGTCAACTAATCTTAGGTGCTCCCAGACTTACACATACCTGCCATCTTTATTCCCAGGCAAATCTGCTGAATCTTGACGAACGTCTTAGGTACCAAATCTGCAACCTTACAAAAAAAACTCTCCTTGGGCTCTCTCCTCCTGGTTTGACTGCTGTTATCCACTATGTAAACTCACTAGCTTCAACACGGTCATCCTGTAAAACCAAGTTGAAGGTACCTAGGGCAAGGACCTCTCATGGACAACGGGCTTTCCTCTACCGTGCCCCTTCTTGGTACAATTCCCTCCCTGCCAGTATCTCAGACACCCCACAATCTCTTGCTTTAAAACTACCCTCCAGAACCACCTTTTCACTACTCGCAGCTGTTGCTGTTTCTAAGCTATCTTGCTCACTCTCTGACAAAGCCCTCTGTTGGCTGCTCAAATCCTCTACCTTCTCTACCCTTGGTTCCTGTTACCTCCCTGTTGACTCCGCTAAAACACACTGTATTGATATCCTATGTTTTTCTGATGTTCTAGTTATTTCCCTGGACAATGTTAACTTCACCAATCCTGTATGTGGTAAATTGTTGATCTCATTTGTCCTCCTGTATCCTCAAAAAAACTGTACACTGTTTCTCTGTACCAAGTTGTTATCACTGTATTGTCCTCTCTGTAACGAGGTATCTTTGTAAACGAGCCTCTGACTCAAAGGTTGTAAACTGATGCTTAATAAATAAATAAAATAATAACCTGCTCTCATACACCACTGTCCTTTTCAATTGTACCCCCTGTGCATACTCACTTAGAAGATACACATACATTATGCTTGATGTCTCCAGGATAAGATCCCACTTTGGTGCATCATCTCTAAGCTATGCTTTACCTACCCTATGGAACACACTCCAAAATTCCCCAAAATTGACAGAACTTGTGGGGATTCTCTTCTTCAAGTCACTCCTAAGACATACCCTAAAGGAGAACTGCCTCTGCTACTCCGAAATAGTTTCGTTACCACAGGATCACCATATGGCACTCATATGTCAGCACTTTGCCAGCTTGTCCTCCCCTTAGGTGACACTCCCAACCTCATCATCCCCAACCCTTAGTCTTGTCTGCTCACCCTCTTCCTCTTCCTCCATATCCTCCTCATAGCCCTCCTCTCTTTTCCATCTCATTCTGAAAGTCCTTCCCCTCCCTTTTGCTCTGTCTCTGTACCACCTCTGAACTTAATGCCCTACCTCTTTGCATGTATTACTATAGTTGATCATAGATGTTCTTTGTTAAATGACACCCCATGTTCTAGTTTTATTGCCCCCACTGTTAACTGCATTGTTTTGATATCTGTAATTGTATTTCTGTATTCATTATCTTTATTTTCTTTTGTTGAGTCCGTCCAGGATCACCTTGTAAATGAGTTTTTCTCAATGGTGTATGTCTTGGTAAAATAAAAATTTAATTGAATTGAGTAAAAGACAAAAGTTTCAGGAGCAAGTGGTTACAAACATGAACTAACCCAGAGCGACTGAGCAAAAATAAAATAGTGCCGATGGTATAGGAGAGATGACTAACAATAATGGGAGATAGTAAGTGCTTTAGGAGGGAGACGTGGGGGAGAGTAGACAAAGGGAGGTAATGTATTTGGGGAATTGCAGTGAGCTAGGAAGATAGAGGAGAGGTAGAGGAGACACTCTGGCAATACAACTATATTCTTTAATAACAATGCAGTATAGTTCACGTTCAGAAATGGCATAGCCAATTCTTTTTTGCTGCAGCAATGTATTTTTTATGATTAGATTTTCATGTTCCCCCATTTGGTTTCCCATGCATCACACTCGAATGATGAAGTCAGTCACAGCTGCTGCACTTTTTCTCGTGCCTGAGAGAGGAGTGAAAGGCTAAATTTACAACTGGCATCCTGTCTGCTTCAGGATCAGACAGTGGGCCTTGCACCAACACAGAGCACAGAACCTCCTTCCTCCATGGAAGCAGTCACCTTACAGCCAGCCTCAGTGGGGTATTCTGCAATTTGTATACCAGCCTTGGTCTTAACGGTGTCAGCTCAATGCGCTGTGGCCATGTCACTGGGTCAGCCAAGTGCAGCATCTTTTAAAGATTGGTGTGCATTCAGAACTCCAGAGAACCTAGGGCCCAATCCTCATGTGTGGAGGGGCTTGTGTGGCCTTGAGGTGCCCTCTACACACGTGGGAACTCTATGGAAGCTGGGCATGTGTTTGTGCACCTCCATCTACACTAAATTCCACTCTACTTGCATGTCTGCATGGCAGCCCAGTCAGAGGTTGGGAATCTGGAAGGTTCCTGCATCTGTATGATTCCAACACTGATTTCTCATGGTAGATGTGGTGCAAAGGGCAATGGAGTTGTGTTACCATAGGTCAGCAGTAAAGCATGAGCGTCCTCCATGGAAGTGGTCGCTGCACAAATGTTTAAATTCCTGGGACCAAAATGTCATCAGTGCCACTTGCCCCAGCCCTTCAAGTTGGCATAGATGGTTAGTGGTTATGTAATAACATAAAAAATGTTTCTCTTTAAATGATACAGTAATCCTTGGAGGACTTCCGTATCCCACAATCCCCTGTTCGGCATGGTGCAGGGATGCTCCACAGTGCCAGGCTGGCATCCAATTATAAACTCACCTTCTGGCCCCACTTTGACCTCTACCCTCTTCTCTGCTCTGATAAGCACCCATGGAGGTGGATGAAGGGGCCTGTGGTTGCTGCCAAAAGTATGCACATCTGTGCGTGGGGGGGGGTCTGCACCTTTGGCACCAATCAATGATCAAGAAGAACTTTGTGGATTGGGTCCTATGTTAGTGACATGGTAGAAACAAGTAGAATTGAGGGATTGCATAGCTCACAACTTTGCCATGAACCTAGAAGCCCAGAATTCTATAGCTGACATTAGTATCTGATCTATTCTATAGATGAGAAAAAAAAACCTACAGTGAAGAATTCACACATTACATTCATTTTAGCAAACAGTCCACAAATCACCTTTTTTGGTTTTTTTGTTGTTGTACTCTTTGGGAACTAGATAAGGCCCACTAGATACAAATGCTGGTTTTCAGGGGCAACCAAGGAGCACTGGAGAGGTTAACTAACTTGCTCAGAGTCAGACAGTATGCAAGGGGAGGTAGTGGGAATCAAACACAGGTCTGCTGGCTATACCAAGGTCATTCCTAGCTTGCTGCTCTAACCTTTAGGCTATACTGCCAGCCAGCCATTGATGTCAGTTGTATTCTATATGCAAGAAAAAGAAAAATGTGGGGAAAAATCAACAGTTTACATTACAGTTTTACAGTGTATGAAAAATCCTGCAGTTAACTTATGGGTGTATTTTTGCGGAATGTTTCAACAACATTCTATGTAACATTTCGAAAGCAGAATACAAAATTCCTTCTGAACTCCACCAGCAGAAATTAGTATTCTGCACAACTCTAGGCAGCAGTCTTGAGGACTCTGTATGCCAATTTTTCAAATATAAATACTTGTATAAATGTCAATATGTACTCGCTGAAGAAGAGGAGGGAAAGGGGGGACATGATAGAAACATTCAAGTACCTTAAGGGCAGTAATAAGGTACTGTGGAAGACATCTTCCAATACAGAAGGAGTTCAAGAACAAGGGGACATGATGTGAAATTGGAAGCAGGCAGACTAAGAGGGAATGTGAGAAAGTTTTTCTTTACGGAGAGGATGGTGGACACATAGAATAGTCTGCCATGGGAGGGGGTGGGAGTGAGCACAGAAGGGGCATTTAAGCATGCCTGAGACAGGCATAAGGGAATCTTGGAAGATAGGATGAAGGGAGGGGAAGCCACTGACAAGTTAAGGCCAGAGGTCATAACCAAGTATAGGGTTGAAGGCAGACTGGATGTGCCTAGTGGTCCTTATCTGCTGTCAGTTTCTGTGTTTCTATGTAAACTTTAAGGAAAATGAAATACCTCTAAAAGAAAAGTGGACAAATACAGTTGCTTAAAGCCTGCACAAGAAGACATCTTATGGTTTTATCAGGTCCTCTTATGGAAGTACTATAAATCTCAATGGTATTAATTTATATTATATGAATAAGGTGTGAGTTAAAGCAACAGAGCAATGAAACGGGACAGATGTGATGCTCTTTTGAAACATTACACATTCCGTGCAAAATGTAGAATTTTGTCTGCCACTCAATTTATGCTGCTATTTTAAAAGTGGCTCAGTAAAATGTTTTTTGATAAATGGCACTTGTTAGTGCCTTTTAGTGTTATGTGAGCTTGATCTGTGGGACTAGAGCCCGTGCGTTCTAGTACTTCTCTACTGAGCTACTTTTTTGCTCCTGGAGAAAAAATTCAACCCTTCCTTTTTTCACTATTAAAGAGTCCAATCGTCTTTCAATTTCATTTGGTGATAAAACATTTATCATTCCACCACAATCTGGGTATCTTATAAATGCTTTCATTTATTTTTTTTCTCAAGAAAAAAGACAGCCACCATATTCAACTTAGAAATAGCATTGTAGACATCCGAAGGGTTAGGATTGAGGAAACAAAAAAACTTACAGTGCGCAGCAAAGGTCATACCTAGAAAAGTAGAGTTGATAGGTATGCTAATATTTTTAATAACTGTAGCTCAAACTAGCTTTTTGGAAAAAAAATCTTTTGGATTTTTTTGCACTGCTGCTTCAGTAATCTTTTACCATTTGCAAAGTCTCCATGAAACATAGATTTGTTTCACTGTGTATTAGGCTCAGTGGGCCCAATTCCAAGACATACTATATGGCGCAAGTCGCCGGCACTTGTGAGTTGCTCTATATGCCAATACCCTGGGAAGCTTGTGCCCAATTCCAGAACAGGCAGGGTCTCTGGCGGCTACATCCTGTGACTTGTGGCACCACAAGTGGTGTGTCAAAAGAAGGGTGCACCTCAACAGGGTGCCACAAGCTGTAGCAATGCCCTCTGACAGGGTGCAGATCTCCTTCTCATAGCCCCAAAAGCACAGCCCAACCAAAGCCCCACTCCCCAAAACAATCGCACAGCCTCACAAGGTTATACAGGCATCCCCCCACAGCACCAATGCCAGCCACCTGGTGACATGTACCATGATCCCTAGTAGTCCCGTGGCCCCCCACCTGGCAGTGCCAATCCACTTCCCCACCCACTCCCAGTTGGTGAAAGGAAAACCCCACCTCTCACCTCCATGGCCAGCCATGGACTGAGCTCCCTCCAAACACATACTAATGTATACAGTATTCGCTCAGTCATTGAGTGCATACTGTATACAGAAGTACACGCTCAGAGGAAGCTCAGTCAGTGGCTGGCCATGGAGGTGAGAGTGGTGTTTTTCCAGTCGCTGACTGGTAAGAGGTGTAGGGGCATGGGGTGGACTGGCACTGCTGAGTGGGGGGCCACTAGACTACCAGGGATTGCAGGAGGTCTCTGTTGTACACTGACTGTGCACTGTGCAGCACAGAACGGGGATCGGGATTGTCTTTGGGTGGGTGCTATCCCTGCAGGGAACATTGCTGCCCATTTGGGGGGTTTGGGGCATGGAGGATGTATTGCCCTTCAGGGTAGTTCATCTATTGGAGCACTGGGGGGGGATAGCCTTCCAGGGCATTAACTGTATTTGGGGACTGGGGCTTGGGGTGACAGTAGCCTGCAAAGGGCTTCTCTGACACAATGGGGGATGGTGGGGGATTCATTGGGTTTGAGGGGCTGTAGGGTGGCCTTGGCACAGTTCAGCAATCACTGGTGGATGTGACATACATTTAGGCCAGCTAATAGCTGGTCTAACTGTACATAGACCAATGTCCTCTGGGGGATGTCTTGGAATTGCAAATGTGCTGTTCCAGCAGCTACCCTCCCAGAATAGGGCACAATGGCTGGCATAAACACCCTTGCACCATGTCGCAGGAGGTTTATGGCATACCTGGTGGCATAGGACCATTTCGGCACAGGCAGCCTGCAGCATGTCACAGGCTGCCTTTTGGAATACTGAATGGTGTTACTCATGGTGCAAAGTGCTTCTTGCACCATTTTTGTTGGTGCAAATCACTTTGTGCCACACATAATCATCCTGGAATCGTGCCCAGTATGTTCACAGAATATCTAAGCTTGCTAGGGATGTCTAAAATTTCCTGAGCGCTAAATAAAGATATATGTTAAAGAGCCTCAGGATCCACAGAGAAAACACTGAAAATGGAGGATTTAGACACAATTCAGTTTAAGTTTTATGTCTTTTATGTAATTACATCCCTGTTTTCTTTATTACTGTGGGCATTTTCATTACCAGGATCACTGGCCCCTGACTGTATCTGCTTGCTTGGTTTGTTTTTCTACACATGACATCATAATCCCATGGTTATAACATCATGATTATCTCCACACCAACAGATTGTTATGTCATAAAACAGAACTGTGATGTCAGATAAAGACATCTTGCCAGAACAGATAGGAAAGAGATCCTGTTGCCATGCAAATGTTCTTAGTAGTAATTAAATAAGGGCAAGAATTATAGAAATACAATTTGTAATATAATCTGAACTGTGTCTAAATATTACAGTTTATCAAAGTTGCCCCATCGACATTAGATGATCTTTAAAGAGCAGGTGCTGAGTCTTACTAATTCTACATATTTCATAGCTTACCCTCTGGTTTAGCGCGGTGTCCCCAAAGTGGAATTTTTTTCTGGGGATGCTTCAAAATATAGCACTCGTAAAACAGTTCAGTGGAGCTGGTATCTGAAATGCTAAGATTCTCCGACTCAGAGCCGTACCCCCACACTTGCTTGTTTTGTGACATCAGTACTAGAACAGCACGGGGACACACTCCATAGGCTATAGTGGGGGACATTTTTGAATATGCTTTTTATACTCTCATGTTATGTCATGATGTTTATGATCTCACCAATGTGAATAGAATCAGCCTCTACAAAGCCTACCTTAGGAACCACCTTCAGTCCTCCAATCTCTGTGACTGCCACTGACCCTTAACCTGCCCCTTTATCCTTAGACTATGGCTTCTGGCTGGCTACTCTCCCCAACCTGATAATCTCAGAACTAGCTCCTTTGGAGCTTTTGTATGTATTCTGTTCTTTAGTCTCATGCATGAATCTATCTGCCTAAATGTTAATCAATTTACTGTATTTCTTGTATCATGAAAGAATGTTTGTGTTTCATCTCTGCATTGCTCTGTGTCATGTTTTACCTGTATTGATGTGGAACCTTTGAAAAGGAGTCTTTGACTCAATGGTACTTTCCGAATCCTCAATAAATTAAATAAATAAATACTTTATAATGCTGAATTTAAAAAGGGAAGGCCACCACTCAACTAACAAGGACAGGTCATGCTAAAACAATAGAGCATCGTGACTTCAAGTGGCGAATGAGCTGCTGGGACAAACAAACTTTAAGGGGTAGAGATTCTTAGGTCTTGAAAATTTCCTCAGTAATACATAATGGAAGAAGAAATCTAGACATGGTGCAAGTATATGGAAATGCAAGCTGAACTGTGTCTAAATATTATGTGATTAAAGTGTTCCCTAATGTATTAGTAGGTTGTTTAAGAAAGGTTGGCAAACATTTTCTAGATTAGAGAACTCATGACTTAGCTGAAAATAAAATGTAATGTTTTTGTTTTCACCTCCAAACTGGAAAAAAATTGAATCACATATTCATGAAAAGCAGTTCATTGGTTTACTCTTGGCAAAATGCCCAGATTCCCAAGACTAAAATTATAATATTGTGTCTGTACCATCATTTTCAATACTTCTTTACTCAAGCAATAAAAGCAACAATAACATTGGATAAGGTAATTGCACATGATTATGTAAGCAATAATACCTGACAGGGTGGGTGTTACTAGGATATAATGGACTGCCCAGGGGTCTAATGAGGCCCATCGCCATAGGCAGAGGGCCTTATAGCCCGAGAAGGTCCGTACTTTCCCATAGCACCCACCCTGGAGGGTATTACTGTGCTTAGAAAATGGGCACAGAAAAAATATAGGTTTGATAAAAAATTGTTCATGAAAAAAAAATTTAGATTACATTTTATAATTAAATAGTTCCTCCTCCTGTACTGGGCTGAAGGACATTTGTCCTAATGAAGACTCTGTAATTAAAAAAAAAGCTGCTGGAATGCTGTTTGTGTTCCACAGGGGACTGTTACTGTTTATTCATTCATGAAAGATGTTTTCCCCCATTTCTTCCCATTGCTTCCAAAAGAGGCAACAATCTGCCCTTTGCATTTAAAATGAGCAGTTGTGGTCTTTTCTATTTAGCAGTGACTGGATGGATGCAGGAGGGCAGTGTACTGATTACGTGAGCTCGCTGTGAGGAAGGACTGAAGGCAAAATGCTTACTGAGAGGAGTGGTACTTTCTTAGGTTTGCATACCACAGATGGATATCCATCTGCGATACGGAAACCTAAGAAAGTACTGCTCCTCTCATGCATCATAGCGCTGCTGTACTGAGTGCTGTGTCTGTCGCTTGTGGAGGTTTCAGCAACATTAGGAGCTTGTCTGCAATTTTTTAACTAACAAAGCTGAATTTATTTGGAAATTTTATGGTGTCTTATTAGGGAGTTATAATGAAAAAAGGTGAGATTGGGTGGGTCGCTAGCTGAGGTCTTGCTCACCGAGCTGGAAAAAATGGTAGCAGTGAAGTCTGAAAGTCAGATTGGCCCTAGGATATTCTAAGTAATTGGGCACCTCGAATTGGCACTTGTTTTTTTACCGGGCATTGTTAAGAAATAACAACACTGGTGCCAGGGTGTTTCAGCTAATCAGAGTGGAGTATTCAGTTGTCCATTTTCTAAAGTACTGTTATATCTTCACAATATGGTTTAAATGTTTGACTGTATCATAATTCACAATGTTTATGTGGCCCAGTGAACAGGATTGTTCCTCTTCTTTAAAACATTAAAGCAGCAGTGCAACAAAAATGGGCTAAAATTTGACCCCATCTTTTTTCTTCCTAATGGATGCCAGATGTCTTCCAGTTTATTTTAGTGGTGAACTTTTCAGTTTCTGTTGTCTTTTAGGAATTTTGTGAAAGTTTTCAAATAATTATTTATTAAGAAAAAAAGATGGCCGCCTCATTTTTGCATAGAAATAATATTGAAGACCTGAGGAGGGTAAAAATCCACACAAAAATGTAAATGTACAGTTCACAGAAAAGAAGCACCCATAAACCCCAAATTAACAGTTCTGGCAATATTTTTCATAGCCATAGCAGAAAATTAGCTTTTTGGAATAACTTTTTTCACTGCACTGCTGCTTTAAGTATATGGAAATTGAGAAATGTTTGTTAACAAATGAAAAAAGGTATCACAATATTCTCACCTGGGGGCGCTTCCTCTGAAATTGATTGAGCTCTTCTCTGCACTGCTGGAGTTTTCTCTGGCAGGAGCAGTACTCATCCCCAAGGGCTTCCAGCTCAGACCGTAACTCTGCACACTATGACATTAAATGTAAAAGAGTCATTAGAAAGCACTGGGTCCTCAATACATTTGTCATATACTGTAAGACGTGAGAACAGGGCAATTTAAGAATTAAATTACTGCAGCTGTTTCAGAGTAATAAATCAGATGGCGGGTATTGTTCAGTCTCCAAAATTGAAGTACTAGAAATATACAGCATAGGTGACAGATGATGGCCTCACTCAAGCTATGCAGTTCATCTACAAGTGTGATGGGGCTGGATTCCACCTCATGCGTGGCCAAGCAATGAGTAAATTATAAAAGTCCTACTCCCTCACAAGAGGTGATAAACTGCATATTTTGAATCAGATAATTGTGTTTTGGTTTAAAGGGACACTGCCAGCTTTGCCCCCATGTTTTTTATCACTTCCAAGTAGTGTGCCTGCTGGCACACACCTTTGACATTTGTACCCCAGAATGCATCCATAGATCCAGAAAATAGGCAGTTGTACCCGGTTTTGTAATTTTTTGTTAAATTTCTTGTTCACTCGGTCGACCCGCCACCTGAAGCATATCGTGGTTGGGAACACGCGCCAGGCACAAGCGCATTCCCGAAGTAGGATTTTATATGAACCTTTGTAAATGAGTCTTTGACTCAAAGGTATTTTCGATTCCTCAATAAATAAAATAAAAATAAATAAAAAAAAAAATACCACGGCCACTGTAAAAAGATGTTGCTCCTGTTAATTCAGCAAAACGGAACTGCTCCTAGTGCTTATGAATCAAAACCAAGCACTACAAGTATCAAAATTTACATTTCCAGACTGGAGCTGAGATCCCGTGCATGCACAAGGGTAGCATGCTCTAACACATGCGCGGGATCTTTGCCCGTGTCTCTTTTGTGCATGCACATGATTTTGGCTTCGGTCTAGAAATGTAAATTTTGATACATGTAGTGCTCGGTTTTGATTCATAAGCACTAGGAGCAGTTCCGTTTTGCTGAATTAACAGAGGCAAGATCTTTTTACAGTGGCCATGGTATAAAATCTGACTTCAGGAATGTGCTTGTTCCTGGCACGTGTTCCCAACCACGATATGCTTCCGGTGGCAGGTCGACCGAGCGAACAAGAAATTTCACAAACAATTACAAACCCAGGTACAACTGCCTATTTTTTAGATCTGTGGATGCATTCCAGGGTACAAATGTCATAGGTATGTGCCAGTAGGCAAGCTACTTGGAAGTGATAAAAAACGTGGGGGCACAACTGACAGTGCCCCCTTTAATACATTTGACTTTTAAATCTCTTGCAGCTGTAACTGCTTTTGTTTCATTTCAACTGCTGACTTCAGTACTGCACTGGGCAATTGTGATGTCATCACCATAGCGAATGGTACTCTCTGATTGTTTCAGTACTCCATCGTGATGATACCAACCTTCAAGATAGAGATTGTGACAACACTACTAACAACAAGACACAATAAATATTGAGCCTAGCCCACATGCTTCACTTATCTTGACATTTTTACTTGCATTGGTCTTGTATAAATACAGAAATCACTGATAGAATTGTTTTGATCAGGTAAGCAGAATTTAGGCCCTTGCAAACTAAAAAAAAAGATGTGCCTGTGCCTTAATTGAATAATCACTCGTTTCTTCTTGCTTTAAATGTTGTATGTGCATATATATGTGTATATATCACTTCCTATATGTTCTTACCTTTCAAACTTTTTATTGATGTCATATTTTGGCAAAAACAACAGAATGTTATGACTGTTTAAACCACTGTGTGTTTTTTATGTATTGATATATGTAAGTTGTACTAACATGATATATTGTATAAATATGCACTGCTTACAACAGACTGATCTGTAAAACCGCTGTTTATTCAGCTTATGAAGTGTCCCCTTTAATTCATGTTTTCCAGTTATTCTTTTCCGGTAAATTTCAGTGCTGTAGTGGAAGTGGGAGTGTTAGTGATATGCAGGTATAGTGCCGTACTTAATCCTGTGCTTGCACATAACATTCTAACTTCTTTTAATCTTTACTGTTTTATGTTAAACAAACAAACAAAAAAAAAAAACTTTAAGGAAGTTTTTAATGTGTGTCACACCTTTTGGACAGCATATTCCCTTAACATATGCTCTGTTTAAGCCCGGTTGTTCCAGTTCAGGACACTATAAATGCGATGACCCATTTATCGGCAGAGAGTGAGGAGTGCATTTTGAACACTGGCAAGGGTTACATCCATTGGAATTTCTTCTTCCTTCACTATCCTCCTACTCCTCCATATCACCCAACATTTAGTTTAGTTAGTTTTTGTTGACTGGGTAAGTGCACTAGATGAATTCTGCCTATTTTCAGACACGACCAGCGGGAGGGGGGATACAGATGAATGCCAACTGACCCTGGACCAGATTAAGCTGTTTGTGGCATTTTTAGTGAATGCTGCTACTGCTGTTGCAGTAGCACCTCATCTGTGTCATCTGGAGAGGGAGCCTCTAATCATCATTGTTTTGAAATTGTGAGAAAGAGGCCAAGAGCAAGTAGTACCTACCAAAGCCCTACCAGATACCTGCTATTGATGGAGGGCAAGGTCTGGTATTGGCTATTATTAAATATAAGGAATTAATGCTGTGGGTTTTGGAATTCATAAATCTTCCAGTATAACCAACTGACTATTATACAGATGTCTATTTTAATGGATGAACATATATATTCATTGTAAAAAACTACGTTAATTCAGACATTAGGGGTGAATAACGCAAAGTACACAAACTAGGGAAATTAAAAAGCATTAGGGATTTGGGTCTTTGGAGTATTGATGAATGAGTGGTGGGGTCTTCCTTGGGGTTGTCAGCCCTAATGCCCACCCCCTGCCCCCAGCCTGTAGCCTCCTGTCTGAAGCACAAAATACAGTCCCAGACTAGTGCCTAATAGTGATACAGTATGGTCAACATAATCTGTCGGGAGCATTCTTTGAGCAGGGCCCTGTGTGCAGACACCACATCTGACCTCATCTGATCAGTGGAGGGGTGAGCATTAGGGTTGACAACCCCAAGGAAGACCCCACCACTGATTTGCCAGGTCCCCAGAGACCCAAAGCCCTAATATGTTCTCATTTCCCTACTTTGTACAATTTGCATTAGTCAACTCTAATGTCTGCATTAACGTAGTTTTTTTGCAACAAAATTCCCTTCTTTTTCTGATAGTCGAATTGTACCCACATTTGCACATGTCCCTTTGGGACCTGCACAAAAGGAGAGAAAGACAATATTGGAGACAGTCCAGACCCAATGCATGGGCCCAGCAGGCCTCGCATTCTTTGTTTTTTGATATTTTGACACCAACTTTGAACATAGTCTTCTTATGACCCCACCTCATGAACCTGGTGGGTGAAAATGTTCAAATCCCTGCTGAAATTTCATTCCACACCGAAGGTACAAAATCACATTTTGGCCAGGATGTTCAAAATGACAGCTGTAATGTTCACTAGGTGGTGTGAAAAATGGGCATGTTGAAAATTTGGGGTCAAAATATTGAAAACTACCAAAGTTATGCGAGTGCAAAGAAAAATGTCAATGTATGCTCATAATGTGGTCATTTGTAGGATTTTTTCACCAAATTTTTAACATGGCTTTTTGGGACCCCACCTCATGAACACTGATGGTGAAATTATGTTACTCTGGCCCAGCAGGTGATTTTATGCAGCAACCATGAAATCACCTTCCAGGCTCAATTATACATGGTTACAAATAGATTATTCTATATATAATCCCCCACAATCATCAGTAAGCACATTCAGTAATCAGAACTCTCTGTTTTCTACTTCTAAAAGTTAAACATTGCTTGATGAGCTCCTGGTAATGAGAACACCATATGCCAGTCACTGGTTACTGACAGCATTTGGAATGTAATAGGTCTGCCCATGCAAAGTTACAATGTATTTATTTGTATTGCAGTATTTTCTGCATGTAGTGGAAACTCACTTCCTTCTCCCGAGCTTTGAGCTGTGATGCTGTTTGCTGCAGCGCTTCTCTTAGTTTCTTCTCTGTCTGGTCCACATCATTCCTCACAGAAGTCTCTTCCTTCTGGTGAAGCAGCTGTAGGTTTTGGTTCAGCGTGGCATTCATAACATCTAAATTAAAAATAAGCTACCATTTTTAAACAACAACAACTGTAATTAGGTGCAGCACAACTGCGTGCTTGCCAAACTCTCAAAACTCAAAGCAGTGAGAAAAAAAAACTAATAGTGCAAATGACAGATATATGGTGTGAACGTGTGGTGGGTATGGTGGCAGCACTTTGTACTGCTAAACAGGAAGCCCAGGTTCTAACCTCACTTTTGCAATAAGCTTCTATTCAGACCTGTGGAAGTGAACTATTGTTATAAATCTGTCTTACACTTTACTACCACCTGCTGGCTGATACAGGAGTAGCACAGATGCTGGGTGTTTAGTTATCTAGACAGCTACTGACTGCAGATTCTGTTAACATGCAATGGAGTGGGGGGGACAAGGTGAACAACTGGCAAATTGCATGCCAAACATATAGTAGAAACAAGTGAAAACCTGAACCCCAGCTGGTAAGGCTTACTATCCTGAGTCAGTTCCATGGGAATTTGTGAATAACAGTGGCCAATGGCAAATCTGGTTTGGCTTCGATTCTGCACCTTTTCTTTGGTTCAACTTCTGTAATTTGGCAAAAATACTTTGGCTCACAATCTAGTTATTAGCATGGATAAAAAGCAGACCCAATAGGGGTGTGTCAACCCCACCATCTTACCCAAGTCAATTTCTACCCTCCGTACGTCCCTCTTCTCCCACTTCCATTTTCTTTACCTGAGGAGGGCTAGGTTTTTTTCCTCACTTAATTTAATGAATGTTCAAGGTATTACAAAACATCAACATCCCCCATAATAGAGTAGAAATTGCTATTCTCAGCCATTTCAGCAAAGTCCACTTTGTTGTTTATTCTCACCCTTTGCCATGACTAAGGACTCAATCTGTCCTGTGCACCCCTGGCTGATGTAGCAGCAGGTGGAAGGTAGAGTCCATTTTAAAATTAGTACAGCAATCTGTAGCAAGTCTTGTACTTGTAAAGAAGGACACAGTACTCCAATACTGACTCAAATGCCATAAGGTATCCACATTATCTTTTGAATAAATTGAAGTAAAAACAGCAAAATAAATTACAATGTTCATAAATGTTCTGTAAATGACCTATTGAGGGGCCAACATTTAAGTCTGTGAAACAATTTTCTTTTGCATAATGCTTTGTATGCCCTGGCCATTGCCTGTGCCTAACATAAGGCATTCTCTGGTCTCCCAATCTCATTCACCACTCCGCCAGCATGTCATACCAGTTGGCATTCACACTGGATGACACCCAGGAGTACCAGTGCTGTCACACATGGTGGCCAGTGTGCACAGGACATCTCTTTTGTTTTCTTGCCCTTGGACCCTTGCACCCCTGCAGAAAGTGCCCAGGCAGACCACGCTAGCATATAGCATGCCCAAAGGAGGTGGCAAGCTCCATGGTTCACCTTATTTTATTATTTTTTTTAAATCTTACGAACCCAGGAATCTCTTATTGAGGCAGACAACTAGAGGCAGCTTTTCAGAAGGGGCAGATGTAACTGCATACTTTACATCCACCTGCCTGAATCTGAAGACTGGGTATGTCATTTTTATAGCTTGTGTTTCTTTGCAGCAGAAAGTCATCATTTTTTCATCAGCCTTTAAACACAGTGGGCGCATATCTGCCCATGATGCTGGCAAGTTTAGGAATGAGCTCAGAATGTTGGGGGGAGGTGGACTGAGCATCCCAAAGGAGGAAATGCAGAAAGATCCACTGGAAAACTGCCATCTGAGTGACCACAGGGGGTGGTGAGGTAGGAGCTGTTCCTTTGTGGGGGGATGCAACCTCTTTCCATGCACCAACTCTAATCTGCATGAGAACACACACATGTTGCACTTGCCACTGATATCTGGTGGGGGGTGGGTAAAAAGGCATAAGTAAAATCCATCTTTTGTTTGCTGGTCCTGCTGTCTTGCTGGGGCTAAGTACAGTCACAGAGAATAGTACGTAGCCCTGGGACAGCAGCAGCACCAACAAACATCTGATTTGAGCTTTCAAAATCTCTAACATACACTGCAGGCCGTGGAATCTCCCACTTCTCCAGCTCTGCTCTGATGATAACTCCAGGGGATTTGGTGATTTGTAATTACAGAAAATGTTGGCTTGGAAGTCAACAGAATCATCCCAATACAGTCAGCTTTACTGCAGTGAACAGTATGAGAAAAAAGTGTGTTTGGACACAAAGTGCAGATAGGGAACAGCTCCACACTTGGGTGTAGGGCACTTAGTGCTGACTGTTCCCAACAGCAGCACTAAACTGTACTAGTCTAATGTGGACACAAGGTAAGTTTACTGATACAGGTTCTCCTGCTGTCTTTGGGAGTACTGGAGCTGTGCAAAATGCAACATTCCTCCAGTAGAATGCATGCAGAATGACAATTCCACTTCTAAAAAGCTCTTCCAAAATTTCAATTTTCATTACACAGAGTTTTTGAAAAGCATTTCTATGTAAATTCCATGGATTACATAATCTGCAGAATATTATTTTGAGGTTTGTAGGAAATGATGCTGTGGTTTGTGTAAACGGCAGATTACATTAAAAAAAAAAAACACTCCACTTTCAGAATTTCACATATTAGCTTCTGATGCAATTCTGAGGAAGTAGGTAGAATTTCTGTATTCCACAGGACTCTGACGGAAATGGAATTTCAAACCATCCACACATCTCTAGTGAGTAGATGTCAGTTCTATTCTCATTTGCATTAGCAGCACAGACATAAAAGAAAGTGTTGAATGATGGTGGCCAGGGTCAGCGTTTGACTTGTACCAACCTCTGCACAGTAATGTTTCTTCCTTCATCTGCAACTGGGATGACTGTTCCCTCAGTGAGGCTGTGTGAAACCAAAAAGCCACTGTATAAGAATTTAGGTATGAGTATCAACTTTTTTACAAACATAGTAAAAGTTCTAAAAGCCCCCCCCACACACACACACAACTTTCTGTCAGCCTCCTCCCCATCAGCTTCTCTTGGCAAGATAGAAAAATAAAAACTGTGGGTAGACAAAGAACTTGCAGTCTATTCACTCTGTTCTGTCAGGCTGTGCATGCAGCCTCCCAGCCTCAATGCCACCTTTCTGTACGTGGAGCCCTCAGCTCCACAGCTTGCCCCCTTGGCAGGGCCTGAGGGTAGGGTTCCCATGGACAGTCTTGCCCAGTGAGGGCTTCACTGGTGGTGGAGCAGGACCTAAGAGTAGCAGGTATTTCTTCCTGCAAGAGTGGGTTTGTTATCCTGCCTGTTTCCCCCAAACCGGCAGGATGCCTATCTGGAGCGACTCCACAGCACACACAAATGTAATGTGTGCAGGTATAGAGCAAGTAAAGGTCCGTCCTCAGAGCCCCTAGCTAGCATCACTACTTCTTGTCACCCAGCTGGGGGTCATGCAGCAGGGCTTGGATCTCATCCACCCTGGAGAAGGCAAGTATGTTAAGGGAAAACCTACCGTCTTGTTGGCTGTTTGCCACTCATAGCTATTTCCCAATCTTGGGTCATCGGTGTCACAAGCAGCAATGGTACTGCTGTGTCAGCAGGTCATCAGTAATGTCTTTTTTCCAAAACATGTTTTGTTATCACATTATGGAAAATAGCAAAGAATTGCTCAGTGTTCAGAACTACAGTAGCTTGTTGGCGTTTCAGTTCCATAGCTGAAGAACTTACCCTCTAAATATGTTACTCTTGTTTCCATGTTTAGTTTCTGTTCTTCAGTATTTCTTAGTTTGGCTGTTTAAAAATATAAACATCTCATTATTTATTTATTTATTTATTTAGTTTTTGTTTACTGGGTAAGTGCACTAGACAAGAAACTGCCTATTTTCAGGCACAACCTGGGAGTTATATACAGAGATACAGTTATATACAGAGTTACATACAGAGGCAATAGCAAGTCAGGAGACAAATAACATCACAAAACTTAGTGCATGGAAACTAGACTATAATAGGTATCTCAGGTATTGCTGCATCACAGTTGATGAGGCAGTTGCAAATGGGAAACAATAACTGAGGAAGAAATCATACAACACATGTTCTAGTGCAGGGGTTAGCAGCATATGGGATCAATATGGCAACAGATCAGGTAGTGCAGGTCCCCCCAAGAAACAGGTGGTCACAACCAGAGAGAAAGTAAGCCTTCCCACATAAGAATGTGGCATACATATAAGGAAAGTGCTTTAGATTTAGGAGAGCTATACTAGGCAGGTGATCCAGTGATTTGGGTGCATGTGCATCTATCAGTGCCCATGAGGTAGGCACGTAGCTCATTTTTGAACACCTGGTGCGATTTGGAGAGCCTAATTGATGAGGATAGGGTGTTTCAAAGCTTGGGGTCTGATGCTGAAAAGGCTTGTTCACCCATTTTCTTGGCACATTTAGATATACTAAGGCAAGGCTTTTCTGCCAATCTGAGTGGATAAGCTTGTTTTGCTTGGTGTAACAGGTGGCCCAGCACTTCCGATGTGCCAGATCTAATGATGGAATCAATTGTACGTCCTGCGGTGTATTCACAATAAGAGGTAGGGGAGAGCCAACCTGGACTTGAGTACAGTATACACCTGTGGGTCTGCCTGGGGACCAGTAAGGCAAAGTGGCAGATGTTACTGTAGCAGGTGTCCCACCTTTATAGTACCCTTTTTTTTGCATCACGGAAGGTCGTTATGCCATAGGTGAGGCTAGGTCTAAGAATTCCCTGTGCGATGGCCAGTTTAGCTGCCACGTTTCATGAGGAATGGCTTTTGTAGGCCAACCCCAGGTTTATATTTACAGCTTTGCAGCCTGCAGGTGGAGGCTACATGCAGGTTAAAGTCAAGCGAGGGGTCCAGCATTATTCCCAAGTACCTGAAGGAGCCCACCACCTCCAAGAGGGTGCCATCTGTTCCTGAGATTGACAGTGCAGATGTCTGTGCTTTGATCCTCGGTGCTGAGCCGAACATCATGGCCACCGTGTTTTGGCATTTAGGATTAGCTTGTTGCATGTTAGCCATGTATGCAGGCATTCAAAATCGGTGTTTGGTGTGGAATTTATAGTGGTTACGTCTTTGGCATTTGTGTACAGTACCATGTCATCTGCATGCAGAATAGTAAAGGAGGGCCCAGACATCACTGGTAGATTGTTTATGAACCGTGAGAAAAGCAATGGGCCAAGGATGGATCCTTGAGGCACCCCAACGGTGGTAGTGGAAAGATCAGATTTGTAGTTGTTTATTTGAATGAATTGCATACATCCAGAAAGGCAGCTGTCAAACCATGAGACAGAGTCTTTTGAAAGACCAAGTGTGTCCAGTTTTGATTGAAGCAGGTGGTGGTCCACAAGGTCAAATGCCTTGGTTAAATCTACGAAGACTGCTCCTGTGCAGAGGCTCTTGTCCATTGAAGGTTTTATATGGTTGGTAAATTTGGTAAGAGCCATGGTTGTGCTGTGGCTCTTCCTGAAACCATGTTGTGCAGAAGAGAGTAAGTTATTCTGTTGTAAGTGTTCAGCCACTTGGGTTGCCACAGTCTTTTCTAGTAGCTTATTCAGGGCAGATAGTTTGACAGTTGGTCAGTAGTTATTTATGTCCTTGGTATCCCCTTTTTTGTTGTGTATTGTTACTACCTGGGTGATTTTCCAGAGAGACAGGACTGTCTTTGTACTGAGTGAGAGGTTGAAGATCCTGGTGACTGGTGCCGCTATGGCTGGAGCTGCTATTTTAAGGAACCTTGGTATTAGGCCATCTGGTCCAGCCGATCTGTGAGCCGGGATTTTTCTAAGTAGACTTAGCACTTCCGCTGTGTTAACCTCTCTTAGGTTAAGTGGTGTAAAGGCAGGGGGCATGTCACCAGTAGGTGGAGCATTTGACTGGTTTGTGAGTATCTCTTAGCTAGAGAAGTCAGTAAAGTGGAAGTTTAGTGCATTTGCTACTGTTATAATATTGTTACAGTTTGCTCCAGCCAGTGTCATATCCTCTACAGACTGGTTGCTGCCTTGCCCCATGAAGGATTTTACGTGGTTCCAGAAACTATGGGCGTCATTGGTCGATGCTTGTAGCAGTTGGTTTGAGTAGGTCCTTTTTGCCATGTGAATGACTTTCTTACAGACATTACGCTACCTTCTGTATTCCTCTGAGTCTGCTTGTCTGTTCAATTTCTTTGTGGTGATCCAGGTCTTATCTCTGAGTTTCATGGTGGCTAATAGACCACTATGTACCCATCTCATAGTGGTGCCATGTACTCTTCTTCTTTTTAGGGTTACGTGTAGGTTCTGCACCTCCTGCAGGGTGTTTATGAGAAAAGCCACTACAACTTCAACATCCTTTGTCTGGTACATTGGGGCCCAGTCTATGTTGCTGAGATCAGCATGAAGGTCTCTTGTGCCTAGCTTAGAAAAATCACGGAACTGAATTTCCTTGAGAGGAGGCTTGGGTATATGAGTGCTCCAGACACAAAAAAACAGGGCGTGGTCTCTGATGGAGCCAGGAAGTGTTCCATACATCCTTGTATGTTCCAGTCTGTTTGTGACTATCCAGTCCAACACCGATTTGTGATTGCTTTGTTGTGATACCCTTGTTGGGCATGTAATTAGCTGTGTTAGTTGCAGTTTTCCCAGTGCCGCTTTATAAGATCCTGAGTGTTTCCCTGCCCAGTCCAGATTGAAATCACCCTTTAGTAGAACTTCATTTTGTCCTTTTAGGGAGGCCAGAGAGTCCATGAAGCTAGTTAATCCTGGCAGGCCACTCTTGGGTGGGTTGTAGGCACAGATCAGGTTTACTTTCTTGGTGTTTCCTAGTAACAGGACTACATGTAGGGCTTCGAGGGTGCTGGCTGTATCCATGAGTTGTACTGTACATTTTAGGTGTTCCCTGGCAAGGATGGCAACTCCACCTCCCCTTTTGGTGGAGCCACGGTCCTTTCTTAGTAATTTGTAACCCTTAACAGCACATAACGAGTGAAGGATGCTTGGTTTTAGCCACATTTAGGTTAGTCCAAGTATATCTGGGGAGTAGTAGGATATCCATGCTTCTAGTTCATCTAAGTTTGCTGCCAGGCTTCTAATGTTCATGTGTGCACCTTTAGTCCTTGAGTTTTGAACCACTGTGGGATGGGTCCCAAGAGGAGTCCCAGGGTTTGTTTCGATGTTCCCCGACCATGATAGATATAATAAGTAAAGCCATATTTCTGCAATGAATTTTTATAGATGCCTGTAGCCCTTTGGTCCTTGGTTAGGATGGGCAGTTAAGTAGCACCCTAATTTTGCTGTGTTGATGCTCTTTAAGTACCAGTTATTGACTGAGGTTTTATCCTTACGGGTTATTAGATTAGAGAAGGTGAAAGAGGTCACTTCCTCGTGTCCATTTGCACCCTCTGGATAAACTTTCATATGATCAGGAACAATTTCCATCACTACTAATATGCCCCCTAACAGACAGCAGACACTGTAGACAGCCTCCTTTTCTGTTTCTAATCCCACGCTTACAGGGACCAGTAAGGCAGCTTGTTGGTTTGTCAAAACTGGCTGTTATTGGGGGTACTGGAGAGTTTAGATCCTAAGTTCTGTGTAGTAACATTCGACTGCATGAATTTACCTGAAGCGGTATCCCTGCCTAGCAGGAAGGGGACAAACCAAAAAATGTCACCCCTTGCCAGAATTATGTTAATCACCACCACCTATGGAGGCTATGCTCTTACTTATTTGCCTGGCACTAATGGTAGTATTTTAGGCACTATTCAGGCATAAGCCTTTTAGTCAGCTTTTAACAGTATTAAACCAGGATAGGCAATTACAGATTAACTGGGTTAAGATAGTCAAAATAACAGCCTTATTTAGGAAGGGACAATTTGAGCCTAACTCTAGCAGAAAGTAGACCTAATTTACCATTACGTTATAGAGAGGAGTAATTCCTTAAGCTAGTAAGGGTAAAGTAGACTAATTTCAAGATAGGCACAGGCTAGATAGCTATAATATCCTAGTCAGTTTATAATAGTCTTAATGCAGGATAAGCACAGGCTAGTTAGCTGAAAATACTGCAGTCAGCTCCCCACCTAGCTATAGCAGGAAGTAGACCTAATTTATAGTTATGTTACAGAGAAAAGCAGTTACTAAAACTGGTCAGCTTATAATAGTCTTATAACAGGATACACACATTGCTATCTGGCTGAGACATTCTACAGTCAATTTCAAGTCTTACTTCTGCAGAAACAATCATAACCTAGCTTTAGTTAAAGTACAGCATATTTGAACTACAGTCAATAGCCAGAATTTACAACAGGAGAGATGCTTGAAGCCTAGCTTTAGCTGTAACATAGCCATTGCCAGGGGGAGTTCGTCTGGTTCGAAAAAAAAAACCTTTTGAAACTCCCCCTTTTTTTCATCATTTGTAAAGTTTTTTCATCATTTCTGTTTATTTTGTGAGTGTCACAGAGTGCTTATGCACACATGATGAACCCCAGCACTTTGTCCCTGCATGCACCCCCCCCATCTGCTGCCAGTCAGCTCTCTCAGTGCCAGTAAGATGACTGGAGCTGCTTTGTGAGTCTTTCTCCGCACCCTCCCCCTATGACTGACTGGCCAATTGAAGCTCACGTCAGCATCGTGAATGTGACCGGAATGCAACACAGCCACTGCCCACAATTCACACTGTCAGCTAGCACTCGAGGAAGATAGAGCATGGTGGCAGGCTCAGAGACAACGTCTCCAGGAGAGCAAAAAAGAAGTAGATGACCTCCACTTGTAATATTATTAGTCACCAGCAGGTAAATTTTGCTGGCTACTATTGCTGAAGATGTTGGCCACTATTACTGAAGATGTGTCCCTTAATAACTGTATATCAAGGGATAGGCTGTGCAGTTGGGCAAGGGAGCTGTTCAGGTGGGTGCGCTAAAGATTTAGAAATAAATTACTTAAATCCCCTTCTTTACAAAATACAAAGTTGTCATGTTTCTTATGCCTGTTTTAACTTTTCGTAAGCTAAGCAAAGGAGGTATCACAGTGGAAAAGCAATGCAAGTGTTTGGAAGGGTCTGGCTGGGATCTACACTGCCACCTCACTAATTGTGCTGTTCAGAGAGGTCTTCACTGTGGCCCCATTTTCACTGACATTCAGTTCCACTTTTGTCTGCGTCATCTGTGCCAGACACCATTAAAACAAATAAGTTGTGATAAGCATTTTCTCCAGATGACCACATGTGTCAGTAGAATGACATTTGTTGCTACAGTTTAGTGTTATGAAAATACCCACTATACTTTTAGAAGCATGGTGGGGTGGGGGTGGGAGGGATAGGCATTTAGGAGATGGTAACTTTGTAATGGGAATCCTGCCATTGTTAAATTACCTTTTTCCTCACTCCTTTGTCAAACCTACCACATTGGAGAATGAAGTGAGGGCAACAATTGTAGTACCAATATTGAACTAAGCAGGGTGCCTGGTCTAGTAACATAGACAATGATGGTAGAAAAAGACCAGAGGTCCATCCAGTCTGCTCAAGTTCCCTATAATCCGTGGAACCTACCGGTTCTTCAAGGTACTAACCTTCCCCATCCTCTCTCTATTCTCCTCCCTGGTCCTGTCACCCCTGGTAACCACTATTCCCTTCATTAAGTCCCAGCTCTGCTTGAATCCTCTGACTGTTTTTGCACCTACCACTTCGGCTGATAGACTGTTCCAAAGTTCCACCACCCTTTCTGTAAAGCAATATTTCCTCTCACATCTCTCTTGAACCTACCTCCTGTTAATTTCCATTCATGTGACCGTGAATTGGTATTCAGGCTAAATAGTACCCAGCAGTTCACTTTGTTAATTCCTTTAAGGAACTTGAAGATCTCTATCATATCTTTCCTCTCCCTTCTGGTCTCCAGTGAGTACATATTTAGTGCCTTGTGGCGCTCCTCATAGGATCTGCCCTGCTGGCCCTGAATCATTTTTGTTACTCTGCACTGCACTGTCTCCAGCCTTTCCTTATCCTTTCTGAGGTGAGTACTCCAGAACTGGGCACAGTACTCTAGGTGAGGCCTCACCAGGGATCTGTAGAGGGGAAGTGTTACCTTCTTTTTTCTGCTATCCATACCCCTCCTGATACATCCCAGCATCCTGCTAGCCTTGCTATAGGCCACACTGCACTAACATGATTGCTTAAATGGACTAGCCTAAACACACTCCCTGTAGCATGTCCAGGGAATGTCTAATCTAACTGGCACCTAATTGCCACCCCTGAGCTTGTGTTCCATTTTCTGTAAGTAGTCGTTCTTGCTTTTGATAACCCATCATTTCCAATGTAACCTGTCTCCTGTCGTCCTACACTGAACGGGGCGAAGATGCAATAGCTCTACCTGCCCTAGGTCTAACTGCTACCACTGTTGTCATGTCAAAAGTTACCCCTTCTCCAATGATCATTGCACATTGTCTAAATATTCTGTACGCATTGTACTGCTATGTATACTTTGATTGTACCTGCACTGCTCTATTGTAACCACTATGTATTCTTGGATTGCACCTGCACCACTCTATGTAACCACTATGTACACTCGGACTGTACCTGCACTGCTTTTTGTATGTAATTAACTCTGTGTAGCCCCTGAAAAAGGGACCTCTGTGGCCCAGCGGGCTTACCCGGTTAACAAAATTTAATAAATAAAAAATAAATAAATATTAAGTTGGGGATGGTGGGGGTTACAGCAAGGGGTAGTGGGAGATCAGATATGAGTTATTTAGGCCTAAAATAAGCCACAAAAGTGCACCATAGAGCATACCATAGCTCATGGTTTCTGGGGGCCTATCAGCCCCAAACCCTTGCCCTAGAAGCAAGCCAACACTGCAATAAGTTAGTAGTGTACAATACCCAGCCCAAACCACAAAACCAGCTGCAGACTCTGCATGGAGGTTCATTGCATTAGCATTTGCTTCTGATATGTGTGTGTGTGTGTGTGTGTATATATATATATATATATATATATATATATATACATATACACACAGTGTGAGCCACCCAGATAGTAGTAATTGCCCTTAGAGCAAGAGGTGGAGGGGAGCTCACAATGAGTTATTTTGGTTTAAAATAAGCCACAAAATGAGTCATAGAGTATCTAGTACCCCAAAGCTTCTGCAGGCCTCGCAGCCCCCAGACCCATTACCGGAGATACTGGATGATTAAGGACCCCTCTTGCACTCAAGGATAATTACGACAGTTTCACCGTAGCTGCAGGCTGTTGCTCCACCCACTGCCAGCTACCAGTACACTCCCTTGTAAAGAATACAACTAACAGTCATAATAATAAACAGCCTGCAAATTACTAAATAGAACTCAGGGGTGTAAGGCGCGCCCCACAGAAGAAACAACAAGAATTAAATAGTCATAATAAATTCAACTGTGCAAATTACCATATAAAACCCGGGTGGGTGTGGGGGGCGGAGTGCCCCCATAGAAGAAAAAACAAATATATTGTATATTTGAAATTGTGTGCCAGATCAGGAGGCGAAAGGAGCTGATGCAGAGGACAATGCTGAGAATGTGCCGTATAGTCGGAAAACCGGGGTTAAGCTGTAGGAAGATTACAAACGGAAACACAGTGCTGCGGTAAAAATATTGTTAAAATGATGAAACTTAGATGCATAAGGGAGGTGTACAGAAAATACAGAAAAATAAAACAGTGCAGTGGTTTGCAATAAATAGACTTTTGGTAGCATGTCGTGGTTGGGCGTGTCACTGTATGCTATTTTTCTGTGAGAGGGGGCGTTTTCATGGCGTGGAAATAGCCGTCACTACTGAAATGCTGTGAGTTTTTGATTTCGCGCATTAGGGATCCTTAATCCTCCGGTATCGCCCCTTTACCTACACACTGGTAAATAAAACTGCAGATATTAAAGCTGATAACATAATATATCTGAGACAATGCCTTAGGTATATTACATTAACAGCATCTTGTTGCCCTCCAGTACTGAATACATATATGTATTCATCCTGCAGCCAGCCAGATAATAATTTTGTTTAGAGCAAGGGGTGTAGGATATCTCAGCTATGACTTCTTTAGCTTCAAAATAAACCACAGAATGTGCCAGAGAGCATCTAGGATCCCATGGCTGCCAGGGTCCTGGCAGCCATAAGACCCACAGCTTTTTTTAAAAGGTCACAGACTGCATAAAAAGAACTCCCCTTGTGAAAATCCTGGCAATGGCCCTGTATAAGGCAGCCTTATTCTATAGCCCATAACCTCCTAACTGGTATTACTGTTTATCAGAGCCCCTCCTACTCATCCATTGGGCCAATGAGCCCCTAGGAATAGTCAGAGGTCCACCCTTGATGTGGTGTATACAGGTAATGCTCTGGGAACAGGTGGTGGGTGGGAAGTACTAGCAGGACACCCTTGCTTGTGCATGAGACCATTAAGTAACAGCACAAAACCAAACAGTTCCAAGAAAAAAAAGGAAGAAAAAAGAACCAGTACCAAAGTCTATCCCACACTGTCTCTTCCTGGCAGTGAACAGATTTAGTTCTGAAAGATTTCCCTCTGCCAGCTTATCAAAAGAGGATACGCTTCACTACAGGGTTACAAAAGGGGTAGAATACTACTGGAAAGATCAAGTATATAAACCACAGTTGTCTGCAATAGCAGAAGCTGAAAAGTAAGCTAATAAGATTTATGAGTGCAGACACATCAAACTCGGGTACCGCTGGAAAGTCCCACCTTTTCCCTACACTAGCAGCCAACCACCGACTATTATGGGGCATTTAACAAGGGAGGCTGGGACTTTTTTCAGCCCACAGATGCACACATTCTGTTCTGCTCCCATGGCATCAGAGCATAAAGTTAAAAAAACAAAGAGATTTTGTCCAGCAGAAGATTAAAAAATAAAGATTAAAGTCTGTCCTACAGCTGGCTGTGCTGTGGGAGGAGGGGGGTCCCAGCAAGCAAGGACCAGTCCAGACCTCCTACCCCCGATGTCCTCCATCCAAGTATGCTGGTGGTACTGCTGCTTCTCAGCCCAATTTAAACAGCTCCAGCAGTTTAAAATTGGTGTCTTTTTCTGACCTCTGCCAGCAGACTTTTCAGCCCCCAGAAGCATACTCTATCCTGCTCCTGTGGCAACAGAGCAGAAAGTTAACAAAAACAAAGAGATTTTGTCCAGCAGAAGGTTAAAAAATAGAGGTAAAGATTAAAGTCCCTCCTGCAGCAGGCTGTGCTTGGGGAGGAGAGGGTACCAGCGAGGAACAGTCCAGACCTCCTACCCCCTATGTCCTCCATTCGAGTAATATAATAATCTTGTCCAAGTGACCAGGAGTCAAATGATGAAAAATAATCAGATCCACAGGAAACGGTGAATTACTTGGGACCAGTAAACTATTGTTACTGTAGATCAAAGACACATTCGGTTCAGCGACGGGGTTAAGTCAGCCTGTACTGCAGTGTATTGGACAGCTGGAGGGCAAAATTGGCCCTTTCACTCAGTCAGGTCTGACAGACCCTACTCCCAAAACCCCAGATGATGCAGCATGTTCAGCCTTGAGAGGAGAATCCCCATCAGAGGGCATCTGTGTAACATTTCTGGGGAGGAAAAAGGTTGTCCTTGAACAGTGATGGTATGCAGCTCACAGTTACACATATCTGCCCAATACAACATATCAAATGTGTAATATAAACACAGTACCATGAAGTACTTCCGGCTGGTTGATCTTTAAATAAGACTGTGAGGTGCCAGAAGACTTCATGAATAATCCACAAGCCCTGAAATAGCTATCCTTAAATATATTTACCATCAGTGTAGTTTGCCATTGTTACAGACCAACAGAAACTTGACCTCTGAACACAGATCCATGATGGGTGGGCATTATACTGTCAGTCATGCCCGGCACTCATTCAGGATCCCCTGCCCTCCATCCAACAGACTCTTTTAAAGTATATCCCCTCATCTGAACCCCATGTTGGCCCTTTATGGTGGCATTTAAGCCCTGATCCATTATGGGTGAGCAATAAACATATTGAGGTGCACACCCCTCATCTGTAAGTGGGATGACTTTTCCCTCAGTGAGGCCATATGAAATCAAAAATCTACTGTATAAAAATGTAGGTATGGGGCCAGCCTGCAGGTACAGTGAAAGTGTTTCCTTGTGTGGTACTGATGACTGGGAATTGGGAGTGGACCTCAGACATCTGAGGGTCAACCAGAGGGGAGGAGGCAGAGCATACCAGGGACCGCTCACCTTCTCCGAGGTGGGAGGGAATTTCATACCTGATGCCTAGCATTAGCAGAGGGGTGCGGCAGTCCGGGATCATACTGGGAGCCTGGGGTGGGTTCCTGCAGACCGCTGAACATCAGGTGGACAAGTGGGGAGGGGGGACAAACATGGGAAAAAACCCTTGGCTTGAGCTTTATGATGCCTAGATCCTGGCATATATACAAGAACCTAGCCGATCACAGGGGTCTGGATCTTCCTGGCAGCATCTGAGGGCTGAAAATAGAGCATAAAAAAAGTCTGGTATAAGTAACCAACTTTTTTTAACAAACATATTAAGAGTTATGTGAGATCTCCTGCCCATCTCTCTCAGCCTCTTCCCCAACAGCTTCCCTTCGCAACTTAGAAATTAAAAAAACTATGGGCAGATGAAGGCCTTGCAGCCTACCCAGTCTGTTCTGTGAGGCTGTACATGCATCCTCTCAGCCTCAAAGTCACCTTTTTGTACCTGTAGCACTCACCACCATAGCCTGACGCCATGTCAGGGCCTTTTCTCAGGGTTCTTGTGGGTAGCCTTGCCCAGTGAGGGCTTCACAGGGGTTGGAGCAGGACCTGAGAGTAGCAGGTATTTCATCCTGCGACAGTGTGTTTGTTTTTTCTGTGTATTTCCTCAAAACTGGCAGGATGCCTATCTGGAAGGACTCCAGAACAAACAGAAATGTAATGGCTGCAGGCGTGGGGCAAGTCAGTGTCCTTCCTCAGAGCCCCTAGCTTGCATGCCCGCCTGTTGTCACCCAGCTGGTGGCTGTGCACAAGGCCAGAGCCTCAGCCACACTGGAGGAAACAAGTTTTTTATGGAACAAGCTACCCCTCTGCTGGCTGTTAGCCAGTCATAGATTACTGGGTCATCAGTGTCACAAACAGCAACGGTACTACTATGCCTTCAGGCCTTTCATAATGCCTACTTTCCAAAATGTGTTTTGTGATCATAGTACAGAAAACAGCAGTGAACTGCTCAGTGGCCAGAACTGGTTTGGTACCAATTTATTTCCAATCTAAATAACTTACCCTCTAAATACGTTACTTTTGTTTCCATGCTTAGCTTCTGCTCTTCACTGTTTCTTAGTTTGTCTGTTTGGAAAAAATTAACCTCTCATTAGGTTCAGCAACATGGTTCTGTCTGCCTGTACCACAGCATTTCAAACAGCTGGAGGGCAATACTGACCCATTCACTCAGTCAAGTCTGACAGACCCTACTCCCCTTAAAAAAGTCAGATGATATACCATGTTCAGGCTTCACAGGAGAATCCGCAACTGAAACTCATAGGGCAGGCTGTGCAATGTGTAAGGGGAGGGAAAAGCTTGTCCTTGAATATTATAAGTCTAATTAATTATTCATGAGTCTAGTGAGGCTCCAGACTGGCTACTGGGTTGGTCAGTAACGTCTTAGAAATGACAGATCCAGCAGCAAACTGAGGCTATGTAGTACGCACAGCTTGTGTCAGACAGCCAAAACCAAAATAAAACTAAAAAAAATAAAAGTTATTGTTGTGATTAGACTTATAATACCAATAACCTTGAAGCTGGTTATTTCCTTGGATTAACGACTGGCTGGAAGGTGGCCCGAGGTACCCATCCCCCAACCAGTTGTTAATCCCTCAGAAATTACAAGCTTCTCAGTCGTTATTGCTTAAGAGATAGTATGCAGCTCACAGTTATACATATCTCCCCAGTACAACTCATCATGCATAATATAACAATACCATGAAGTACTGTACACCAGACTGGATGAGCTTTACAGAACACTATGAGGTGTCATAAGAACTCATAATAATCTGCAAGGCCTAAAAAAGCAATCCTTCAGCATATTTACTGTCAGAGTAGTTTGCCATTGTTACAAACCAACAGAAATTTTACCTCCAAAACCAGAGCCATGATGGGTGGGCAATCTACTGTAGGTCATGCCAGGCATTCAGTCAGGCCCCCTGCCTCCATCCAACATTCTCATGTAGAGTATACTCCCTCATCTGAACCCCCCCCATTGGCCTTTTATTGTGCCATTTAAGCCCTGCTTCCGTATAAGTAAGCAATAAGAATATTAGGGGTGTAAACCCCAGCTGACCTGGTGGTGCTGAGGGTTGAGGCGCTGGACACTACACCTCACGTTATGCTGGTGACCCAGGTTCAGGAATGCACCCGGGCCATCAGGGGTCAGCAGGGAAGGAAAAGGATCACATGTCTGGTGGACTGCTCTCCTTTCTCTGGGGTGGGATGCGGGTTTCCATCGCTCTGCAGCAGCACCCGATGGAGATCAGGGCACTGCTAAAGTGGTGCACTCAGGGGTTAAAGCATAGCAAACGTTGGCATGCTGTGCCTCTGACATCATTGCACGTCTGTGTTTTGAAAAGGCACAAAAAATCAGGAGGAGAAAATGGCAGCATTTGACCGGGCATCTTGATGGTCACAATTTCCTCTTCTGGTGAGAGCCTGTCATGCAAGGTCACACTAAGGTATTGGTTCCTGGCCTGTCGCGGGGATTAGGGGAGATCCCCTTCAAGGGTGCAGCAGCATATGCCAGCCGGTGAATGGGTGAGCCTACGGGCTGCCTGGGAAGAGAGGCAGTGGCTGGATATTCATAGGTCAGGTTGCAGTAGAGAAAAATAGAAATACAATAAAAATTTTTAAAAAAAGAGGTGTAACCCCTTCATCTGCAACTGAAATTACTTTTCCTCAGTGAGGCTGTAAGAAATCAAAATGCCACTGTAAAACAATTCTGGTATGGGTAACCAAATTTTTAGTATGAACATATTAAGAGTTCTATGAGGTCCTTTCCCCCAATGGCTCTCTCAGCTTCTTCCCCACCAGTTTCTCTTGGCGACATAGTTTATGCAGTGTATCCAGTCTGTCCTTTAAGGTTGTACAAGCAGCCTCCCAGCCTCAAAGTCACCTTACTGTACCTGGAGCACTCACCTATGGTTTGCCCCATGGCAGGGCCTGCAGTCACGGATTTCATGGGCACTCTTACCTAGTGAGGGCATTACAGGGGGTGGAGCAGGGCCTGAGAGTACCAGCCATTTCACCCTGCAACAGTGGGTTTGTTTTTCCTGCCTATTTCCTTCAAACTGGCAGGATGCCTATCTGGAGGGATTTCAGAACACACACAAAAGTAATGCATGCTGACACAGAGCAAGTTCGCATCCCATCCTTCCTCAGAGCCCCTGGCTTACATCACCACCTGTGGTCACCCAGCTAGTGGTTGTACAGGGGACCAGGATCTCACCCACCCTGAAGGGAACAAGTACTTTATGGAACAAGCTACCCTTCTGCTGGCTGTTCACCACTCATAGCTATTTCCCAATCCTGGGTCATCTGTGTCGCAAGTACTGTAGTAAGGTACTGATGGATCAGCAGGTTGTCTATAATGTCAGTTTTCCAAAACATGTTTTTTTAGCACAGTGTAGACAATAGCAATGAATTTCTCAGTGTCCAGAACTGGTTTGTTAACATTTCAGTTCCATTGCTAAAGAACTTACCCTCTAAATATGTTACTCGTTTTTCCATGTTTAGTTTCTGCTCTTCAGTGGTTCTTAGTTTGGCTGTTTAGAAATATAAACATCTCATTAGGTTCATCAATGAATCAATCAATCTTTATTTTACCAGGTGAAACATCATTGACAGACAATCTAATTTACAAGATGGACTTGAGCAATCACATATGACCACAGTGAAAATAGCAGATGATATTATAATTTTACAGAGCAACAAAAGAAACCACAAGGATCCAGATAAGGACATGGTAGAACAGTGGTACATAAGGCTCACAGCATGCATAATATTCCCAATATTTACATAACATATACAGTACATATATCTATCTATCTATCTATCTATCTATCTATCTATATATATATATAGATATATATATATATGAAGGTACAATGATGGGTGGCTAAGCTAGGAATTTAGCAAGAGACAGACCATCTAGAGGAAGGGCAGAGGTCAAGGAAGAGAACAGCAGGACAGTGGGCTGTCAAGGGAAGCATTTATGGGTCTCATTAAAAGTACGCTCAACTAGGGTTTTAAAGGTGGCCAGTTTGACAGGAATCGCTATTTTTAGGGTTTTTTTTGGAGGTCATTCCACAGGACGGGAAGGGCATGGCTAATGGAAGCACTACCAAATCGTGTTCTAACTCTAGGGGATAACAAGGGAGATGTAGGAGAGACTCCTGAGATGGTAGCTACCCACAGTACAAGCAAGCAGACAATCAGAAATGTACTGGGGTAGCTTGTTGATTATTCTGTAAATCCAGATGGCAGTGTTTTTTTGACATCTGAGTTTAAGAGATAACCAACCTAGTCTAGCATACAGGGAGCAGTGATGAGTGGAGTAAGGGGTACCAGTTATAAATCATAGAACTTGCTGGTAAAGCATGCCGAGCTTAGTTAGAGCAGTGCTGGGGTCTTGATCATAAAGGAAGTCAGCGTGGTATAGAAGAGGAAGGAATGTGAACTGGACTAATCTAGTTTTGGCCTCCTGTGTGAGTAAATGCTTAATTTGGAAAAACAGACCAAGCCTTTGTTTTAGTTTTTTTTGCTAACTTGTCAATATGGTCAAGAATGGACAATGTGTGGTCAGCCCAGAACCCCAGATATTTGAATCTGGCCTTAAACTTCAGAGACTCCCCCAAGAGGGTGGTAATTTGAGGTACTGGGCAGTGATTGGAAGCATGGATTACAGGTGAGAATTTAAAGCATGGCCTTGGTTTTCTTTGTGTTTAACAAGAGCTTCAGATGCAAGAGATTTTGCTGCATTAGGTTAAACTCTAATTGCAGGTCCTTGCACGCCAGATCCATGGAGGGCCTATCTATATAAAGGACAGTGTCATCAGCAAAAAGATGAATGTTTGCTGATGTAATACCAGAACTGATGTTTTTAATGTATAATGCAAATAAAAGTGGACCTAAAGTAGACCCTTGAGGCACAACTCTGAGGAGAGGTTTCAGTGAGGAAAGTTCCCCATCTGCTTTGACCTGTTGGTGGCGACCCATTAGATTACTGGTGAACCAACCCAATGTGGTGGAGTCGAGGCCAGAATTTTGAAGAGTAAGTAGTAGCAGGTCATGGTCCACTGTCTCAAAGGCCTTACTAAGGTCAAGGAATAAGGCACACACATAATGTTTAGCATCCAAAGCTTTTAGATTCCTTAGCAAGTGCAGTTATTGTACTGTGACATGGCCTGGACCCTGATTGTACAGGTTTAAGTGGAGTATGAGACCCCAAGTGATTTCTAAGGTGGACATTTTTCAAGCATTTTGGATGGAATGGGAAGAAGTTATATAGGCCTATAGTTATTTAGGTCACTCGAGTCACCAGATTTGAACAGTGGAATGACATGGGTGGTTTTCCAAACAGACGGCATAACACCCTGTGTAATAGATAGCTTGAAAAGGTGTGTGATAGGAGCACACAAGACATGGTACCCTACTTTTAGGAAGTAAGGATCAATGAGGACAGCACCCACACTTTTGTTGGTGTCTAGCTCTAGGAGGAGATCTTATTTTTCATTTATTTATTGAAATGTTTCACCAGGAATGCACACTGAACAACAAGTTGCTCGTCTCCCGGTGCGACCTGGGTGGGGGGGGGAGTACAATTAGATGAGGAACTAGACATACAATTTAACCTTTAAAATATACAAGAAATTAAACATTCAATTACATTTGTAACAAGATATACAGTTAAAAAATATCATTAAATAATCATACAGTCACATTTATAACATAACATACAATTAAATATATCATACCTGTGAAATATGCATTTAATTACAAGTGGCATATCTGAGGAACATAGTACATAGTGGTGAAGTGACAGAAGAGTGTGCTGAGATGCAGACTGGGCTGGTGGAAGTTTAATAGGTGATGTGAGTCATGGAGAAGAGCAAAGGCATAGGAGGACAGTTAAGGAGGGTTGAAGCAGGCACAGTTAGATGAGAGAAAGTTATGTATGGAAGAGGCAAGGGAGTGGGAGGAGGAATGCAGTATTTCGTGAGGCAGTGAGTTCCAGATTTTAGGGAAGTGATGGGTAAAACTTGACTGACCAATGAGAGTAGTACAACGGGGAACCAACAAAGTGTGAGTGTCAGAGGATCTGAGAGAGTAGGAGGGGGAGGAGGAGGAGGAGGAGGAGGAGGAGAGTAAGCATGAGAGGTAGGAGGGAAGTTCCCCTAACCAAAATTTAGAAGTGAGTTTGACACAAGTGAGGATCCTGTTGGCAAGTGGGGGAAGGGAAATGGTGTGGTAGAGGTCACAGTGATGAGTGCGTGATGGAGCATCAAGGGTAAATTGACAGAAGGAGTTAAATAGAGTGTCCAGTCTGGTTAGGGAGGATTTGGGAGTGGCACCATAGACTACATAGGAGGATCATCTTCTGGACTAGTTCACGTCATGCTGAAGGAGGGATGCAACTATGATTCCTGAATAAAGCACCAACCTTGAGGTGCAATTTTTTCAGGATGGCGTCAATATGGCCAGAGATGTTGAGGTGTTGGTCCAACCAAACCCCAAAGTATCTGAATGAGGAGGTGACCTCTAATATTGTCCAATCAAGGGTATGGAAAGATGGTAGAGGGTGGAGTCTAGAGAATCTCTGCCTAGTGCCAAAAGTCATAGAGACAGTCTTTTTGGCATTTAGGAATAGTTGATGTGAGGCAAACCATAACTGAACCTGGTGGAAGTCAAGCTGAAGGGTGGTTGCAACATCAGCAGGGCATTTACCAGATGAGAACAGGACAGTGTCATCAGCATACATATGGATAGAGGTGGAGGGGGAGCATACTGAGGGCAAGTCATTTAGGAAGATGGAGAAGAGAATGGGTCCAAGCACCGAGCCCTGTGGGACTCCAGTTGAAATAGAGAGGGTGGAGAGACTGTATCCTGGATCTTGACTGATTGTGTTCTGCCTGAGAAATAAGCTCTGAACCAGTTACGGGCAGAAGTAGACAACCCAGCAGCCATAAGGGAGTCAAGAAGAAGGGCATCGGAGACGGTGTCGAAGGCCTTGGTGAGGTCAACAAAGATGGCAGAGGTAATGAGGCCATTATCCATCCCAATGAGGATGGAGTCAGTGAGCCTGAGTAGGGAAGTGGTAGTGGAGTGGTTTTTCCAAAAACCAGACTGGAAATGGGGTAAAAAAGGAAGCATTATCGAGGAAGGAGGTTAGCTGAGAGAGGACCAGGTGTTCTAGGAGTTTAGCAAGGACAGGGAGTAGGGATATTGGGTGAAAATATGCAGGGGAGGAGGGGTCACCACCCTTTGGGAGATAGAGGACCACTGTATGTTTCCAGGATGAAGGGGCAGATGAGGATGAAAAGAAAACATTTATGATCATGGAGTGGGTAAGCAATAGCAGAAGCTGAAAGATAGAGGAGTTTAGGGTCAACGTCATCCCGCGATGAGCCTTTGGAAGGATTAAGAGAGAGAAGTGCCATTAGAGTTTCTTCTGGAGAGATTGCAGAAAAAGAAAAGGAAGGATGGACATGTAGGGGTTGAATACTGGGAATGGGACGATGAGGAGTGAGGAGGTTAGAGGAGAGAGACTTTAGAAGTGCAGTGGTGCAGGAGATATAATAGGAGTTAAACTCTTAAACCACTGCGAATAGTTCGGAGACCAATGAGTTTTTATTTTAAGCACTGTGGGGAGGCAGATGCGAATGGGGGGAGAATAGGACATGGAACACTTTCCAGAATTTGAAGGGGGAATTGATGTTATTGAGAAAAGATTATTTAAAATATTCAGACTTGGCAAGTCTGGTAGCTTTTGTGCAGGTATTTCTTAACATGCAATACCTGGCATGGTCTAGCGGAAGCTGAGAGTCCTTATGTTTCCTCCAAGCTTTGTCCCGTTCCCTGAGGCAGGTCAGTAGCTCAGGGGAGACCCAGGGATGATGGTTGCCATGAACTCCAGTGCATTTGAATGGAGCATAAGCATTCCATGTAGTTAGAAATGTATCTTTAAAATAAGTGAGGACTAGGTCAATGAAAGGGGCAAAGGCAATAGGGGACCAATTGGAGCTAACCAGTTCATTAAGAAGGGGATTAAGGTCTAAGGAGCTGAAGGAGTGGAGTTGCGGAATTTTGTGAGGTGGTTTAAGTCTATGGATTTTCCTGACTATGAAGATTGGGTGAAGATCACTGACGGCATCTGGGAGGATACCTGATTTAATGACTCTGTGGGGGTGAGAGGTGAGAACCCAGTCTATCAGGGAGTGGTTAAGAGTTTTATGATTTAGGTGGGTGGGTTCCAGGATGAGTTGGAAGAGATTGAGGGCTGTAATGTTATTACGTCTTGGCAATTGTTAGTGACAGCCAGTTTTGGTTTACATCACCCAGGATGTATAATTTGCCTTTATGTGAGAGGGAGGTTATGAAGATAAAGAGATCCAAAGTATCAGATGCCTAAGAGCCAGGTCAACAGTAGATGCCAGCTATGAAGATAGGGGATGAAAAAGACAAGATAATATTTACTACATGTGCTTCATAGGCAGAAGGTAATGCTGATGATAGAATGGTTGAGAACTGAAGTGAGCACTGGATATACATGGCTACTCTGCCACCCCTGCCAGCCCCATCCTGCCTGATTATGGAATATCCTGGGATATTAATGGCGAGATCAGGTATTTTAGCATTTAACCAAGTTTCTGTTAAAATCAGTGTATCAGCTGTGAGAGAGATTACCATAGGATGTAAAAGGTCAGTTTTTGACACAAGACTGCAATGTTTAAGTGAAGGATTTTTCAGGCAATTGGTGAGGGCAGAGGGGGAGGGGGAGGGGGACATTGGTACATCAGTGGAAGGATTGCAACTGGTTGGGATGTGTGTAGTGGGACCACGATTAGAATGAACATTTCCTGATGCAAGTAAACGGAATGCTACTATGAGTGAGTGGAGTTTAGGGCATTTGTAACAGGTTGAGGATTTTGGAAGTATTTGGGGTGCGTGGGGGCTCGGTGAGGTGAAAATAAGACAGTGAAGGAATGCTATATGGCTAGGTGCTTAGAATAGAGAAGCAAGGGGGAGATGAGGGAAGTGAAACCAGAGTACTTGAGGGGATGTAGACATTATGGGAAGGATAGAGGTAGGGGATAGGACAGCAGCGAGGAAAGGTGAGAAAGGTTTACTGGATTGAGGAGAGTGTGGAGCTGAGGTAGATAACATTGCTAGAAGAATTAGAAGGAGGGGAAGTGATGAAGGAAGGGTGGACATAGTGTATGGATTGGTGGAGCAAGAATAGAACGGGGTATACCAATCAATAGAAAGGAGAAGATAAGTGGCAGTTATAGAGGTAAGCCAGCTGTGAGAAGAGGTGGACAATGACAGTTACCAATAGCAGCAAATTAATTGAGTTGTTTCTCTCTAGTGGCTATGCAGTATAATTTGCAAATGGAAAAGTAGATACTAAAAAATAAATGAAAAAAAAAATATTCCACTTCCTTTACAGAGACAGGAAGGAAGGAGAAGAGAGCATCATGAGCAGGGTTGGAGGTGGTAAAGTAGGAAGTGTCCTGGGCACAGAGCTGTGCTCGAAGGTTGCAGACAGGGGAGGAATCAAATGCAAGACCAGCAGTGGCAAAGTGGTTGTTCAAAAGATCTAGGATGGTGTGCTTATGTGTAGGAGCCACCTGTGGAATCGATGTCCTTTAAGGTCTTCCAAAATTTTGCGGACCAGAAAGAGGTGGCAGTTAGTTTTGTTCTCTAGTATCTAGCTTTTTCAGCCCTGGTTAGCTTTGTGCACCGATTCCTTACTGCCCTAAAAGCTGCCCAGTCAGACAGAGATTTAGTTTTCCACACCTTTTTCCAGAGGGCATCCCTATGGAGCAGTGCAGCTCTCAGACTGACCAAAAACCATGAGCAAGATTTTTTCCTAGCACCAATTTTGGCTAAGGGTGCATGATGATTTATAGTTCCAAGGACGATGCCCTGGAACAGCTCATACGCCTCACTTACAGTGGGGTCCAGGTAAAAGTCCTGTCAACAGGAGTTATGAAGATCTGCAAGAAAGGCATGTTGGTCAAAATTATGAAAACTTCTTTTAGAAATGTATCTAGAAGTGGAAGCAGTTTTAGGGATGGACGGCCCTTACTCAGTCTATTGTGCAGTGGTCACTTAGGTCGTTGAAGAAAATACCGAAGTGAGAGATGAAGTGAGGTTTATTTACTAGAATTAGGTCAAGTAAAGTGCTATGGTCTGGGTTTTTAATATTTGGACGAGTAATTTATGTAATAATTTGGGTAAGGCAGAAGGTGTCGCAGAGGTCTTTTAATGGTTAAGAACAAACAAACAGTAAAAGGGTTATGTCTGCCTGAACTGCAATGTATCAGACAGCTGGAGGGCAAAACTGACCCTTTCACTCAGTTAGGTCTGACAGGCCTTATTTTAAATAACCCAGATGATATAACATGTTCAGCCATAAGAGGAGAATCCCCACCTGAAACTCAGAGGGCAGGCTGTGCAACATTTCTGAGGAGGGAAAAGGTTGTCCTTGAATAGCGATGGTATGCAGCCCACAGTTACACATATCTCCCTAGTACCACACTTTATGTGTAATATAAACACAACATCATGAAGTACTTCAGGCTGGCTGAACTTAAAGTAAGACTATGAGGTGCCAGAAGACCTCATGTATAAGCTGCAAGGCCTGAAACAGAAATCCTTAAACACGTTTACCATCAGTGTAGTTCGCCTTTGTTACAGACCAACAGAAACTTGACCTCAAAACACAGATCTGTGATGGGTGGGCAATAGACTATTGGTCATACCGGGGACTCAGTCAGAAGCCCCTCTCTCCATACAACAGTGTCTTTTAAAATATACCCCTTCATCTGAGCCCCCTGTTTGCCCTTTATCATGGCATTTAAGCCCTGATCCATTATGGGTGAGTGAAAAGAATATTAGCAGTGTACACACCTTCATCTGATTACCCTACCTCTATATTATCCTCTCCGATATAGCCACCCCATTTGGGTGCCCCCCAGTCCCTCCCACCTGCTGTTATTCCCTTTCTTCCTCTCCACTCACCCCCTCCCTTCCCCCCACGTCACTCTGGTCTTTCTCCTCTTGTTGTCTCCCTTCAGTCTGCCTCCAACCTGAGTGGCCTCACCTATCCTCCCCCCCCAATATCTTCCTCCCCATTTGAGAAGGCCAACTGTTATGTGCTGCAACCCTAGCACCTATCCCATCTCCCTCACCCTCACTTGCTGACCCCTTTCTTGCCCAGCTATAGTGTCTCACATTGTAACTCCTGTGTATCTAAGAAGGTACTGCATATTTTTATCCAAAATGAATCAGCTGCACCCCATGCAACTGCCTGTGTAATTACCTGTCATTTTCTTTGTGTATTCAGTTGTATTGCATCTTATAACTGTATCTTTACAATGTGTGTGTCTTTTTGTATTCTGTTTCATGACATGAAACCTTTGTAAAAGAGCCCTGTTCAAAGATTATTTCTGAATTACAATCAAATAAAATCTGTAATTGGGATGACTTTTCCCTCAGTGAGGCTGTATGAAATCAAAATGCCACTGTAAAATAATTTATGTATGAGTGGCTTTTCATACAAACATATTAAGAGTTATATGAGGTCTTTCCTTTCAACTCTCTCAGTCTCTTACCCATCAGTTTCTCTTGGCAGCACAAAAAAATAAAAACTGCGGGTAGACAAAGGACTTGTGGTCTATCCAGTCTGTTCTGTGAGGCTGTACATGCAACTTCCCAGCCTCAAAGCCACCTTTTTGTGCCTGGAGCACTCACCTTCACAGTTTTCCCCCCATGGCAGGGCCTTCACTCAAGGTTCTCTTGGGCAGCCTTGCCTAGTGAGGGCTTCACAGGTTGTGGAGCAGGGCCTGACAGCACCAGGTATCTCACCCTGCCAGAGTGGGTTTGTTTTTCCTTCCTGCTTTCTCCAAACTTGCAGGATCCCTATCTAGAGGGACTCCAGAACACACACACAAAAGTATGGGGCACCTTTATGTCCTTCCTCAGAGCCCCTAGTTCACATCGCCACCTGTTATCACCCAGCTGGTGGTCGAACAGCAGGACCAGGATCTCACTCTCTCCAGAAGAGGCAAACACATTATGGGACAACCTCCCCTCCTGCTGGCTATTCACCACTCATAGCTATTTTCCAGTCCAGGGTCACTGGTGTCACAAGCAGTAATGGTAGTTTTGTGGTAGCAGGCCATCTATAATGTTGGTTTTTCAAAATATGTTTTGTTATCATAGTATAGAAAATAGCAATGAATTTCTCAGTGTCCACAAATAGTTTGCTAGCATTTCAGTTTCATAGCTAAAGAACTTACCTTCTAAATATGTTACTTTTGTTTCCATGCTTAGTTTCTGCTCTTCAGCGTTTCTTAGTTTGACTGTTTAGAAATATAAACACCTCGTTACGTTCAGCAAAAGGGTTATGTCTGCTTGTACTGCAGTGTATCAGACAGCTGGAGGGCAAAACTGGCCCTTTCACTCAGTCAGGTCTGACAGTCCCTACTCCCCAAAAAGCCAACATTTCTGGGGAGGGAAAAGGTTGTCATTCAATAGTAATAGTATGCAGCCCACAGTTGCATATATTTCCCAAGTACAACACATGATATGTAATATAAACACAATTCCATAAGCACACCAGGCTGGCTGAGCTTTATGTAAGACTATGAGGTGCCAGGAAACCTATAGAATAATCTGCAAGACCTGAAACAGCAATCTTAAACATATTTACCATCAGTGTAGTTTTTCTTTCCTATAGCCCAACAGAAACTTGACCTCCAAACACAGATCCATGATGGGTGGACAATATACTTCAGGTCTTGCCAGGCATTCAGTCAGGACCCCCTTCTTCCTTCCAAAAGTCAATTTTAAAGCTTACCCTCTCATCTGAACCCCCTATTGGTCCTTTATGGTGGTATTTAAGCCCAGATCCATTATACATGAGTAATAAGATTATTATGGGTGTACACACACAAAATGTTAATTTCTAAATGCCATAAATAATAAGGTACTCAATACTCTGGTCTGAGTACCAAGAATGTTGAACTGTTTGTGGGTAATCTGGGAAAATTATTTGGGTCCATACACAATAAAAAAAATTAAATTAAAAAAACCTCTACCTCTCTCAAGGGGAACAGGGCTAGTCTCTTGGCCTCCCACTTCCCAATCCCCAGTCAAAGAAAGGTGGCTTCAAGCAGCAAGCAAGATTTGGACCAGGCCTAGGAAAAATGTATGCAATTAATTACAGGAGGAGAAGCCTCGGCACACACACAGTCTCTGCTCTCAGTTGCTCAAGGAAGTTGTCACACACGAGTTGGCACTGAAAAAAGGTATTTTTATTCCAAAATGTTAAAATCCAAGTTGTAATCCACAGGACAACAGAGAGCTGTGCAGACACCCTCCCACATAAGGTCAAATATTTTCACGCATGAGAAAGCACTCATGCGTGAAAACATTTGACCTCCCATGGGAGGGTGTCCACACAACTCTCTGTTGTCCAGTGGATTACAATTCGGATTTTATCGTTTTGAAATAAAGATACCTTTTTCAGCATCTACTCATGTGTGACAACTTCTTTGAGCTACTGAGGGCAGAGACCGTATGTGCCGAGGCTTCTCCTACTGTAAGTACTTCCCAATCCCAGCTGTTTCCCAGATCTGCATCTCTTCCTGTTCTTCCATATATATTTTATAAAAGTTCCAGCACCTGGCACTCTGCCAGGAGCATGACCATATATTTTACAACCTTGCCAGCCTGATCTCCACTCAGCATCTTCCCAGAATCTGCTGAAGTACAGCACCATAGTCTGGGTATGTATTGTATCTCTCTCAAGGTGGATATTGAACCGCATGGTCCAGTGACCACAGGTACCATTGGATCTTGAACTCTGACCGGCCCAGTGTTGCCCCTATTTGCAATGATCAGATCAATTACTCTTATAGGTTTCTTCACTCTCTGCACTTGGAATGCTTCGTTGAATGTCTCAACCAGCACTTGGTTCATAGCACTTGCTGACACTGAGATGCTCCAGTCCACATCTATCATTGTCAGAGGGAGGATAGTGAAGTGTATCATAGGAAACGGAGGGAAGCTGGGAAAGCAGTTTGGCACGCAACAGCACAGACTGAAGAGAAAATACCTCAGGTGGTGATGAAGAGGGGCATTTTTTTAGGTATGCAAGTGAAAAGAGGAAGCCCTGGGGTGGAATTGTAAGGTTAAAAAGGAAAAGGGGGGGCTGTGCAGAGGGGACCAGGAAAAAGCAGACGTGTTCAGTGTTCACAGAGAAAGGAGAAGGTGAGGGGCCACAAAAAAGTAATAGAAATATTGTAGAGAGGGAGATGGATGCTAGTCCTTTTTTTAAGAAGTGAGTCCTGAAGGCACAGTGTGACAAGGCAGTTGGGAGGGCTAGTGGAATGCTGAGGTGTATAGGGAGAAGTATCACTAGCAGAAGAAAGAAGCTGGTGTTGCCTGCGTATGAATCACTGGTAAGACTCCACCTAGAATGTTGTGTCCAGTTCTGGAGACCACATCTCTGGAAAGGCTTAGAATGGAGCAAGCCTAGAGGAGGGCAACTGAAATGGTGCTGTGTGTACATCAAAAGCTCTTTGAGGAGAGACTAGAGGACCTCATTATGTACACCTGGAAGAAAGGAGGGAGAGGAGGATATAACAGAGACCTTTAAATACCTTGAAGGGGTAAGTAAGATACAGAAAGGAAGTATTTTTCAGAATAAAAGGTGCACAAGAAAAGGGGACATGCTATGTCGCTGGAGGTGGTAAATTCAGGAGAGATGTAAAGAAGTACTTCTTCACAGAAATAGTGGTGGATTCCTAAAACAACCTTCTGATGGAAGTGGTGGGGCCAAAAACAGTAGTAGGGTTCAAGAATGTATGGGGCAGGCACAAGGGAATCATAATGGAAAGAAAAGAGGGAGGAAGAAAGAACTATAGCTCAAGTATGGTTGGTGGTAATAATGTAGATAGGGAAAATTGGGCAGACTGGGTGGACCAAGTGGTCCTCATCTGCTGTCAAATTCTAAGTGTCTATGTTTCTATGGTTGAAGTCCCATCAGCATCACCTCCTCGCCTCCTCCTGCTCTACTGCCCTCCTGATCTCATTCCTCAGTTGCCTATTAACCACCTCTTTCTGAGATGGTAACTTATATACTACTACTATCCTGACGTTCCTACCACCACTCATAACTACCTGCATCCAGACTGTCTCTGTATCCTTGCCTGATGCTTTGCACTTGTCCTCCACAACTTTTATATCCTTTCTAACATATGATGCTACCCTACTACATCTTCCCTCTTTCCTGTCCACTCTAAATACTGAATAGCCTGGAATAGTCAGGTCCCAGTCATGGTACTTTGTTGCCAATTTCTCTGTGACTTCTACCAGGTATAGCTAGACTTCAGCCACCAACTCCTGTAGGTCACGGATGTTATTACCAAGGCTCCTGGAAATTGTGCACACAGCCTTTTAGACCTGCTTCTTATACCAACCCCTGCAATTGTTATTCTATCTTTCCATGGCTCTTTCTACAGCTATGTGTCTATTTCCCCTCATACTCCTAGGCTCAGTTGCCCTTCCCACTTTTCCTCACTCCTCCATTCTCCAGCACCCACCTCCCTGATTTCATTTTATGCTCTTTCCCTCCCCTTTTTTGTTTCTTGCCGTGCTTCCTCTGTTTATTCTTGTGCTGTGGTGAAAGCTTTCTGCTCCCCCTCAGCTGTATAGGTGTGCCTAACCTCAACTGTGCTACCTCCCCTGAACTAGCTGTAGGATATGGGGATAGGGTATCAATTTCCATTGTGAGAGGAAACAATGTTTAAGCCCCATTTGGCCGTAAAATTAATCTTACATTTTTATCAGTAATGTATTCCTGACATTCTATGATTCATCACTGTGTATTTTAATACCCTTAGGTATTTTAAACACCTTTATTTCTAGTTTTGTAATTAATGACTCACATCAGTAATATGGCTGCTCCAGCTGTTTTGAAAAATGTTTTCTCCTGTGTAACTCTTTTATTGTGTACACTAAATTCATAATATACATGCCTCAGAATGATGCTAGCACGTTTCTGATGGCAAACAGCACAGTATCACCAAGATGCTTAGTTTTTTTATAATGTGCAGTAAGATGAAAAGGGAAATACAACATTACACATACCTCAGTGATTCAGTTCAATGAAAGCATCATGGGAACTATATGCATATCACCATGAAATAATTTAGGCTTGTTCAACTTTGAACCAAAACAATTTTTTTATGGTGATTTGCATATACTTCCCATGATGCTTTTTGTTATCCAGGTATTAATATTGTATTTCACTGAAACTTAACCTTATGGCCTATGCCCTTCCAGCATAAATCATGTGTCGGTGCTTTTGCACTGAGGTCCATTGTCTTGAAGAGAGCAAGAGATGCTGTAAACTTAAAATCCCCAAGATCTCACTTTAGGGGTGAAATAAAATGGTCAAAAAGAAGTATGTTGATGTTTGTGCCAATGGCTGTCCATATAATCTAAAAATAAAATAAGGTTAATGTTTTTCATTCTAAGACAAAGCCGATACCTTTCATGGCATTGAGCTGTCCTCGTTTCAGCTCGTGGTCTTCCTGTAAGACATCGACTTTAGATTGGAGCTCCTCCCTCACATTCCACATGATGTCCAGTCTATTCTGAAGCTCCTGCAATTGGGACTTCTGGGTCTCTGCAAGCTGAGATAGTGACAGAAAGGGAAGACAACTAAAAAAAAACATTGGAACTTTCAAGTAACTTTCCAAAGTTATACAGCTGAAACTTTTCTTGTTTGACTGTGTTTTTGCTCCTCCGTCTGGCAGGCAGATGTACCACCTTCCTGACATATTGACCATCATGGTGCTCAGATGGAAGATAGTTTCCCCACAGGTTCCCCACTACCTTCCTCTCCCAAAGATGAGATTGAAAAGGACAGCTGTCCAGGTGGCATTGTGCACTTGTGCATGTCCTGCCACACACTACATGACATCACTAAGTCCCCTATGCCCTACCTGCCACACTACTACCTGTAATCCTACAGTTGGTGGTGACAGAGTGAGAGGATGAAGCTTGTCTTCCAAAGAGGAGGAGAACATCCACTGAGGTGCTCAATCCCCATTCCCAGGTGGACCTCAACATCTCAGGCTCATTCTTAAACCTGGGTCACAGGTGTCACTATGCCGTCGGGCTGAACCCCTCATTTTAAACTTTTCGAACAATTCATTTACCTGGAATAGCCCAGCTGAAAGGCAGCATCTCAGTGTAAGTGGATCCTGCTTTTTCCCATTGTTACAGCTGGGTGGGCTGAAACAATGAGAAGTTAATGAACTTGCTGAAGATCACACAACACATACTGTAAGTGGCTCTGACAGCTTTTTAACATATATTTTTTCTGTGTAAAAAACTGTTTCTTAAAATATATTCCAGCTGTAGCTGTAATCCTAAATCCCACAGTTTATTAAAACCCTTTGAGTGCTGAGTATGTCTGAACATATACAGATTCTGGACATATACAGTATATACGTCTGCAGTTTTCCAAGTCAGTTACAGTAATACATTACTTTGGTTTGATTTGGCTACTGTTCATGGTCAAAACTGCATCACTATTCTTCAAGCATGATCTCCATGTATAATAGCCATTCCCTGTATGTTTTCTAAATATTCTGGACACAACATGGTCAACCATGATTTGTTGATGGTTATCAGAGCATACGATAGCAACCACATCTGTATCGATCACTTGCATATCAGAATGCAGAATTTGACACTGTAAACTAATATAAATAATCACTACAGTAACATTTTTATTTTCTGTTGATCAAGAGAAAATAAGGTTTACACCAGTGAAGAACGCCACGGAGCAGGGCATGAGAGTACTGTTGACATTCCGCTTCAATGACCTCATGCTTTTTCTCCCTATTTTGCCCTAGAGTTCCTTTCACCTCCCCCCTCCCTCGGCACATGCTGATGGCTCTGTCAGCCTCACAGTACAGCAGCTGAGAATCTCAGCACTTGCACCCCCTCCTAAGGGAGAAGGATTCCCAGCCCACCAAGATGGGCTTGATGCACTCCTAAAACCTAGGATCAACATTCTCTGGCATGGAAGCGCCAGTGTCAGCAGCACTGTTTCCCAGCCAGGCCACCTGTTCTGAGTGACTAGAGTTCCCTTCTGAAGCATTGTCACTGGCACAGGAGCATGATGAGCTATCACTGTGCCAACAAGCAGCCACATAACATGAACTTTAAAGGACAACGATTGTGTCTTGATGAATATAGCATTAGTTTTAAAGAACACAATGGCTTGAAATTCTGTTTTTTCCAGACTGCTGTGTGTTACCAGTGACTGGAGTACTTCTGTGATGACTAGTTAATAGATGAATTGCAATGAAACTAGCCTTTTTAATGTCCAAAAGTGACATAATAGTCATTAACTGGCAGTCAGGCAATTTCTGATTGCTCTGACCCAGCTGAGGTGTATTTGATGTGCTCTAAGGTTTAAATGAGGGTTGCACCTCAGTACACCTTGTGGTGTGCACCTAAACTATACTATCATCACTAGCTTCAGGCAGAGAGCAGTCTTGCTATCAGAGCAAGGAGGCAGCTGACTAAGGAGCTAGAACTTTACTACTAGACCACTTCTGACTCAAAATGATAGTCAGAGCCTGTCTGCAAGGTAAATTTGGACCTTCCATTGTTGTTTAAACACGCTTGGTGTGTAGGGTAAACAATAATAATAATCAAGGCCACTGTTTTTCGGTTTTAACCGGAAAATCCGGTAAAATTCCGGAATTAGGGCTGCCTGAAAACCGGTAAAAATGAAGATTTCATGGAATCTGGCATTTTCTATCAGATCAGTAAATCTACAAAAGTCTGTTTTTCTTCATTCCTTCCTGTACTATTTTTAGTTTGCTTTATTTAATGCTCTGTATATTAAGCCTTCTTTAATTCTGATAATTTATGTACATACTAAAAGAATGATAACAGAATCCCGGTAAAATCCGGAAATTAGAGTAACAATCACCGGTGAAATTCCGGAATCTTAAGTCTTGAAAATGGAATTTAATTGTTTTAATCACCGTAAATCAGTGGCCTTGATAATAATACAGATTCTTGTGTCTCAGAGTCTGCAAAGAAACATTCGTAAACAAGCAAGGAGTACTAATAAAGTTTATTATGCTACTTACGCCAAGCATGTGACAGAGAAAATCACAAAGGAGATGGGTTTCTCATCATTCTCCTGAAGAAAGTACATAATCTCCAAGATTGTAGATCTTAGGTTCTCTAAGATCTTGTTCTATCTCTCCCCGCGCTCCAGCTCTCTGCCCTTCTAGAGAAGCTACAGTGGGTTGCAGATGGCTAAATACTACAGTTAACCAACATAGCAACAGAGAATATAACATAGTTACAGATATGAGAAACGATATGCATTGGTCCTAAGTCATTCTCCATTGGATAATGACTTAGGAGACAGAATTACTAATGTGTATCATATGAGACAGAACATGCTTCCATTAGCATTATAGCTTAGACAAAAGAAATGCTGACAGTTCAAACTATGTGCGGCATTTCTTACTTAAACCAGTATAAAACATAAGACATAACAAAGGCCTTCTGTCTCTGTCAGCTTGCTTAGACAAAGAGAACTGATGACAGGGCACTATTACACGTGGCATGTCTGAGTGTAAAACACACTACATATAATTATATGAGAATATAAGTATACAATAATCACTGATGATCCCTCTGAGTCATCTTATCAGTGATTAGGTAGATTATATATGGAATATCTATAAAAGACAAACATTATCTAGATAAATGTATTTTAGTGAGATATAATAAATGATGCATGACAATATTAGCATATCTTAGCAGCAAAGCACATTCCTAGCACCCATGCTTATAGAATGTGTGCTCATATTTACAATGTTAGTGCAAAATAGCAGTATCACAGTACAATAGACTAGAAATACAGTGTGAGGTGTATGTGGGACGATAGGGGGCATAACCCAGGTGTAACACCATTAGGCTTAAAAAAAAAAAAACAAGAGTTTGTGTGCTTGTTTGAGTTGGGAGAATGGAACTGTTATCTTTGCAATTAGCTAGGTGAGGAGGAGAGCTATAAATTGGGGTGTGTGGCTTAGGCAGAAGTAAACCAGGTGTTTGCATTTAGATGTCCCTGTTGCTAGCTTTTGGCAGACAGCAATTTTGCTATTGGAGCAAGGAGGCAGCTGACTAAGGAGCTAGAACTGTACTACTTAAAGGGCTTTGTTTTCCTACTGCAGCAACAATCAGCAGCTAAGGAATAAGTGTTGGAGGACATTGCTGATTGTTTCTGCCTTCTAGGTAGATTGCTAGATAAGCGCTGTTTGCTGTAGCAGGGGATTTACTCATCAGGGACAGGTTCAACCATTGACTGCAGGCAGACACACAGGGATAGTCAATGTTGTAAGAGGCACTGCTTAGGAAACAGCAGCAGCTTCAACACCTTAGCTACTCACACTTCCCACTGGAAAAAGTCCTGTTTTTATAGGCAACAAGAGTGATTGACAGTAGGTACTTCTTGGGCAGAAACAGGAAGTGAGGGAGTAAAACAAAAGAGAGAAAAAATAAATCTTAATTTTCGGGATGGAGGTAGTAAGTTGCAGGGATGTGGGGCACTCATCTTCAGGAGTTAGCTATGGAGGATTGATCAATGTCCTACATGTAGGAATGACCTTCAATCCCAGCTGGATGCAGCATGGATGGAGATTGCCAGCCTGCATCATCAGCTACACCAGAGTTCAAGCTAACCAAGTCCTCTCCCCCCAGAGACCCACTGGGCCTGGGAGTTGGAGGGTAGTGTGGTCAGGGGAAGAGGAATACTTCAAGGATGCATAATGCAGGACCTGTTCAGATCATTACCATCCTGAGAAAGAACCACTTTTCACCACTGAAAAGGTGAAGGATCCTGACTCATCGAGAGATGACCTTGAGCTCAATGAAGGGACCAGGTAGATTGGAGAGATGGCATCCAAAGGAGGCAAAGAAACAAGAGGTGGAACCAGGAGGATGCAAAATACCTGTGGATGCTACTCAACTTAGCAAAGGGAGAGAGGATCCACATAGAAGTGGTATACTGGCCTCCTGGGCAGGATGAGAGCAGGGACAAGGAGCTCCAAGAGGAGATCAGGGGAGTAGCACAAAAAGGGGATATATAGTGGTGGTAGGGGACCTGAATATGCTCAATGTTAACTGGAGCATCCCAGTGGCAGGTTATAAAAGGAGTCAAAAAGTGGTTGATGCCATACAAGATTGCCTACTTCCACTAGTTAGTGCCCCAACTAAGCTGGACACCATCCTGGATGTAGTCCTCACTAATTTGGAAGGAGTACATGTTACAGGGGTTGGAGAGCCACTGGCCAACAGCGACCACAATTCTGTGTGGTTTGGAGTTAGCCTTTGTGGTAGAAAATCACAGTCCAAGACTGAGGTTTTGAACTTTAGAAAAACCCATTTTTAAAAAAATGAGGGAAGTAGTTAGAAGCAGGTTGTTAAGGATACAGGAGCTGTTAGATGTGGAAGAAATATGGAGGCTGGTTAAGCTAGCCATTTTAGAGGTGATCAGGATGTGCGTAAGAACAGTAGCCAAAAAGTACGAACATAAAAAACAATATGTTTCTGTAACCAGGTAAAGTCAGCAATTAAGGCCAAAAGGGAGGCCTATAGAAATTATAAAAGAACTATGGAAGACAACGCATGGGAAGCTTATGTTCAGAAGAACAAAGAAGCAAAGAGGATGGTGAAATCAGCTAAGGCTGCAATGGAGCTTCGGCTGGCAGCAGAGGGGGAATACATTTTTTTTTGATATATACAAGAAAAAAGAAAGAAAAGGGGAGGAACAGTTAGTCTCAAAGATGGTGATAGAATAGAGTAGAGGGACAGCCAAAAGGCCACTGTTCTGAGTAACTTTTTTTTGCTTAGTGTTCAGCAAGAAACACATTGGCCCTGTACCAGACAGTGGCATCAAGGATGCTGACAAAGGTGTCCCACAAATGGAAACACCACCAAGCACCAGCAGCAGAGTTAGGGAGGCTCTGGATCAACTCAGAGAGGACAAATCACCAGGACCTGCTGGAATACACTAGAGGGTGCTAAAGGAACTATCAAGTGAATTGACAGATACCTCAGCATATTTATTTAGCAGATTAATTCAGATGGGGGTAGGACTGGAAAAAAGCTGATGTGGTGCGACTCCATAAGGGAGAGAGCTGGGAGGAAGCAGGCAAGTACCAACCAGCTAGTCTTATGTCAGTAGTGGGGAAACTGATGGAAACCTTAATAAAGCAGGAGTTTGTAGAGTACCTAGATTAGAAAGGTCTGCAGGACTACAGGCAGCATGGGTTTGTGGCAGGAAGGTTATGCGAAATGAACCTAATCAAATTTTTTGACTGGGTCACTAGGGAACTAGACAGAGGTCACCCAGTGGATCTCCTCTACTTTGGTTTCAGTAAGGCCTTTGATTCAGTGCTGCACAGCTACCTGCTGAAAAAGTTAGATGACCTAGGCGTAGCCAAGAGCATAGTCAGCTGGATAGGTAATTGGCTTAGAGACAGAAAACAGACAGTAGTGGTCAACGGGGTACGGTCTGATGAAGGTGAAGTCACTAGTGGTGTGACCCAAGGCTCAGTGTTGGGGCTAGTCCTGTGTAATGCCTTCATCAGTGACATCGGCATAGGTATTCTGGGCAGAAATTCCCTATTCTTGGACGATAATAAGCTAGGAGGAAGGGTAGACAGCGAAGAAGTGGTTAGGAACCTACCAAAAGACATACAGAGGCTGGAATAATGGTCTAACATCTGGCAGCTGAGGTTCAACACAATGAAAAGCAAGGTGATGCATATGGCTAAAGGGAAAACAAGGACAGAATACTACCTCAACAGAGTCCAGCTCAGCACCATGCAGGAAGCAAGAGACCTGAGTGTCATCATAAGCAGCACCCTTAAACAGACCAGCTAATGCAACACAGCTTATAACAAGGCCAACAAAATGCTAGGGTGCATAGGGAGGGGATTCGACTGCAGAAGGCAGGTGATACTTCCACTCTACATGTCCCTGGTAAGGCCCCATCTGGAAAACTGTGTCCAGTTTTGGAGTCCACATCTGAAAAAGGATAAAATTAGGTTGGAAGCTGTCCAGGGAAGAGTGATCAAACTGATTCAGGGCCTTCAAGGGCACTTGTATTAGGAGCATCTGGAAGCATTAAATATGTTCTCACTGGAGACGGGGGAGGGGGACATGATTGAAACATACAAGTTCCCGGGAGGAATTAATAAGGTGCAATCCTCTGACTTGTTTAACAGAATCTAATACTAGAGGTCATGAGTGGAAGTTAGGGGGGGAGCTTCAAGAGGGAGCTCAGGAAGCACTATTTTACAGAAAGAGTCATGGAACCATGGAATAAACTACCAGCTGAGGTAGTGGAAGCAAAGTCCATGACATCATTCAAACTGGGATGGGACAAGGCTAATGCGAGATCAAAATCAACAGAAGTAGAAGGCATTAGGCAGAAGGGGGGGTTATGTTCTGGGATCTGAGTAGGTCCAAGGAACACACGTGCAGACTAGATGGACCCCTGGTCTCCTTCTGCCATCTCTTTTTCTATGTTTCTACTGTCTCAAAGGTATACATGATATTCAAAGGCAGTGCACTTATAGTGTAATTTTGGTGTAGCTGATGTGCATCTAAGAAATACTGACTAGGTTCACCTCACTGGGGGTGCACATCAGTGATGTCATTCATGTGTACCTACAAAATGCTAACTAGCTACTTTAGGTATACCAGAGTGTGGTATATATCTTGGCATGAAGTGTAGTCAGGAGAAGTACTTGATGTGTGTCTATAAAATGCTAACTAGGTACAGCTCGGTGAGGTGTATTCCTTGACTAGAGGTGTAGTCAGAGGGTATAGTTACATGCATTGAATACATGCTAATTAGGTACACCTCAGTGAAGTGTACACCTGCACAAAAGATATAGTCATGAGGTTTAGTTCAGATGCACCCATCATACTGCCAGCGTAGTTGTAAAGTATAACAAACTCTAAATGCAGGGCAGAGATCATGTGCAGAAGAAAAAGTAAATACCATTTTCTTAATTAGCTAATTTTAAACTGAACTTTAGAAGTAGTAACAAGGGGGACAGTTCCCTTACCCCTCCACGAGTCCTAGCCTGATTATAGGAATCATGTAAAAAGACAGAATTCTAAGGAATTCCTGCATTAAGTAAATAAATGGAGCAGTGTCTGCATGAACAGCTTTCAAAAGATATTGTTTCATAAAAATATGTGCCTGGAATAGTCAATGTTACAAAAAGCACATGAAAAGTACCATGGAGTTACATGAAGGCACACACACACGAAAAACTTGCACACTCTAGTAAGATACCTTCTACAACGTGAACAAACTGTTAATATAAACAAGGAGTTGTCTTACTCTGAAAAAGATTGGTCATTTTTGTAATCACAGCCCACCCAAACATTAGAGATGTTGCTACGTTTTAATTCACCAGTGAAGTTATGGCGAGCTTGCCAAATTCACCTCCATGGATAATTTCATGAAGTTTTGCTATTTAATAGGAAATGTCCCCTTGATAACTTTGCCTGACAACTTCATCTGAAACTTCTCCTTAGAGTACACCAAGGCAAAGCTGGGTCAAAATGAAGCTACTGATACACGAAAATCTCATGGTCAAAAGTTTTCTTGTCCCCCCCACTTCACAGACTGAAGACCCTGTGTCACCTCCCCCTGGAACCACCACAGGTAGGATGATCCACTCATCAAGCTCAATCAGGAGTAATTTTAACATTTTCTGGCCTGTGTCTGTGATCCTGTTACATGCTTCACTGCCAGCGTGACATGCTGGCAAATACCCAGAATGCAGCTACCACTGCAATTGGGCTTAGCACAATTTTCTTCCTCTGGCTAGAGTCAAATACTACCCCATATACCTGCGCCCAGTGTGCTGTAATCAGTGGCTGAGCTAGAGGGGGGGGGGCTGGTGGGGCAGTTTCCCCTCCTGGCTGCCCCAGTGTGAGTAGTGGCATCCGGCCACCATCTTTATTCGCTGTTTAGTCCCCATTGTGGAGCCCGTGATTGACTAAATGGCCCCCCCCCGGCTCCCAAACACTCCTAAACCTGGCTCTGCCACTGGCTGTAATGCACAGAATGGAGCTACCAATTGTTTGGCTACTGGTCCAAATATCTATACTGGGAACCTATTATCCAGATCAGGATCAATACCGCCACCACTACCACAAGCAGTCAAGGGGACACCAACAACCTACTCCGTGACCACTGTTCCTGAGCCAGAGATGTTGCTACCTCTCAGACCAATGTTCCTCTTGTTGCTGCCTCCCCAAAACCCACTAGCATAGATGCCATAGATGTAGCAGAGAATAATTTGGCAACATGAATGCCACCACCCTACTCCACCAGCTTTTGGGTATCTTAAGCATAACTTGGTAATTTTTTTGCTAAATTTGAGTGAAACATGGTATGGTAGTAGTTAAAGAAAATGTATATATTTGGTGCATTCTGGATGATTATCAGACTTAAATTGTGGCTTCGGCACTGTGGTGAAGATGGGAGATAATTTGGGGGGTTCCTGTGCATACCCCATGAATTTGTCTGTGGGTGCTATGTGTTATTTTTGTAGTATTCATTGAGATTGTTTTTTATATGTAGCTTGTCCCTCAACTTCAAAGACTGGTAGAAAACTTGTTAAAATTGCAATGTTATCCAATGGAAATTTTCACTTTTCTGTTTTGATGTTATTTATATATTTATTTTCAGTTGGTATTTCTTAGGGACTTAGCCTTGTAGTACTCACTGAGACCTTTTCTTGATATATACAGTAGATTGTCCTTTAACTCCAAAGACTGCAGAGTTACAACTTGCTAAATTTCCAATGTTATCCTATGGGAATTTTCATTTTTTCATTTTTATGTTTTTTGTATATCTATTTTCAGTTGGTATTTCTTAGGGACTTAGTCTTGTAGTGCTCACCAAGACCCTTTTCTGATATATAGATTGTCCCCTAACTCCAAAGATCGCCAGAGTTATGGCTTGTTAAAGCTGCAGTGTTATCCAATGGCAATTTTATTTTTTTATTTTGATGTTTTTTATGTCTGTTTTCAGTTGGCATTTCTTAGGGACTTAGTTTTGTAGTACTCATGCATACCTCAAGTCCTCTCCTATGTGGTCTTTGCCACTTGTGCGGTCTTTTTTTAGCTTTGACCCTAATGTCCATATTGTGGTCACTAGCAATCTATGCAACAAACATGCCTGCCAGGGCAAGCAGGGGAACAACATGGGTATTTGGGACCAGAGGACCCATCTCATGGCAAATTACTGGGCTGAGTGGAAGAAAAAGCAGAAGGAAGTGATGTGTGATGGTGGTGGCCCATCCATGCCAGCAGCAGTTTGTGTAGGTCGTAAGGGAAGTTTTCATGTCACAGCGGGGTGGCATGTATACCCTGAGGAAGTGGCAGCACCCTCGACTGATGTTTAAGATCCTCCTGAACCAGCATCACCAGTAGCTGCCACCAGATTTTTTCTTGTTTTTTTTACACAAACAATACACAACAGTGATTTCAAGGACTAAAGGGAGACATGCAAGATGCAGCAAATCAGGTAATTATCACAAAGTTACTATGTGCGTGAAAACAACTAACTTCTATCAATAAACAAGAAGCTCTAGCCAGAGCCAGTACAGCTGTGGTGAGCTTGCAGAGGTCCACGAGAGCGAGTGCCGTTGACCGGCAGTGACACAACTGCGCGTGCACAGCATTCGGGCATGTGTAGTTGTGGTGAATGGCATTCTGCTATTCACAAGATAGCAGTGCCAGCAGAACTGTGCATGTGCATGAGGTGCGCATGCAGAGTTCATGCTCCGGAATGCGAAAGTAACAGCTGAAACAGTGCAGCTGTTACATTGTAGCAGCCGATCATGGTGAAGTGTTTCAAGCTCCATTGGACTTTCAGAAGAATACTTCCAAAAGTCCAATAGAAGGTGACACGATCGGTCATTTTAAGGCAAGAGATGTCAAACTGGCTGTAGACTCTGCCCACAGCCATAAAAATGAAATCAAGGTACTGAAACTACAGTGACAAAAATAATTCAGTAAAATACACCTAACTGTTCTATAGAATTAAAATAACAAACCTCAGAAATCAGGAAAACAAATTTACACAAAACAATCACTACAACACTGCTGCCTACTAAGACAGAAAAGGCTGCCTAATCTGCCTTTTTCTGGCTGGACGTTGCTGCAGGTATGCTCCCCCCCCCTCCCCCGAAGCACTACCTCACTACACAGAATATAGGAAATAAAACTGCAACTTTAAACTAACTAAATCACAACAAATACCAGAAATAATTGGTGATCTAGAGTCATGAGGCATAGTAGACACTTCATGGAGTCATTTGCAAAACAAAACTGCATGTTTGAAATGCTATCCAAAGCTTTTCAGGCACAAAGATACAGAGCACACTTTACGTCAACTCTCTGTTCCTTACACTGCACTGAATTCAGCCTACACATTGCAATACAACTTGTTTCAGCACCACGTGACCTCTAATCCCATGAATCCTAGCAAATTTCACTTTAGACCCACAATTTGCAGGCAAAGTTTCCTTTTTTTTGCCATTTGTAAAGTTCTCCTTTCAGGCAAAGTAGAAATTCGCCTTGAAGGAGAATTTCACAAATCTGGTGCAGTTCATGAATTTATCCGCAAAGCAAAGTTTTCAGACTTTGCCCTCTGCTACTAAACATGCAGAACTCCAGCTGCTGCCTGAGATGAAACTGGCAATAACCAGGAAATACTGCAGTGGAGTTAAAAGCAGGCTTGGCAGTGTAGGCCCTACAGGCTCTAAAAGGATAAACTTTCCATGTTATAAAAGGCAGAAGTTAAGATGCAACTGAGATGCACTCTGCTTAAAGTTAAAGAAATGCTTAAGGAGACAGTACAGCATAGTGGTTAAGAGCACTGAGCTGGAGACCTGGGTTTGAATCCCATCTGCTCCCACTTGCACACTGTTTAACCCCGAGCAAGTCACTTGACTTCCTTGTGCTCCCAGGTTGCACCTAGAAACAACCTCTGGCTCAGTGTGCCTTTTCTGGTTAAACAATTTCCCCTTTCTACTTAAGTGAGGTGCTAATGAGGTGTTTATAGCTTAGCGTTAATTTTTTAAGGTGTACTGTGATTTCAGGTGCATACTGCTAGATGTAGTTTCTAAGGTTCAGATGAGGTTATCATAGTAAAAGTACACATTTTTAAGGTACAGTTGAGGTGCACACTATTTGGGAAGTGTGTATAAGGTATAGGTGTGGTGTACATAATGTGTACATGTTAGACAAGGTGTTCACTTCAGTTTGGTCAGTGTGGTCAATAAAATTATTCATCTAGTAAAACTCAGTTAGGTCCCTACCTACCGAAATGCTACTCTAGTTGCATTTATGGAATAAACACCCTTCATAGTTAGTAACAGTTACCTGGAGTTTGCTTTGTAGGTCTAGCAGCTCATTCTTCATCTCTGTATGACTGTCAGTTAGTTTGGTCCACTCTGTCTTCATCTTTTCATATGACTCTTTCCAATGCGTGCACTCCTGCTCTGTGATAGTCAGTGACCTCTGAAAGCACAATAGTGATATACGGTTGTACCATCTGTGCTTCTCAAAATATAACAGAAGGTTGGTACAAGTACATTTACAGGAGTAGGATCATTACAGGGACATACAGTAGGAAATACTGCAGCACCTAACATTATGTAAAACCGCTGGAAACCTCATGGAACCCTCCCCTTTTCAATGAATTAAATGTGGTACCTAGTAATGTTATTCTCCATGAATAACTGATTCAACCTAAGTTTTAAGGATTTAACACTCTCCAGTTATACTAATTCCTTTGAAAGCTTGTTCCATATGTTTGTCACACTCTGGATAAAACTATGCTTGCTCACATTATCCCAATACATTCTCTTTAAAGTGTAGGGTATATCCTGTAATTCTATGGTCTTCAACAAGCCAACTCCCAGCATGAAAGTGCTATCCAGAAATTGTTTAATGTATAAATTCATGATGTAAGAATTTCACTTTTGTATCCATGTATTTTTTTCTCTCTTTATTTCTTTTTGGTTCCTCTGTATGGTTTTGTGATTGTTAATGTGTTGTCCAGAAACATTAATAACATTTTTTATTTTGAAAACAATTAAATCATATCTTCTCAGCCTTATTTTGTTCACAGACAACATATGCATAAACAGTCCCCATAGTTTAACCCCTATTACTGAAATCACTGTAGTTGCTTACTGCAACATCCCTTCACTTTATTTTTAGTTGTCATTTTTGACTGTGAAAGGAAGACTTAGCTGTAACAAATCATATTTAGGTGTATCAAAGGGGTGGGGGCTTCATAGACCTATTTTATTGACAGGGGTACTGATAGCCAGGGCATCCTTCCCATTTTATGGCAATCTTGGCTATAAAATCCCATACTCTTACAATAAGTGCAATGGGATCATTAACATACACTTCTGAACACAAAACCAGAACCGTTCTCAAACAATTGCTTGGGTAACCCCAAACCAGTGTAGGTGTGTAGCAGAGAGGTTGCTCACTTAGATACTTGGTATTAAAATGGGTATTACTGAAATAAATGACACATACTAACAGCAATACTTAAACTACCATTTATTATGATAGAACATGCCTGTATACTGTTGAGTGTGACCACAACAAGCTCATCAGTGCCTTGGATTGCTCAGTTCTTCTTCACAGGGTCTAAAGAAGAACACTGAGTAGTCTGAAGCACTGGGGAGCTTGATGCTCATCCTCAATGTTTTGCTGATTTGTTTTACCACAATAAGTGACAGTTTAAATACTGCTGTTAGCATGCATCTGCTCATTTTAACTTTTACCTGAACAGCCACCAGAGATGGACATGGGGTACCTTGATTTAAAATCTCATCCAAAGGACAGCACCTCACCAGTACAGCATAACCCTAGTGCTGCAGTGCTGTGTCAGTACTGTGTATGAGCCTAAGATTCTGGTGTGGGACTTGAATGGTGACCTTTCAGTCTTCCAGTCACAGAGGTGATCATGCAACCTGCAGAAGTCAGGCCCTGCTTGATAAATTGCAGGACTGCCTGCTGGTGCAGCAATTTGAGTAACCCACTAGGTAGGCTGCCTTTCTTGATGTAGTACTCACCAACTCAGAAGTGGTAGCAGGAGTGAGGTTAGGGGAGTCAATAGGGTTCACCAACCATAACTCTGTATGGTTTGACCTGAACCTTGGGACAAGTAAGCCCTCCTCAAAGGCTGAAGTCCTAAATCTAAGAAGGGCAAACTTCAACCAGATGTAGGAGCTAGTCAGGGACATGCTAGTTGGAGTGGACAGCCTCGGAGATGTGGAGGAAAGATGGGGGGCAGGAAAGGGACCATTCTTGAGGCAACAAAGTCCTACATGGGAATGATAATCAAAAGATGAAGGTACAAGAGAGCAATGCAGTTCTCTAGAAAGGTCAGGGAAGCAGTGAGAGCAAACAAGAAGGCCTTCACCAGGTACAAGAAAGGAAGAATGGGAAGGGTACTAAATGAGAACAAGCGAATCCAAAAGGGTCATCAAAGAAGCAAAGGCAGACATAGAGCTGTGTATTGTGGATGGGGTTAATGATAGGGAAAACAGTTCTTTAGATATATATTTGGGAAAAAGGAAAGGGGGGATTATTAAGCTAACAGAAAGAGGTAGGGTAATTGAGGAGGACAAGCAGAAAGCAACCATTCTTAATGACTACTTTTGCTCTGAATTCACAAGGGAAGACAGAGGGCATCTGCCAGAGAGTGTTATTATGGCATCTGTAAGGGGGATCCCTGAGATGAGGCAGCAAGTGTTATCTAATGAAAGGGCTTGGGAAGGCTAGCAGCCCAAATGATAAATAAGGCCTCAGTGCCAAATGGGATGCCTCCAAGAGTGCTCAAGGATTGTCAGTGAAGCTAACTGAACCCCTGGTTTGGATTTTCAGTAGCTCAGTTCAGAGAAGGGTATTTCCAAAAGATCAAAGCATAGCAGATATAGTTCTACTCCATGGGGAGGGGGACAAGGAGCAACTGGGTAACTACAGACCTGTCATTATTAACTCTTATCATTGGTAAACTGATGGAGACAGTAGTCAAAGAGGACCTTGTGAACTACATGGAGAGCAACGGACTCCAGATTGATAAACAGCACAGGTTCATGGCAGAAAGGTCTTGTCAGACCAACCTGATAGTATTCTTTGACTGGGTAATGAGGGCAGTGCATAAGGGCCATGCTGTGGATTTATTCTGCTTTGAGTTCAGCAAGACTTTTGACTCAGTGCTTCACAGAAGGTTGCTGAAGAAGCTAGAGTATCTGGGTAAAGCAAAGGACAGAGATGGGTGAGAAACTGGTTGGAAGGGAGACAACACAGGGTTGTGCTTAATGAAGTCAAGTCAGAAGAGAGGTAGGTCACCAGTGAGGTGCCACAAGGATCAGCCCTGCATCCAGTCCTTTTCAATATTTAAATATGGCAAAATTCCACTGAATTTTCGACAAATTCCATGAAATTCCATGGAATCAAAATGGTAATTCCATAGGCATTCTACCAGAAAAATGTTTTATTCTGCACAGCTCTAATATCTGCCTTTTGCACCCTGGCTGCTTGGCTACACCTGACATCATAATTATGTTTATGTCATCACACTATGTTGCTGTAGAGATAATTGTGATGTCATAAACAGGGGGTGTATGATATCAAGTGTAGGCAAGCAGCCGGAGCAGATAGAGTCTGGGACAGGGATCTTGTTTTCATGCAACTGTTTTTAGTAATAAAGAAATCTGGGAATTAAATACTGAAAATACATGAAGTAATAAAGAAAATGGGATGGAGCTGAATATAAATCTTACTTTTTCAAAGTTTTCCTATTGTTGCCAGGGACTTACTAAAGTAGTGCAACACTACAAAATATTTTTGTTCTAGGACTAAATTAGCATTTGTAGTCTTTAGAGAAGCAACAATTTTCAATCAGCAAAAATGCCAATATATAATTTTTTAGCAAAAATGTATTGTTGACATTCTTAGACTGATTATCAATGTATCTTTAATTCCATCAAATGTGTTTCAATGAGCATTTATTGCAAATTTTGCAATTACTGACACAAGCCAGTAAAGATGTTCACCAGTGCCAGTTTTTAAAAATCTCTTTCTTTGAAGTCGATGTTTGGCTGTACAAACTAGATTCATACTGTGAATTTATGACAATGGTCCACACACACTTTTCTGATGGTAAACAGTACAGCATCATACCAAGATGTTTAGTTTGTTTACGGTGGCCATGGCAAGTGAGCAGGAACACTCAAAAATGCAAACATATATCTCAGTTCTGTAATAAAAAAACAAAACAAAAGGAAAAATGGATCCATTGATGTTTTCACCAGAAATACATTATTAATAAAAATATATATTCTTTGCAAAAAATTTGCTAGTGCACCAGTCCAGTTCAATTTGATGCCACAAAAGTAGGGGAAAGTGGTGTTAGGGTTTCCAACCCTAACTCCCACCCTCCACCTCCAAGAAGCAAATGGAAAAAATGTTAGGGGTTTGGGTCTCTGGTGTCTTGACAAGTCAGTGGTGGGGTCTTTCTTGGGGTTGTCAACCCTAGTGCTCTCCACTCCCCCCAGCCTATAGACCCCTGCCGGAAGCACAATGTAAAACCACAACCAAGTGACTCATATTGATACACTGTTCAAAGGTACAGAAGTATGTCTTGCCACATGTTATCAATACAATGAGCCCTGTGTGAAAAAAGGAGATCATGTCCGACCATGTTTGCTCGGGTAACAGGGTGGACATTGGGGTTGAGAATCCCCAAGGAAGACCCCACCACAGAGTCATCAAAACTCTATGCTACATGCATATAATAGGAAGGGGGTAGGTGACCTGAGGGAGGGGGATGTATAGAAGTGGTACCAGGGACAATCACCATGGTCCTGTTATAACACATATATATTAAACATGGGAAAAGCGGGGGTGGGTGACTGGGAGGGGAGGGGGGAGAAGGAAGCAGTGCCTGGTGAGTAGGCAGCCTAGTTCACTAGGCTTTACATAGACAGATAGATATATAGATAAAAAAAGACAAGAACCCCAGAGCAAATGCCCTGAGGCAAGGGTAACCCTAGATGGTATTGGCCATACAGCCAAATTTAAAAGAGAAACACAATTGTACATACCCTAATAATGCAAAGCATTGTGATAAGCATACGCAAATCCCCATGAAGGAATTTGGACTGGCACAACTTTAAGCAGACTTGCACAGTGCTGAAAGGCATCACAATGCAACCAGCAAAGGCTGAGAACAGCAGACACAGACATGTGTTTTGTCATTGCTAGGACTCATCAGTGTGCCATATCTGTGTCTCAGCCCAGAGAGAAGGAGGCAGCCAGCCTTAGGAGGGTCTTACTGGTCTGGGTCATAGGGATCCCACAATAGAGAAAGAAGCACTACAAGAGACAAAATCTCCAGAGCAAATGCTCTGAGGCTCCCTGTGACCCAAACAAGTTAGACCCTCCTGAGGCTAGCTCATTCCCACTCCCTGGGCTGAGATACAGATATAGCACACTGATGAGTCCTAGCAAGGATTAAATATGTGTCTGTGTTTGCTGTTCTTGGCCTTTGCTGCTTGCAAATTGAGGCCTTTTGGCACCATAAAATTCTGCCTAAAGTTGAGCTAGTCTAAATTTCTTTATGGGGATTAACATATGCTTCCCATGATGCTGTGCATTATTGGGTTATGTGCAATTATGTTTTTCATAGATAGATAGATCAATAGGCAGACAGACAGACAGACAGATAGACAGACAGACAGACAGGCAGGCAGATGGACAGAGAGACAGAGACAGGCAGAGAAATGGAACTGAATCAAGCAGCATGACTTCAACAGGTGGCTTCAGAATTCAAGAATGTCCTGCTGTTCTCATACTGTGAATGTGGGTGAATGGCTTGTGTTGCTAAGCTGGGTACCCAGGATTTTTGGGTACCCAAAAACAGACTGTGGGACATGTTCATGTGAGTGAGGGTGCATGGGGGACATGGGAGGTTGGGAATAGTGTGTGTGTGAGGGAGGGGTCAGATCGGTGAGGGTCTGTTTTCTTTTTTACAGGTAAAAAAGAGGGATGTTTTCTTTATTACAGGCAAGGCCCTTGGAATTCTGTGATTCCACGGTTGTGGAATTTTCTGCAGAATTTTCATCATGCTGCAGAATGTATATAATGTTGCAGAATTCATTGTTTTTGGTGAATTTTCATTCAAATATATAGTTTTTCCATAGTGCCAGAGTCCATTATCCATCTTGTTTATCCTGAAGCCCCTCCTCTATGCTTGGTATGTGATGTCATCAATGACATCTTGTCATATTTTAGCCAATGGCAGGACTGCATTCTGCCACAAAAAATGAATAAATTATGCTGCAGAAATCAGAAATTGCTGCCAGAGAAGCATAGGAGCCATGCCACAGAAATCAGAAAATGCTTCCACAGAGCACTAGGGGCCCTGATTACAGGGTACACTCTGAGACTGGGGATTGGACACCCCAGTGTCAGGCTAGTGTTCAGCATTGCCAGGGATATAATGGGGAGGGGTGGAGTGAAGTGGTACTGGGGATGGGCACTGTGGTCTGCCAATAAAATTTATTATAAATTAAACATGGGAAGTAGAAATGGAGGACCTGGAGTGGTGGGGGAGAAGGAAGTGATACTGGGAGTGGGAAGTAGAACCCTTGTCCACTTATTATTTAGATAGATAGACAGACAGACAGACAGACAGATGGATAGATGAAGAGACAGAGAGAGAGAGAGAGAGAGAGACACACACACACAGAAATAGTGAGAGCAGGAGATCGCTGTCTCAGTGCTTCAGTTGAAGCCGGTAGCAATACTGCAGTTGCAGCTTTATAATTCAGTAAAGTCCCACTGTTCTCATGCTGAGAATGTGGGTGAATGGTTCCGGTCACTAAGCTTGGCACCCAGGATTTCTGGGTGCCCAGAAACATTGTTTCCAGGGCAGTTTAGACCAACCTTGTTGAATTTTTTGACTGGGTGACTAGGGAGGTGGATCAGGGGAGGGCAGTGGACATGGCCTATCTGGACTTCAGCAAGGCCTTTGACACTGTGCCACATAGAAGACTATTACACAAACTGGGAATATGAGTGTGGGCAGGACAGTAGTGTGGTGGGTTGGTAACTGGCTGGGTGGCAGGACACAGAGGGTGGTGGTAAATGGCTGTCACTCCACAGAGGAAGAGTGACCAGTGGGGTACCACAGGGATCAGTGCTGGGACCGGTCCTATTCAACATCTTCATCAGTGACATTGCACAGGACCTAGAAGGCAGAATTTCACTGTTCGCTGATGACACAAAGCTCTGTAACAGAGTAGACACACCAGAGGGTGTAGACAGAATGAGAAGGGACCTGCAGAAACCTGAAGAATGGTCAGGGGTTTGGCAGTTGAAATTCAATGCAAAGAAGTGCAAGATAATGCATATGGGGCACAAAAACCCTGGCACAATATATCAGTTGGGGGTGAGGATATAGCATGCACCAAGCAGGAAAGGGATCTTGGCGTTATCATCTCTGATGACCTCAAGGTAGGGAAACAGTGTGACAAGGCAGCAGGTAAAGCAAATAGGATGCTGGGATGTATAGGCAGGGGCATCACCAGCAGGAAAAGGGAGGTCATAATTCCGCTATACAAGACACTAGTGAGGCCCCACCTGGAGTACAGTGTACAGTTCTGGAGACCATACCTACGTAAGGACATAGACAGGGTAGAGAAGGTTCAGAGGAGGGCAACAAAGATGGTGCATGGATTGCATCACAAGTCCTATGAAGACAGGTTGAAGGAACTGAACACGTACTTCCTGGAGGAGAGGAGGGAGAGAGGGGATATAATAGAGACATACAAGTATCTTACAGGGAGGAACAGGGTGCAGGAATACACTATTTTTAAGTGAAAAAGATGTTCCAGGACTAGAGGGCATGGGATGAAGTTAGAGGGAGGACGATTCAGAGAAACATGAGGAAGAATTTCTTCACAGAACGGGTGGTGGACAAGTGAACACCCTGCCAGAGGAAGTGGTGGGGGCTGAAACAATCACAGGATTTAATAATGCATGGGATAGACATAAAGGAATTCTGGAGGTCAGCGGTAAGGGGCAACAGACTTCTAGGAAAACATAAACTGAACTTACAAGCCCAAATGGGCAGACTGGGTGGGCCATAGGCCCTTATCTGCCGACACTGTCTATGTATCTATGTATCTAGTTTTAATAAAAACAAACACCAGAATCTAGATAAACTGATCCCATTTATCTAGGTTTCAATGTTTGCTTGCTTATCATTTTTATGTATTTTCAATGTGTTTCGGTTAACAAAATAAATAAATAAATAGATGGCCATGGTAGTTTTTTTTTTCCTAATGACAAGTAAATCATTAAAATAAGCACTTGTGATCTTTTTTTTTTTTAAACCATTCTCATTCGTCAGGTATCCAAAACAATCCTTATAACTCTGGAACCATATATTATTTTTTCATGAAACCTTTAAAAGGAACACCCTTAGCAAAGGCCCCTTCAACCTTGAAAATGTCAAGAAAAAAATTCCACACTGTCTAAGCTGTAGGTGAGAGCAAAAAATATGCAATGTCAAGTATAGGGGCTCGATTTTCAGCCGGCCCTTAAATTGCAGCAATTTGCAATGATCTATGGCTGCAGCAAACTTGAGGTGCATCAGGGATCCTGCACTCTATTTTATAAAAATGTGGGTCCTTGTGCCAAAGTCTCAAGAGTTGCCACAGCTGCAGGGTTGTGCCAAACATGTGGCACACCTGAGGGGGTTGACAGAGGGTCCCATGAAGCCCTCCTACCTGGTGCAAGCATAGATGAGCCGTGGAGGTTTTGGGTCTTACAGTTCCTGAAGGGTGGGGACCAGGGGCCGATGGAGCAGTGGGGGTGCCAAGGGGGTAACGAGGGCATGGTGGCAGTGAGAGTGATGTGAGAAGGCACCCAGTGGAGATACCATGTGAACTGGCACAGAGTCAATTGACTTGGGTAGGGGGTGGCACATGCAGACCATCATGATCTGGACCACAGGTAGCAACAGTCTGTCCCACAGGACCCACAGTCCCTGGCAGTGTAGTTGGACATCTGCTGACTGTCACCCGGGGGGGGGGCTGTATACCAGGGGAATGTCATGGTGCTCAGGGCACGTACCCGTTCACATAATGCACAACACAACCTGCACCCGCTGCCACCTACAACATGCAGGGGACTGTGGGACCTGCGGGACCACCACCTGTTGCCCCATGGCAACCCCACTGCTCCATTGGGTACCTGGTCCCCACCTTCCAGATCTTCCCAATTGGTGCCCTACCAAGCAGCAGTGCAGCGCCCTTAGACCTAACCTGAGCCCCCTCTTGCAACCATGGTGGGGCTAATGGAATTCTGAATAAGGTTATGATGCAGCCCTGCCATGCTGCAAGTCCCCTTGTGCCCTGGCACAAGGGCCCTTCTGCTGCAAAGGTATTGCAGGGCAGCTTTGGCACACAGCATCCCGATTTCAATGCAGCATGCATTCAAGACTTGGGATGACCACAAACTTTGATGCAAGGTGTTACTTTAGTCACAGCCATTAGGTACAGGCACCTTGCACCAAAGTTTTTCAACTGAAAATTGTGCCCAGGGAAACCAATTTTCTATTCCAGTTTTGCAACTCCATATCTCAAAAACCAAACAAGATGCCATTATGATTATGAACATTTTCACATCTTGAGACTCTGAAGGCCTGACCATGCATGCCAAATTTGGTGCTGTTTCATCAAATGACACCAAAGTTATTAAGGTGCAAAAACTGGAGTTTAACATTAAACAGTCTACCCAACCCCAATTAGAGGGGTGCTGCTGCACACCTGTAATATAACAGCAGGTTTGTTCTCCTAACAAATACTGCTGAGCAGTTTCATTTGATACCAGTGCCTGGTTAGGGTGCATCTGGACTAAATCATATAAGGTGATGTATTACAGCAGCACACCATGAACATCACTGTTGAAAAAAGCCAAGAAGTGGAATATCATCTGATTACTCAGACTCAGCCACTTCAATTTACCATACACTAATGATCGCAATGCTGAGACCTACACACAGAATCCAAAACAAGTCATGCTGTACTGTTAAATCAGAATACATGCTGACAAATCTATACTAAAATGGTTAATTGTCTTTAACTGGAATGGCGTGAGCACTTAGCAGCAGACCTAGCTTGTAAATAATATAATATTCCTCTCCCATTAGGTAGTGCAGCATGTGAACTCGGTGTTGTCTCCTCCTACCTGAGTTGTCTGTAGTTTTTGTTCGGTTGTGACTTTCTCCTCTATAACTCTCTGCAGAGATTCTTTTGCTTTCTGCTCATATTGAAATTTCTGTTCCTCCATCTGTATCATAGCCTTCTTCACGCTCTCCTTTGAGTAGTTCTGTCAAAGGGCGGGCATCCATTGTTTTAGTTTGTAGACACATATATTACACAAAGTAATAATATACAATGGGATCTTATAAACGTTAGAGTAGTAATTTCTTCCTCGGTGCAGTGCAATTGTAATGAGACTGAGACCATGTCAATTATTGACTGATATTAAGGGTATACAGTAGATACAGTAGGTTAGTTTGTTTCTATATAGCGCCCTTCCAATACTCAGGACACTTTCACAGTCAATTATACAACATCATAGACTGCCAAAATCATTATACAGCAACAAACAGATCAGAGACAAAAGCATGATACGGACATAAATACATCCCCATACATCAAAATGGCAAACCATACACATGCATTACGAGCATGACTAAAAATATACATTTCTTCAGTCTTAAATTCCAAGGACATGTGGCAGTGGCAGAATATTATAAAATGGGAAGGGAAAATCCTGCATTCTGAGTGGCTAAGAAAGCTCCAAAGCCATGTGGTTCAAGAAAAGAAATAAATGGCTTTTCACTTTTTCCAGTGACCAGGATCCAGCTCACTTTGGGATCAATGCCTTCCAGAAGCTTTTTTCAAAAAAGTTTCTGGCAGCCATCTTTATAAAGCAAAAAACACCATACCAGCCTGCATGCCATTACCTTGAAAATTAATAAAATAAACACACTCTGTAATACTCAAACCCCCTTCAATGGTTGGAAATATTAAAATGCTCCCAAGGCCCTTCAAGCCCTCGTATTCCACCAATTTATGTGGAATGTTTTCTGAACTTACAACATTAAGTCTTAGTTCTCTGACATTATTTTTTGACTCCCCCATTCCACAGTATCTGTTGATGGTTGCTGACCTGCCTATGCTCTCTCCCAAGGGCATTATTCAAATGCAGTAACACAACATGTCTTTGCATTCTCCTGGGAGCATCATACATATATAGCTGTGCAAGTCACCTATGCTCTCTTCCATTAATGTTATACTGCATTCTGTGCGTTGAATGCAAAACAAAGCTGTCAGACCAGTGGGAGCCAACAGGCCCACTAAACAATTGATTTTAAAAATAGAAAAGTGGCACTGCAGAACCAAAAGTATTTCATTAAACATGAAGATCATTGTTGGAGCACATATAAAATCTGTGGTGTAGAGGTATGGGCAAAGCAGTGGGGCTCCTCTGGATGCAAGTGACCGATACTAAATTTGGTACATGTGCGGGGGGGGGGCACTGAATCATCTGGGACTCACTGGCCAAAAAGCACACCCAGAGGAACTGGATGGGCTAATTGGAGGGCAACTACTGTAGCAGCACAACTTGCTATTAGCTCTGTGTATGGCAGAGCACAATGTGACTGATGGTACAGTATACACTGTCCAGAGCACCATGACTGTTGCAAGCCAGTATGTTCTTGTGTGTAAAGTACAACTGTAAAAATATTTTTATAACACTGTGGAAATGAGTACAATTTGCCTCTTTTTACCTTCCCATAGTAAAGCTGAAGTTAAAGGAGCACTTCGTGAAGTGAACTTTTCTCTGTAGCACTGGCCAACTTATTAATTTATTTATTTTATTTATTTATAATTTTGGTTACCAGGTAGGTACACAGATCCAATGGACCATTTTCAGGTATGACCCGGGCCACAGGAGTGGTACAGTAATGAAAATGCATACAAGATTATATACATGTTAACAAGCTACGATACAATAACATGTTAATTATTTACAATGAGAACAGTCAGTGCAGGACATGATGAATTATATACCATGAGTACAGGTGGATCTGGACATGAGGTACAGGTGGAAGTGTATAATAAGCAACTTTACTTAATGTAGCTAAGATGAGTATACAAGGCATCAGTCAGTAGTATCCTTCCCCCACACCAGGCACCTCCTATAGTCCAACTGCCTCTTCCCTAGAAACTGTTTAAAAAAGCTGGGCTTCTGACAACGTGCCAGGAGTGGGCACCATTTTTTTTTTCAATTCAGTCTCCCTTCCCCCCAAGCCAGCCTCCTCAGTCCTCAATGGTGCCTTTCGGCAGAGTTGTCCCACCTTCTGACCCCATCCCTGACTGGGGAGAGCAGTAAACCACATCTCCAGGAGAACTGTCATCCCCCTCCCCTGCATACCTGCTCCTATATACTGTATAATATGCAATCATTTGACTGTATTACTTAGTAGGGAGCATGGGAAGGGGCAGAGAAGTCTGTGTTATTGATGAAATCGGGCAGATTAATCTGCTCTTCATCATAGGTTGTATCCAAATTACCAAATAAATAAATAAATTAAATAATATGTGATGCAGATCACTTTGCTCCCTTTCCTGTCCCTGTCTTGTGCCTTGTTTAGTACAGCTGTTCAAAATTCTGTGAATTTTCTGAAATTCTTTAAATGACCATAACTCATTCTTACAAATAAAAAACCTGAAATGTGTCACACTCACTTTTCGGAGGAGGCCCTAAGGGGATGTCAAGATCCATGACATTTCCATGAGGGGCATGGAACTCGTTGGGGCTCAAAATCTGGCAATTTATTATTCATGTAAAAATATATCTGAAAATATTTCTATTACACTTACAACTCAGCCACCTTTGGAACTACATAACTGAAAATGTGTTTGTATACTTTCTTGGAAGAGTCTTAAAACTGCTAAATGGAGAGGTAGCTGGTTCCGTAAATTGCAAGTTTCTGTTCATAATTTCACAATTTAATTATTTGTTAAATTGTGTGAAAATATTCAAAACATCTGGATGTTTGTATCTCCACTGTTATTGCAGGTATGCACCCAAAATGTGTCACACATACCAAATGTAAATAAGTCCTGGAATCTAAAAAAAAGCTGGATACATGTAGTTTAGTAAGTTAAAATTTCTTGGAGAAATTTTAGAAAATTCCAGTTAGCAAAATTTGCTCAAAAATTATAGGATGCATAATAGGTAACGCCACTAGAATTCCAGTTTCACAAAACTCTGTCACCACCGAATCCATTTAACTGTGTTGAGTTGTTTGCAGTCTTGTGGTTCCATTAGGGGTTACTATTTTGTCTCCCCCCACACTTTTGTCTCCAAACTTGCCCAGATGGACCCTTTCAACCTTCTAGTAACACTGATTTCCTCCTTGTTTTTCACAAATAAGCTCACCTCAGAACAGAGCCACCTATCATTTTACTATTGGACCCATCCCTTGGGAATGGCCAGAATATCTCCTTCTTGCTTTCCTAGTTATTTTCTTCCCTCAACGGGTCTGTGTGGGTTCCTCTGTGTTCTGGACTTCCAAGTGTATTTGGTGCTCAGACCTGTCAGTTTTGTGGGGTGTCATTCTCGTAAGCCCTGCTTTCAAGAGAGAATTGTCCCTGTACTCTTTCTTGCGCTAGCCGGTGGTCTATTATTTTGCTGCTCAGCCCTGCTGCTATTCCCTTGGTGAGCCTGTGCATCTAATTCTTACCACTGGTGACCCCTGTACTTATTACCTTCCCTATCCTATTTTTCAAATCCCTTTGACTTTCCTTTTTGTTGACATGACCATGCCTCCTCCCTCTTTGCAGAAGTTTGTCTTGGGTTGGCTATTGCTCACATTGATTTGACTTGTACTGCAGGCAGGAAAATCAACTTATCTGCACTAGCATCATGGCCGTGCAACGCCCTGTAACACTACTGTGACAGTGATGCCCAGGATCATACTTAGTCATGATTAAAGATTTCCAGGTGCTCCTGTCACAATAGCCTTAGTCACAACTAGTTGTAATGCTTGGCATCACTTGGTACCACTGCATTCAAATGCTAAACATATACATTATAGTTATTAAACAGTCAGCCGGTGGCATTGTACTGAAACAATGCTGCACATGCAGGTGCTTCCACAAGTCATTTAGTCACTGAGCTCTAGTAGTTATCTAGTATATAACAGTGCACTGTGATGTCCATAACTATTCTTCACGGTTCTTTACTCAACATAGTGACCTGATGCTTGGCACCACCCACCACTATAGCTTTACGATGGACTCTTCTAGGAATGTTGCCTTATTACCACTCTAATTGCTGATGTCATTTTGGAATGTTTTGCTGCTTATAACTTGGCCAGCCTTTGAGCAAGATTAGAGAGTTAACACACACACAGCCTCTTTTTTTCCATATTGGTTTTTGTCCTACTCAGCTCTCTCAGGGATGTACGCTGTTCACAAGGATACACCCTGATCAAGCAGCACCCTACTGTCATTCAGATGGCTACCAGGTTTTTCTCACACATTTGTTTCCCCTTCCACGTCCCCTGCAGGGGGCTAGCTTCTGTAAGTCTCACACAGCCACAGCTTCCCCTTCACCAGGAGCAAACTCCCTGGCACAGATGCAGGGGTTCCTGCATTGGTGGAACCAGCTGCCAAGCCTCCCTGACTGGGATGCACAGCTGAGCTGCAGCTGCCTCAGCCGTGGCCTGCCTTCTGATGTGACTTCCTGGGCCTGCTTCCAAACCTGGATCATCATCACAGCGGGATCATGTGCTGCTGCTGGGGCACTGGGGTGGGCTGACAGCCTAATTTTAAGGGTCAGTATACCTAACAAAATTAATGCCAAGTCAGGTCTTGTTTTAAAGTTACAGAGGCTTAAAATTCTACAGTATGTATACTGGTGAAATGTAATTTTAAAACTGCTGAATGTTTGAAGACTTATAATTCGGTCACCTTTACAAATTAATGCTTTCATTGGCTGCAACTGTAATTATCATCAACCTTCTCTTACTACTTCCATAAGGGACATCTCTATCAACATTCCCTTATGTTTCTACCAAAAAAGGTAGAATATGCCCTAAGTCTTTAGGGACACAACAATATGTGCCCTTGTCCATCTTTCCCATGCTCCTTAATTTTAAGAGTAGATGGGGCATGGATGTGCATCATGGCAGCATTCAAATGGCTGGGCATCCCATACTGCTCTCCATCCATCAGCAGGCTGAGAGAAACATAGAAACATAGAAACATAGAAGTTGACGGCAGATAAGGACCACAAGGCCCATCCAGTCTGCCCATTTCTTTTTCTACCTTATAAATGTGCCATCGGCCTTTGCTCTGTCGGTGACCTATCTATTCATAGTCATTTGTATTGCTCCCTTATGCCTATCCCATGCCTGTTTGAAGCCCTGCACTGTATTCATAGCCACCACTCTTGTGGTAAGCCATTCCATGCATCCACCACCCTTTCTGTGAAAAGAATTTCACATTCCCCTTAATCGCCTCCTCTAATCTCATGCTGTGTCCTCTTGTCCTGCTATTTTTCTTATATTTAAACATGTTAGACTCTTTCACCTTGTTTATGCCCTTAAGGTGTTTGAATGCATGATCATATCACTCTCTCCTCCTTTGCTCAAGGGTATACATATTGAGCTCCGTTAATCTGTCCTCATATGTCTTCTGATGCAGTCCCTGCACCATTTTGGTTGCCCTTCTCTGGACTGCCTCAATTTGGTTAATGTCCTTGTGAAGGTGTGGCCTCCAATACTGCATGCAGTACTCCAGATGGGGCCTAACCAATGTCTTGTACCAGAGGTTATTACCTCCCTCTTACGACTTGTGATACCCCTACTAATACACCCTAACACCCCCTAGCCTTACCTACTGCTTTAGAGGTCTGCTTGGATGATTTTAGGTCATCAGTGATGATGATGCCCAAGTCTCTTTCTTCCTTTGTGACTGCTAGCAACTCCCCTCCCAGCCTATAAGTGGCTTCAGTCTTTCTCTTCTCTATGTGCATGATTTTGCACTTCTTTGCATTAAATCCCAGTTGCCACTCTTCTGACCATTCTGCTAGTTTATCAGATCTCTTCTTATTCTCCCACCCCATCTGGCTCATCTACTCTGTTGCAGATCTTGGTGTCATCTGCAAACAGACAAGCCTTACCCTCTAGTCCATCTGCAAGGTCACTAATGAAGATGTTGAATAGGACTGGCCCCAGGACTGATCCCTGAGTACCCCACTTGTGACTTGCATCTCTTCTGACTGTATACCATTTACCACCACTCTCTGTTTTCTGCCAGTCAACCAGTTTGCCACCCAGTTGACCAACTTCTGACCCACCCTGGAGCCTACCCAGCTTATTTATCAATCTTCTATGTGGAACAGTGTCAAAGCTTTGCTGAAGTCAAGGTAGGCAACATCAACTGCTCCCCTTGGTCCACCCTCTGGTTACCCAGTCAAAGAAATCTATGAGATTAGTTTGACAGGACCTTCCTTTGTAAACCCATGCTGTCTTGGATCCTGTGCCTCTATGGATTCCAGGTGTTGCACTATCCTTTCCTTAAGGGTGCCTCCATAATCTTGCCCACTACTGAGGTAAGACTGACCGTCTGTAGTTCCCCACCTCCTCCCTGCTACCACTCTTGTGGGCGGGATCACATGAAGCCCTTCTCCAGTCTTCTGGGACCTCTCCTGTGCTCAGAGACTCACTAAACAATTCTGCTAATGGCTCTGCTAGTTCCTCCTTTAGCTCCTTAAGTACCCTAGGATGTATGCCATCAGGTCCCATTGCCTTATCCACCCTGAGCTTAGCAAGCTCTTGTAGGACCCTTTCTTTTGTGAAGGGAGTAGTGCTCACCTCCCCCCCTGTGTCCATGATGCTGAGCTGTGGGCCCTGCCCTACCTTCTCTTCAGTAAATACTGATCAAAAGTATCTATTTAGGATAGATGCCTTTACAGGGTCCTCCTCCTCACATGCTCCCTTTTCTCCATTAAGCTTAGCAATACCCCTCTGGACTTTCTCCTTTCACTAATGTATCTATAGAAAGTCTTGTCACCTTCTTTTACTGTTCGTGCTAGTGTTTCCTCAGTTTGGGACTTTGCCTGCCTTACTGCCTTACCTGCTTCCCTTAGGGCAGTTTGGTATGCCTCCTATCTTCATCAGCTGTGTTCCCTTATATTTCCTGAAGGCCAGCCTTTGGCTCTGACCTTTCTGCTACTGTATTTGAGAACCAAAGTGGTTTCCTTCTTCTTTGCACTTCCTTTCTGTCTAACACAATGGGATGTTGCTTCAAGTATTGCATCCTAATGCTTGCCCACTTTGCCTGTACCCCTCACCTGTGTTTCTTTTTGCCAGGGCTAGCTTAACTCTGTTGGCCATCTTATCAAAGTCAGCTCCTCTGAAGTCCCATATTTTTGCCTTGGAATGGGATGATTTAGATGTAGTAGCCAATTGAACCATACCATGTGATGGTCACTGGCCCCAGGTGACCTTCTACCTGGAGATCTGTGATCCCTTCTTTGTTAGTCAGTACTAGATCTAGGATAGCCCTGTCTCTTGTGGGTTGCTGTACCAGTTGTTTGAGGCCCTCCCCTGCAGGAATCCACTATGAGTCTAGTTCTGGCAGATGTTCCTGCTGGTATTGACCAATCTGTATCTGGCATGTTGAAGTCTCCCATTATCAGAACCTCCCCTTTAGCTGTCATGTTTTGTATATCTTCTAAAAGTAATGTGTCTATGTCCTCCCTCTGGTCTGGGGGCCTGTAGACAACCCCAGTTCTTATGGCTGTCCCATTTCCTGTTTCCAGGGTGACCCACAGTTCTTCTGGCTCCTTATGTGTATTCTGAATTTCTGTAGCTTTGATATTTTCATTAACATACAGGGCCACTCCTCCCCCCCCTTTTTGCACCTCGGTCTCTTCTGAACAATACATAGCCAGGTACTGAAGTCTCCAAGTGTGGTTACTGGAGTGCTCCATTAGTAGCTGAACAGGGTTTACATAAGGGTATCCATTACAATTGAATGCCCTGATGTAAACTTAAGCCCCTTCCCCCAACCAGTGCCTTACATATGGGTAACTGTCTGTTTCTGAAGTACATTCAGCTGGATCATCATGACACCAAGGAGTAGCACTAGGGATTTGAGCAGCCTCATTATGTGCAGACCACAACAACAGGCCTCTGTAAGGTGTCCTGGTGGCATGGAAGCAGAGGTACCCATGCCTCACCTGCTTCCATGCCAGCGATCCAGGTTTGGTGACAGACTCAGCTCACTGGGGGTTGGCCAGGGAGAGGGGGATTGACCATCTGGAGGACTGCTCTCCTCCTCTGGGGAGGAAGGGAGGGTTGTGGGTCCTGGCACTTGTCTGGCACCTAGTGGAGGCTCAGTGGCAGGCAGCCAGTGCTAGTACCTTGGGGATAGAGGCAGCTGTCAATGTCCCACACATGGTAGTGTGTGTGGTACATCTGGACAGCATTGCACATCTATTTCTCCAGTTCAGCACCAAAAAAAATGGCCATGTGCAATGTGGGATTGCATTGACTCCTCTCAGGCTCTACACCAGCTACAAGACCTTCTCCCAGAACCAGATCCATCTCATCGGCAGAAAGGTGCCCGCTATTGACCCATGCCATGGGAGGTAAGCCATGAGGGTAGCACCAGGAAGATGTAAGTCTTTGGGACACCAGGTGACGGTGCTGCGGGGGGTCAGTGGAGGGTAAGCCTTCACCGTGGCAGGGAAAAACTATTAACAGTTAAAAAAAAAAGACCCCTGTAGTGCAATACATATAGTAGTTCTCCAGGGATGTAAACAATAGGAAGAGGGAGTAGGGCCCTCAGGGCACTTTAGCAGTGCTTGGTTGCACTGTGGCAGAATGGGACAGGGGGCTCAGACATAGTAATTTCCCCTGGCTCTTAGCAGAGAAGGTAGTCTTAGAATCTAAAGTTAACAATAAGTAAATATGTGGCACCAAATTAGATATAAGGCCATCAGATTGCTTGATCAATAGACAGAAAGGTTTCATACTGGAATTGCCAACCATCCACAATTCATATAACCAGGCCCCAAATGTTTACCTGTGCACAGGCATGTAGTTGAGCTTCCAAGGTTGTAAGTTTACTTTTAAGTGTATCTTCATTCAGCTGAGCCTGTAAAAGAATTAAAGAATGAACTGATAGGCTACTTATGAGGTTTTTAAAATGTAAGAAATAAAGCAGCATGCGTTCAACCTCCTACACTACAGAGATGTGCGTTATTTATCTGCATTTAGAATCATTTTTAAATGAACCAAAATGTCAATCAGAAATCTCACTGAAAGTCAAGTACATCTGAAATCTAGAAGCTGTACTTTTAGCACTAAGGAAACCAAGCTCTCAGGACAGTGAACTGCTAGCTGACAAAGTCATTTCAAGTTATTTTTTTCTTTCCTCAGTTGCTACAAGGTTATCATGATTGACAAAGCTGATCTCTTCTGAATTGTTCTAAAAACACAAATGTGAAGTCATTAGAAGGAGAAGACAAAACAGTTCTGAAAAACCTGAATTTCTCATGTTGACCTACAATACAGCTGTTTTCGGTACAAATCTGAAAAGTCTATTTAAAAAGAGAACTTTGCAAGAACTGAAATATACCCACCCTTCGCAGATGTGAGGTTTCATTAGGTAGCCCATTTCCTGTGAATACAAGTGTTTTTCTACAGATAGTTCACTGATGTCAGTTAAAACGTTCAGTTACTTCCCAAAGTGTTATGCAGATTGGTAGAGGTTGCTGATCGTAAAACTAGAGCATCCGTTTCCTCCTGGTTGAATCTAAATCTCCTTTGAACTAGATAAGTGATGCAAGCATAACAGAGCTGCCTCATATTTTACTTTTGTTTTGACATGCCCCGCTTTAATTTTAATCCCATTGGTTCAAGCATAAAAAAGATAGTTTTTGTACTGTTACTTTTTGTGATGTTGTTATTGACTTGAAATATAGTTGAATGAAAGACTCTTCAAAGCAGATGCACACCATGACATTATAGTTGAAAGATGTGGGATTCAGACCCACAATAAATGTGTATGGAAGACAGAATGTGGTTAGAGCATATGACTGTCAACCACAGTAGATGTGGATCCCACCAAAACACAACCACTAACTAGCTCTGTTACCATTGTAAGTCTCTGGACCATCCTATGCCTAAATCCACCCACCTTTAAAACTGGGAAGGTACAAAACAACACTGGATTTTACGTTACATTACAACTGAGAGACATATGGTGAATAAACTGTAAAATAAAACTGATAGCCTGCCCCAATAATAAAGTTTGCACTAATATTATATGTTTGATAAGTCTTACTGTATGATGTGTACCAGTTTATATCTCAGGAAGTCAAATATTTCAGATAGAGTGAAGAAACCAAAATTAGGATGAGATTGTGGGTGCATGAATGTCAAATATGTGTGATTTTCTTTTAATTGGAGACCCTGGGATTGATTTTCAAATGGCCCTTAGTTCGACGCAATTTGCACCAGTCAACAGCTGCAGCGAACTCCAGGTGCATCAGGGATCCTGTGCACTAGTTTATAAAACTAGGGGTCCCAGTTTCAAAGCCCTGAAAGCTACCACAGCAGCAGGATTGAGCCAAACATGTGGCGCACCTGAGGGGTTTGATGGAAGGTCCCATAAAGTCCCCCCCCCACCAGGTGCAAGCCTAGATGAGCCACAGAGGTGGGGGAGGGATTATGCCTGGAAAGTGAGGACCAGGGGTTGATGGAGTTGTAGGGGTACCATGAGGGAGTGATGGGGCACAGCAGCAGTGAGAGGGATCAAAGGAGGCACCTGTCAGAGGCGCCATGCAAAGTGGCACAGAGCTGATCAGTCCCGGTAGGGAGGTTGGCATGGCCAGAGCACCATGGCCAGGACCCCGGGTGACAACAGCCCTGGCACCTGCCCCACAGGAGCCACAGTCCCCTGCAGTGTAGCCAGGCATCCGGGGGCCACCATGCGAGGTGCTGTCTGCCAGGGGAATGTCGCAGGGCCGGGGCATGTACCCATCTACTGACTGCACCCCGCAACCTGCCTCATGTAGGGGACTGCGGGTCCTGTGAATTGCCTGAAGCTGTGGAGGACTTCATATGCAAGCAATGGCCAAACACCAATTTCCCTACTCGCCATTTGACACTCCCTACAGGCACCCTTTCCAGTCACAATGGATACTTCAGGGCCATCCACATCATCTACATAAGGTGACCACCACTTGAACCTTAACAGTGATTTACACTGGGTCCAGCAACACAGGAGCCGGGGAAGGAAATGCCAGAAATCCAAAGTGAGGTTGGGGGCAGGTAGGCTGCTCAACTGGGCGAGAAGTCTGCAGTGAATGTTCCTCTTCTCTGAAACCTCCAGCAGCCCTGCTACTGAAACTGCACTGTCTACTCAAAATCACTTTGCCCGCTTTATCTAACACAGCTGCTAGACCCTCCTTCTGATCACCCAGCTCAGCTTGGCCCATGAGAAGAACACAACCAGCTGGCTACCTCCTCAGTGACAGCTGCTCTGTATCATAACACCAGGTCCTGGGCAGAAAGGGCTGCCACATCCCAGCACATCTTCAAGCCTACCCTCAGTCACTAAGTGCTCCTCTAGCCCCATGGCTCAGCGATCCCCACAAAAACAAGCTAGGAAAACTTCTGCCTGCATTGCTGTGCTTGTCAAGTGGAGACTCTGAGCCCATCCCTCCTTCCAGTCCCCCATATGGCTTGATACCTGGACATATTACTGTTTAGAAAGTGGTGTACACACCATGGCTGGAGTACTGGATTAATTTATTTCATACAGCAATTCTTCATATTAAACACCCCTATCTAGCCCCCCATGATGAAGCCTGTTAGAGGTGCTATGTAGGGGTGTTTGCTATGAACAATTGTTGCATGAAATGAATTAATTCAGTACTCTAGCTATGGTGTGTGCATCACTTTTTTGGTTGTTCTGTAAGTTCCAGTTTATGGTATTTGGTGGTAGCGCCCTCGGCAATGGTTGGCTTTGCAGTTTCTTTGTTTTCTCGTACTACTGCTTAACAAAAGGTCATACCTGCTTTCAATGGACAGGCATTGTCTGACCACAAGCTGTGCAGAATTGGTATGCATGATCTTTTGCCAGGAAGGTACACTGAGACTGTTTACTCACTGTACTGATTCAATGGGCAGCTCCTCATTGTCTGCTATGTTTGTACTTACTGTTTCATTAAAATGTCTGCACTCAGGAGTTCATGTTTGAGGTTGGGAGAGCTCATTGTATTAGTTGGGTGCCAAGGAAAGTGTCCCTTGCTGAACCATTGTCTCTTGTGCTCTAGGACTGGCTGCCCCCACCCCACCCTGGGAGGTGGCAAGACATTACCATTTAGCACTTTCAAGCTCTCCGTCAATGTGACACCTTGCTTCCCCCCTCCCTCCCTACCCCTTCACCTACCTCTCCCCTCTGGCCCTTTCTCCTTCCCTAGGCTGCCTGTTACCTACTAGTTGATCTATTTTGTTTATGAAGCCTTTCATCCACTCTAGTGCAGAGGCCCTTTCTGTATGTTTGATGGACTGGACAGGTAAATGAATGGGGGCAGCTTTGGCACTGGAACCCTGTCCTATGAGCCATAGTTCATCTGATTAACATGCTCCTACCCTCCCTCCTTCCCTCCCTCCCTCCAGGAACTGCCAATGGAGGCCTAGCTGGGAAAGCAAGGGATCCCAAAGGCTTCAACTCTGGCTCGACTAGTGGTGAAATATAATTTGTTCCAAATCTCAATGCCCATACTTTCTTAAATCCATCTGACCTTGCCCTGCCTAGAAGAGAATAACAAATACATAGAAACATAGACTTTGACAGCAGATAAGGTCCACTTGGCCCACCTAGTCTGCCCATTTCCCTATCTATTGAATAAGCTCTTGATCCCAGTTAACCAACAGCCTACTTCTTCCTACCCCCCACAAGAATTGCTTCTGTTGCAGACCCTGCACTATTTTAGTTGCCCAGCTCTGGACTACCTCCATCCTCTCTATGTCCTTGTGGAGATGGGGTCTCCAGAACTGCATGCAGGACTCCAGATGGGGTCTCACCAGCTGTGTACAGAGGAATGACAGCTTCCTGTTTTCTACTGGTGATGCCTCTCCCTACACATCCCAGTATCGCCCCAGCCATCCTTACTGCCTTCTTACTTTGCTTGCTTACATTTAGGTCATATGATATGACTACCCCGAGGTCCATTTCCATTTCTGTTGTTGTTACTATTCCCCTCCCCATTGTGCATTCTTCCCCTGGGTTTTTGTTTCCCAGGTGCATTACTTTGCATTGAATCTAAGATGCTATACTTTTGACCATTCCTCCAACCTTGCCAAGTCCCATCTCATCCTTTCCACCCCCCCCCCTTGTGTATCAACTCTGTTGCAGATCTTTGTGTCATCTGCAAAGATGCATACTGGTTCACCCATGCCGCAGCAACATACATTTTGCCGACACTGATTATGATGCAGGCAACATGTCACCTGGCATTAGAGTGCCAGGCATCTCATTGCCTGAGAGTTACAGCACCAAAGTGTCCTCCCAGGAAATGGTCACTTGCCCTATAGGGGGTAGAAACTGTATGGGTGCAAAAGGCGACATGAGTAAAGGGCGATCTAAAATCAAGATCGCCCCTTTCACTGTTGTCCTTGTTGTGGCACCATAATTGCCACAATCAAAATTATTCAGCAATTTAATGGACTATGGTAAATGCCAGCCCCATGACCAGTTTTATAGGAGTTGTGCATTTTTTTCTCCCCCTCTCCTCTTTCTGCCCCCTCCCTCTCCGTCCACTTGCTCCTGGGCCCCCTTCCTGTTGACATAACTTGGACTAGGGTAGATCTCCCTCCCCAACACCTCCATGGGCCACTGTGTTCTCTTAATTCAGATGCTTGTGGTTATGGTATTCCTTTACCTGCTGATACCTATGGCTGAGTCATTCCCTCAGCAAGAGCCAGTAGTGGAATCCACTGTTTGCTGTTCTCCTCTCCACGGGTCACTGCTCATTAGTGCTCACTCTCATCTCTCTGGGTATGGGATTGGGGGCCCTGGTTGCCTCCTGCTTATATGGACCAGTGATTTGGCTGACATCTGAAATTTATTGTTCAGAAAATGTATTTGTTACTCTTCACTCAATGTATGATATTGACAGCCTTGGATATGTCATGTTCTTTAGTCATAAGATACAGGTAGTGGGGTCATTAGTACTATAGCACTCTAGGACTGCTTCCTTTCCCAAAAATGATTACTGAGCTATATTGTGGAGGCCCAAAGATCCTGATGGATCTATGCACTGGCTCCATTTTTCAAGACACCTTTTATGTTTAGACCCACAGCAATTCCCTCAGTTCAACACTTCCTGTATGACTACTTAAACTTACACATTATGGAATGTCAGAGACCCAGATTCCCCCGTTAAGAGGAAATGCATGCTTTAGAGATTTAAATCCCTCAAAACCAAAGTGTCTTGCTGCAAGAAACCAAGTTTTGCTCAGGAAAAGCAGTCAAGTTGTGACGGGATTGGGTGGGCCTGGAAGTGCATAGCTGTGCACCCACATCTATAGCTGGGGGTTTCAATCCTGGTTCACAAAACCCTACCATCGTCCCTACCTGCCTCATTGTTGGATGCAGCTTGTAAATGCACTGCAGCCATTTTCAACACACCTCAGGGCTCCCTAGTCTTAGCTAGTCTCTATGGCAGTAACCAAGATGACCTGGATTTATTCAATGCCCTGAGCTATGCTCTGACCAAACTGGTATCCCCCTTTTTCCCGCTCTTTGTGGGTGGGCTTTAATTTCACCCCTGAGGCCTGCCTACACAGGAACTAGGGCATCCCAAAGCTCATGTTAAAGCCCTTGCAGCTTTCAAAGATATAATGTCAGTGTTGACATTAGTTGATATCTGGTGCCAACATCATCCCCATGTCTTGGTTTACTCTTGCTTCTTCACCTCCCATGCCACCTCCAGTCAGATTAATTTCTGACTGACCTCCCCCTCTGCCTTACAGAAGGGGAACACATGTGTATAGCACCGCAATATATGTCTGATCATACCCAAGTGGACCTGTCTGTTGCTCGGAGCCCTGTGACCCCGAAGCCTGCTTCCTGGTGGCTAGCCCCTTTATTATTACAGAACAATGATTTTGCACCCTGGTTCCACAAAGAAGCCATGTCTTACTTTGAGCTCAATGACATGGGGGACATCTGCAAGGCCACCCTATGGGAGGTCTTTAAGGGATTTATACGAGGTAGTATTATGGGTTTTGCTGCTGCATGCAGCAGAAAAAGAAGGAGCAGAAAGCTCTTGAGACAACACATGCAGAGAACGAGATAGTTCTCAAAGAGACTAAAGCCTTCTTCCTTCAGCCCTCCCTGCTGAGAGACATTTGCTCCCACTGTATGCAGCTCAACACTGTGGCAACAAGGAAGATGGAGCAAGCAGTTCTGAGATTGAAGCACAAGTACTGGGAAGGAGCTGAGAAGGCAGTCAAGCTACTCCTACAGGCTATGCAAGCAACAGGCAGGCAGGTACATTAATGGCCTAAGGGATAGTTCAAGCAACCAGTAGGCTCAACCTGAGAAGATTAATCAGGTGGTGTGCAACTTCTACAAGGGGATCTACTCTTCCAGGTGTCTCCCAAACCAGGAAAAGTTTAACACCTTTCTGGCAGTCCTCCCCTTACCCACCTTGATAAAAGAACAGAGGGTATTACTGGGGGCTGTCATCTTTCCCCTATGCTTTTCATGCTGGCTGTAGAACCCCTGGCCATTGCCCTGGCAGAGCATCTAGGGATTACAGGGATCCAGGTAGGTCATTGGGACATTCACACCTTGATATATGCTAAAGAGTGCCTGGTTTTGCCTTCCTATGCTTTTCTAGGTTCTCTGTGCCTTCTGGGACACCTCTAGCCTCAAAGCAAACCTGAGTAAGACAGAAGTCCTCCCCCTTCACAGCCAGTGCACTTGTGAATCTGTTGCCTTCATTGGGTTACATTGCTTGCATCAAGCCACCAACTGTCTGGGAATATGGGTCCACCCTGTCCCCACCAGAATGGTGTCCAAGAACCTTCTTTCTTCTCTCTTAAAAAAACACAAAGAGGACTGTGACCACTGGAAATTGCTGCACCTTTCTTTGACTGGGAAAACAGCAGCTGTCAAAATGATCATGGCCCTAAAGTGATCACTGTATCACACACCTAGTAGTGGCCATCCCTTCAAGGTGGTTCTCTAAAACAGACATGCTACTGATGGACTTCTTGTGGGAAGGTAAGCCTCTCCATTATAGTGGTGCAAAACTTACAGATATCTTGAAGATGGGCAGATGGGGCTTGTACTGGCTCTTTGCATATTACATTGCTTTCAAAGGTGTACAAGCCCTGCATTGACTATCTTAACCTTCCTCCACTGGGTCCTGCCTGCGAGTGGCAATTAAACAGTACCCTTGGATGATGGTGGACCCTACTGTCTGTCTCTTTGCTCCACAGCCAGTGGTCAAGAAGGCCAACCATACTGTTGCCCCCATTACTAATACATGGAAGAAGCTAGAGGCATGGCTCCACATGCCTCTGGCTCCATTATCCCTGCTCCTTCTTTGGGGGAACCCACTGATCGCTGTAGGAGAACACCCCCTTCACTGGCCCACCTGGAGAGAAAGGGTTAAAATGCTCCTGTCAGATTTGTGGTGTCTATCCATCACATACCTGGACTCCTTTGAAAATCTCAGAAAAAAATATTTAACTTCCCCATGAGGGACTTGTGAAAGTATCTCTAACTCAGAAGAAGAAGTATCATAGCTGAGTGTCAAAAAAACCTTCCCTCTTACCCCTATGACCCTTGCATGCACACTACAGTCTTGGTTACAAGTCCCCAAGGGCAAGGCAGTACTGGTGTATTAGCAAATCCTACAGGACTCTCTCGACTATGCTACTCTCAGGGAATCAAAAATCTCTGAAACCCAATGGTCACAATTCTGGATGCTCCACCTTAAGCCCTGCTCAGATTCCAAAGTCTTCTTAGTCAGTCTAAGATTATGTACTTGTGGCACCACACACTGGTGATGCTTAAATCCATTGGCCTCCTGCCCTAGGACACCTGCTGAAGACGCCAGGCCTCTGGAGCAGACCTCCTCCATGTCTTATGGGGTTGTACCAAGAGCAGTTCCTTCTGGCTTGACATCCATGACTGCTGCAATAATATTCTTCTTAGTGACTTCATTCCTTTCTCACCCCAACTGTGTACCCTTTGTCTCCCTCCTCCAGGTTTCCCTCTCTCCCATAAATGACTGTAGTGGCTCTAGATATCCAGTATTGAAGCCAAGTGGCTTTTGCTTCAGAGATGGTGGTCATCAGAGATCCCCTCAATAGGCCAATGGCTAATTGCAACAAGGAATTTAGTCACCCTGGACCAGATGTCACACTTGGAGACAAAAAACATGCCAAGGTACCAAAGAGTCTGGGAACCATTCTTATACTCCCAATTTGCAGCAAATCATCCCCCACTTCTGGAAATGATGCTTCCCCCCCAATACCAGGTACCACCTGAGGTAAGATAATCTTTCCTTACTTTGCCCTTCCCCCATTGAGCATACCCAGTACTTATGACCTGTACCTCCAGCTTCCAGTCAGTCACATTATTTAATTTTGTCTCTGTATACTGGTGACATATACCTCACGAATTCACATCTGCCTGTAAATTAAGTACTGTATGACATTGCTATAACATTATTTTGTTTTGCAATGCTGCTACGACTATTGCTGTTGCATTCTATCTGAAAAATATTTATTAAAAGCAATTAACTGTCAGAAAATCATGATCCTGCAATGCCACTCCAACACTCCTACTGCTGTACAGTGGTGTTGAGCAACATATTCCAACATGATGAAAGAAAATGATACATAGATGAATCTGTCATAACGTTATCCATTACAACTAATTGTGATGCTTGGTGTCATTTGGTGTCATCATTTCACTGTTCTTAGCTGTTGAAAATCTACAATAACATCTGCAGAATTGTTTAAGACTACAGGTGGCATTATTCAGAAACAAAGCTATGCATGTGTGTGCTTCCACGAGCCATTTAGTCTGTGAGCTCTGGTGATTAGCTGACATATTAAAAGAAGACAGGCAAGTGTAAAGTGATGGCCTTGCCTGTACTTGATGGTTCATCCCTCGAGATACTAATTGACACAAGGGTACCTAATGCAGGGCACCACTGTACTCTTAATTTGGTGCCCTCTATGAATGCTTCCTTACTATTACTCAGCCAATAATTTTTCTTCCTCCTCTATGGCAGATCAAATGTATGGCTGGGAAAAATTTATGGATTGGTTTTCACAAAATCATCATAAAATTCCATAACTTTAACAAAAGCTCAAGGCATTTGACTTTAACTAGCAGAAACAAATAGTTTTTTCTACAGAAAAAAAACCATTAGGCCTGTCTAGTCTGCCCTACTTTCCTTGCCTGCTACTACACCCTGAACCTTATTTGCTCACAGGTGACCCTCTCTCCTCCCTTACCTCTAATTATTGTACTCAGGTGCCTATCTCATGCATGCTTGAAGCTCCCCACTGTCTTCACCCCCACCACCTCTCCTGACAAACTGTTCTAGGCATCTACCACCCTTTTTGTGAAGAAGTATTTCCTCACATCCCCCTTTAACCCTCCCCCACACTCACAGCTTTATCGCAGAATGCCCCTGTGTTCTTCTGCGATCGAACATGTGATTTTATTTTGCATTTTTCGGCTGTGTAAACTTGGTGCAGTTTGCATATATGTGAAATTTCATTCAAAAATGCCCAAATGCTTGGCTGTGTGTTCTCTGCCCACATTAATGTTAAAATCTGCAACTTGGTACATGTCTTCATGAGTTTCATGTGTTTCATGTGTGGTACAATCTGGACAGTTAGTTTTAAACCTAGATGGAAATAACTGAAATTTCAATTGTGGCAACATTTTATGCTATTTTTATAGAATGTTTATGGACTCTTGAGGAAGTGAAATTATAATTTCACCTGAATTACATCATCAGAAGTTAAATTTCAACCAGGCCTAATCCAAATACCTCTTCATATTAAACAGATGAGGTTGTTGCATGCAAATGCATTACCACTGCCTTTTTACTCTGTTTTATTCTGTTTTGATCATTTCTTTTGTCCTGTCTTGTCAGTTACAATTATTTTTCAAAAAGTTATTTTTTCTCTTTTTTCCCCAAAAGCATCATTAATATTCTTAACTGTTTTTGAACATCTAGCACCCAGCTCTCAGTTGTAAGGGAGTGCTGCAAAATTAGAGCACAGAAAGGATCCAGGAGGCTTCTGCACCAGTTCACACTGAGGTGTGCTGGTACACAGAAAGAGGTAGGTTTGGCATGTAAGTGGCATGCAGTGCTAGTCACATAGCCAAATAGTCTCGGTACACCCATCTTACCATCTTAGCACTTTTGGGATGGCTCACTCAGTATAGTATTGCCAACACTTCTCTTCATGCTAGTGACCCCTGTTGACATAACACCAGTGAAGGTACTATTTTGTGTATTATTTCTATGTTTGAAACTTCTGTAATAGTTTGTATGGGCAGGGGGTATGTCTGAAACATTTTAATAGCTTGTATGGAGAGATGGTTCTAAAATTCCCACAGAAAAACATTTTAAAGCAGCAGTGCATTAAAATGGTGAACATTTTGACCTATACTTTTTTATTCTATCTCCTTATCTCCTGACTGGTATAATACTTTTCTTTCCCCATTTTGAGTCAGTTTTGGTACTTCAATTTCACTTTTGAAATAACAAAAGGAGCACTCATTTTAATATAGCTGGAACCAGATTTCTATCAATATTCTCTGTTGTTTTTGAACCTCCATTGTTTAACATCACTTCTGTTGTAACTAAAATGGACTAGGATGCAGTAGGTGGTGCTCCCTGACCTTATGGGACAATAGACATACAAAAACAGCTGAGAATGCTTATAAAGACATGGTCAAAGTCATTTTTTTGGTTTTTTGGAATCTTTTTCCCTCAGGTCGCAACCTGCAGGGTCTCTCTTAGGCATCATGATCTGTTCCTGCCTGCCTGATGTCCTCCCATCCTGAACCTCCTCGCTCCCTCCCCTCCATGCAGTCAGTACCCCCAGCTTGACCCCTCTAGGGTGGGGCTTCCCGTCCTCTTTGGGCACTCCTAGAAGCTGGCCAAGCTGCAGGTGAGGGCCTGGGCAGAGGAACTGGAAGGCCAGGTGGGTAGGATCTGGCAGTGGGCATGGGGATCAGGTGCCATTGTGTGCCATGCAGAGGGGGTATTTTCCCAGTTCTGAAGAATGCCCTCCCTCCCCAAGCATGGCACGCAAAGATGCTGTGGGGCACAGCAACCCTGCCAGGATCACCATGCCTGCCCCAAGTCCTTGCTGTTACTACATCCTGCAGTGCCCCCCCCCGATCTCCATCGGGGGCCACTGGGATGCCGGACATCCCATAGCCCTCCATCCTGGAGAGGAGAGCAGTCCAGTGGATGCTTGATCCTCTCCCTCCCCCTGCCGACCCCCGGCACTCAAGCTGACTCCCAAACTCGGGTCACCGGCGTGACATGAGGTGTGGCATCCAGCACCTCAACTCTCAGTGCCACAGGGCTGGCGGTTGGTCAAAGTCATATTGAAAGGAGCACACCTTTATTATTTCAAATTTGAAGAAATGTGCTATAGCAGACTCAAAATGGTGAAAGACAGGAACCATCAAAGCTAGGAGATAAGGGGCAACTAAAAATAAAAAAGTAGAGGTCAAATATTTCATTGCTATCGTGCCCTGCTGCTTTAAAAGTACAGTAAGACACTCAGGGTATCATCTGCGGTGGGATAATTGCATTACCCGGTGATGAAGGCAACCAGCCAAACCCTGCCCATGGACATGAGCCACAAAGTGCCAGCACCAGTAATACCTTGCTGTGTGTTATTGCCTACATAACCCTCATTTTACTTCTAGGCAATAGCTAAACATAGATGTGCATTATATATAAGAATGTATTGTGGGCCATGTACATCCAGGCGTTTTTACACAGCTCAGATATGTAATGACCTTAGAATCCAAGAAGCAGAAGGCACGTAAAAACAATGTGTTTACACTGACCCCCAGATTTTTATATAATTTAATACCTGGTTACAGTGTTAGAAAATGCAAGAAAAAAATAAATTTTTAGACTGCCATAGATCTGAAGCCACATCTAAGCGAGTGGATTTGGTAGGAGTGAATTTAATTTCAATATATGGGGGAGGGAACAGGAAACAGGGTGTAGTGAAAAGGAAAAAGCCAGCAAACTTCTTGAATATTTGTGGAATCTAATTATTCACTGGTATGACCTAAACAACCATGTATTTTATTTATGATGTCGTACTTGCATGTAACTACAATCTACAGTCTTTGAAAATTGGAAGAAAATTACCTGATCTAATTAGTTATAGTATACACTGCCAACAGCAAAACGTCAACAGCGACTGTCACTACAGCAACTACTTCGCAAGGTCACTGTAGTGTCAGTGCTGGACCCCAGCACTGTATTCGGCTTTTTCACCCCCCAATCACGCCTGACTTGGAATTGATTATGGATTCTGGAAAAACCGTTTCTGGTGAGAAACCACATGACGACCGCAAATGCGGTCGACATGATGGTTTCGCTGTACAGTCATTAGTAGCACAGTAACATAGCATTATGGCCTGGGAAATGGCTTCAGGTTCATCTTGTCCTCCCCTCCTGCAGTACAACTGGGATTTTACTCCATTTGTGTACTGACATAGAACCAAGCTGAGCTGTCAGAACATTACTCACTTTTACTACTCGTGCTGTGTAACCCTAAATGCTGTTCTCCCTCAGGAATCTGTCTCTCTGTTTGCAATTATTCTGAAACTAAATATAATTTCCTAGGCTTAAAAATAAGGACATGCTTTTTTACTCAGTTTTGTACTTGCCAGTATCGGTAACTTGCAAAGTCAAACTCAGATCTTGCAACAAAACTGACTTTACCATATATAGTCAAATGCTCTTTGCCTTACATTAGCATCTGTCTAGTTTGGGAATGAATACCTTTATCTGCATCAGTACTTTTGAGACTGAGACAGCACTTAACAGGAAATCTGCACAACCACATCTCCTCAAGTTATAAGTTGACAGACTACCTAACTGTCTGTAGACTGAACTGATCTGTCATCAAGAGTGGGCATTTGAAATGTGACTACAGACCAGTGGCTGACTGCCTTTATTTAACAGAATGCTTGATGTGAGAGAAACTTTGTGAATATCAGAGTGGTACAGAATGCATATACTACATTAATAAACATACTTTATGTCAAAATAATTCTAGTTTGTTTTAAAACAAGTTTGTGCTCTCCCATTCATGGCAAATCATCTTGATTCATTAAGGAGAAGAAGTTATATACTGGATGCTGTTCACTTTCTGTCCTTTTGATTGATCTGCAGTCTTAACCAATCTTTTTAATTTTTTATTATTGCTATTTAAACTTTGGTAACCAGATTGTCCCGGGGCACTAGATGCCCATTTTCAAGGGGAACATAAATAGCACAAGACATATCACTATCACTCTCCAGTGTACTTTATGATTCTATGTACATACTCTGTTCTGTAAATGATTCCCAATCTGTTATGCATTTGTGCCCCTGTGCTACCAAAGCCCCACTTGTACAATTTTTCCTTCCCCCAGGACATATATGGAAATGAGCTCCCAGCTCAGCATGCCTTTCCTTGTGAAACCTTTAAATAAATAAATAAACTAGGTTCTACTCATGCAAATCACCCTCCAAGTTTTCATTACAAAAAAAAAAACCTTAACTTTGCAAGCCAAACAGATTAACGGTTACAACTTTCAAAAAATATGATTTTGAGCATTATATTATATATAAAAAAAATAGAAATGGCATGAAGATATTAGTGGTTGTTCTATTAAAGTACAAAAACATTCTTTTCTGGGTAATTTTGTAGTTCAGTGGTTAAGTTCAGTGACGTGTAGTCTCTTCAGTTTCTTCACATTTGACAGTAGGTTTTGCCAGTGTGTGATATATCATCTAACTTCTCAGGTTGCTTTGGTTATGCAGGAAGTCCCTTGCCTTCACACTCCTTCCTTGGTGTGTTACAGATAATCATAGTTAAACTACATGTATTTTTCAGTAATGCTATCAGAACTACAAAAGGCTGGAAGCTGGATCTGTAGCATCCTGAGCTCTTTCTCGGCTTCTGCCTTCTTTAATCATTAATCATAAATTCTTTGTAGAAGGATATAGTTTGTTTATACTTATATTTCTGCATATCAGTAGTTATTCAATGTCATTTAGCTAAAATATTACCAATGCGTCCTAACCTTTACTGTTGTTTTATATATACTTTCTTTTTGTTAGACTTTATCACCCACTGCTGGGCTCAGTGGCAGTTGTACTGACCATCCATACTCCCCCCATCAGGGATCATACTGCATGGGAGTGGAGGTTATCAATCTTAAATTGCCCCCCCCCCGAAGCCCCACCCATGAGGACACCAGCATAAGGGAGGATGTCCAGGCTGTGGACAAACTGACACACATCTTAGCCAAGCACCTAATGGTGTCCTCCCCTTTCCGCACACCACTAGTCCCTAGCCACTGTCTGTGCTTTCACCAACGCCAGAGATAGTATTATTATTATACTGAACAGGCTGGTGATTGGTGGAGGGGGCATGGATTGCAGGGGGCAGTTGTGATCCCCCAGCAGCCAACTGGTTAGTGGGCTGATTTACCTCTGGCAGCCACTAGGGATGCCCAGAGTTAAGTCAGGGTTTTGTTCAGTGGTATTTGCACTGCACAAAGGACAGCACTAAGCTGCTGAATATGGGGTGGTGCACATATTCATGACCATGCCCTCCACCTGCCTGGATCCATGCATTATATTTTGCACAGGTGCAAACCCTCTTTGCCCACACAACAGTCCCTTTTGAATATGGGGATCCAGTGCAGCCCCTGGTTTGTGTGGGCAAAGATCTGTTAGCGCCTGTGCAAACTTTTGAATATTATCTAAAAAAAAAAGGCTACTCCTCTACCAAATAACTTTCATATTACAGCACAAGACAGCAGACCAATTTGAGTCTGGGAGGAAGTACAAGTTCTTAAGTATAGCAATACCTTCCAGGATTTTTCTGATGCTTGTATGATGGTGGTTAGAAGCTGCTGCAAAACTGCTAGTTTCTGTTTAAGATGCAACTCTCGACGCAAAGCTTCCTGAAAATGATAAAAGGAAATTACCATATTAGATAATACAGGTTTATACCACTCAATTGTCACACATTATGAGGTATGCCACTCGTTTCACCCCTCAGAAACTCTCTGTCTCACATGGAGATGGCATTATTCCACATTGCTCACAAAAACTTTGCATCATCAGTTTATAATAATATATGATGTTCAGTTAACAGCAAACATTATAAAAATGAGTGCTTGAGATTTTTCCCCAAATTGTTTGAGGTCAAAATAAACCCAAAATGGAGTTAGGTAAAGCCCTGTAGATAAATATAATCCAGATACTGCACTTCAATCTATCGGGGTTTTCCTTAGCACCACTACCTGTCTGCCTGCTGCTAGTGGGGGACATCAACCTGCCAGATGTAGACTGGATCCTCCCAGCAGCAGCTTCAGCTAGAAAGAGGGACATCCTGGACTCTCTGCAGGGGGTGTTCCTCAGACAACTAGTTAGTCAACCCACTTGTGATGGGGCAATACTGGACCTGCTACTCACTAACAGGGGCAGTATTGCAGACATCAAGGTGGGAGGCCACCTGGGGGCCAGTCAGCACCATATGGTGTGGTTCAATATAAGGATGGATGTGGAATCAAACCACATACAGGTGAATGTCCTGGACTTCAGGAGGGCACATTTTATAAAAATGGGTGAATGCCCCAGGGATGACCTGGGAGGCGGTGATGGCCTGGGTTGGGTGGAGGACCAGTGGGTGAAACAAACCTCTGTGTCAAACAAGTGACTAAAAGCAAGAGGAGAAAGAGACCACCATGGTTCTCATAAGAGGTGGCAGAAAAGGCAAAGGCTAAAAGGGTAGCATTCAGAAGGTATAAAGAGAAGCAGAGGAAGTAGGATAGAGAAGTGTATTAGGGGAAACAGAGGGAAGGAGGGAAAGCAGTAAGGAGTGCAAAGGCACAAACTGAAAAAAGAATAGCTAGCGGTAATGAAAGGAACAAGACATTTTTAGGTATGTAATTGAAAAAGGAAAACCTGGGGTGGGATTGTAAGGTTAAAAGGGAAGGGGGGATGTCGGGGAGTGAGGCAGTGACTGGAGACTGGAGGAGGTCAGAATCTTGCTGGCAGGCCTTAGGAGAATAAATACTTAAATAATTAAAAAAGGGATGGGGATGTGCAGAGGGGGGCCAGGAAAAGGCAGACATCCTGAACAAATACTTTTGTCCAGTGTTCACAGAGGAAGGAGAAGGTGAGGGCTACAAAAAGGTAACAGAAACTTTGGAAGGAGGGAGGTGGACACTAGTCCTTTTTTGGAGACAAGAGTCTTGAAGGGACTCACTAATATGAAGGTGGACAAAGCAATGGGGCCATATGGGGTGCATCCATGGACATTGAGGGAGTTCAGGGACAGGTAAGACTGTCAGGGAATTCAAATGGGCATGGGACAGTCAGTGTAGTCACCTCAACAAAAGCAATAGATCGGGGGGGTGTCATCAAGGCACAGGTCAGGAAGCATAGAAAAAACCCAGGAGCAGTTGCAAAATTCTGCAAAACTGTGTATTTGTAGTTGCAGTAACATAAAATAAAATAAACCTGATCAGAATAACTATGTACAGTAGCAAAATAAAATCTCTTGTTAAAAAAATCTTTCTTGGAAAAACAAACCTGTCTTGCAGCTCAGCTTAGTTGTTTTTATAAGACTTATTCAACCCCCCATGCTTTGTAAGCATCCTGTTCTTTGTCAATTTCAGGAGCTGCTAGAACATTGAGAACTTCCTGAGTTCTCCATAGCCTTTGCAAAAGGCTCAGGCATTTACGCTCAAATGACCTCTAGCTTTTTACAGTTATTTCGAATTATAAATATATATACATTTCAACAGCAACACTAAACATTTTCTAAACAAAAGTGATCCCATTATCAGTTTCATTTCCATACTCTTATTCTCATATATTTTTATATTACCAGCTATAAATATGCAAGGAGGAAAAACAGACAGCAAGAGAAAACAGAGAGAGAGTGAGAGGCAAAGGATTGCAAAACTGTTCGGGTTGATCAAGTCAGAAGTCTCACAGGAAAATTTGGTTGCACAACCAGAAAGAGGGGAGAGAAAAGAAAAGAATACAGATCCTTGCATTTATACTTTCTCCCTAACAAATGGGACAGGGTCCTATTCTACCCTGTCACAGGGGACAGACATCTTGTGCAGATTAGATGGACCACATGGTTTCCTTCTGCCGGCAAGTTCTTATGTTCTTACTAGCTGCACCTCTGACAGTTCTATTTAACAGTTCACTGGAAACAGAAATGGTTCTGGAGGACTGGAGGAGGGCAGATGTAGTCCCACTACACAAAAGTGGAAGCAAGGAGGAAGCTGGCAATTACAGGTCAGTCAGCCTGACAGCGGTGGTGGAAAAATTAACGGAATCACTGCTAATGGAAAGGATTGCGGAATATCTTGAATCCAATGAGTTACAAGACATGAGGCAGCATGGTTTCATAGGGGGAGGTCATGTCAAATGAAATATATTTCTTTGACTGGATGACAATAGATTTAGATCAGGGTGGAATGGTGGAGGTGGCCTACCTAGATTTCAGTAAGGCTTTTGACGCCGTTCCAAATAGAAGACTAGTAAGCAAGCCTGGTAGCTGAGGAGTGGGTCCAAAGGTGGTAAACTGGATAAAAAATTGGTTAGGGGATAGATGACAGAGGGTGGTGGTAAACAGAATTCACTCCGAGGAAGTGAGGGTAACCAGCAGGGTACCTCTGGGATCAGTGCTGGGACTGGTCTTCTTTAATGTCTTTATAAGGACATTGCAGAGGAGCTGGAAGGGAAATTCTGCCTCTTTGTGGATGACACCAAAATCTGCAATAGGGTGGGACACTCTGGGAGGATGAAGCATGAGCTGAAACCTGAGAAAACTAGAGGAGTGGTCAAGGGTATGGCAGCTGAATTTCAATGCTAAAAAGTGCAAACGGAGTACAAAATTGGTGGAGTCATATTGACAACCACCAAGCAGGAAAGAGACCTGAGATAATCATACTGGATGACTTAAATGTGGCCAGGCATTTGGGAGGGCTAGTGAGATGCTGGCATGCATAGGGAGGGACATCACCAACAGAAAGAGGGAGGTGGTGTTGCCTCTGTATAGATCACTGGTAAGACCTCATCTAGAGTACGGTATCCATTTCTGGAGACCATGTCTCCAGAAGGACATACAGAGTGGAAGAAGTCCAGAGGAGGGCAACTAGAATGGTACAGGGTCTGCATCAAAAGCCCTATGAGGAGAAACTAAATTACCTCAATAAGTAAACACTGGAATGGATGAGGGGGGGATATGATAGAGACCTTTAAATACCTCACATGGGTAAATAAGATACAGTAGGGAAGTATTTTTCAGAAGAAAAGGTGGTCAAGAAAAAGGGGACAAGCTATGAAGCTGTATGGGGGTAGATTCAGGAAAGATGTGAGGAAATATTTCTTCACAGAAAGAATGGTAGCTTCATGGACCAGCCTTCCAGCAGAGGTGGAGGGGCAAAAACAGTGGTGGAGTTCAAGAATGTTTGGGATAAGCACAAGGGAATCATAATGGAAAGGAAGGGGGGGAAGGGAGAAAGAGCAGTAGATCGGGTATGGTCTGCGATAATAGTTTATGTAGGAAGGAATGGGCAGACTGGCTAGGCCAAGTGGTCCTTATCTGTTGTCAAAATCTTCATTTGTATGTTTCTGTGATGGAGAAGATATTTTCATCAGTCAAAGATACTTTCATCAGTCATTAAAAAACCAAAAAAGAGAGTGGACAGTTTGATCAGATAACTAAAACATCTGGTGCTTTAAAGAAACTGGAAATGAATCAAATATCAATAAATATTGGATAATGACAGTATCAGGTGGATATCAATCATAATGAATAATTTATTCCCATTCACTAAAAATAATTCTACTGGTCTGCTTAGTTTATAACAAACATTAACATATAAAGTGAGCTGTAAGTTTGGTTCTCTAGGAGAACAGAACACCTCAGACTTTGGGTGTGTGACAGAGCTAGAGAAAGCTAAAATTCTTCTTCCTCCTGAATTCTGAGAAGTTTTGGGAATTCTGCCAAATGACACATAATTCTCTTGGATGTGGAATTCCAACATTTTGAAAGTGAAACACATTTTTTAAAAACTGCAGATTAGTAATATATGATTTACATAAATCATGGATTTATTTTTCTCAGACCGCCGAATAATATTTTGGGGATTACATAATCCACTGAATATTATTCCCCCATTTACAGAGAAATAGAGACTTTCCAAAAGCATTTTAGAAGTGGAACTCTACGGGTGGAATTTTCTACATTCTGCATAGCTCTAGGACTTTCGGACTCTTGTTAACTTTTAGGTCCAATGACTGGTTAGACTGGTGGTAACCAATCAAATGAATCAAACTGGCAAACACAGCAAACCCACCCTCCCACCTTTCCTGTCCTCTCTGCACATTTACAAACAATTGCCATCTCCTGGCATTGTGGTAAAAGCTAACACCATCTTACCAGCAGCTCCCCCCATTCCTAGACCTTTCAGTTCCCAAAATATAATTTTTAGTAGCTTTCCCCAGCCCCTGATTTGGTGGTGGGGGGATAGTAGTCACACTCCAAGCTCCAGGCTAGCTCTGTCGCCTTGCACAATCCTCACATACACTGAAGTGCCCAATCCAAGGCCCCTATATACTATATTCGGTAAGCAGGATTGTGTCCTGACTTACAAATCCACAATTTCGGGTGGGGGTAGGCAAGCTGAATTGGGTACATCTCAACCACTTTTTTCAGTTTCAGTTTATTAATAGTAAGCATGCTGCTAGGAGGGAGGGGGTGGGGCAGGAAATATCACTGATGACGCAATGCGGACAGTCCAGTTTCATCCGTGGCGCTGCCCATTCCACTCCTCGCCTCCCTTTTGGGTGCATGTTTACTACTAAAGATTGGAATCTGGAAGATGCAACCAAACACCCAGGGGTTAGAAAGGGAGGACTCAAATGAGCTAACCAGATTTTGAGTACAGTTGCTCCTCAAATAATGAATTAGGGGTCAGGAGGGAGGTGTACCTATCAAATATGGTAAGGCCTTTGATGCTTAAGGCTTTTGATACCACTGATCTCAATCTACTACTTAATAAACAGAGTTCCTTCAGCCTTAGTTATAACTCTTTACTAGGGCAGGCCCATCAGTGCAGGTGTAGCATTACAATTCACAGTGCCAGTGACTTGCGTTTGGGAATGAGCCAGAGTCACTGGAGGGTGGGGCAGGGATAAATGGTAAAGCGTTCCATTGGACATTCACCTCTTCGGGGTGAGAGCTCTCAGACCCTACTGCAGTACCTGCAGCTGAGTGACAACAGGTGGCAGTGCAAGTAGGGTCCCACAATCAAGGATGGGAGACACTGGCATGCTTGGACACATTTTGCATTCCTTGCAAAAAAAACATCAAGGAGGGAATAGCTAAGTCAATGCATGCTGTTTGAAGGAAGTAAGCAAGAGAAGGAGGAGGAAGAGGCTGCCATGGTTCTCAAGGGAGGTGGCTAAGGTGTTAAAGGAGAAAAAAAGGCAGCATTTAGGGAGTACAAGAAGACCCAGACAGAGGTGGACAGGGAGGTATGTCTAGAAAAACAAAAGAAGGCAGGAAGGAGGGTGAAGGCAGCTAAGGCACAAACAGAGGAGTGTATCACCAAGGAAGTCAGAAAAGGGGATATGATTTTCTTCAGTTACGTGAGTGAAAAGAGGAAAGCAAGGGGTGGGACAGTGACAGTCAGGAAGGTGGGGATGCTGTGCAGAAGAAGATCAGGCAAAAGTTAACATTTTGAATGACTACTTCTGCTTGGTCTTCATATTGGGAGAGGGACAGACCAACAATCAGCAGACATCGGGGGAATGGGGAGCAGACACAAGTCCATTTTCAGAGAAGAGTCTCTGAAATGGATTGGAAGCTCTAAAGGGGAACAAAGTAATATGACCAGACATGAGTCATTCAAGGGTTCTAAAAGAACTGAGTTCAGTGCTAGTCTTCCCTCTGGCAACACTATTCAGCACATCATTGGAGACGGGGGTAGTTCCAGAGGACAGGAGGAGGGCCATTGTGGTCCCTCTGCACAAGAGCAGCAGCAGGGAGGAGGCTAGCAACTACAGGCCTTTCAGTTTCACATCAGTGGTGAGTAAATTAATTGAGACCCTGCTGAAAGAGAGGATGATGGAGTACCTGGATGTAAATGGGCTGCCGGACCAACAGCAGCACAGTTTTACAGGAGGAGGTCATGCCAAACAAATCTCACAGATTTCTTTGACTAGGTCTCCATGGAGGTGGATCAGAGAGGGGCAGTGGATGTGACCTATTTGGACTTCAATATGGTCTTTGACACTGTGCCACACAGGAGGCTAGTTAAGAAACTAAACAGCCTGGGGATTGGGGAGAGAGTGGTAAGCTGGGTGGCAATAGGTTTTCAATGTCAAAAAGTGCAAAGTCATGCACCTGGGTTGGGGAAACCCAAAAGCTGAGCATAAGAGGGGTTGGATGTACTTGCATTCACCACGCATGAAATGAACCATGGGGTGTTCATATCTGATGATCTCAGGGTGACAGGGTACTGTGACAAGGCTGTAGGCAAGGCTAGTGGGGCTGCTGGGGTGCATAGAGAGGGGGATTCTAGTAGGAGAAGGGAGGTGGTGTTGCCACTGTATTGCTCACTAGTGAGACCCCAATCTAGAGTACTGTGTCCTTTTCTAGGGGTCAGACCTCCACAAGGACACTGACAGGGTGGAGGCAGTCCAGAGGAGGGCTACCAAAACTGTGCAGGGGTTGCAAGAGAAGCCATACGAGGAGAGGCTGTGGGATCTCAACATTCACTCCCTGGAGGAGAGGAGAGTGAGAGATGACATAATTGAGACCTATAAGTACCTCACAAGGGTGAACAAGGTGAAGGTGAGAAGTCTCTTGCAGAGGCAGGAAAGTACCAGAATACAGGGCATGCAACGAAGGGGGGGGGGCTTAAGAGGGATGTGAAGAAATACTTCTTCACAGAAAGGGTGGTGGACACCTGGAACAGCCTCCCAGAAGAGGTGGTGGTGGGGAAAACAGTGGGGAGCTTCAGTCATGCTCAGGATAGGCCCACAGGCATGTAAGTAGAGGAAAGGAAGGCACGAGGGACCCCAATGACCAAATAGGTTCCAAAGTTTCAGAATAGGCAAGGAAAAACAGGGCAAACTGGATTGACCTACCAGTCCTTTTCTGCTGATACATTCTATGTTTCTGTTTTTATATGGTATGTTAGGGCCTTGGGGCAGGTGAGGGACAAGGGTTTATATATAGATGGCTGCCACTGAGAAGTGGTGATTGAGCTATCCTGGAGTGTGACTATTACTGCCCCTCCAAAATTGGGGGTTGGCACATCCATTAAAATTGGTATTTATGGGATTGGGTAACTAGGGGTGGGGGGTCATTTCTTCAGATAGTGTCCGCTATTGGAACAGCCATGAGCTGGCAATTGTTTTGATACATGTCTGTTGTGTGGAAGGTACAGTAGTGGAAGGGTGGTGTAGAGGGCAACATATGACTGGGGCTGGGGAGGATGGTGGCAAGTTGCTAGCCTTGGCTACCATGGAGGGATGGAAGTGGTTTTTTTTTTTCACTTTTTAAGTTTGAGACTTTGTGAACATGAAGCAATTTAGACTAAGGCAAACTTTGCCCAGTTCAAAGTTTGATATTTACAAGGCCAAACTTTGGAAGGTTTGCACAGCATCAATTCTGATCTAATAATTAATCTTTATTCTCAGATTTATCCCCCACATTCCCATTGAGTCAAATCTATATAGGCGGCATCAACATACCTTCAGATAGTCAGAAAGCTGAATAATTTCCTAAAATGAAAAAAACACATAATATCTTTACTGAACTAGTGTAATACTGTAACAGAGTATAGAAATAAAATGTGCTGTTATTGTAACAACTGTGAAACATTGTTCAAATGTATTTTGCATTTATGTAGAGCACAAATGCTTTTACTTACTGTAGATACATCAGCTGAAACATCCTGATTCTAAAATATGTAAACACATTCTGTAGCTATGACATTTCAAATGATTTACTGTATATAAAGCATTATTACAGTGAGTAACGCTGGCAAAAGCCTTGCAAACAGAGTCATCCACTAACTCTTTGTCAAACTATTCTAAACTATTACATACACTAGGTAATATGTAAAGAATGTCCTGTGCTGTCCCAGAATCCCCTACTCCATGTGGAGCAGGGGATCCACTAGGGGACCAGGATGGACATCCAACTGGATGCCTGCCGGTGTCCTCTGATCTGCTCCCACACAGATACAGGCTGGGAGGGCAGAACCACAGACATGTGCATAGTGGTGTCCAGTGATTGGGGATGCTAGGCACCTTGCACCTGTCCACAGGTATGGAGCTACGCAGGCTAGGTACACATGAATTGCCTGTACCCAGGCTAGCATTGTCCTGTTCTTGTGTCCTATTCTTGTGTAGTTGCCTTACTGTCACAGGACTTCCATGACAATTTACCTTGCTCAATGGAGTATTAATATAGTGAAATAAATAACTACAAATACAATGCAGTACAATACAGTACAGTGCAATACAATACAGTACAATACAATACAATGCAATACAATACAATGCAGTACAATACAAAACAAAGCAATGCAATGCAATACAATACAGTACACTACAATACAGTACAGTACAGTAAAATGCAATACAATACAATGCAGTACAGTATAGTACAGTATGGTACAGTACAGTATAATGCAATGCAATACAATACAATACAATGCAATACTTATGCCTGGGTCCCGTCATACTAGCTCCAACATTTAGAAAATTGCACCTGTGGCCATTTTAATAAGGCTTTGCCTTCTACTTCTACAGCTCCAGGGCAAGTCCTGGACTAAGTGCATGGGATGCTTGAGTGCAGTTGCCTTAGCTCTACTGAATATACTGTATCAATTGGCCACACATCTCAGCTTTGCCAGAAATGCAGACACCTGAGTTTCTGTCATAGTGAAGATGAACAGATTGAAAGTTACATCTCCTGTTGTTCTTTCTTATTGTGAATTGGGGACTGGTAAATAGGAGGGGAGGAAGGTGGGAGACACAGTGGTGTTACATGGGTGGGGGAAATGGTTTAAAGCAGCAGTGCATGATAGCAGTGACAATTTTGACCCATACCATTTTGTTATATTTTAGATTGCCCCTTATCTCCTGACTTGTATGATACGTTTTTCCACATTTTAAGTCTGCCTTACTCCTTTGTTTCAAATGTAAAGTAATAAAAGGAGCATTCCTTTCAATATGACTCAGACCTGGTTTTCATCTGTATTTCCTGTTATGTTTGCTGTGCTTGTACACCAAATGTTTTGGGATGAGTGGAATTGGAATTCAGGGGTGTGTCACTGCCAAATCCATTGCAGTTGAAACTGCAAGGGGCTTGGCAGTCTAAACAAATGACCACTCATTGTGGTTGTGACATGACACTCAGCTCGGTGGGCTGAAACTGTGTACTTCAAAGGACCGAAGCCACTCCAGTCAGAAAGAGCTTTGGTCCTTTGATTTGCATGATGCCAGGTCAGCAAACAGCTGATCGACTTTCAAAACAGTTAACGCCCCACGCTCCATTCCCCATCGCAGCACAGATGTTCTTTAAAGAAACCCTCCCACTCCCTGTCTCTGTGTGTTGTCCACCCCATCCTCCGTTTCACATCTCGGCACTGTGCCTGTAATTAAACCCTCCCACTCCCTCCAACTGTGTGCCATCCACCCCCACTCACCATATCCCATCCCCGCACCTGCATTTAATTAAACCCTCCCACTCCCTCCCTCTGTATGCTGTCCACCCCCACCCTTCATTTCCCATCCTGGCACATGGCACACTGGTGTTTAATTAAACTCTCCTGCTCCCTCCCTCTGTGTGCTGTCCACACCCACCCTGCATTTCCCATCCCTGCACCAGCGTTTAATTAATTCCCGCAGAGACAGATACTGCTCAGTTCCATTACTGTACATGCATGCAAGGTGACCATATCTCAGAGTATACTAATGAAAGCTGCTAAATCAGTAGCTGTCCCTCCAGTGTTTTGGGTGTTTGCTGACTTTTTTTCACCAAGAGAATAATGCTTTGTTAGGAAGGGGAGCTGTCATACTGAGCAAGTGGGGGCCGGGGGTTGGAGTGAGCGAGCAGTGGAAGTTGCTTCAAAAGGCCACCCTCCCTTTTTCATCCCAACACCCCAACAAGATTAAATCACTGTCGGTCTGTTGCTGGTGCCCCTGTTAACTGTCCTCCACGTGACCCTCCCTCTCAGCAACCCCCCCCCACACACACACACACAAACAGCACTGACACTGGGGGTGCCCAATTCCCCAGTGTCTTCACTGAAAAAATGAAAACTGTCCCTTGCCATTTTTTTTATTTTTGTTTTGTTTTTGAAAAAAAAAGAAAACCATCCATCGATGTTCATTGCACCATTATTCCACCCCTCACTCAGGACCCTCTGCCCCCCCTCAGCCCCTACTGTCCAGGGGTCCAACACCACAATTCTTTCTCAACCGCAGACATGTCTTCATTCTTCAACCCCGAACCACGAACTGAGGAAATTAGGTATGTGATTTAATGTATTTCAATGGTGATTCGACCTTAGAGGCATATCTTGGCCAGTTTTTAATATTTTTGCCCCAGATTTTCAACATGCCTATTTTGGGACCCATCTCATGAACAATTACAGTCACATTAGGCAAATCTATCCTGAAAGGTGATTTCGTGGTCACTGTGTGAAATCACCTTTTGGGCAGGAGTTTAAAATTTTCTCTGCCCTTGTTTGTAAGGTGGAGTCATAAGAGGGCTATGTTGAAAATTTGGCATCAAATATTAAAAACAACAACACAATTATGAGCCTACATTGAAATTTGCAAATGTAGGCTCATAACTTTGGTAATTTTCAGTATTTTGACCCCACATTTTCAACATTGCCATTTCTTTATAGCACTTCATGAATGCTGTTTTTCAAATCCTGACCAAAATGCATTTTTGTGCCCCGAAAAGTGATTTTGCAGTCACTGCGTGAAATCACCTTTCAGGCAGAAGTTGAATACTTTTTCTGCACTTGTTCATGAGGTGGGGTCAAAAGAAGGGGTTCCACCCTTAGAACATGCCAGCAGTAGTGCACCCATCAATAGGGTGCCAGTCGGCAATTTCTCAGATTGACAATTATGTGCGGCGCTGTGTCTTGCACAGCCTCCCTAACTAAAAATTTTAACTCCAGGGGGGTGGACCTTGGGGAGAGGGCAGTGAATTTTGGATTTTGGTGCCCTAATGATGGGCAGATTAATGCCGGTGCCCTGAAGGGGTGCATTGAAAAGAAGGCTATATTGAAAATTTGGGGCAAAAATATTAAAAAACAACATTATGAGCCTACATTAAAATTTATGAAAGCAGGCTTCCAACTTTTGTAATTTTCAATATTTTGACCCCAAATTTTAAACATAGCCATTTCTTCACAGCACATCATGAATGTGGCAGCTGTCATTTTTCAAATCTCCACAAATGTGTTTTCATACTTCTGGTGAATGACATTTTGATGAAAGTGGAATGACGCTTGAGAGGACTGAAAATCTCACCTGCTGGGTACATTAGTTGGAGTAATAAGAAGGCTATGCTGAAAATTTGGTGTACAAATACAGTAAAATGCCCAGGTTATGGCTGAACATTACACTATTTCAGCATTCATTCATAACCTCACTAATTTTTAATATTTTGACTCCAAACTATCAACATAGCCATTTCTTCATAAACACCCATAAACGTGACATGTATCATTTTTTAAATCCTGGACAAGATGTGTTTTCACACCTCTGGTGCAAAATGACATATCGGCTTCAGCCAATATACCATAAATGGTACATGTCATGATAAGGCATATCCTAAAACAAATATCTTTAAAGGTTGAGGTCAAAATAAAAAAAGGGAGGTGCATACCAGCAGCAAATGTTCAGCATTGACAAATACTTGTTTTTGAACACCCATGGTATGAGATCACTTTCATAGAATGATAGAAATCTGATGGCAGAAAAGGACCTCTCTGGCCCATTGAGTCTTCCCTTCCCCCTCCCCCACTCATCACCTATGTCACGGGACCGCCCCTTCCCCCCACTTGCCAACCCCTTATGTCTGTCCCATGCTCTCTTGAATCCCTCTACCATTTCAGCCCCCACCACTTCCTCTGGTAGTTTAGTCCAGGCCTCCACCACCCTCTCCATGAAGTAATGCCCCCCTCACATTGCCTCTAAATATTCTTCCATCTAATCTCAGACTATGCTCTTTAGTTTTAGCCCCACCTTCCTTTTAAATAAGCTCCTCCCTCACCTTATTGATCCCCTTCACATACTTAAATGTTTTTATCATGTCCTCCCTCTCCCTTCTAGTCTCAAATGGGTACAGATAAAATTCCCTCCACCTCTGCTCATATGGCTTCCCCTGCATCATCTTGGTTGCCCTTTTCTGAACCCTCTTAATCCCATCTGTGTCCTTTCATAAGCATGGTCTCCAGAACTGGACCCCCTACTTCAGGTGTGGCCTCACCATGGTTTTATAAAGAGCCATCAGTACCTCCCTCCTTCTACTAGTTATGCCCGTCCCAATGCATGCCAACATTCTATTTGCCTTTCCCACCACTTTTCTACATTGGTTACCTACCTTAAAATTGCTTGATATTATAATCCCTAGATCTCTCTCCTGCTCAGTTGTCTTAATTTCCTCCCCCCCCAGAGTGTAAGTGGCTTGTGGGTTTTTATGTCCCACGTGCATCACAGCACGCTTTTTGATACTGAATTTCAGCTGCCAAATTTCTGAACACCCTTCCAAAATCTTCAGGTCCTACTTCATAGCTTCCATCCCCCTGGGGTGTCCACCCTATTGCAGGTCTTTGTATCATCTGCAAATAGCCACACCCTCTTCTCCAACCCATCCACTATATTGCTAATATAGATATTAAAAAGGAGGGGTCCCAGTACCAACCCCTGGGGCACCCCACTCATCACCCTCATCTCCCTGGAGTGTACCCCATTAACCACCACCCTCTTGCTTCTGTCCTTCAACCAGTTTTCTGTCCACCTAGTTATTTTCCATCCCACCCCTAAGCTTTCCATCTTATTAACCAGCCTTCTGTGAGGGACAGTGTTGAAGGCCTTTCTGAAGTTCAGCTAAGCCACATCCACCACCCCTCCCTGATCAACCACCTGCGTCACCTAATCAAAGAACTCTATTGGGTTCATCTGACATGACCTCCCATTTGTGAAGCCATGCTGCCTATCACCCTGCAGGCTGCTGTCCACCAGGTAGCTTACCACCCTTTACTTTATTAGTACTTTGATCACCTTACCGACCACCGAGGTGAGGCTGATCGGGCAATAATTCTCCACCTCCTTCTTGCTGCCCCCCTTATGCAGTGGCACCACATCCGCCTTCTTACATTCACTTGGCACATAGCCTGTATCTAAGGACAAGTTAAACAGCCTTGTCAGTGGTGCTGCCAGCTCCTCCCTCAGGTCCCGGAGTACCCTCGGGTATAAGTCACTGGCCCCATTGCCTTGTCTACCTTTAACCTGCCTAGTTCCTCCCTTACCCTGTCTTTGCTGAACAGGCTAAGCTCCGCCCTTTTGTCTTCCCTATCACTCCCTCTCAACTCGGGTCCCCTTCTCTCCCCCTCCACCGTGAAGACCAAGCAGAAGTAGCTATTAAGCACCTCTGCTTTCTCAAAGTCCCTCTCCAGTTGTATTCCCCCCTCCCCCCAACAGCACTATCCCCTGCCTCGCCTTCCTCCTTTCCCACACATACCTAAAAAAAGTTTTATCCCCCCTCCTTTTGGCCTGCCTAGCAATTTTCTCCTCAGTGTCCAGTTTAGCCCTCTTTATCTTCTGCTTTGCTGCCCTCAGCTTCTCCCTGTATGCCTCCTTGTCATCCTTCCTCTGGGTCTTCTTATATTTTTAGAACACCCTTTTCCTTTCCCTAATCCCCACTGACACCTCCCTAGTAAACCAGAGTGACCTCCTTCTTTTTTTGGTTTTTCTTTTCTTAATGCAAATTTCAGTGGCTTTCAGTAACCTCTCTTTGATGGATTCCCATAATTCCTCCATGTCTCCTATATTGCCCCTCCCTGCCATTTCTTCCCTAAATATCCTCTTCATTCTGGTAAAGTCCATCTGCCTGAAGTCCATAACCCTCATGATGGTCTGATTTGACTCCCTTCCCATCTTCACCCTGAATCATACTCTCCTGTGACTGCTTGTACCCAGGCTGTCTCCCACCACCACCACTCTCATTCACACTGTTCCTGTTAGCGAAGATCACATCCAGCATGTTTTCACCCCTAGTGGGCTCCCTAACCAGCAGTTGAGTGAACGCACCTTGTAGCGCCTCCAGGATCAATCTGCTCCTGGCTGATACTGCTGCTGGGATCTCCCAGTCCACATCAGGGAGGTTCAGGTCCCCCACTAGCAGAAGCGCTCCCTTAAGAGCTATCCATTTAACAACCTGCATCAGCTGCCTATCCCCTTCCCGTGTAGGAGGTCTGTATAATACCCCCAGCCTTAATGATGCCCCAGTCCATTTATCAGTGTGATCCACAGGACCTCCATCTCCCCTTCCTCCTCCTGTCCTTCCATTGTCCTAATGTTGTCCTTGATGTACAATGCCACCCCCCCTTCTTACAGTCCTGTCCTTCCTAATAAGTCTGTACCCTGGAATACCTGTCTCCTAAGTATGATGCTCTGACCACCAGGTATCAGTTATCTCCATGATATCCAGTCCCTTGTCCACCATAATGGCCTCCAAGTTCACCAATGTGTTCACCAAACTTCTAGCATTTACGGATAATCCTTTCCACCATATACCTTCCACCTCCCTGCCCTCCCCTTCTACCCTACCCTTGGTCTTGCTATTTTCCATCTGTCTCTCTCTCTCTCTCCATCCTTGGAGGGAGGCTGGATGCTTCCCATCTCTTCTGTGTCCTTGAGTCAACTTTGCCTTAACCCCCCTGAATTCAGTTTAAATTATGCAGTCTTTCAATAAACTCCCCTACATTCCTCTTTAGTACTGCCAATCCCTTCTTGTTCAGGTATAGTCTTTCAGGGGTGAATAGGCTTCTGTCTTCCCATGTTGATCCCCAGTCCCCCATCAATCCAAACCCCATCTGCTTATACCAAACTGCCAGTTACCGGTTGGATTCCTCTATCTCTTGCTTCCTTGATGTGTTTGCTCTTGGCATAGGCAGCACTTCCAAGAAAGCAATAGACTGGAGCTCCGTACTACTAAACCTAGCAAGCTCCCTGAATCTAGCTTGCATCTCCTTTATACTATTACCCTCCAGATTGTTGGTGTTCAGGTGTAGCACCAAGTGAGGCCTCCCACCTTACCTTTTATCACATGAGGGAATATTATGCCTCAACTCTAGTGCAGTCATTCCTGGCATGCAACTTTACATGTAACTATAATGAACTAGCATGCAGCAGACATTGCCCTCGAACCTTATGAGTTAAGAAGTGTGCAAACTTATAATATACTCTCAGATCTGGTCACCTTGCAGCTAAGAATAATAATGAAAACCTAATTCATGCCATATTAAATGGTGCATTCCTGTTACTATTTCAAATGTGAAAAAAAGTGCTAAAGCAAACTCAAAATGGAGAAGAAAGATTATCATACAAGTCAAGAAATAAGGGTCAATCTAAAACAGGATACAAAGTAGATGCCAACATTTTCATCACTATTATTCACAGCTGCTTCTTTTTTTTTTTGTTACTTTTTTGTTTTTTGAACTGCTGTTATGGTTTAGGTTGCAACCCTGCTGGCAAAATGCTTGCAAAGTACAGTTAGCCATACATCAAGCACCAGCAACTCATAGTTTTTCCATGCTGGGTTTGTCCTTCAGAGAGGGTGAACTTCACAATCTTTTTTTACTTCACCTCAAACACTATGTGAAGTGTAGTTTCTGAACTTTGCCCATACCGACTGCTCGCCTTTTAAGTTATAGTTCATTTCTCTTTTTACATGATTGTGCTGTGACATCAAATTGCAGCTAAGTGCCCGATATTGACCTACTAACCCCCCATATGTTTACAATAAAAGCACACAATCAAGAGTAGAACCCAAATTTCACTTCCCTTAACTACTGTATGCTGCAGTTACTGTGTAACTACACTGCAACTGCATTGTAACTGAGATATAGTTTTATGGAACAAACATATCACTACAGTGTAATTATCCGTGTTGCATGGAACTAATGATTACCAACCCTGCAGTTACATTGAAATAGACACTTAAATGAAAGTGGGACCAAATTGTGTATTAATACAATTTGTATGGACGTTAATAGTTACTATTTACATAATAAAATGTAGCCTTTATAGAAAGCCTTGGAGTTGTGCTAGTTTTTGCTCACATATAGGGAGAGACCCGTCTCTATGGCAAAAGATACACAGCAATTGCTTCAGAGGGTCATAACAAATACTAACTGTGCAAATAGCTTCAGTTTTTTGTTTTAATCATGGCATCTGACCTCAACACTATTAGATACCACTGACTACTAAATGAAAAGGTTACAAAAGTAAAAAGCTTGTTCCTAGCTTCAGTGAGAACAATGTATTTCAAAAATTTTCTATAGAATTTGAACTGTTGATTAATTTGTTTAAATTAATTACTGCCATCAATGAAGAAGTGATATGTGCACTGTAACAAGTCTGGCCTTTTTCTTAAATTTAGACTAACAACTGAACCCACCTAGCTCAATCCTCGCTCCGCCATCCACTCCCTGTTGGACTGGGTGCTCTCCCCTAACCCCCACCATATTGCTGCAGCAGGCATTCACCCAGATGCCTTCAGTGACCACTGTCTAATCTACTGTGTCAGGAAAGTGCATCCAACCCATTCCACCCCAAAGATCTTTGGTAAAGGTCCCTCAGGTCACTCAACACAGATCCCCCTCTAAATGATCTGATGGTCTCTGATTGGTCCCCTGTTTTCTCAGCCCCCAGATATCAACACTGCCCTCTCCCTCTTCACTGCCATACTTGCCCATATCTGGAATATTTATGCTCCCCTTAGAAAGTCCAGCATCAAATGCTCCTATCACCCTTGGATTACGTGTGACCTCATTGCATTGTACAAATCCCAGGAACAAACTTGGGCATATTACAAGTCCTCCCAATACCTGTCAGATCTCCTAACCTACAGGACACTCAGAAATTCTTGCACAAAGGCAGTCCACACAGCAAAGGCCCACTATTTCAAGTCAAACCTCCAGTTCAACCTTAAACCCCCATTAAAGATCTGGAAGCTCATCCACTCTCTATTTGATCCCCCAGCTCATTCCACCCCCCCTCCCATCCACCTGGTGGAAGGCACACAGGTCTTGCCCTCACCCCTCACCCCATTGCTGCTCATTTCAACAGTTTCTTCACCAACTGCCAACTATCATGTCCTCCTTTTCCTGGCCTCAACTGTCTCTCCCCCCACCCTACTCTCCTGAAGGTTATCAGTTCCTCCATGTTGCCCCCAGGAAGTCTTCTTTGCCCTTATGTCTCTCAGCCCTTCTAAATCCAGCAACAGTGGGCTGGACCCGAAGCTCCTACATATCTCTGCACAGGCTTTTGTCTCCCTGCATGTTCACTTTCTGAACAATTCCTTCTCCTTTAGTGCTGTCCTTCAGGCCAACAGAGTTGTTCAGCTTCTGTTTTTGCACAAAGGAGGTGGCCCCTCCTCCCCTGGCAACTTCCAGCTGATCTCCCTCGTCTCCTCGCTTGCAAAGCTCTAGGAGAATATTGTATATTCCAGGCTTCCTGACTTCCTGTACTCCTTTAATTTCCTCTCCCCTTTCCAGTCTGGTTTTAGAAAAAAACAGTCTACTGTCTGCTCCCTACTGTGTGTAACTGACTCTATCCTCACTGGGATGGTCCAGGGACATATGACCACAGCCATATTCATTGATCTAGACAAAGTTTTGATTTGGTGTTCCATCTGCTCTCTGCTCCTCCTGGACAAGCTTGGCTGTACTAGCTTCTCAGCATCTGCTGTGGAGTGGTTCCATTAATACCTCATGAGACATCAACTGACTGTTCATGTTGGTGGTATCCTTCAGGGCTCCATCCTGGGTCCAGTTCTGTTCTCTATCTTTCTACATGACTGTCCCTTAGCCTCTGCCTCTTCACATATCCACATGTATGTAGATGACATGGTAATGACTCATCTACACCTCTGGCCAAGCCAACCAGCTCAGAGTCAACACCAAACAAACTGTGTCTATGGCCTTTGCCACTAGCCATAAATTAGCTAGTCTCTCACTGTGTGCAGTACTGGCAACCATACCTGAAGAAGGACATTAGGTTACTGGAAAGGGTGCAGTGCAGGGCAACAAAGATGATCCAGGGGATAGGGGACATACCCCAGGAGAGTAGGCTGAGGGAGTTGAGCATGTACTCCCTGGAGGAGAGGAGGGATGGGGGAACATGATTGAAACCTTTAAGTACTGAAAAGAATAAATAAGATGTGTATGGAGGGGCTTTTCAAATTAAGGGATGAGAGAGACACTTGAGGGAATGACCTGAGACAGGAAGGGGGAAGGTTCAAGAGGGAAATGAGGAGATACTTTTTTATGGAGAGGGTGGTGTCTGGGTGGAACGCATTGCCAAAGGAAGTGGTATCCTGTAGAACAGTGGGCTGCTTCAAAAGGGGATGGGACAGGGTAAGGGGGAAGGTCACTGAAGGGGGAAGGAGAGGGAGGGGTAGCTGCAGTATAAGGGCTGCTAGCTGCACAAACAAACAGACTTGATAGATCATAGGGCCTTTATCTGCTGACAATTTCATATGTGCGTACTGTCCCCTGTTTTCTCTACACTGGATGGCACTCCCCTGAAGATTATCCCTGCTTTCAGGTACCTAGGTGTGTGACTGGATAACAAGCTTGACTTCATTGATGCCATCTATATTAAACTTCACCCCAGACCTGGTGCCTTGTACCACAACAAGGACTACCTCTCCCTTCAGGGTCTGACAGGAGCTGGTTACCAAAATGGTTCTTGCGGTCTTTGATTATGCAGATATTCTCTATGACACCACCCTCTCCTCTTTTCTTGTCAGATTGGCCACCCTCTGTAAAGCTTTCTGTCACTTCACTACCAACTCTCCTTTCTGTACTCATCACTTCTTGCTCTATTCTTCCCTTTCAATCCTTCCTCTACTTTCACATTGCCAGTTCCACTGTGTCTCCTTTATTGCTAGATACTGGTTTGGATCCTTCCCCTCCTACCTTTCCTGACTCCTTTCCCATATCCTATGCTATTCTTACTGACTGCACTCCAGGGATTCCTGCACCTTCTCCATTCCCCACCCTTGCTCCTGTGCCAGATAAGCAGCCTTCTCTTAGTATCTTCCTGCCTTTAGATGCCTGCTAAGGCTTACTGCTGTTCCCCCTGCACCTGTCACTCTCCCTCTTGACCTCTCCTGATTTCTTTCTCCTACTTCTGCTAACCCTCTCACCAGAGAATCTCTATAGTGGGGCTAATGGTGCTCTTGACCTTTGACCCTTCCATGTAGCCAAAGCACTGTTGACCCCACCTATCATTCATGATGCACTTGCAGCATTCTTGCACATCTTGTACATAATGCTTTTGTGAACTCAATTTGACTCTTCACTCCTTGTACCCTTGGTGCTGACTTTGTTTATTGTATTTAGCATGTTCTTTTGTTTGTAATTTTTACTTTTCTGTATCTACTCCATATCCCCCTCCCCCATGTGTCGCACCTAGAAATAAGCCTCAGCTCAGCGTGCCTTTTCCAGTTATGAATTAAAAAAAAATACATTTAAGATGCTATACTTGTCTATCTGCAACAAAGTGGATTTGTTATTTTCCAATGGGTAATCTGACTGCTTTTGTTTAATATGTCTCCTTTCACCCTATATGAGTTCTTATCCCCTCCCATTCTATTTTACTCATTTCTTGTGTCCCTTGGTCTAACTGGTATTCCCCAAGTTTTACACACCCACCCTAATCTATTCAATTGTAATTTTTAGATGCACTCCTTTGTCGCAAGGTTCAGTTTTGTCTGGTTTAGTTAAATCTAGATTTCGGAACTAACCACTGTCTGACCATTACTTTTATTACTAATACCTCACTGACTGATAAAGACTGCCTCTCCCCTCAGGGTCTGACAGGAGTTGGTTACCAAAATGGTTCTTGCGGTCTTTGATTATGCAGATATTCTCTATGACACCACCCTCTTCTCTTTTCTTGTCAGATTGGCCACCCTCTGTAAAGCTCTATAAGTCATCCATGTGTAGCACTTTCTTATTATAAAGAATAATATGTCTGCAGATAGTGGGCCCTATACAGTTCGTGATAAGGAATGTTTCTATCAACTTAGTTCAATTATTTAATAGTTTAATAGCTGTCAACCATATCACCCAAAATGGTACAGTGCGACTGTAGTGAGTGGTCCATACAAAAACAATTGGTGGGTACCATTATGGAAAAGAAAATGGTGGCCTTGTGAGGGAGGAACCAAAACCACTTTTCACCTTGAAGGGAACTCATACCTGGTTATTAAAAAGGCAGCTGCACTGTTTATTTAACATTTATCCCAACTTACCTTGTCTAGAACTGTGATTCCACAGCTGTAACCAAAATAAAAAGACAAGCTGTTACAATAAACAGTTCAGATTCAACAGACTTTAAATAATGCATGTTCAGTGTACTACTGGTTTAATACAAGCTTTTTGAAATTTTCCAACTACAGATTAACTCCTCCCTATAAAAAAATATTTAAAACTGCCTGGTAGTTGCCATTCCAATATTTTGGACACACATTGTCAAACTACTGCTGAAATATTATGATGCCCCACAGTAATGACTTTCCAATGCTGTTGAGAAATATAGGGGAATACCACTAGATGTTAGCTAATACACTATGTAATATTTTACCTATCACACATATTGATTGCTACTGGTTTTTTTATCATGTAAGATTTTATTAAAGGTTTTTTCAAGGTACAATCAGTCAACTAAGGGTACACACATACCATATACAATTACATCCACCATGCTACAGTCTTAAGTACAATTTGCTACTAAGACCTGTTAGTAAAATAAACTTCCTTCATGTACAAAAGGATATTCTGTCCTAAACTTAGGTAAGTAACTTATGCCTTATACAACAATAAAAGGAGGGAAGGGGGGAGGGAGAAAGTAAGGTGTGGTTCACACTGGTCACTATGGACCCCATATACTTGAAGATCCTGCAACTTAACCTATCATGGTGGTACAACATATTTTAATTTTCTATACATGTAGGTATTATCAGGTGAGTACATCTAACAATTTTCTATCAAACCAGCACACTGGTCTAAAGCATTAGATAGCAGCAATAGGAGGAGAGATAGCACAGTGTAGTCTGGTAATAGAGAGTAATAAAGAGTGGTGGGGGCCCTCGGCAACTATCAGCTGGTGGGGGGATTTTGCAGCTCAGGAAGACCCACCAATCATATGTGAGAACTCAGATATTCCTCCCATTTTCTGTAGTACCTATTGAGCCCTCCCTTGGCCACTGCAGATAGTCTCTCAAAAACAGCCAATCTGGCCATGGCTGTGCACCAGTGCGACAGAGAAGGGGGTACAGATTGCCTCCATCTCAGTAGAATGGCCCACTTGGCCTCTGTTAGAGCTACTAAGAGCCAAGCCTTACTAGCTGAAGAGAGTGGGTGTAAGGCTGAGGTATCCCCTAAAAGGAGGGAGTGGTGTTGAAGGGAGAGAGATTTACCTATAATCTGAGAGCAGTCATCCAGTACCTGCATCCAAAAGGTCTGTAACTTCAGGCAAGTCCAGAATATATGCAGCAGGTGGGCAGGGGAAGATTGGCATCTCCAGCAGATATCGTGTGGGCTAATCTTTAGACTATGTAAGACCGAGAGAGTTCTATACCATCTGAGGAGGATTTTAAGTTGTATTATACAATGGCAAGAAAATTTCCTGGACTCTGATTGATCAATGTGTTCCTGAGACAGTGATGTTATTACACAATAACATCACTGTATTGCTTTTGGATACTATGGATCCTGACCATCTTGCTATGGATCCTGACCATTTGGATTCCTTAAAATCATTTTTTTATTTTTATTTTTTTTTTTATTTTGTATAACAACGAGCCATTGTATAATAGCAATAAGGCACTCCAGGGATGTGTGTTATCATGTAATAACGTCACTCCTGGGTGGTGGAAGCACTGGCTTTGCCTCGTGCTTCAACCTCAACCCATGGGACGTTATTACACGATAAGGCCACACCCTGCTTGCCTTTTATTGCTTAATTAACTGACTCTTTGAGTCCTCATAGGCTGTGCAGGCAGTCCTGAGGCAATCTGACCACTGCTGTGGGGATATAGGGTAAAGCAGTTCAAGCTCTCAGGCAGTCCTGCTAAATAGAGTAGTATCAGGCTGAGTGTCTCTGAGAATTTCATAAAAGGAGCTTATAAGACCTCGGCCTGTCCCACCTTTGGGGGGAGTGTATAGGCAATACCATGGTGACTGACCTGAAGATTGTTTTAGAAGGGGGGTTAAGGCACTCCTAATCTGTAGAAACTTCCAGAAATCCAACGAGGGTAAACTATACCGGTCTCAAATCTGTTCAAAGGACATGAGGGTGCAGGCATCTGGAAGGAGGAGGTCTCCTACCATTTGAACGCCATTTATAGCCCATGAGTTCCACTTAAGTGGCTTGCGATCTACTGTAATAAGAGGGTTACCCCAGAGCGGAGCATAACGAATGGGGGGGGAATCTGAGTTCCGAACCCCAGTAAGCGCCATCGCTCTTCGCCATGATCTACACATTTCTATCATGATAGGTGTAAGCTGATGCTTCTTAGGCTTTTTCTTAGATAACAAGGAGTACAGGGGTCTATCTGTGGATATAGTAGCTTCCAGACTTGCCCACCGGGGAGGAGGGGTAGTGTGGGGAAGGAACTGGGTCATGGCCTAGGCCAACCTGAAGGCCAAGTAATAGCCTGCGAACCAAGGTAAGCCAAGCCTGCCTTTAGTCCAGTGGGCTTGTAATTTTGTTCTTCCCCATCTTGGAGCTTTACTCTCCCATAGTCCAAGTGAGATTATCTTACCTAGAGCTTTGAATGGTTTAGCGGTAATCGGGATCGAGAGGTTATTTAATAAGTAGGACACGCTTGCTACTTTTTAAAAACATTAATTTCTCTTTACTATCTAAGGGTTTACAAGCTCTTTAACTCATCAAAGAGCTCCGCTTGTTGCTCTGTGACATGTAACAAACATACTCACCCTGTAAGTTGTGCACTATGGGTAACATTTGTGTTTTTTTCATATAATGTGTTTACCCTTCCCTCTCGTCCTCTTTTTGTTTTATATTTTTATTTACTTTGTATAACCTGGAAGTCGTCTGTGTATGAAAACTCATTTTTAGCCTTGCCTGAGACAAACAATACAAGAACAACAATGATACAAAAACAATTCCGTGCATAGGCGCTTGTGAACAACAAGGGGGCTGTTTTGTTGAGTGAAGCTGGGGGCAGGACAAGCCATGCAGCTGAGTACTTTCTTGTGCCCTCACCTTCATAAGATGAAATCTCCACTGAGTTCTTCACAGGCCTAATTTTTAATTCATTCATTTTGTACCACATAATATAGAAGGTAATATGTTTAAAAAATAGGCTGTAGGAGGAAGATAATTGTCATTTTTTAATAATTTGGTCCATACCTCTTAACCTCTCGGCATTAAAAATCATAGCATGGCCTTCAAAAATCATAGCAAAAGGCCAGACTGTGTAGCACTTTCTTATTATAAAGAATATATAGGATAGTGTATGGTTATCCATACACTACAAGGCTATTCTTCCACCGAGTGGACACAATGCCGACTGATGACCTCGAGAGTGAAGCTCGAGAGGTCTCCAAGTCGGCATTGTGTCTACGAGGTGAAAGAATGGCCTTGTAGTGTTTGGGTAACCATAAACTGTTCTTTATAGTGTATGGTACCCGAAAAAAAGACAAAAAGAGACTCACTTTTCCATATTTTCACTCGGTTCTGCCGAGGCCATCGATTCACAGCTGCCGCTGCCCAGCACCCTCGCGCGCCCCTCTCACACAGCAAGGGACGAATCAGGACATCTGCTGTAGCCCCTTGTATTATGACGTCCTCACTAACGCAGAATGAAATGTCGTTCTGCGTTAGTGAAGACATCACTACTACAGCAGAACAACTTTTTTCGGTGTATGGATTTCCATACACAACCGCATTCCACCATACACTATAATATTTCTGCAGATAGTAGGCCTTATGTAGTTCATGATAAGGAATGTTCCTATCAACTTAGTTCAATGATTTAATAGTTTATGTGTCCAGAAATAGCGTTAACATTATGAGGAACATCAGCAAACCTATGCGGAGCAAGAGTAAATCTGAATGTGAAAATCATAGCGCTATGTGAAACTCATAGCAGTTGAGAGATATGCTCCAGTCCAGGTTTTACCTAGACTTTGATCATTCATTTTGTTTCCCTGTTGTGACTAGTAATATCTACAGACAAGTTTTCTTGATTTTGTACTAGTAGCACCAGCTCAGTTTTTTTTTTTTTTTCTTTGCTGTGCTGTGCTTGATTGGAGTGGATTCAGTCCTAGTGAAGTTTTCTGCTTGTTTAAAGGTATGTAGGCCATATGTTCTTCTTGCCCCTTCAAACACGTAAGCTTTTGTTTCTTTTTTAAAGGCAATATACCTGTTTCTTTAAAAACTGCCACTGTGTGTTTGTGTTTGTGTGTGTGTGTGTTTTCGTTTTCTTACAGAAACTGCTTAAGGTGTCATATGCTATAATAAGATGTGTTTTAATGACATGATTACTGTTTGTGTGCCCAGTGAATTTTTTATTTTACTAATCATATGATAATTATTTTAGGGAGTTTACTAAACAGATAATTATTCTTTATAGGTTTTTTGTAGCCTTATTTGAGTACCTTTGTTCATCAGGAATGTCTCTTCATTCAGTTCAGGTGTGTTTTGCTGGAGCAGTTTTAATATGCTTCTGTTGTGGGCAGGTTTCTATTGCTTTAGTTTTGTAGGAATTTCAAGAATGTGTGACATCAGTGGTGGGAAGAGTGTAGTTATTTCACAGATAGCTTACTTTTAGTCAGGCAGGTAACATTTTGTGTGCTAGGAGTGACTGTCAGAGTTCACTGAAAGGGCTGTCAATAAACCATTACCCACTCCTTGGAGTACTTGCAGTAATAAAATTTCTCAGCAACTGAATATCAATGAGTAATAAGGGGTCAACCATGTAATTTAATGGGATTTCCAAACTCTGCCTTCCTCATGCATTTCCTTTCATCATCAGGGACCAGATTCACATAATTTTGGAACAAACCCTGCAGACTCCAACACAAGCGGCAGTTCAGCTATAGCTATAGTTTGCCAGCAGAGGGCATCATTTTAAGACATGGTCCATTCATGTCTAGGAATGGAACAGTGCCACAACAGCTGCATAGAAGCACTGCAGTTGTGGCACTTTGATGATGACTCAGAAAATGCCCTCTGTAAATAAGAGCCTGTAGACCTTTGGGGAGGCTAATCAATAGTATGGCCTACAAACCCCATGAGAAATCCATCCACTAATTTTAATGCATGTCCACTCACTGTTATCTCCCTTAGTCTCTAGTTTTATTTATTTATTTAATAGTTAATCATTTTTTATTAAGTTTGAAAGAAAATATCAGACATAGCCAGGTGCATACAGAAGATACAGCATGACACGTATGCATACACATTGACTGCAGTGTCATTATATAATTGACAAAGTCTAGCCCATAGAAAAGGACATTGCTAAATAATGATACAGTAAGAAATTATACAGTGAGTTGTACTGTGGTATTGTGCCAAAAAGAAAAAAAAAGTATGAGAAATGGCATGGTTACCACTGCATCTAGATTAGTTAAGACATGTAATATGGGCATAATACATAAGTGTCTCCTGATACCTGAATAAGCCTGAAAAGCACAGACTTAATAACAAAATACTAGTAATGTTAAGGTCCAGATCTGAATTCTTATCCTATAAGGAGAAAAGATAACAGTCCTTGCAGGGAGGGGGTGGGTTTTGGGGTTCCAAACCATTTCCTACTGGTGTATCTACTATGTTGGTCCAGATCATTCCACAGGGGAAGTCAGCCAATCCCTGCACATGGGAAGAGATAAGCTAAGTAGGGGGCCCAGGTAAGAAAATATTGTGAGAGTGTTGGTTACTAAGTGGGACTGATGATCCAGTACTGCAACATTAGCGAGGGGCGTTATATAATTCAGAGATGGTGGGTACCTCTGTGGTTCTCCACCTACAGAAAATAAGCCTCTTAGCTTGGAGGCTAAGAAGTGTCAGCCATCTGTGCTGTTGAGGAGTGAACGCTCTCAGCACAGGAGGAAGGCCCAAAACCCAAACTAGGGGATCTAGAGTTGAGCCAGACCCAAGACAGCCATGCAGAATGGAATGAGAAGTGGGCAAAGCCAAAATATGTGCAAAAGGTCTCCCTCTCCCGAAAGACATGGCCAGCAATGACGGTTGTCCATGAGATGCATTCTGTACGTAACAACAGGAGTGCGATACCAATGCAACAGTATTTTGCATAAGTCTACTTCTCATATCTGGCTACATAGAATGAGCATATTTCCAGCATAGCTTCCATTGGGCATCCGAAATGGATTATTGAAGTGCTTGCTCCCATTTACCTTTAGCCTGAGCTGATTGTGCAGGTAGATGATTCCTAAGATTGGCATATATAAGACTGGCTTTACCCCTTTTATAGGTCAGCCATTTAATTAACAAATGGGACCTTGCTATATCTGTCATATGGTGTTGTTTAATATAAGCTAAAACCGAGCTTCTGAGCTGTAAGTACTGCCAAAATGCCTACTTACCTAAGTGGAACTCTTGATCTAATGTTTGAAATGTTTTAATAGTGAGACTGTCATCTGTCATCAAGTCCTTTAGTGTAAATGTTCCTTTACTCTGCCATAGGCACCAGCGCAATTATTTATTTATTTGAAGATATTTTTGTAGGATAACCTATTTTTCCAGAGCTTTTTTTTGCAGTACAGCCTTGCCCAAGATGTCAAACAATTACATAGCTTACGATACATGCTTACATATTACAGTACAGTATTATCAGTGCATACATATATATATATATATATATATACAGTTCATGTGTACATACTGCGTTAAAGAATGAAATAAGACCATTGGTTCATTGAGTTTCTCCCTTCCTCCCTCCCACAAGCTTTGCTGAATACCCAGTAACTGGGGCTGTCCCACTGCCCAAGCAGTAGCACAGTGCGTTGTCATGCAGATGACCTGAGATCAGTAATGAGCTTGGGAAGCCACATAGGGAGGCAGACTGGTACACAGCAGCTGCATCTTGCCAGCATACTCCAGTCAGTGACCATTGGCATCAGGCTCTGGTGCTGCAGCAACTCTTTCAGTGGACTGAGAAAGCTTTCCTCCTCAAATGGATATTGCTGCATGCAGCCAAGGCCACTGCAGGGGCTCTGCCTGATGCTGGGTAGGTAGGCAGAGCTGGGATATAATGTGGTAGAAAACTCCCCACCTCATCTTCATGATGGCCTGAGTCACCAACCTCAGGGCTCTCCAACAAACTAGTGGCAGATCCTAGTCTAAAATCAGACTGCCTTGGGGGGAACAACCCTCCCCTGAAGTCTCTGCCATGTACGTGCCATGCTGGTGGTTAGTCTTAAGGGAAAGCCCAGTGGTAAAGCAGACACCAGGCCCAATCAGGTATATCCCTGGGCAGGCAGGGTATATCCCTGGGATCACTCTGGCCAGTGCAGGAAACAGCTCTGTGGAGAAAAAAAAATTACCCTGTCACCCATTTATCTTCAACATGTTTGTCAAGTCTGAGATTGAAAGTCGTTAAAGTATCAGCTGATACCACTTGCTCCACAACTCTATTCTAAGCAAAAACTACTCATTCTGTGATGTTCTTCTTAAAGTTGCCTTTGAATCTTTCCCCTTTCTATTGCAATATGTGTCCCCTTAGGTTTTCACCCATGTGCATGGTGAAGAGCTGCATTTGGTCTGATGCTGGATTTTTTAGGCATATGTAGACCATGAGTATTTCCCTTTTGAGTTTATTGTATTCCATAAGCAGATGCAATTCTATCAGCCAATCCAAGAAGTCCATTTTGAGACACCTTCTTCCACTATGGTTGTTCTTCCCTGTTCTTTCTCAGTCATGTTAATATGTTTCAAAATATATGGGGGGGCATAAAGCTGCAAATTGTATTCAAAGAGCAAAGGGTGTGTATAGGGGATTTATGGGATGAGCACTAGAGTCCAGGATAGTCTTGTAGGATGAGCACTAGGGCCCAGGATAGCCATAAAGGATGAGCACTAGGGCCCTGGATAGCCTTATAGGATATGCATGAGAGCCCAGGATAGCTCTATAGAATGAGCACTAGAGCCCAGGATAGCCTTATAGGATAAGCAGTACAGCCCAGGATAGCCTTACAGAATAAGCCTTAGAGCCCAAGATAGTCCTATAGGATGAGTACCAAAGTCCAGGATAGCCCCATAGGATGAGCACTACAGTCCAAGATAGCCTCATAGGGTGAGCACCAGAACCCAGGATAACCCCATAAGATGAACACCAGAGCCCGGGATTGCCCTACAGGATGAGCACAAAAGCCCAGGATAGCCCTATAGCGGTGAACACTAGAGCACAGGATAGCCCCATAGGATGAGCACCAGAGCCCAGCATAGCCTCACAGGATGGGCAACAGAGCCCAGGATAGCCCTATAGGATGAGCACTAGAACCCAGGATAACCACATAGAATGAGCACTAGAGCCCAGGATAGCCCTATAGGATGAGCACCACAGCCTAGAATAACCCCATGGGGGGATCACTAGTGCTCAGGATAGCCCCATAGGATGAGCACTGGAGCATAGCATAGTCCTATAGGATGAGCACTAGAGCCCAGGATAGCCCCATAGGATGAGCACTAGAGCCCAGGACAGCCCTACAAGGATGAGGACCAGAGCTGCACAGAATGTGAATTTGGCCAGCAGAATTAATACAGAATAGGAATTCCAACTCTAAAATGCCTTCAGAATTTCTTTATAATTCTGCAGATTTCCAAAAAGCATTTCTGTGGAAACCATGGAAAATATTCTTCTGATTATGAAATCTGCAGAATATTATTCCATGCTCTGCAGACAGTGAAACTGGTTTATGTAAACTGGATTACTACTCTTCAGTTCCAAAAACATTCTGCATTCGAAGTTTGCATATTCTACTTCTGAAAGAATTCCATGGGATTAGGTGGAATTTTGGAAGTTCCACAGAATTCTGGCAGAAGTGGAATTAGAATTGTACACATTTCTAATGAGCACACCTCATTTGCTTAAGGGTTCCCTGGTGGCAGTGAAAGGACATACACGAAGTTACATTATTATACAGCACAAAAGGTAATTACAATATACAGGATAATAAATGGCATTTTAAAGATGATAACAGGAGGCAGTATAGTACAGTGGTTTAAGGCTCTGAGCTGCAAACCTGGAGACCTGGGTTTGAATCCCCCAGCCCCCACTTGCATACTGTGTGACCCTGAGCAAGTCACTTAACTTCCTTGTACTTCCAGGTCACACCTGTAAACAAGTTTCAGCTTAGTATATCTCTCCTGGTTAAAAGCAATAAAGTGGTGGAACCCCCCAAATCCATAGTCCAAAGGACCCCCCACCCATCCAATCCCCTGTGCCTGTGTTATAAGCAATTCCCCCCCTGAGCACAGTGTAGGGCCCTCTGCCCCTGTCCCTGATACATGAACCCTGATGGCATTGCAATTTTGGCAGCCCCAATCCACAAACCCGCCAGTAACACACGGTCCTGTAACAATGTTTCCATAGCATAGTGGCCCCCTCCCCACCACCCCAATATGCAGGACCCCCCCCACACCACCCGTACCGGTGACTGGCACAGCACTCTGCTCAGCTCCATGGCCAGCTGCTGACTGAACAGTCCAGATACGGCACTGTACAGAAGATGGACTCCATCAATGAGCACATCTTCTGTACAGTGATGTGTCGTGACTGTTCAGTCGGTGGCTGGCCGTGGAGGTGAGCAGTGGGCTGTGCCAGTTGCCAGCACAGGTGGTGTGGGGGTGCGGGGAGGGGTCCGGTATACTGGGGTGGAGGGCATAATAAGCTATGGAAACATTGTTATGGTACCATGTGCTACTGGGGGGTTGTGGACTGGGGCTGCCATGATTGCAATGCAGTTGGGGTTCGAGTATCAGGGACAGGGTGGGATGGGGTGGCCCTACACTGTGCTCAAGGTGGGTCTGCTTATAACACAGGCACAGAGGATCAGATGGGTGGGGGTCCCTTGGAATATGTATTGAGGGGCTTATAACACTGGCACAGGGGATCGGACAGGTGGGGGTCCTTTGGGCTATGGATTGGGAGGGTTTGTAATGTTCATTAGCATGGGGACTGGGACGGGGAGGGGGCCCTACACTATGTGAATGTGGGGTGTCATTTTGTAATGCCACCAAGCACTGGACAGGGTAGGGAGCGCCTGCACATACACATGGGCAACGGGGACCAAGGCTGAGGGGTGGTGCTGGCTAGCCTGGCACAGCTTGCCATTGCAGCCATGCAAACTGCATGCAATTGGGGCCATAATGGGCATGCAAATGGCCTGTTTGTGCCTTGCATACCTGATGGCACCATTTGCATATGTGGGCTGAATATCGGGGATTTAGGACTAGTGCATCTGGAGATGCACCACACATCCCCATTCCCGGTATTCAGCCCATCTCTCAGAATGCACTGCCACATTCCACCTATTGTGGTAGGGGTACTAGCTCTTGCTACAACAGATCAGCTCTTCTATGGTGGCTACTTTCCAGTCCCTAAAAACATCAGATCTACTAGACGGGAGAAAGGCAGGAATTACAAGCTTATAATTAGCAATCTTAGAAAAATCCTACTTATCCTCCTGCTATGTTCAGGCAATTTAGAACTCAACTCTGGCCCCCTAGAAGCTATTGCTTTGCCAACAGAACTAGCAAATTTAAAAGGAATAAGCTTCTTGCATATTAACGTATGTAGTCTCCTTAAAAAGATAACCTTAATACAAACCTGGGTAAATCATACCTCTCCTGACATACTTGTGATTTCCGAAACTTGGCTTAGACCCAGCACCACTGATAGAGAAGTAAACATACCCAACTATGCCTTGTTCAGAGCTGATAGGCATGCCAGAGGAGGGGCAGCTATTTACGTTAAAGACAAATTTTCTGCCTTATGCTTATCCTCGGCATCTGTCGCCAGCGAATTCGAATGCCTAATTCTCAAAGTGGAAATTACACAGACTACTGCACTCTGCGTAATAGAATGCTACAGACCACCGTCTGCTGGCATACACAGCTTGTGTCATATCTAAGGACAAGTTGGGACAGGGGCTGCCAGAAACTATTATTTTAGGAGAGACCTCAACTTTGACTGGTTCTCTAACACAGCTGCCCCTTGCATCCTTCTGTGTTGAACATGGGCTGACGAACTTATTACTGAACCAACACCCCAAACATGAAGAACCCCAGTAAAAGTACACTTTTGGATGTGCTAATGGTGAGCAAACCTCATCTCTTCTCCCACGCTGATGTCTTCTTCTCAGACGCCAGCGACCATTGTTTTATTGCGGGAGTAAGATCCACCAACAACCCAGCACCCATCAGCAAGTTCTCTATGAAGAGATCCAGGCGCAACTTCAATGGACATGCCTACCTAAATGAGCTTAAGTACTCCCCTGAGTGTCAAGATTTCTACCTGGCCAAAACAATTACGTCAGCTTACAATATCTTCCATAACATTCTATCAAGGGCCCTTAATAAGTATGCTCCCCTGATTAAAGTTCGAACTAGGACCAAAACCTGTAAATGGTTCACCCCTCAGATCAAGTCCTTGCTTCTAGAAAGAGATAAGCTCTGGAAAAAATCACACAGACTGAACACTGCAGAGGATTGGAACCAGTTCAGGAGACTCTGAAATTTATGTACCAAAACAATCAGAGAATCGAAGGCCACCTTCTTCAAATCGAACTCAACTCTGCCACAAAGAGCCCAATCAAGCTCTGGAACACAATCAATGATCTGCTAGGCCACTCCCCAGAAAATTCACTCCCGACCAAGATTACCTCTGGCAACTTGACTATAACCAAAAAGATGGATATATTTGACGCATTCAATAACCAATTTGCTACTGCAGGCATGGCATTTGATAACTCCCCTGCAAACATACTTCGCTCCTAGACTGCCAGCCAACTGCCTGAAACTCCGATAGCTTCGCCACCTTTCTCGCTTCAACCTGCCCCACTGAAAGAGGTAGAGGACCTCTTGCTTTAGTTGGATACCAGAAAAAGTGCTTGGGCTGATACCCTTGACCCTTACTTCCTAAAAATTGCCTACCACGTACTAGCAATACCCGTCACCCACCTTTTTAACTTATCCCTGTCCCAGGGCACCTTACCACCTATATGGAAGACAGCACATGTCATACCACTGTTCAAATCAGGTGACTCTGGCGATCTCAATAACTACAGGCCAATTTCCCTCCTTCCGGTCCTGTCCAAGCTCCTAGAGAAAATTGTAAATGCACAGCTGAGGACTCACCTTGAGTCTAGGGAACTGCTAAATCCTATGCAGTCCAGATTCAGAGCTAAACATAGCACTATCTCAGCCCTCGCCAAAGTTACTAACGACTGGCAGAATAATCTTGAGAGCAAAAACTTTATTTGTGCTGTTTTCCTTGATCTAAGCAAGGCTTTTGACACCATCGACCATAGTCTGCTCCTCTCCTCCCTTCAAACCATAGGTGTGGACCCCTCCTCTCTGCATTGGTTTACTGACTATCTTACAGGGCGCCTTCAACAAGTTAAAGCCGAAGGAGGCCTGTCCCCCTTAAAAACTCTACAAAGAGGGGTACCTCAAGGTTCTATATTAGGGCCCTTACTTTTTGCAATCTACATTAATAACATCAACTACTGTATAAAAGAAGCCAACATCCATCTGTTTGCAGATGATACAGTTCTCTATGTGAGTCGCCCAACACCTGAAGCTGCCTGCAATGACCTACAGTCAGAATTCAACCTTTTGCAAAGCCAACTCCTCCAAAAAAAGCTACTTCTTAATGCCAAAATAACTAAAGCGATGGTCCTCTCCCCTTTTATCCGTACAGCTAACCCTGTGTCCAGTGGGACAGTTCCCCAAATTACCACAGTTCTAGGTGAAAACTAGAATTTGTTACAAAATTCAAGTATCTGGGAGTTTGATAGACCAAAGACTCTCCTTCATTGAACATATCGAGGACTTGCTAAACGACTTCACAAAGGCTTGGACTGTTTTTAGAATCAACCAATTTCTCACCAGAGATGCCAAGAAACAACTGGTCCAATCCATTTTCCTATCATTGGTTGATTACGCTGACTTCCTCTACAGCCAATGCCCCAACTCTTACATGGCTAAACTGGACACACTCTACCATCGAGCACTGAGGGTTTATAATGGGACTCCTTCCACGCATCACTGCACCCTATATGCGGCAGTGGGGTGGACATCACTAAAGTTCAGGCGCCACAGAAACGCCACTCTCTGGACCTATAGAGCCATCTCTAATAAGCTGCCTTATTATATTTCCTGCTGTCTTCCCCTGAGTATAATTGGGAAATACGCATTAAGAAGTTACTCAGCTATTACACTAAAAGTACCCAAAGCAAAATCCCACTTCGGCAGGCAGCCATAAGCTTTGTGCTACCTACCTTATGGAACGATCTACAAAAAAACCTCAAATTAAGCACTCTAATCAGTATAAATGCCTTCCAGATGCTTTATTTCCGTACAATCAGAGAAGTATGTAACTGCTTCACCCACTCAGACCCAGTACTGGTGTCTGCACTGGTATATAGCCACACCTAGACCCAATTTTAAGTACTGACCCCCCAGCTTGCTCCTCACCAGCCTAATTGTTCTCCCTCTCTCTTATCTCCCTGTCTTATCAACACTAGGCCCATCCATCCCCTTATTCTTCCTTTCCCAACCTCGGATAGGAGCTCACTACCCTGGGTTGTGACATCCTACCATGCCCATACTTTATAGCATTCAATCCGGAGCTCACATACTCCTTTTCTCCATCCACCTTCTCTACATCCAGCTTTACCAACTCCTTTCTGTGCACCGTGCCCTCTAGCCTTTCTCCCCTACTTCCTCCTTCCCCACCTTCATCTCTACCTGGTGTATATTTTTATTTTCTTTCTTCTGTTACTTCCTCCTGCAACCTTAGATAACCTGCTTTATCTTCCTATAGACACTTCTATGTATGTAAATACTGTGTAATCTGTACAATATCTGTATAAATTCTATGTACATATGAACTTCTTTTTCTTCCTCTCTGTAAAGAGTATTATCTGTATTGCCTTGTAAATACCTGTGTTGACCTGTATATACAATTGTTCATGCTCCACCCAGGTTCATCTTGCAAATGAGCTTCTGCTCAATGATGAACGCCTGGTTAAATAAAGACTTGATTAATTGATTGATTGATTCTCAGCCAGCCCCATTTGCACCAGCCACACAGGTTGCTATTTTTGAACAGGATGTGCAATCTGGTGGGATCATGCATCCTGTTTGAATACAGAATTTTTTTATGCCAGCCCAGTTCTTTGGACGGCACAACTAGATGCACTGCGCATCCTCCTCCCTCTGAATATCCTGGCCTTGCTGTTCATGTACTTGAGTGATGCCTGAAAACAGGGTATTAAAGCCTATTACACTTATCTGGTAAGCAAAACATAAATAATGTACAGAGGAGACTAGTATTGTTGAAGATGTTCTTTTCTTTCTTAATGTTCTTTTTTTTTCTCAAACAGGTGAGGAGTCCCAGGTTGGAGCAGTGAACTGTAACAAGGTTATGACAAGGGCAAAAATTCACAACAGCATGATAACACTAGTGGAAGATATCCAACTCAGTTGTATGAGAACCTTTGCAGCCACAGTATTCTCCTTCTTCATACATTTTATCTATATATATATACTGTATATACACAGTACATATATAACATAATGCATGGGAAGAGATGTGTAATGAGATTTTTTACACACCTGAGGTGTGAGATGCCACTTAAACCATGAGAGCAAAGCTTGAGTTATTTCCATTGGCATCAGACACTGTGGATATGTAACAAAATCTGAGTTACAGCACTACTTCCCATGTTTAATTTTTTATAATTACTGGATACAGTGTCACACTGTTTGGGATAGCTGTAATGTAGTGTTTGGTTGCTGTATGTGACTGTGCTGTTTTCCACTAATAAAAATTATTAACTGAAAAAAATAATTATTGGTTTGTATACAGTAATACATATTTTCAATGCTGAGTGCTCTCCTGTGAGGAGAAAGTGAAAGTGTTTTTGTAAGTTTACTGTGCGTGCTCTACATTATATATACCTTATTATACATGGGTGTGTATAATGGAAAATGCAATTTTTGACTGTATTTTGGGTTGTAATCAGCCCTTACCAGTTATTACATTCATAATAATAATCTATAACAATATTTATTTATAGCAGTAGTTCAATGGTTATTGGATATGGATGAGATGAAAAATATGTCTCCAGCAGTGTAGAAGCAGATTGCTTTATAATAAAGTGAAAACAGCTTTGGAAGGCATTTAAAATGAGTGCCTACTTTAGGCAAACAGTTTGTTACAAGAGTTAGGTGTAAGAAAAGCAATTTTTTTCTTACTATAATCTTTTCACCCTGGGTACTGTACTAAAAAGCTAAAGGAACCTGAAGAATGCAGTGAGCAGTTACATTCTGGGGCAGCAAGGTACTGCATGATAAGGTAAAATGAATTGTTTCCACATGCCCACTTGTGCAAGAATTTCAGCCTAGGCTAGTTTCACCTATCAACTGGATCTATCCATTGGAGGTGGTCATAGGGCATGCAGTTACAGGTCCTGTCATCACCACTGCCCAGGACACAACATCACCCTTGCATTCATTGATAATGCACATCATATTTGAATAATATAGTCCACTTTTTCCTCTCTGACTCCTGTGCTACCACTAGGTTGAAACTGGATAATTCCTTGCAGCTGGAATGTAGTTATAATATCTCTAGAGCCATTTCTGAGTATGGTCGATTAAAGCATGTTAAACTTCTGAACTACTCTGGAAAAAGCCAGTCCTCTACCCATGGAAGATATAGAGGATTGTGTATGAGCAGGCATACACAACAAGGGTATGCCTGAATTGAGAGGTGTCCTTGGTGACAGTAGACCTCGAGAGCACAGCTTGAGAGGTCTCCTGTCACCAAGGATACCTCAAGATTCCAAGCATATCCTTGTCTGTGTATGCCTGCTCATACACAATCTTTTATAGTGTATGAGAAGGCATTCACAATTTTACAATTTAACAAAATAAACTGGATGGCAGAATATGATCACAATGGACCACTGTTAATTTTTTATTCAGCTTATGTTCCAAAATAATTGTTCTGTAGCCTCCAACCACACTACAAATACTACACACACACACACACACACACACACAGGCACACACACACTAGTACATGTACTGTTCTGGAGAGTGGGCTCTGTGTTAGCTGTAGGGCTGTGTAATTAAAGTTGAATTTCATGAGCTATTGAGAAAATTGTGGAAGCTTATGATAATTTTGTTGAAGTCATACCTTTTGCCCATCCATACACTTGAACTACCATTGTAGAGGAAGGAAACAGGCTGGGTAGAGTGCCAATAAGATAGCATTCATGGGGGGGCATAGTAAAAGTCCAGTGGTGCCCAACACCAGGTCAGTACCTTGAGTGAAGAACCATCAACAATAGTGAAGGCCATTACTGTGCACTAGCCTGTCATCTTGCATTTTGCCAGCTAAGCACTAGAGTTCATTGACTGGAGGAATGGTCAAATGTATGGCAGCTTAGATTCAGTTTAAAGAACTGCAAAGTAATGCACTTGGGAAACATAAAACCAAGGGAAGAGTACACAGTGGGAGGGGGTATTAACAACAGCAAAAATGGAAAAGGACATGAGATGACCTAAAGGTAGGCAAGCAATGTGAGAAGGCAGTAAGGAGGGCTGGGGGGGTACTGGGATGCACAGAGAGAGGCATCACCAATAGAAAATGGGAAGTTGTTGGCCCTCTGTACAGACAGTTGGTGAGACCCCATCTGGAGTACTGGGTACAGTTCTGGAGACCCCATCTCTGCAAGGACATAGACAGGATGGAGGCAGTCCAGGGGAGGGCAACTAAAATGGTGCAGGGTCTATAGCAGAAGTCATGCAAAGAGAGACTAAAACATAGAAACATAGAAACATAGACTTTGACGGCAGATAAGGACCACTTGGCCCATCTAGTCTACATAAAAGAGCTTAATATGTATACCCTTGAGGAAAGGAGGGAGGTGGGGGACATGATAGAAACTTTCAAGTACCTCAAGGAAATCAACAAGGTCCAAGAGGGTAGCATCTTTCAGAAAAAGAGAAGTACAAGAACAAGGGAGCATGATTTGAAAATAGAGGGGGGATGGCTCAGGGGCAATGTGAGGAAGTATTTTGTCATGGAGAGGGTGGTTGACACATGGAATGGCCTTTCTGAGGAGGTCATGGGGTCAAAAACAGTGGGGGAATTTAAGAATGCATGGGACAGACATAATGCAATTCTTTTGGGGGGTAGGAGGAAGTAGGCCATTGGTTAACTTGGATCTGCAACCTATCCAATAGATAAGGAAATGAGCTGACTGGGTGGGCCAAGTGTTCCTTATCTGTCATCAAAGTCTGTTTCTATGACTCAATGAATTGCGGAGGCACATGCATGCAAAGCATTGTTTCTGTACAATACCACTTGTTGATTGTTTAACAACCCTGTAGATAACAATGTATATTTTTGGCATTTGAAAACAATGGCACCATGTGAAACCAACCATTACAACTAGTTGTAACTAGGGCTTTTTGTCACAGAAACATAGAACCACAGAAAATGATGGCAGAAGGAGACTATAAGTCCACCAAGTCGGCCCTTGCAGTTCCCAGACCTTCTATGAGTCCTTGGACCTAGCCCCCAACTCACTTCCATTACCCTCTGTACTTTTGTGGGCCCTAGACCTATCCCATCCCCTCTTGAAAGCCACCATGGTTTTCATTTCATTTCATTTTTATTTTATACTGAAAAGTCTGTGGGCCAAAATCCATGTTCACAGACGTCCAGTTTAGACACATACAAATACATAAAAGAACATTATAACAAAGTCATAAAACACCTTTTAAAGATTAGAAAGTTGCCAGGTCTAGGTGAAACACAAACAGAATTCACGAGCATATTCCTTCTAAGCACTATCTTAAAAATGTACAGTATATCTTTGGGCAACATGTGATAGTACTCTGTATTTCATTATAAAATTTAGAAGCTAAGAAAGTTAAAGAATTTTGAGCAAACACAGTACAATAAAATGGAATCTGGAAATACTTTTTTATGGTGTATAATACTGGACATCAAAACCAGAAGAGAGTTGGATGGGTATTGCAGGGCCATGATGTTTGAGTGGGTAAGGTGATTTGCCTGCCTGCAGTAGAAGTCAAATGAAGGCTCTCAATAGCCAAGATGGACTGCAGTTCTGCAAAGAGGGAAGGGGGTATGGTCAAGTTGATGGAAAGGGAAGTAAAGGGGATTTAAACTGTAGGATAGGGGACATAGCTAGTGCAGGGATCACCAGTAGCAGGAGTTAGATGCATGGGTTCACTAACAGAAGGGCAGCAGGGCTTAGTAGCAAAAGAATAGCAGACCACCAGTTAGAGCAAGGAAACCTTCATGGATATTTCTCACTTGAAAGCAGGACATATGAGAATCACACCGCTCAAAACTGATTGGTCTAAGCACCAAATGCACTTTAAAATCTAGAACTTAGAGGAACTCACAGATACCTGGTGGGAAAGAAAATGATTAGGGAATGAAAAAGGAGTTAATCTGATCATTCCAAAGGGAAAGGTCCTGCAAGGAAAAGAAGTAGGTGCCCTCTTTTGAAGGGAGTGTATCTGTGAAAAGCAAGCAGGAAATCAGTGTGACAAACAGGTTCGCTGAGTCCATCTGTTCAAGGTCAGAGAAGCAAGCAGGATGGGGAGACAAAATACTGTAGTCACCCAAAAAGAAATTGCTGGTATTCCAACAGCTCAGCACAGCTGAATGGAGTCAGTAGTGGTAAGTGCATAATTCCATAAGTGGAATTCTAGTGGCGTTACCTATTATGCATCCTTGCATTTCTTTAAGCAAATTTTGCCAAGCAGTAGTTTTTGAAATGCACACAGTACATTTTAAAATACTTAGCCACATTTGTCCAGCTTTGTTAGATTGCAGGAGAGATTGCATTGGGTGTGCGTACCTAATTGAGGGTGTATACCTACAATAGCAGTGGTGTTACAAATATTTAAATACTTCGAAAATGTTCACAAAATTTAAAACATTATTAAACTGGCAAATTAAAAACCCCTGTAACTTATTATTTATTTAACAACTATCTCCCATTTACCAGTTTCTAAGACCCTTGCAAGAAAATGTGCCTATAAATGTTAAATTTTCTAGCTCCAACAGTGTCTGAGTTGTAAGCAGAGCAATATTTTCAGAAATTTTCACAAAAATAATAAATTGCAAGACTGTGGTGCCCTATAAATCCCACATAACTTATCCAAATGTCCTGAAATTTGGCATCATCTTAGGACTCATTACAAAAAGTAAATTTGCCATGTTTCAGGTCTCTTGCCCTAAGAATCACTGAGGTATGAGCAAATCAAAAATTTAGGGCAATTCTGTGAAATTCCATAAAATGTAATAAAATCATGAACTTTTTTGAAAATTTCACAAGTACAATTTTCTAATTTTACTCAGCCCTAGTTAGCTGTGTTACTATAACTGTGTGCTTCTTGCGGTCATGGCCCTTTTAGTGTTTGCACTTGTGCACAAAGGTGGATTAGAACTGGAATGCATAGAGAAGGGGGAGGGGAAATTGTTTAACCAGGAAAGGCACACTAAGCAGAAGGTTGTTTCCAGGTGCAACCTGGGAGTACAAGGAAGTTAAATGACTTGCTCAGGGTTACAGAGTATGCAAAGTCCTCATTAACCAATCCCAGCATCAGACTATACTTGCTGCTCCATAGAGGGCATCATCAGTTCCTGCACTGGTTACCCCACTGGGGTGCACTCTTAAACTGAATGAAACAGCGCACGCTTGTCTGCTGATATTCTGTTCCTGGCAATGCCCCCCCCCCCACACTCAGACAATGCCTTTGGCTGTATCCCTACTCTGGAACAATGTTAGGCCCTAGCACTTAGCTTCTGTCTATCATGTAAGACCATGTCCCTAGTTGTTGTCTTTCCCTCATTTTGTCTTTGACAATGCTATTTGGCTGTATCTTTTTCCTCCTGTAGCCGGATCCCAACCCTAATGCCCTTCCTTGCTAGTTAAACTTACTTCTAGCCACTATATGTCTGCAAAATACCTGTTTTTGTAACTTAAATCCATATGTGCTTATTTTATTGTTACCTTTACTCCTAGGATCACTATGTATTTTCTCACTATACTGTTTGTTTCTGTTCTTTGATATGACATGGAGCCTATGTAAAAGAGCCTTTGGCTCAAAGGTATTAATTCCAAGATTTTAATAAATAAAAAAAAATAAATAAACAAGTTGGGGCTTAGAGATTCAAACCCAGGAAGGGGGAGCAAAAGAAGAGGGGAAGTAAATCTCTCACTTTACAAATCATTAGTAAGGCCACATCTAGAGTACTGCACAAGATACTAGAGTCCTCAACTTAAAAAGGACTGTGAAAAGGTGGAGACATTGTAGCACAGAGCAACAAAAATGATGCAAGGCCTACTGGATATGTCATTTGAGGACAGCCTGCAGAATTTAGACATGTATACACTTGAAAAAAGAAGAGAAAGAGGAGACATGATAGAAATGTACAAGTACCTGTATTGGGTACACAATGTTGACTATAAAGTCATATTTTCATTAAGTGATCATATAAGTACTAGAGGAAACTCACTAAAGCTTACAGGGGGAATGTTTTAAAAAGATGTGTATAAACACTATTTCATGGAAAGGGTAGTAGATAAATGGAACAAACTAGCTGGGTGCGTGGTAAGTGCCAGCTCAGTCTGTAGCTTTTAAGCAGGATGATACAGGTATCTGAACATAGTTTGGGGACGGTTGGGAGAGGTAATAGATGGGGAAGGTCAGTAGGGTCAGATTAGAGTAGTAAGGTAGACTGGACAGACTAGATGGTCTGATTAGTCTTTATTTGCTATCAACTTCTTTACATCTGTGTATTTTTGTAGAACTGCTTGCATTAGTTCTAAACAGCTGAATGCATGCTGTGGTTCCATAGGTGCACTTTGGCTTTGTGTGTGGTATTTGAACCAGTTGAGGGTTGTGACTACAATTGCACTTCTTCTGATACTTGGTTCAGTTACTTTGATGAGGTGCAAATTAACCCTTCTGTGTATGTCATTTGTGGGTACAATGCACTGCCACCCGCCAAGAACATCCACCCTGTACCCCCCTCAATCAGAGTGCTACTTCCATAACATGCGGCCAGCATGGCCCTTCTCTCACCTGCCACCATCTGACAGTTATGGAGTGTGATCATATGATTGCGTTCCATGACGCATTTATGATGTAACTTTCCTGTCTGGTTTTACCTGTAATGTGTATCGTGTTTTGTTAAATTTTCTTTGTGATGTGGAACCTTTGTAAAAGAGCCCTGGCTCAAAGGTATTAATTCCTAGACTAATAAACTAAACTAAAACTAAAATGACAGATGACAGCTGGCTGAGGAGGTAAGTGGAAGGCTGTGCTAGCCGCTGTTTCATGGGACTGGCATTTGGGGTAAGTGGGGTAAGGGGAGGGTGTTCTCGGTGAGTGGATGGGTGGAGGGGGGTCACTGTATGGTCAGAGGGTGCAGAGAACCATTTGACCACCAGGGAAGAGTACCATCAGCCAAAAAGAGTGATCAGGCGGCGACGGAACCACGGGACCACCACAGAATTATATCATAAGTCAAAATGGTTGATAATGGGGCTAGGGGATCCACTGGATCACCAATGACTAGTACCATAAGTCCAAACTGGCAACTGAGGGGGGAACCACTGGACCTCCAGGGTATAGTACTGTAAGTCAAAATGGGTGCTTGTGGGGTTGGGGAAATCATTGGAACACCGGGGTGTTTGCTTTTCAATGGAAATGGGCACTAAGGGGCTGAAGTGCTGCATGCAAATGAGCCTATAATGGGCATGCAGCTGGTGCTAAGGGGCCAGCTGCTAGGGCTCATTATGGCCTACAGGGGATCTGACACTATCCTGTTTCGGTCAGCACTATTTCTGTGGGCTATATGCAGCCCTCTGGTTTGTACTGGGGAAGTGCAGATCCACTCAGCTCTGCAATGACATGGACCAATATTCAGTCGGATAGTGCAGCTCCATCAATGAGGGCTATCCGTCTGAATATCGCCAGAGATTGGAGAGTGCAAGTGCAGCACAAATGGCTACACTGTGTTTGTACCAATCTTTCCATAGTGAGGCCTTATTGAATGTTCTTATTTTGTACTGGTTTTGTAATTTTTAATAAAAAGTTTTGTTTAAAAAAAATAAGGACGTGTCAAGCAGGGGATTACGATGGTACTTGCAGGCAAGCAGCAGGAGGAGATGAAGTCAAATGGCAAAAAATCATATTTTCATGCACATGCCCACAGCAGTAAAGAACAAAGGGATATACATAAGGAAAATATGTTAAATACAGTATAACTTGAATGGTCGCAAAATATTATGTTTTTCTCTGTAGCATCATTAGAGGCACCTTAAAAATTAGAAATACAGAAATCCTATATGCACCCTAAATTGACACATTGTATTCTCCTCTTGGGTGTAAGCAAACGTTGAATGCATTAGCACAGTAATCAAAGGAAAAAAGAAACATGAAGATGCCGATTTCTTGATTTCTTCAGAAGTTAATGTATGTACGTATGAATTATATACAGTTTCTTTATATGTCTGTTAGTTGCGAACTTGCTTATGAAAACCAAGCTACTATATAATACTAAATTCTCCATCATTTCTTCTGTTGGCTATCTCTTCATATAGTCATATAAAATAATATGTTGGGAAGTATACATACTCTGTCTGTTGGCTGATATGCTGACAACTTTTCACACTGGGATATGTCTGAGTACCTGCAAAAAGGAACATTTAAGTGAACTTCAGTCTCATAGTTTCCACCTTTTTTTGAATGTTAAGAAACAGAATCAATGTAAGCAGTAGAATAAAAAGATCTGAGGCCCACCTCCCAAGCCACACTGAGGTCCACATGAGCATGATTTCTATGTTATCGCCTTGTGGCATTCCGCATCCTGAGTAGATTCCACATGTTGTACAATCCACACTCACCAGTCACCAGAGCTGACACTGTGAAGGGTGCAAGTCCATTGGACCCAGCAGTGCTTATAGGAGTCTCATCTGGAAGTATGTATGTCTTATAGCAGGGTCTCCCAGGTGTAGTCTCTATACCCTCTTGGATACCTCCAAGTGCGTATCACATACTCTGGATGCCCTTGTAGGCTGGCCATGCTCCTTGGGGGCCCTCATGGATCAGAGCCACCCTCTGCGGGGGCATGCATTTCTTGTCTGTTTAACATAATTGCATTTCCCCACTCTGTTATAGCTCAGTTAGCCCATTGGTATCATAGCATCAGCATTTAATTATGACTCACCTGTGCTGACTGCTGAACTTGTCTAACAGGGTTTCCCCTGTCACTCCTGACAGCTAGTAGCTCTAACTTGCTCCCTCCTCTAGTACTTACCAGCTCTTATTTGCTATACATCTCTTCCTCCTCTTCTTTTTTGGTATGCCTCTTCTCTCACTTCACTACTTCTATCCTTCCCCTTCATTTCCACTTACCTTACTCCCCATCTCCCTACTGCCACTCATCTGCCTTTTCCCACTATTCCTTCATGCACTCCTTCCTCATTTACCTTTGTCTCCTCTCCCCCCCTCTCAGTTTTGATGCTGTTCTGTGATTTCTCCCTAACTGTCACATCCCCACCTTTCACCAGTATTTGTTCTTCAGTGCAGGTCTCACACCTTCCTGCTCCTCATAACCCTCCTGCTACTGCTGCTGTGTGATGTGGAGATAAATTCTGGTCTCTTCTCCTTGCCACCCCTCACCCTTCCCAAAAAGCTTAGTATTTTTCATGCAGTCATCAGTAGCCTACTCCCCTGGGTAGATCAACAAAAGCTGTGGGACGTACACTACAATCCTGACATCATGATCTTTACTAAAACTAGTTGTCTGTCTGAATATGTGGTGCGGAAATAGGACTCTCTGGTTACACAGTCCATAGACAGGACTGTGGGAAGCATGTGGACAGAGGACAGCTATGTTTTGTAACCATGCTCTTGTAATCTCCTGGATCATACCTGAAAATAGGCATTCCTTGTCTAGTGTACTTATCCCATAAACAAAAGCTAATAAATAAATAAAATACGTACATCAAGTTTCCACAAATGTTACTGCTGTGAACTGCTAAACTTTAACTTAGAACAGAATGGTGCTGGCAAATTCAGGCAGGGTATTGCCCTAAACAAATATTCCAAATTGTTGGACTGTTGGAGAAGATTACCCCCACCCCTGCCCTCATAAATGGGGCCCAGGCCCTTACCCTCAGACTCACCCCAGACCCCTCTAGGAGCCCTCTCTATCTCACCACAGCCTACGTTCCCCCAAAGAACCAGCACCCAGCCCTGGTATCTTTAACGGACTACCTGGCCACCCTCCACCATAAGGCAGAACAAATCCTAGTGGGGGACCTTAATGTAAATTGGCTCAGCACCTCCTCATCCACCACCAGAGACTCATTTGCCGCCCAAGATCTGACTCAACTCATCACCCAGCCCACGAGACTTAACCCTAAGAGTGGTACCAAGCACCCTGCTGGATGTTATTATAACTAACCACTTCATAAAATCCAAAACATCCAGGTCCTCCCAGACTCCCTGAGTGACCACTCCCCTATCCTATTCCACTGGGTAGCCCCCAATCCCAAACCCAAAGCCCAGACCACCTCAGGCGCCCGCCCTGGTGGGCTGAAGAAACTTAAAGCACTCCTCACCCAGATAGACTGGTCCCCCATTCAGCAGGCAACCAACATTGACACTGCCCTCACCTTTTTCACTCACACCTTCAACATGGCCTGTGATCTCTTTGCACCCTTAACCAAAATCCAGTCCAAAAGACAGAACGCTCCCTGGGTTAGCCCGGCCCTCCTACAATTACTTAGAAACCGGGATGACCTCTGGCACCTTGCCACTGAAACAGGTCGTCTGTCTGATAAGCAAGCATACAATGCAGCCGAATAAGTGCTCATGGGCCATCAGGAAAGCGCAAGGCAGACCATTACCAGGCCTCCCTTACCTCCTCCTGGGGCTCAGCCCGGACCTTCTGGGATAATATTAAGCAACTCAATGGTAAAGCTTGCTCCCCTGCCCCATCCCAGCTCACTAGAAATGGCACAACCTCCACCGAGCCTGCCACCATAGCTAACTGGTTCAACACCACTTTCACTGACCTTAGCTCAGTCCTCCCTAGTAATTTCTTTGACCCTCCCCCCAGCCAAACTCCCCCTGTCCTCCAGCACCCCAGCTTCCTCTTGCGAAAGATTTCCACCCGGGAAGCCAGACCCATCCTAATCAAAGCTCTCAATGGCAACAATCCCGGCAGTGACTCACTGGACCCCAGCATCCTCAGGCTGGTGCTAGATGAAGTCCTTGCACCACTCACAAGCCTAATTAACCAGTCATTCTGCCTGGGACAATTCCCCACAGCTTGGAAAACAGCCATTATCACACCTATTCATAAAGGGGCGACAGGTCATTGGCCAACAACTACCAGCCAATCTCCATCCTCCCTCCCCTCTCTAAAGCCCTGGAGAAAGTAGTGGCCATTCAAATCACTGATTATCTGGCCAAGCATAACATCTTATGCCCAGAGCAACATGGCTTCCGTGCGGGTCACAGTACCAGCACTGCCCTTATGAATTCTCCACTTCCTACACTCCTCCTTGGATACCAGCTCCTAGCTGGTGCAGTGTTCATTGACCTCTCAAAGGCTTCGACACTGTCTCCCATCCACTGCTGCTGAATGCACTCTGCCTCACTGGTCTCTCGGCTGGCCCTCTGGCATGGTGTGCTAGCTATCTTGACACTCGATCCTAGTGTGTCAAGATTAATAGCACACTCTCCGATACCCATCCCATTCTCTCTGGGTTCCCCCAAGGCTCCATCCTGGGCCCCCTTCTCTTCTCGCTGTATCTGAACACCTTGCCCAGTGCATGCTCTGGCAAAATTCTGCTGTATGCAGACGACGCTGTCCTTTTAGCCACCCACCTCAATCCCATCTCCCTACAGGACAACCTACAGCAGTCTTTCAACAGTGCCGAGGCTTGGTTTAAGGAGCGCAGACTCATCATCAATCTTAAGAAAACCAAAACTATGCTCTTTTCACACCCCCAAAACAAAGCTAGCAACCACCCACTCTATATCCTTCCAAGTACCAACCAGCCACTGGAACAAGTCTGCTCCTACAAATACCTTGGGTTACCTTCGATTCAGCCCTCCATTTCACAACCACCTCGCGCGCCTAACATCCGCCACCAACAAGCGACAGCATCCTATTCCCTCATAAAACCTGCCATCCCCAAATGCTCTCCGGCTAGCTGTTACATCGTCTGTTCTGTCCCTTGTAGACTATGGTCTCACCAGTATATGGTGCTGCCGACACCACTGCACTCAACAAAATTCACCTAACCCCGAATAAAGCATGCAGATTGATTACTGGTGCCCCCAGGCTCACACACACCTGTCAGCTATATGTCGATGCTAACCTGCTTACCCTGGATGAACGGCTCTGATACCAAATCTGTCTCCTCACCAAAAAAACCCTACTCGGGCTCTCCCCTCCGGGCTAACGGCATCCATCCACCAGAGCCCTCCCACTATTGCAACACAGTCTTCCTACAAGACCACTCTAAAGGTCCCGAGAACAAGAACCAGCCGTGGCCAGAGGTCCTTCGGCTATAGACCCCCAACCTGGGTTAACTCTCTCCCTGCCACCATCACCAATGCCATCACCATCTCCACATTCAAAACCACACTTCAGAACCACATCTTCAGCACTCATAACTGCTCCTGTCTCTGAACACAGCCTCCGCCTCTTTTTTCTCTTGAGAATGCCCCCCGGGCAGCTCTCCACCCAGCTGTCCCCTCCACCACTTCCCTGTACACCATGCCTAGGTTTAACCTGGCCAGTGCCAGCTGTTTCAGTGTTTACCTACCAGAATGCTCACTTGATACCGACTTGTGTAACACCTGTTATCAATTACATGTACCCTGTACCCAATTGTATTTGTCTGACCACAATGTGACGTGGCGCCTCTGGTGAATGCCTATTGTTTTGCAAATCTTTGCTATGTGACCAAAACACAATGTATGTCTTTATGTGTCGAAGTACCTTTGGAAACGAGCCTCTGGCTCAAAGGTTGTAAACTGATTCTTAAATAAATAAAAAAAAAAAATTCCAAGAGAGAATGACTGCCACACTCCAAATAGCTTTCTTACCAGGCTTACTGTTTTGGCACACGTATCCAAATGAGCACCAAGTGCATGCAGCGTAACTTGTAAAGGCATCATGCCAATACTTTATTTTGGCGCATAAACATACAAAGTAAAACAATATAGTTTTCATTAAAAGCACATTGGCTATGTTCTGTGGCTAACACAATCGATGTGCCACGTATGGCTCTTGGCTGCCTTCTGTAGCCGTGCTAATTAAAGTGTTGAGCAAACTGTGACTTATCAGGAGAAACAAAGGGAGGCAGGAAAGGCAGTTAGGAGTGCAAAAATGCAAACAGCAGAATGTTGCCAAATCAGTAAAAAAAAGGGGGACGAGACAATTTTTAGATACATCAGTGAAAAGAAAAAGACTGAGGGAAGGATAGTAAGGCTGAAAGGGAGAAGAGGGATGTGTGTGGAAGAGGACCACTAAAAAGTGGACATTTTGAGCAAATAATTCTGTTCAGTATTTACAGAGGAGGGGGGGAAGGTGGTGGGCCAATGATGAAAGATGAGGGCATTAAGGGAAGGGAGGGAGGAGGACACCAGCCCTTTTACAGTGGAAAGAGTCCTAAGGGAATTGTCGTGGTTAAAACTAGAGGAGGCAATGGGACCAGACAGGGTGCACCCCATGTTACTGTGGGAGCTCATGAAGGAGTTGGCTGCACCTCTGACAGCCCTGTTCAACCTGTCACTAGAAAGGGGAGAGATCCCAGGAGACTGGAGGAGGGCTGATGTAGTCCCACTCCACAAAAATGGAAACAGAGAAGAGGCTGAAAATTACAGACCTGTCAACCTGACTTGAGTAGTGGGCAAGTAATGGAATCACTGCTAAAGGAGAGTATTGAGGATTGTCTTGTTTCCAGTGGTCTTCAGGATCCGAGGCAACATGGGTTCACAGGAGGGAGGTCTTTGTCTGACAAACCTGATCAAGTTCTTTGACTGGGTAAGCAAGGATGAGGATCAGGGAGGAGGGATTGACATAGTCTACCTGGACTTCAGTAAGGCCTTCAACACCGTTCCACATAGAAGACTGGTGAGCCAGCTGGGAAGCCTGGGAGTGGGTCCTAAAGTAGCAAGATGGGTAGAGAACTGGTTGGACAATGGGAATCAGAGGTTGGTGGTAAATGTTGTCCACTCTGATAGGGCAAATTGACCAGTGGGGTGACACAAGGGTCAGTATTAAGCCCAGTCCTTTTCAATGTCTTTGTAAGCGGCATTGCAGAAGGACTGGAAGGGAAGTTATGCATTTTTGCAGATGACACAAAAATCTGCAACAGAGTAGACACAACGGGGGTGGAAGGAATGAGAGAAGGTCTAAAAAAGCTGGAAGAGTGGTCACGGGTTTGGCAGCTGGTATTCAGTACAAAAAAGTGCAAAATCATGACCTTGAAGCACAGAAAACCGGGGGCAACATATCAGCTGGGAGAAGTACTAGGAGTCACAAAACAGGAAAGGGACCTGGGAGTAATAATTTCTGATTACCTGAAGGTAGCTCAGCAGTGTGACAAGGCAGTGGGAAAGGCTAGCGGGATGCTCGGATGCATAGGCAGAGGTATCAACAGCAGAAAGAGGGATGTAATAATACCCCTATATAGATCACTAGTGAGACTCCACCTTGAGTACTGTGTCCAGTTATGGAGGCCCCACCTGTGAAGAGACATAAACAGGGTAGAGGCGATACAAATGAGGGCAACCAAAATGGTGCAGGGCCTGCATCAGATGCCCTATGAAGAAAGGCTTCAGGAAGTCAATATGTATTCCCTAGAAGAAAGGAGAGAAGGGGGGGTATGATAGAAACATTCAAATACATCACAGGTATAAACAAGGTACAGGAAGGGAACATTTTTCAGAGACAGAAAGGCTCATGGACAAAAGGTCACACTATGAAGCTGGAGGGGGGCCTGAGAGGAAATGTGAGGAAGTAATTCTTCACAGAAAGGGTGGTGGATGCTTGGAACAGCCTCCCAGTGGAGGTGGTGGGGGCTAAAATGGTTACAGGGTCAAAAAATCATGGGATAGACACAAGGGGATCTTAGAAGTAAGGCAAGAGGGAGGATGCAGGCCGGAGACTGAGTATGGTCTGCAGTGGCACAGTTGGTAGGGAATATAGGGCGGACCAGGTGGGCCAAGAGGTCCTTATCTGCCAGCAACTTCTATTTCTATGTTTCTATAAGATAATCCAAGCAACGTGCATAAAAAGTCAGCTATTTCAATAAATATAAAAGACAGTCACACCGTGTAGAACCTTGCAAACCCTCCACCACAGCACTTCAACCATCTAGGTCTTGCTCAGGGGATGTGTCAATTGCACCAAACGTAGCTACTTAAATAGTAATAATGTTACCTAGAAAACGAAATACAGCTGAGTCCCCACCCCAATTTAAAGTAACAAGTGTCTGTGAAGTGCAGATGTTGTGACAGAAAATGTCAGACCGCCCAGTTAATATAATCATATTAAACAACAACCTTACAGAATTTAGTAAGAGAGACACAGAGTCACATACGCTTCTAATTATGATTAGCACAATCAGAGAACTAAGAGGCAGGCAAGAGCCGTACACGGCATATAGATTCTGTAAGCTTCAGAACATAGCTAATGTGCTTTTAATAAAAGCGTTATTGTTTTACTATATATGTGTATACACCAGAATACATTATTGGCATGATACCTCCACAGGTTATGCTATATGCATTTGGCACCTCATTTGGATATGTGTGCTAACACAGTAAGCCTGGTAAAAAAAAGTAGCTTGGAGTGTGGCAATCATTCCCTCTTGGAATTTACTACATGTACATCATAGCCTTAGCTGTGATGTGTAACATTCTGCTAGTTCTTCCCATGAACTCCTGTGTGTGCACTGCTTCTCCTGCTAACTTCCCATCTTCATTGGTGGCATTATGCCTCTCCCAATGTTAAGATGACTCCCTTCCTTCCATCATTTCGACCATGTCCTTCCTCTCGGCTTTTGATGAGCTCTGAGTCCTGGGGAATTAAATATAAATTGACTCCCCCCCTCAACCAAAGCCACTATTCATTAAATTAAGTCCCTCAATCTTATACAACTCATAATTAAACACATCTATCCTAACCCCCATTTCACAAACCATGGTCTTATTGACTAGGTCCTGTCCTCACACTACAGCAGCATTTTTATTTGTCAACTTTATGTTCTCCCATCTGGCTGGTATCACACTTTTGGCCTCCTGAGGCACCCCAGACCCATCACACAACCACCTTCCAGAACATACCTCTTCAGTGCTCCTTGGATTACCCCTACAGTGGGGTCCTTTGGATGGACCAATCACTAGGACATGAGGTGGAGTGGCTGCCTTGGGGGGTACAAGGTCTATGGTTGCTAAGGTCTGCCATGTTGCACAGAGGAGGGTTTTATCCCCTTAGTTACAGCCCAGCCCTCTGAGGATGTTGTCAGTGATGGATATTCTGCCAGCTACATATGCCAGGGTTGCACGTGCACTGTGATGTCAGACCACATCCTTCCCTCCTTACACAGACCATGCAGTGGCACCATTATCCACAGTCACCTAGGTTTTAGTTTCACTGCAAGTTGTGTTGTCCTTACTCCCCTGAGGAGGAAAGCATCCTCTGGGAAGCTCAATCGCCTTCCCCCCACCAGGCTCCCAGTGCCATGAGTTCATTCCCATACCTGAGTCACCAGTGTAGTAAGCCGTAGCTCTACTATTGCATCAATGAGCTGACTCTGTCATGGCATTCTTTCCACTGACACCCTTCCACATGCTTTTCTGTGGCCATCACATGGTCTACTGGATCCATAAGTTCTGCCACATTACAGTCCCACCAAACTTTGCCTGCTCTAGGATATTCAGATCTCTGGACCTCCCTTCCCTGCTAGGCCACTGATGGGTCTTCACTCAGCACATTAACCAATGTAATTGTTGCTGTAATGTCTTTCCTGACCATGCTCATTGGAACATTGGACAATCATGTTGTTATCAGGAGGTTTCATGTCTATGGGTTCCACCTGCCCTTGACTGCTGCAGATGACGGTGACCTGCTGAAAGTTCATGACTGCCTGGCACCTCCAAAAAGCCTTGGGCTTATCTGAGCACTTGTTGAGGTACACACAAATATGTAATGCCAGCACAAAGACCACCAGGAAGGCCAAATCTATTTTCTTCAACAACCTTAAATACAGCAATATTTTCTGGAAAGTTATTGACTCACTTCTCAATCCCCTTACCCGTTTAACTCCCCCATTCTCAAACTAGGATATTCAGTTATCTCTGACCCATTTGAAGTCACCAACACCTTTAACAAATTCTTTATCTCCTGTGTAGTGATGGAAATGGGGTTGGGGAGGGCAGGGACCTAAGGAATTCAGTTCCAGGAGTGAAATTAAAAGCCTGGCTCTGCTCCAGGAATAGGAAAATCCTGCTTCTGTGGCCCCCCCCCCCAAGAAAGCATAAATCTGACTAAATAAAGTGTCAAAATGCAAACTTTTATGGGGAAACATGGCCCCAGCCCTCTGTCAGACATCTTCAATCCTACATCAATGGTGGTGGAGTATACCAGTGACTTTTTACATTTCCAGTAGTGCTCATTCATCAGCCATTGCTGCTCCTCTTGTCCCATTTTTCACTCTTTCTTTCCAACTTGGATCTATCCTCAGTCCTGGAATTTGGTTGAAGTCCTTCCCTTCACAAAGGAGTTGGCTCTTTCTCCTAGGTTATTACTGACCCATATCTTTTCGCCCTGGCTAAGTTGTAGAAAAACTTGTTCTCACTCAGCCATCAACCTACCTTCACTAATCTTCTTCCTTCCTTTGGTCTTCAGGATACATCATTCCATATCTCCTTCCTGCTCCATGTCACTGAAAGGCAGTTACCAGGGATTTTTTGTTGAGCCTGTTCAAATCAGTCGGGCAAAGGCCTCTGCCTGACTTTTTTTCTTTGCCCATATCTACTACTTATATTGCTTCCTACTGTCAGGCACTCGCCCACATGTTTGGCATCCCTACAAGCCTCAGGCATGTGCCCCTTTGGTACTCAGGCACATGCTCAATGCTAGTGTGGCCTTCACCGCAACAGCAGTTCCTTATGGGCCCAGCATGCATAGCTTCTATGGTGCAATACTGTAACCTACAATTGGCTACAGGTCCTATACCCTAACGACCACCACGGTACACCCCACTGGACCCACACCCCAACAACCACTGAGCTTCTGCCCCATGAGTACCTGGCTTATGCCCCACTGGCAATCAAGCTTTGCCCAAAGACAGCCTCAGGATTCAGTATACATCACCCTTATGGCATCATACTGCAACTTACCACCCTATTCTATAGGTGTAGGTCAAGCTGTGCTATAGTCCAAGTGGTAGGTCAGCTGTCCTGTAGTCTGAGCATAGAGTAAGCACTAATCCTTCTGCAAGGGTCCCTTTGGTCATATGACTGCAACTCTATGACACCCTGAACCTTTGAAATCAAGGAAGTATTTGGGCAGCTCATTTTTTATTGGTCCTGTTTTGGACCTTTCTTTCCAACCAGTAAAGGTGGGGTCCTCACACGAAGGGCTGCTTTGGTTATATGACTGAAACTCTGTGACACACACCTAGGCATAGGTTTCCTATGGGTATCAGATCAGGCATTACTCCACAGCAGAGTTCAGCTTCTCACCAGAGGATAATTGCAATATTCAGCAAGTAGGGAATCCTTCCTCTAAGTGTGTGGCCTTATTCTCTAGGTCCCTGTAGTCATATGATATCATCTCTGTGACATTTGTAAGGATGATCATGCCATTAGAAGGATGGAATATGTTCCTTCATCCTCCAAAGTTTGCCACTTCCTTGTCCCTTTCACGATTGTGCAAAAGCTCAAGCTACTTGAGTTGCCAAGTTTGCCATCATTTTCTTTGCTTCCAGCATCAGCAGCATTTCACAGGCCCAGTCATCAAGGCATAAAACATATTGTCATATGGCCTGAGGGATGGCAGCCTAAAGCCTTGGATCCATAGAGGTTTCCTCCAAGAAGACGTTTCCTCTTCTCTGTGCAGACTCATAAAATTAGATAGATTCCATTAGGGTCATCCACCAGTCCAGCTGGGATCTGGATGGTGGCTCCTTTACACAGTACAGCTGTGGTTTTCACTCAGCCTGTAATGATGTCCTATTGGTTTTCTACACCTCCAGCTCTGGGATTTTGGGCACCTTTCCCCTGGTACATTTAGCCAAGGGACCTCACTACTGTGGCACCTGTAATCTTGAAACCCTCCTCAAGAGGGTTCTGTGCATCCAGATCCTTTTTTTTTTGTATATAAACATTTTATTCATCAATAATGTAACACAATAGAAGTTATACAGCAAAAAGAACATTGCTCGTGATAACCCTAATTCAAGCAATGGTAACGAAAGTAAAGAAACAACGGGGTACGTTACTTTAACAAATAAATCAAACTAGACATAAATAACTTCACCAATTATACTAAGCATGCTGGCTCCATAACATTAACATTTTCTACCTCCTCTAACATTCTAGTGCCATCCAGATCCTGAAAGGGAGGTAGTTTCTTCAGAAAAGAGATCATGAAAGACCACACCCATATCCAGCCACATAATGTTATCCATAGTAGTACAAGCAGAAGTACGGCCACATTACACAAGCATACTACACACTTAACCATCTGCTGGACCAGGAAAATGGCAAGTTATCCCTGAGGTTCAGTGGGGCAGCAGGCAGCCTTGCCACACCCACACTGAGCACTATATCTACTGAGAATGTCACAAGCATTCTTTAGATTCTCATTTCTTTCTCCCTTCATCATCCCTCCCCTTCTCCTCTATTGGCTCATCTCCCTCCATCTGGGCATCTTCCCTAACGTATCTTGAACTAAGGGGCCTCTCTTCTGTGGCTCCCCTAGAAGTGGAACTCTCATTGGGAGGTGGGCATGCCATCCAGACCCTGAAAAAGGGTTCCTCTAGAACAGTGAGCATGAAAGGAGACACACACACACATCTAAGCATGTAATCTCACTTACAGGCCAACAAACAGCACCCAGTTGCTCAAGCATCCTACATGCTTAGTCATCCACTAGACCCATAGCTTGTAGCTTGCAGTTTATTAATCCTGTACATGCACCTGGTTTTGTCACTATATTTGTTATTCCTGAATCATTCCTTCTTGTATTCTCTCCATGGATTAAACCAGGAAAGGAGCTCTGGCTCAACGTACCTATCCTAGGCACCAAATTTTTAAAAAGCAAAAATGTTTGTTGGGGGCGCATGGAGGCCTCTGCATGTGTGGAGAGGGGACTCCATGCTCCCTGGACCTCCCTGTGCATCTATGTAGGGGTGCATAATGGATTGTGGATTAAGCCCTTAATGTCAGACACATGCAAAATAGTTAGAAGGTGATGGCAGAAAAAGAGTAGAAGTCCATCTGCTCTGCCCTTTACTTTTACTATTGTGTCTTTTTTTACATGCAGGCCTAGCACCTACAGGACATGTATTTCAACTGTACTATAGATTATGTTATTCATGTTAGCTCCTTTGAACTGAGAAGTGATCCTTTTACCTAGTATAAAATATGCACTAAGTGTAAACGTAATGTGTCTTGGTTTTAAACAGACTTCATTTTATATAGAGGAAATGGCAATCTTACCTCTTTCCCTTGTAGAAATCTCTTTAATGATGCTCTCTCTTTGTGGGGACTCACTGACGATCCAGGATATCTAAAGAAAATAATTATATATATCGTTATACTGAAATGTATCAAATAAAAATGCTTGTGATTTCTTTTTATTTACTATGCTTTTTTTGGCTGCTCCAGACCATCGGATCATCCGCTCTGATAATGGCCCCCTTCATGCTTCCACCTCCTAGATTGCCGGAGCTCTCCCAGTCACTCCTGGCTTGCTGCCCAGAGGGTGGGGTCACAGCACCATCCCGGCTACCAGTGCCGCAAAACTGGGACTGGTCGAGAGAGCCCGGCTAGGAGGCTAATCGAAGCCCAGGGCAGGGCTTCACGGAGATGGCTGGAGCAGTATTTTCTCCCCTTAAGCTGAGGCTGGGATGTGCAATGATGGTCAGCATCCACCCAACCCCAGAGAGAAACTGGTGTGGGTGCAATGTGACGAACTCAGCCTCTGCCAGGTGTCGCTTCTGCACCGAACACATGCCACCCTCCCCTCTGGAGAAGGAGAGCAGTCTGGAGGATGCTCAGTACTTCTCCTCTGGCCAGCCCTTCGATGACCCTAGTCTGTTCCCAAACCCAGGTCACTGACATTGCGAGCAGAAATCCAACCACTGTGCCCGGCAGGCCGGCTTAATGCAAGTCAGTTCTAAATGTGTACTGCTCCAAATTCATTAGTTATTATTTACAGATACATCAATTCTAGTTATTGTGAGAGAGGGTTGTTATAGTTTGTATAATTGCTGGAAAGGTATATTCACAGTACTAAATGGACAATAACTCAAATATGTAATCTTCTCTGCCAATAGGCTGCACTGGGCAGGAAGTAAGCATACATCTCTCTTATTAAAACTACCATTTCAGGGCATCCTGCTGGAGGAGCTCTCAAAAAGGATTGGTCCCCGCTCAGTTCTACCTGGCATTGAGATTACTGTACTGCAGCCATCTATTAACCTGCATTATATATGGGACCATACAACAGAAGCATGCATTCTCTTTCATCGTACTTTCTCAGATATACAGCATGTACCCCTGATCAGTGCATATTGTTTGTAAATGTGCTGTTAATCTTCCCATGGATGAGTGCTAATATTATATTTTATTGTCAATTATTATTTTATTTCCTCTCTGCCTCCCTCTCACTCACAACCAGGTTACAACTCTTAACAAGATTACAGATTGCCTCTGTGCACCTACATGGTAAAACAGTTTTCAGATAATTACATATTGTTACTGTATGGTGCCTGGTGGCTCTAGTTTGGGGTTCACCCTAATTGTACATTTATTAGGGTGAATGTACTGAAGCTGGGAGTGGATAAAATAGACTATTATGAAGTGCTACACTAAGCAGAGAGCGGTGAACACTATACGGTATGTTTTTGTAATTAGTTCTATGTATATATTATCAAATAAGCATCTTACCAAATAAGTGAATGAGTATATTGTTCAATTTTGGATACTGTACCTTAGATAGGATACAGACAGATTACAGGTGGTCCAGAGCAGGGCAACCAAAATGGTGCACGGATTGTACAAGTTGCAAGGTGAAACAGTGAGGAAAGTGTGTCATTTGTGAGGATCCTGGTCTTAGGGTTCATATATAAGGTACAAATCTTTGTCAGGAATTGCTTCCCAAATTCCATGCACTCTGGTAGCTTGTATAGGTACCCCCACTCCACTGAGTCAAATGCCTCCTCAAAGTCTATGGCAATTGCTGTAGAAGGAGTGGGGGACCATCGAGTAGTTTGCAGAAGTGGTCCAAACTCATCCTACCTCTGACAAAACTTTATTTTACTTATACATTTTGACCAGGAAGGACATAGCTTGTTTCCGGGTGTGTCCTGGGTGGTGGGTTACATAGGCTTATTTTATTGATTGCGTAATGTTGACCATGTCACAAGGGAAACCCCCCCTACTCTTTGAGGAAGGAAAAGGGAGGAAAAATGGGTAAAGATATAAAATCAGAAGAAAAGCATATATAAGGAAGGATAAAGATGTAAATGTTTTGTATTTGTTGTATTTGATTCTTATTTGTTTATATTTTATGTATTATGTAAATGTGTATTTTTGGTCTTAATAAAAGCTTCCCCATCTTTTCGGTGGGGCGCTGCTGTCTACTGATCTAAGATGGCAGAACCTAAGGAGAACGGAGGTGTGAGTGCTCGGGTGAGAGGAATTTGGCCCCTACCTCTGCTACAGAGGGGGTTAACGAGGTTTCACAGACATGGAAGGTCATTCTACTTGTTATGCTGTCTTGCCCTGCTTCCAAGAAGACGAAACCTGACATATCACCGATGGAGCCTCGGTTACTGGAAGTGGATTTTATGTTGAAATATGCACTTAAATCTAAAAAGGATTATCTAATCAATTTGATTGCTGAAGAGGATGCGGAATATCATAGACTGAAGGAGGAGCTTTTTGCCTGCCAAACACTGGAGCCATTGCCTTGGAGAGAAGCTCTTTTGTCCCAGAATACTGAGCCAGAGTCAGATGTAGTTACAAAGGAGTTTCCAGCCACCTGGGCAGCGGCTGCCCAGGTACACTCTACTTTAACTCCCATACAGCCCAGATATGACTTATTGCCTGATCTGCTTCCAAGGGATCAGCCTAATGTACCCCGACCTTCCTCCTATCTGCCAGCAGGACTTCCTTTGTCTGATCCTGCTGCACCCCACCTGCTGCAGGACCTATGTTTGATGATGGGGTTCCAGAAGTACAGAGAATTACCCTGCCCACGGCTTCTGTTTCCCCGAAGCCTTCACCACTGACTGTATCTCCACAGAATGAAGCCCCTGATTACACCTGGAGGCATCCTTACCCGCCAAAGAATTGGTCCCTGGTGCATGCCCTGGAGGTGGCGGGTTGGTCCCACATCACATCGCACTCCTTGGAAGCCTGCTGAAATGGAGCAGGTACAGACAGCAAAGCCAAGTGCCAGAGTGTTAAAATAATTAATTTTCTGCACAGCCACTCTGAGGTCAAACAGACAGATTCTGAGGGATAGAGCTGATTGTTTTTTTCATCTGCAGTTAGTGCGTTTTGGCTAAGGAGTACACTGTATTGTAATTTGTGCTTTAAGATGGTGTACTGACAGTATAGTCTACAGGTTAGAATAATGAGCTGTGAATGAGTTACAACTGGCAGTGTAGCCTACAGGTTAGAGTAACGAGCTGTGAATAAGCTTGGTACATCCAGCAGATCTGGGTTTGATTCCCACAGCCTCCACTTGCATACTGTGTGACTGAGCAAGTCACTTGAGCAGCCCAAAGCTCCCAGGTCGCCCCTGAAAACACGCAGTTGTGCCTAGTGGCCTTTACCAGGTTAACAAAGACTAAATACATAACTAAATAAATAAATAAATGTTATTCACATTCTCCTTTTGGGGGAAACAGCTGACTGAAACTAAGGTAGAGAGGGATCTGGCGTTACTCGTGTCTGACGATTTAAGAACAACCAGGCGGTGCGAAAAGGCGGCACAAAAAGCTAGCAGCATTCTCAGATACATAGGAAGGGGTATCACAAGTAGGAAACACAAAGTGATAGTCCCGCTGTACAGGTCCTTGGTGAGGCCTCACCTGGTGTACTGCATACAGTTTTGAAGACTGCTCCTGAAGAAGGACAAAGATTGCCTGGAAACCATACAGAGGAGAGCTATGAAGATGATACACAGACTACACGAAGAACCATACGAATTGAGATTAAACCATCTTAGGATGTACTCACTGGAGAGGGGAAGGGACAGGGGAGATATGATAGAGACATTTAAATATCTCAAAGCTATCAACTCAGTACAAACACAGAATCTCTTCAGGGAAAACACGAATACATGGACAAGGGGGCACAACATGTGCCTGAAGGGAGGACATTTCAAAACAAACAGCAGGAAGGTTTTCTTCACAGAAAGGTTGGTGGAGCCCTAGAACAGTCTGCCCCCAGAGGTTGTGGCAGCAAAGACAGTGGGGAAGTTCAAGCTAGCATGGTAGAGGCACTGTGGAAACCTAAGGCAGTAAAGAAACTGGGAGGGGGTAGCTTTCATGGGCAGACTAGATGGATCACAAGGTCCCCTTCTGCCGGCACTTTCTTATGTTCTTATGCATTGCATTGAATGTTTTTTACAGGTATCCTGCTGGTTACATTAGGACTGTCTATTTGTATATTGTATGTATGCCAGCTGGGTTCTTGAACTTGTGCCTGCACTGTAGTCTGTGGTCTCTCACTGCAGGTCTAATCCCCCACCCTCCTCCCTCTGAATCACTCTGCCAGGTTTCCTGCCCTGACTCCTATTGTTCCTCAGTGACCCCTTAATCCTTTCTGATCTCACAGCAGCCATTTATATTCCCTTGCAGGCATTCGGGCTCACAGCACACAGCAGACCCAGACAGATGCCCTCCCCCCATCACATCACTCCCCTCAGAAACCTGATGAAACAGAGCAGGTACAGACAGCAAAGTCAAGTGCCAGAGTGTTGTCCTGATGCTGCTAACATGGCAGCTGCCCAACCTACCCTTCCACAATAGGTGGGCATTTAGTTTACAGGATACCTGAGGCACATGATAGGTTATGTGTCACGTGTCTTGTGATGGTATCTCCCCAATAACTCTATTGCAGCTTATATGATTCATCCACTAGTGATTGCTATTGCACCCTGCTCAGAAAGTAACATTTAAGCTCCCTTAACATTAAGCTATAAGACCATTGCATTACAATTTCATCTCCCTTGCCTATCCTTGTTGTACCTCATCATGTTCACACTAGACCTTCACCTGTGCCTAGAGCAGGTACCAAACTCATTACCTCTGGCACATTTCATCTATAGGTAGTACATTATCCACTCAGTGACACAGTCTGATACAAGTTCCCCCTCCTTTAATTGGTCAGACCCCACAGACTACTGTGTTCATTTGTTGGATCTTGTATTACTGTGAGCACCTATGCATTAGGTAACTATCCCCCCAGATCACCATAAGCTCCTTATAGGGACTTACCACTAGGAGCACCATCTCATATTTATACTCTACATAGCTCCAAGGGACTATCTCCTCAGTATCTCGTCTGCAGAATATAACATAGGACCAGTAGAGGTCACCATTCTTCTTTTCCCTTACCTTGACTTAGTAAGGAACCTACTGTCCTCATTGCCTCCCCTTGTTCATCCCTCCAGCCCCCTCCAAATCAGCATTATCTTAATTGTTCAAACCCCCTGGTACAATTAGCAGCAAGCAATATGGGGGCAAAATACTTGAAGTACACCTTATTACGCTACCTTATAATACTTGGCATTGTTTATCACAGTGAAGTTCCCATTAGTACCCCGGATACTTCTCATAATAGCGTAACTACCCCACCTTTACAAGTTTACCTAAAATGCCCGACTGGGACAGAGTACCTTGAAAATCATCCACACACTTGTCATGCTACAATGTTAATATTTTATGCCCCCGGGCTCCGAACCTACAATTCTTCCTGTCCAAGTGGCAGTCCATGCTTCCCTCCTGTATCACCAGAGGGTCCTGCCTTATAAACCTCCCCCAACATATTCGACCCCTAAGTTGGGCCAGCAAATATTCCTTAAAGTGCTAACCTTCAGGTTAAAAAAACTGTTATTGATATTATTATTCTGTTCAGGGAATGTGGAGTTAAATCCCTGCCCCCCCCCCGCCACACAAAAGCTCCTCCTGAACTAACGCATCTAAAAGTCCTGAAAATATTACATGTTAACATGTGTAGCCTACTCAAAATGTTTGACTTAATACAGGCTTGGGCCTGTCACGCAAAGCCAGACATCTTAGTATTATCACAAACATGGTTACGAAGTTCCACGTTAAACCATGGAATAAACATCCTGTCATATAACATCTTCAGGACTGACCGGCTTACTGGGGGGAGGGGATGTTGCAATATATGTCCTTGATAAATTCATGGCTGCTATAGCTGACTCATCTATAGTACCTAGAGAGTTTGAATGCCTTACATTAAAGGGCCCCCATCCCCAAATGAGTCTATACTCATTATAGGGTGCCACAGAGGACCTGCAGTGGGACTCAAATTGATACCCCATCTCTGCACCTTTTTGGATGCTTATAGTAAAGAAATTATTATACTGGGTGACTGGTTCTCCCTGAGTTCTAAACCTGTAAAAGACCTATGTGATACCTATGGCCTGATGCAGCTCATCCCTGAACACACTCACCCAAATATCAAAAATCCGGCAAAGAGCAGCCTCCTCAACTTAATCCTCAAAAACAAACCCTACAAAATTTCTCACATCTGGGTGTTTCATAATGACATCAGCAACCACTAAGTCATTGCATGTGTGACAACCATGCCAAAGCTCGTATCTGCTTCCAGCTTCATATATAAAAGAAATTTCAGCAATTTTAATTGCTCCAACTTCATGTCTGAGCTGAGTCACATAAGATGGCAAGAATTCTACTTTGCCCCACAGTTAATGAGGCCTGTACTCTCTTACAGAACAACATTCTGATTGTGATAAATAATTGATGTAAATAATTGACGAGATTGTTGACGTGGAACCTTTGTAAACGAGCAGTTTCTGCTCAAAGGTATTTGTAATCCAAGAATTTAATAAATAAATAAATTAATTAGCACGCCCCATTAGTGAAACCAAGAACAAGGAAAAGGACTTGTCTTTGGTTTACCAGAGTAGTAAAAACATCACTACATGCCAGAGACACACTGTGGAAGAAGGCTCGGAAATTTAAGTTTGTGTCTGATTGGACAGCATTTAGGGTAGCAAGGAACCAGTGTACCAAACTCATAAGGTCCGTTAAAGTGGAGTATTTTCAAAAGGTGCTAGATTTCTTTAAAAGCAATGCCACTAAATTTGGGTAAATCCTAAGAGAAATTGAAGGGCATAATTCACCTCCATCCCTGCCCACTAAGATTGTTTCTCATGGAGACATCTTCACCAACGAGCACTATATACTAAAACAATTAAATAACCACTTCACCACTGCGGGGCTTGCCTTCGACATGTCTCCTGCTAGCCGCTTTCATGTGCAGTCTTTCTTTATCAAACCCGCCCCCTCCCAATCCACCCCCTCAGGTGCCCAACCACCTCCTGAGTTTAGCTTTAACTCTATCTCGTTTAAGCAGGTTGAGGACCTTCTAATCTTACTGGATACCAAAAAAGTGCTGGTGCTGATCAGCTTGAACCTCTCTTCCTTAAACTAAGGCACCTCTTACTCACAACACTCACTACTCATCTATTCAATTTGTCTCTCACACAAGGGGTTCTTCCTTCATCCGGGAAAATAGCGCACATAATCCATCTTTTTAAGTTGGGCGACCCTTCGACCTCAATAACTATCGACCCATATCATTGCTGCAAGTTCTAACTAAATTATTCAAAAAACTAGTTAACATGCAGCTAAGACAGCACCTGGACACCTCTAACATTCTCAACCCCTTACAATCTGACTTTAGGCCAAAACACTCCATGGTATGTGCTCTGGCAACAGTGACAAATGACTGGCAAACCATATTTGACACTGAAATCTATATCAGTGCAGTCTTCTTGGATCCAGGTAAGGCTTTTGATACCATGGATCACACAGTACTTCTACACAAATTAAAAGACATCAGCCTAGATGCTACCGCCATACAATGGTTTTCGGTGCTACCTTAAAGACAGCAACAAGTCAAAGCGTAAGGTGACCTCACCCCTCTCAAAACCCTACCTACAGGAGTACCCCAGGGATCCATACTTGAGCCCTTATTATTCATAATTTAGATAAATAATAGCAACACTAACTTCAGGATGGCAAACGTTCATCTCTTTGCTGATGACACAGTACTATATGTCACCAGGCCTTCCCTTGCACTTACACATACAGACCTGCAACGCGACTTTAATCTGCTCCAACAAACTCTCTTCCATCTCAAATCATTGCTAAATGTGAAGAAAAAACAAAGGTCATGTTTCTTCCCCTCATGCCCAAGTTGCAAATGCAACCACCCCCTGTCCCACTTTCCAGATAATGACTTCTTGGAGAGTTGCTTGAGGTTGTAGACAAATTTAAATATCTGGTGTTCTGGCTTGATTGTCGTCTGTCATATGCTGCCCACACTGAGGAACTCTTTAAGAAACTAAAACAGAGGCTAGGTCTCTTTTTTAGAGTCAAGCACCCCCTTAACTATGAAGCAAAAATCAGGCTGTTCCAGACCACCTTTCTTCCCCTCATCGATTATGTGGATCTTACTTACAGTCAGTGTTCTAAGTCAGCTCTTGCTAAACTGGACACATTTTACCGCAGAGTACTAACATTCATTACCAATGCCCCCTTCAGAACTCACCATTGTGCCTTTTATGCCCAACTTGGCTGGTCCCTGCTCCACATTAGAAGACTGAAAAAATGCCACATTATGGTCCTACAGAGCAACATACCCAGGGTAAGGTCCCACTATGGTGAATCAGCGGTTAGCCATGCTGTCCTAGTATTGTGGACTACTCTCCAACACTCCTTGAAACTTACTAAAATCATCTGTCTGCAGACTTTTAAATCTCTATTGGACAGTGTTTTGCAGGAGAACTGTAACTGCTATTGCAAATCTGTACACTGCTCTTCTTACGGGTTGCCTGTTCAGTGTTGCATTGCCTATGTAGCACTTGAAACTCTACCTATTTTGATGAAGACATCTACGTATTTGTTTTATCTTTTCTTTTTCCCACCAAACTGATGTAATTTTTAAGAATATTTATTACATTGACTTTAATTGCACTGCTTCTTATGTTGTATTACCTTAGACCTCCTCCAACTGCAATGTATATGTTACTGTCTTTGAATAGTGTATGCACTGTAATGTTTTTCTTTGTATCTATTTTGTGTCCATCCAGGACCACCTTGTAAATGAGCTTGCTCAATTGTAGTATTCCTGTTAAAATAAAAGTGATTGATTGATTGATATAAAAATAGGGGGTTGCATGGGCGTAGTCCCCCTACATAAAAAGTAAGTTAATACTCCCCCCCGCCGCAGAGACTATAAGGATCTGCCACTGATTTTTGTGTTCAGTGTAGTGTACGTTGCCATTGTTGTATTTCAGCAAAGTATGGTCGCTGTTAATCTAGTCACCATTCTGCACTCACTAATATGACATGGAATCCTCTGCTGTAGGGAGCAAGTACTGCTGGATGCATTCCAGAATGGTTTCCTGACACAGAGTGTCATGGAGCCCTCTAGGGAGAGGGCTGTCCTGAACCTGGTTATGTTCAGGATGTGAGGGTGGAAGCACTGCTTGTAGTAGTGATCAACATGGTGTAGTTCCACTTGGACATGGGCAGGGGGAAGAGCAGGACCAAGGTGAGGGTCTTGGTCTTTAGGAGGGCTGACTTTGGTAGCATGGGAGAAGTTCTAGTAGGTCACCTTGCTGGGATCAGAATGGGGATGGATGTGGAATAGAAATGGGCCTTAATAAAAATGGGATCATTGGAGGCCACTGGTAAGTGTGTCAAAATCAAAAGTAAGAAAGCTAAGGCCAAAAAAGTGCAGCTGGTTAAGCAAGGAGGTGGCAAAAGCAGTAAGGGACAAGAGGACAGCCTTCTGAAATTACAAATGTACTTAGAAGGAAGAGGAATGGGAGCAATACTCTGATAAATCAAGGGTGGCGAGCACAGCTGTTAGAGGGGCAACAGCTACAAGGGAGGTACAGTTAGCACAGGGGGTTAAAGCAAGTGAGAAAGCCTTTTTCTGGCATATAAGAGAGAAAGGGGCATAAAGGAAGAAATTGTCAAATTAAAAAAAGGAGGGGAGTTGGGCAGAGGGTAGTAAAAAGAAGCTGAGGAACTTAAGGAGTACTTCTGTTCAGTCTGCATTAGGGAAAAGGATAGTCCAGTGCTACAAGGCAGAAGGGGCATGGGAACTGGAAGGGAGCTATCACAGACAGTATGATACAAACATACAAGGTACTTAAGGGCCTAAGGACCCTAAAGGTGGACAAATCACTAGGGTCTGATGGCATGCACCCAAAGGTCCTAAAAGAACTGACAGAAGTTCTGGTGGGTCCCCTGGCAGACCTGTTTAACACCCATCTGGGAGTCAGGGATCATGTCGCAGGCCTGGAAAACTGCACATGAGGTTCATCTCCATAAACGTAGGCTAAGGGATGAGCAAGGGAACTACAGGCCAGTCAGTCTGACCTCAATAGTACGCAAACTGATGAGGACCATACTGAAAGAAAGACTGGTGAACTTTCTGGAGGAAAATGGCTCCAGGACAGAAGGCAGCATGGGTTTGTGTGGGGGAGGTCCTGCCAACCTAACCTAATTGACCTCTTCAGTTGGGTCTCTAGAACAGTGGACAAGGGGCAAGTGGTTAATATCATGTGTCTGAACTTCAGCAAGGACTTCAACTCTGTGCTTCAAAGAAGACTGGCCAGAAAGGTGGAAGACCTGAAGGTGGGGACTTATCTTGTGGAATGGGTCAGGAGCCAGTTGTGGGACTGAAGCCAAAAGTTGATAGTTAGGGAGGAATTCTCAGATGCTAGGCCTGTGACCAGTGGGGTCCCACAGGGCTCAGAGCTTGCTCTGATGTTGTTTAACATATTTGAAAGTGACACCATGGATGTAATCAAGGGTAAAATCTGCTGTTCATGGATGACACCAAGCTCTGGGAGAGGGTGGACACAGAGAAGGGGAGACAGGAACTCAGGCAGGACATGGCTCTACAAAAGTGGTCTGGCATTTGGCAATCGGGGTTCAACACAATCCAGGGACCAAATACTGGTTGGGTGGCATGCAAGTCACCATATCAGAGGAAGAAAAGGACCTGGGATTAATTATCACAAGTGACCTGAAACATTTAGCACACTGCATGCCAGCAGCAGCCAAAGCAAATTGGAGGCTGGGCTGTATAGCTAGGGGAATTGCCATCAGGAAGGCAGAGGTCATTTTTCCACTGTACAGGTCACTGGTAATACTGTGCTTAGAGAACAGCGAGCAGTATTGATGCCTATGTTTTAAGAAGGTAGGATGAATGTCCAGGAGGGAGATCAGGAAGCACTTTTTCACCAAGAGGGTGGTGACCAAGTGGAATGAGCTGCCAGATGTGGTGGTATCCCTAAAAATGGAGAACAGCTTCAAGAGGGGATGGGACAAGGTGAAGAGAAAAGTTGCAGGCAGAAGGGGGGTGAGGGGTAGTGGGAAGGGGGTGGTTGATGGAGGGCATGAGGGAAACAGTGAGGGGAGCAGTTCCCTCTGTGAACACAATAGGAACTGCATACTTGAGCAGACTAGACAGACCATAAGGCCTTTATCTGCTGGCAAGTTTGTATGTTTGCATGTATGTTCATGTGATATGATTTTTTTTAAATATTATCAAATTGGTCCACTAATGTAAATACTTGCATGTTAATTTTTGTAAACTGTTTTCATGTAGCTATCACCAACTATATTAGCATGATGAAGTTGGCAAGCACAACAAAACATTGGTTATCACATGTAGTGGTAAAGAAATAAATATTTGAAATTTGAGTCGAGTCTAGGTCCTACTTCCTTATGGTACAAGTCTAAGATTGAATTCCACAGGCCCTCTCAATCCTCTATGTTTTTACACTACGAAAAGGGCTTACCTGCTCCAGGTGTGTCTGTTGTTGTCATGTCCTTTTTCTCCCACAGAAGTTGATAGAACATCAACTCCAGATGATCCACTGGCGAAACTGCCCCCTTACTGAAGACAGTCTGGCAGGTGAGCAGGTTGCAGGGAGTGATAGCTGTCATTGATCACTGTGAACCAATGGTAAGCTGATCTGAAAAATGTGGGTATGGTTCAGTTGCTCACCCGACGAACTGCAAAGCACCAGGGTTAATAACCATGTTTAGGCAGGAGAATAGCAGTTGTTAAGGGATTAGGGTTTCAGGAGAACAGAGCTGAGTGGTTAGGAGGCCATCTTGTGCAAGGTCAAGCCACACCACTACAAAGTAACTTTTAAAGGAAAACTACACCCACATATCTTGTCAATTTTGTTTCCATGTCAATAGTCAATTCTTTTCGTGTAGCTGTTATGGATATATGTGATTGGTTTAGTTTGTTTTCACTGTTCATACTAGTTCCTGTAACTATCCTGAGGGGTCTCCATTTTCTGGTTCTTGAAGTCTCATTGTCCCTGAGAGCTACGTTAGTATATGAGAACATTATGTGTCAGCACCCTTTAGGCACCACAGTATGCCTGTCTGCTTAATTAGAGTTCAGCAAAACAAGCTGCAGCAAGATGTGAAACACCACATTTACCTTCAGTTAGCTCTGCAAACTGAGCTGTAATGTAGGGTTTTTTCATATAAAATTGTGTTTAATTTGTGTGTTTTCAGGATATTTATACTTTCAACATAGAGATACAATGTATAAATGGGTGATATGACATCATGTTCTTATCTGCTAATGCAGCACTCATGGATAATGAGATTTCAACAACCATAAAATGACTCCCACCCCCAGGATAGTAACAGTGGACTAGCATAAACAGGGAAAACAAAATAAGGCAAATGTGTATTCCTAATGGCTACAGGAAAAGAGTTATCTGTTGACAAGGAAACAAAATTTACAAGATGCGAGGGTGTAGTTTTCCTTTAAGTATAATGATGGCATTTTTATTGCCCCGTTGCAGAAGAATAGCTGGACTTAAAGCCACACTTTCTACGGGAAGTTCAACACTGTTTTTAAATTGAGGACATCAGAACTGTGCACTTTATTTAGGTTGGCCCTTGACATAGGCTGCTTATGAAGGATGTGGTTTAGTCTATGGCAAGCAGTATTATTTGCCTACATGTTGGTATTTGTTAGCTTGATGAAACTGAGTCATTACTAGTATCTATGTTTCTACCCAATGGATGCTAAAAAAAGGTAGTGACTGATGCCATTCTGGATGGTACAGTAATTAGAATGCCTGTTTTGTGCAGAGCACCAGCCTGCTGTATGACTGACAGGAAAAATGACTTTAGAAGGTCTGCCAACTCATTGACTGAAAGCAGTTCTGAACTGCAGGAGATTTCCATTTCTGGGGACAAATCACTTAAGATTTTGGCTGCCCAGTTACTATATTGATTTATTTTAAATATTTTACCAGAGAGGGAGCGTGGGAGACTAGACAATAAATAAAGTGCTATTATTTAATATGTTAACAGTTGTACACAGAAAAATAGAAACCCCAAATCTGTGAGCAGAAAAAGACCTCGTAGCCTGCCCAGTTTGCCTAGATGGTCCCTACCTAGTCTGTCTCTTCAAACCTTAGGTAGTCTCCGGCAACCCTTCCTCCTCCCTGCCTATTTACTGATATTGCCCTATGTCCACCCTATGCATGTTTGAATGTTTTTGCCTCAACCACTTCCACAGGCAGTCTGTTTCAGGCATTTACAACTCTTTCAGTGAAGTAGTTCTTCCTCACATCCCTCTTAACCCCTTCTCCCCCCCCCACTTCAATGCATGCGCTCTGGTGCTGGTGCTTGAGACTCTCTACAGCACCCTATTTACCTCTGTGAGGTACTTGTCACTCTCTTCTCTTCTAGGGTGCACATGTTGAGATCCCTCAGTCTCTCCTCATAGGGATTTTGGTACAACCCCTGCACAGTTTAAGTTGCCCTCCCCTGCACTGCCTCCATCCTGTCTATGTGCTTTCTAAGGTGCAGCCTCCAGAACTGGACAGGATACTCCATGTGGAGCATCACCAGCAAGTGATATATTGTAGTGGCAACACCATCTCACTCTTCCTACTGGAGATAACCTTTTCCTATGCATGAACACTACTCAGGCCTTCACTTTGCAAAATTATGCTGACATCCTGAATGCCTCAAACTCTGTTTGCTGCACATGCTGCATTGCAAGACTGCTAAAGGCAGTGCAGTCAATATGCAATGAATTTCATTGCTGCAGAATAATTATTACAGCTCTGCGGCCTTTCAGCATTGCAACATGGCACACAGGACACCTTGATTAATACAGCATCTGCATGAATTTGCAGAAAAAAGAAAACAATTCCTTCCTTAAGTGTTTTGAAATATGAAAATGCATCCTTCATAAATAAACACTATAAACTACACAGATGTAAACAATAACATTAAAAATTCCACTTTTTTCTTGCAGATTTAGAAAAGGAAAACAAAAATATTTTAGGCTTTCTCTGATAGAGGATTGAACAAGATTGCAGCCCTATAGATCTCACTGCTCTGACAGCTCTCTCTCTTGAGTGCATAGAGACGAATGACCAAAACTGAGCATGCCCGGTGTAAAATGCAAAGGATTCATGGGAAACACCTCCCTCCCTCCACTAAACAGGCACTTTTTATTGAGATTGTGCTTGTTTTATACAGGGTATTGTGTATGTCTGAAATTGTGCATTGTTTTGGAAAGTTATTATGAAAAATGCATAGTTTCATTCAAATTGCACCATAAGCAGCATTTTTTTTCAATGTCAAAGGTTTATTTCTTTGACCTATTAGGTCATTACAAATTATCAATAAAAAAAACTGTACCAATACAAAAGTACATTACAAGCACAGTAACATGCAGATATAGAGCAATATAGGCAATAGATACCCCAAGTATTATATCAAATGGGGAGCAATAATTAATTAATATGTAGCCCACATAAGTCTATTCTAAAAATGAGGATGGCAATAGCTCATACTGTATCTTCATCCATGCTTGATCATAACTGTTACTGTGCAATCTTATACTGAAAATGTAAAATACCAACTATTTTTAGTTATTATATTCTCATTTCTAATCCCACTAGGACTACTTTGCATATCATGCAGGCAAAAACCCATACATGTTTCAGCTCATCTAGCAGGGACAGCTATCCAGATCCAAAGAAACCACTATAAGAATGCCCAATATTCAGGTAAAAGAAATTTAATTGAACATAAATCTGTTACCATAACACAATTAGTTTTTCTGATACTCTTATAGGGCACACTGTATCAAATGGGTACTAAGCACATTATTACCTGGGCTCCTATAAATGTAAAGACTTACAGTATGCCAATAGGGCAAAATTCCATAGTCCCTTAAATCCCATGGGTGATTTTTAACCAGGATTGGCCAGGTATAAATCTATCCTGGGTACAAATTCCCAGACAGACTTTCTAATTAGACCATTTAAGGTCCTACACCAGCAACCTTAGGGAAAGGGTACCTGAGTAGCTCAATGGCTAGCTGAGTATAGGACAACCATTTGTCCTGTCCCAAAATATACATTACAAGTCAGTAAACATTGCTTTGCCATGTAATTTCCTTACATAGCAGATCATGGTAGTAACCTGTAAGATTTAATCAAAAACACTTTCATCCACTCTGAGCAGAATCACAGCATAACCTGGCCCACATAATCTACTTGTGAAAGAAAACAAATCGAAGACAGATCAGGGATGATTTTAGCTAGCTACCTGTTGGCCATAATTAGATTTAAATAAATCCATTATAGTAGCCTAGATAGTTAGCTGTACAGCTAAGAAAGAAATTGGATTTCCATATGAATAATATGTAATTTGAACTGTAAACATTCTCTCTGCCATATACTTTAATTTTAAGAGTTCCAAACCCTCAAGGTTTATACATATATTAAAGCTCACATTTTCACAAGTTAGTCACACTTTAGACAGACAGTTCAGAAATTATTAAAAAAAATAAAAATAACTAACTAAAAATAACTTCCCCTAAAATACATAGTCTAACACAAAGTGAGAAAAAGAAGTCCAGCCAGTCTTAAGCCATAAGGCTCCATTTATATGCTTGAGTCCTAAGAGTTATACCATACTTAGTTAATCAACTCAACAATCAGAGTCTCTGCTTTATGAATATTAGTGCCATAAAGACAGTATCCTATGGGGTCTGTATTAGCCAAAACCTTAAACTCTCAATGAGAAAAAGTTTAAAATTGCACAGGACCTTTGCAGCCAATATCCCTTTCTCCTCCACAGTTTTCCTAGATTAACTTCAATAAAGCAAATAAAATTGTACAGAACCTTGAGTCAATATCCTTTTCTTCTCCATTATTTTCATAGAGTATCTTCAATAAAAGAAAAATAAGTTGAAACCTTGGGATAGTCTCTCCTATATTAGCTCAGTTCTATTATTTGGGAGGCTGCAGAGACTTTAGGAGTAATTTAGGCTCATTTTAGTGCTATTCAGGTTCTGCAGCTTCTCCATGGACTGCTTCTCTGTCTCCTAAACTTTATCTCCAGCACTGGTGTCTCCAGAATCTCTTCTAGGTCCAGAGACAATGTAATTAAGGAACCTCAAGATTACTAGGAGGGTGCAAGTGTCTTCACTCCCCACTGTTGTGGTGGTATGGGTCTCACGAGGACTAATGCAGGACAACTGCTGTACAATAAAAATTTGCTTAATTTGAAGAATTTCAGGTAGCCATTCTTGGGATAAATTCAGTTGGGGTGCCCCCTTCTGTGTCCTCTGGAAAGCCTAGCAAGTGCAGATAGGTTATCCTTGTTCCATTGTCCAGTCTTTCTATTCTCCTCACTATAGATGTTAAATAATCCTTCCACTGACTGTACATGCACATTGAAGATGGAACCATGCTGTAATGTAGCACCCCCATTCCGAGTATTCTGATTGTTCTTTTAGTCACACATTTAGGTTCTTTTCGTTTTGGTGATAGCATCATTTTCTAAAACATTTATGGGCTTTTTGCTTTAAAAATAACAAATGGAGCATTTCATTTCATTTCTACTACTAATACTACTGATAATTGTCTCAACTGGGGCACATCCACTGTTTGTGGTTTGCTGTCTGCACTGTTGCCATGGTGACACTGTCCACCACTGTAATTCATTCATGAAAAGACCATCCAAGACAGCATAGTTAGCATGAAATGGCTCCAATATCACATGTTAACATCTAGAAGAGTCATATATCCTGTAACACCACTGAATTTGCACAGGCTGAATGAGAATGCACATTATCTCATATTATAAAAAGGTCTGAGAAATGGAGCTTTCTGATTGGCTGCAAACATTCTAACAGCCTTATGTTAATCTTTTATTAACATACATGTAGAGCCTAGCCATATGCTGAACAAGGTTTAACACTGTTTAAAAACATTTTTATTATAATAACCATAAGGCACTCCCAGGGATTATGTTAATGGTCAGTTAATCACCCTCTAGGGGCATGTGGCACTCGGCTACACCTCGTGCCACAGTACACCCGTAGAAGGTGATAAACTGACCATTAACATAACCCTTGGTCATGCCTTATTGCTTAAAAACAAATGTATTGCTGTGTAGAAATTGGGCTTTTGTATATAATATAGTCATTCTGCAAAACTGCACCAAAATTCACAAAAATGATGCATTTTCATGAAAAGTACATGAAATGGATTTGTGCAATTTTGCCCACCACTACTCCCTTTCAATAAAACAGATTTATGCACCCCCCCCCCCAAGATGTACCAGGAAAGAAGCTATCATTGCTTGGTGCGCCTATAATGGTTAAAATCACAAACACAAATTTTGTTCTACCTCTGTTTTATGATGTGACTGTATTACTGTTCAGTTACATCAAACTACAGGCAATGGAGAACTATTTGAATGGTCAGCTTTTCCCTCTAATAATGGGTAAATGACCAACTGAAGCTGTCCACAGAATGCATTCAGGGAGCTAAGGAACCAATTCAGGATGCCTTGTGTATAAAACAAGACTGCAGCATTATGTAACTTTCAAAGAGACCTCCATTGTGAAATAGTTTCAGTCTCCAACTGTATGTTACTTGTTAACTAAATTTTCAGTTCCAGTCATTTGATTATAACATAATGCCTGAAAGCTTTGTTTTACTCTACCATTTTACATGCTGGTGGCTATAGTACTGGGATGGATAATTGTTATTTATTGTATTATAACAATGCAGACTGGATGGACCAAATGTTCTTTTTCTGCCAATATTGCCTATGTTTCTATATTTATCTTCATAAGTGAGATAAGAAAGTCCTGCTCCATCACATGTGATGATAACCTGCATATTTTGAGCAAGAATCTTATATATTTGATTCCTACAGCATCATTGTACTAGTTATGCATTTTAAATCTGCTATTTGCAAGAAGATTTTAACATTTCTCTTTGATTTCAACTGTTGACCTTCAGTGATGCACATGGCTGTTGTGATGCCATCAGCATTGTGAAAACTGTTTTCTGATTGCTTCAGTATGAATTGCGATGTACCCAAAATTGCAAGATATTATCTGTGACATACCCAACTCACACGATAATGTGATGTCTTATGAGTTGTGTATAAGATATAACATTGTATCTAGTCATTTTTGTCTCCACTGGTGGTGTATAAAAATGTTCCACATCAAGACTGCAAAAACAAAGACAGCACGGTCAGTAACAGTACCGCTAATAACCCGAAAGGAAAAACCACATCTGTGCAAAATAGAAAAGAGGAAGAACGATGTCAAGGAAACAATGTCACAGGGAGGCAGTATAGTGCAGTGGTATAAGGCTCTGAGCTGCAAATCTGGAGACCTGGGCTTGAATCCCACAGCCCCCACTTGCATACTGTGTGACCCTGAGCAAGTCACTTAACTTCCCTGTGCTGCCAGGTCACACCTGTAAACAAGCTTTCAGCTTAGTGTGCTACTCCTGGTTAAACAATTGCAACAAAAAAAGAATTCCACAAGTCAATTAAGAAACTCTGCTATTTGCTATAGGTCACAACTTTCTTTTTACTTTTTCCTTTGCAAATTTTTGTTATGTGATTCTGATGGCACACAACTCAATCAACTTACTATTCCATGATCACATACACTCACTGTTTTGTACCTTTTGCTGTTCCTTCTTCTACAGATCAGATGGCATGGTTTTCACCACACTTGTTTGCATGACACAGTTTTGACGGGATACCGTATACAAAATATATAGAAGAAGGTGCAATTTGTGTCGATAAAGATATATTTCTAAAAGTAGATGGTGGCAAGTCCATATTCTGTCAGTACATTTAGGGCTAGGATTAAGGTTTAGATTGCTGTATGATGATTCACTTGGTCTGAACTCTAAACAGAGCAGTGATAGCCCTTATCAGGAGGTATCTCTGAAAAATTAGAAAACTGATGGTCAGAGTTGGACAAACATTTCTTCCCAAATGAGATTCTGCCTCATGGTAGATATTTGGAATGTTTAGTGCATGGTTACCTGAGACACTCCTGCTGCCAGTCTATCTAGTTGTTTTTTTTTTAAATACTTTTTAGATAACTTATTTGGAGTCTGTTTGGCTAGCAGCCATTCCCATGTATTGCAGTACGATGCTCAGGGCCATATAGTGCAGTATGATGCTCAGGGCTGAGCAGTGTCAGTGGCTCAGTAGGTAGCACACTCGCCTCTGAGGCCGGGAGATCAAAAGTCTGTGGGTTCAGTTCCCACATCTGGCACTTGGGTTATTATCCCAGTACTGACACTGTAGTGCAGCATGAGAGGGGTGCTGCACTTCTGAGGTGCTGTCTTTAGGATGAGACGTTAAACTGAGGTCCCATCTGCCTGGATTGGTGGTAGTTCAGGTGGATGTTAAAGATCCCATGGCACTTATCGAAAAGAGTAGGGGAATTTCCCCAGTGTCCTGGCCAAATTTCCCTCATTCACTAAAAATACCACCAACAGCTTAATCTGGTTCAAGGTCAGTTGGCATTCATCTGTATCCCCCTCGCCAGGGTCATGCCTGAAAATAGGCAGGATTTGTCTAGTGCACTTACCCGGTCAACAAAAGCTAAATTAAATAAAAAATAAATATAATGGACCTTGACACCTTTGACAGGAAAAAGGTACCTTTTGCTTCTATGCACTATGTCAATTATAGTTTATGTCAGTTGCAGTTCATCATATTTCAGGCATTGTCTGCCATGAAGATCATTGTTCAATGATTATAATATGTAAGTTAGTGAGGGAGAAAGTTGCAGGTAGAAAGTAGGAGAGAGGGGCGGGGGGTATTTCATAGTGGTCAAGGGGGATATGCGGGGGCAGTTCCCTCTAAACACAGTAGGAACGGCACACTTAAGCAGACTAGATAGACTAAGTTCTTTATCTGTTGGCATATTCACATGTTTGTATGTGTGCAAATATTGAGAAATTCCTTTAAGTAGTGGTCTCTGGTTCCTCATAAGTTAAAAGCACCAGGTCTATTGCTCAGAACTTATATGGCATGTTTGTTGGACTGTACTACTTCCAAGCACTTTTTGACAACATGTAATAAAAATTAAAAAATGATGCAATGTGGACCAAGTACCTTAAAAGGGGCAGAGAAGAACTGCAATGTTGTTGATTTCAATTGTTTACATCCTTCTCTCATTCTGCATATGTCTGTCTTCATTTGTTTCTGACTCACTAATTCTGTATGTAGGTCTACCATGGCTTCATTGTAGTACAATATAGATATTTGTCAGTGTCAGTAGCTCAGAAAGTAGCCCATTCACCTCTGGGTATGGAAGATAGGAAGGTTGTGGTCCTAGGCCCTTACCAGGTACTTGGGGGCAATACCCATAACTGACTGTATAAAGGGGTGGCTGCACTACTGAAGTGCTGTCCTTCAGATGAAACAATAAACTGAGGCCCCTTCTGCTTGTCTCTGGTCACTGTCCAGGTGAAAAGCAAGGATCCCATTTCACTTATCAACAAAGAGCAGAGGACTTTCCCTGGTGAGGTGTCATGGCCAATATTTTCCCTGCCAATAAAACAGGATCATGTAACCCATACCCACGATGTACCTGGAAATGACCTAGCACTGCTCAGAGAGACTTTTCTGGTCAAAATTAACAAGTAAACAAATATTTTCCAATCAATCAGTGGTTCTGGTCAGAAGCTGACATTTCTGCTTGCATAAAATGTTACTTTAATGAAAACTAAAGACATTGAGGAGCTGCTTAATATACAGTATAAGTAATTGAGGGGGAATTTGCAGATGGGGAGGGGCAAAGGGAGTATTTCATAGGGGTTAAGGGAGATATGGGGAGTGGAGGCAGTTGCCTCTCTAAACACAGTGGAAATGGCACATTCGAGAAGACTACCTAGACCATAAGGGTCAATGTAGACATAAGGCAATTCTTGTGGGGGGCAGGAAGAAGGCTGTTGGTTAACTATGACCTGTAGCTTATCCAATAGACTGGGAAATGGGCAGACTGGGTAGGCCAAGTGGTCCTTATCCGCCATCAAAATCTACATTTCTATGTTCTATATTTCTATATAGAAGCCCATGAAAGTACTGGTGTCAGCATGTGCAGCCTCTAATTGACTGTAACTGATGATTTCAGTGGTTTGTGCCCGTGTATAGGCACAATAGAGTTGCTGTGTACACAGCTCCTTTTAAAGACCATCAAGACAGAAAATGCATAAAAAGAGACGCATACAGGTATGCCTTTGTTTAGATCAATACTGCTACAAGTAGAAGCAGTCAAGTGCTGGTGAGAAACCATTTAAAGAGCAACTTAGACCTCCAGGAGAGCATAGAAAAAAAACAAAATATTTTAACACAATTCAGCTTATGCTTCAAATGAGTTTTGTATTACTGTAGGTCACATGTATGAAAGACGGCCTTTGTTCTTTGAGAGTTCATCAGCTGCCATTGCTTATTCCCTCCCTCATGCCATAATACTCAGCTTGTGACATCACACTCGTACCCATGGCAACGACTGTGACATTACAACATTATAGGGGATTAAGCTGTAGGGACAGTTCAACTCTTAGGAATTAAGAGCCAGTTTTTTTTTTAATTGCCTCAGTAATAAGGAAGGGGCAGGAGAAATCGACAGAAGATATATGACATACATGCTGAACTGTGCCCAAATAATTTGTTTTCTAAAGCTTCACCAAAGCCTTTGGCAGCTCTTTAGAGGTGAACTACACCAAACCTTTAAGTCACTTTTCACCGGTAAAGCTGTTTGTTTTTATACACTGGTTCCAGTTTTTTATTGTTCCACCTATAAAGACTTTTCTTTATCCCCGGGGATGTTTCTGATTACACACAGGTGGTAAAAAACAATTTAAAATGATATAATGCAGATTATGTCCTTCTAAAGCTGTTACACTGTTGTTACAATGCATCAGTGTTGCATTATAGAATGCTACAGTTGAGAAGGAAACTACACAATGCAGTGCTTAAATCATACAAACCACCAGAATCTAAATCTGAAACACTCCACTGAGATTGCTTACAGGCTAGTATAGATGGAACAGTAAAATAATTGATTTTAAAACAAAAAAAAAAAAATCACAGATTTTACTGAGGTAAGGACTTACATATTCAGCATAGCCTCCTTTATCCCCTAGCTCTCTTGATGGCACTGTGGAGAGACAGGTAGCTGAAGATGGATTTATGTAATAACAGTGATTGCAGAATAGCGATCGCCATTAGGATGAATGCACATCGCCGAAAAAATATTTCAGCAATGTAGTCCCCAGCATACAGGAAAAGAGCACTGGGGACTTATGATTTCAATGTTAATGTGGGGGGCTGTGCTCCCCGCACACCCCTACTGAAGGATTCTCAACTCCAGGGGGCTACATGTTGGGGGGGCAAAAGCAAAAAGAAAACACATTTTGGACTGGGCACAATAAAAGGTACCTGTGTCCAGCCCTGAACCTGGTACACTGTGCAGCTCAGCTCAGTACCCACCCACCACACCACAGGAGCAGCTCAGAAGCTCACCATGGCACCACCCCTCACAATCTCTCCCGCCCCTCCCCCTCCGGGCACGTATACATGTAGTTACAGAATGTCACTATAGTCACGCACCCCCCCCCATCCAGTCACCTCCTTCCCTAGTCACTGCAATGTGAGGCACTGTGATTGAGTCACTGTTTTGGTAGGTGCCCAATCGTGGTCGCCCAACTCACGGGATACCACTGAGGACAGAGCAAAGAAGGAAGTTCCACAGTTTTCTACACTGGCTCTATGAAGAAGAAATATAGAAAACTCAGTCTAATAGGAATTATATAATGCTTCCCTCTTCCTGTAAAGGGAACAGTCAGCACTATGAGCCCCATGCCCAAGTGTGGGGCTTGTCGTAATTTGTAGTTTGTGTGCAAAACTTTTTGTACTGTTTACTGCATTATATTAAATTTTAAGGGTTCATCTTGTTGACTTCAAAGCTGACATTTGATGTATGTATAAATCCCATAATCCACTGCAGCTGACATTAGAGCCGGACTGTAATAGTGGGAGATTCAATAGCCAACAGTGCATGTTAGTGTTTCTTATAAATTCTGATCTTTTATTAGCTGGTGCTTCTGTCCTTCTGGGACTAGTTCTGGTCACAGAGGAATGTACTTAACCCTGGGAGAACAGCCGGACCAGCAAACAGCTGACTGGAGATTATAAAAGCTCTTAAAGGAAAACTGTACTTTGCAGGGGCTCCCGCCCCTACAAAGCCTACCCTCTGGTTTAGCTTTTATCAGAAAAGCATCTGTTTCCGAGAGGTCACGTGATGTGCTGAGGCGAGTCGGACATCCTCCGTGCCGCTCCTAGGCCCGAGTTACAATCTAAGCCTTCTTGTTGCCCAGGGGTCTGTAAATTTTGGTTGCCTCCCACATGGAAAGGGTGTTAACTGTATGGCGGTCGCTAGTTTGGGCAATTTCGTTTCAAAGCGAGACCACGCCCAGCGAGGTTCGGCTTGGGGCGCAGTATTCAAGAGCGCAAGGCATGCTGGAAGCCGAATGGAGCCCGAATTAGTGAGCCCCTTGCTGCGAGATCCCGCCACCAAGAGACCCAAACCACAGTCCCCACTCCTACTGAATTAGAGGAAGACATAAACAGGAGGGGAGAAGGGGGTCAATCCAACGAGGACCTGCAGGAAATTAAGCAGCTATTGCAGGGACTGGTGCAGGATTTTGCTGCTGTAAAACCAGCCCTGCAATCTTTCAGAATGGATTGGGGATGCTGAGGCCAGGATCAAGGCCCCAAGAGAAGAAAAGTGAATATGGAGCAGGAGCTGATTTTGGCCAAAAAGCAAATTAAAAACTGGAAGATCGATTGATGATCAGGAGTCAAGGAGCCGGAGGAATAATTTGGTATTGGCTGGTTACCAGAAAGAGCTGAGGGGGCTGACTGTGTCTCATTCATCCAGGACATGTTATTAAAATTACTGGCCAGACACCATATGGGGAGACGACAACTTGGAGAGAGGGCCCATAGGGCATTAAGGGAAGTGTCACCAGAGCGAGGCTCAGGGTGATCATAATGGGGTTTTCTCAACTTCAAGGAGAAGATGCATGTACTGTGGAAGGCCAGACAACTTAAGTCCCTGCAATGGAATGAAAGTCATTCTCTGATGTTTCCAAGATCAAACCCCTAATTAGAGAGAAGCAGAAGGAATATGTGGAAATTAAGAAAAATTATATCTAGCCGAATTAAATTTGGTGCAATATCCAGCAACGCCTCGTGAGATTACAATCCGGAGAAAAGCGTTACTTGACTGCAGGGGATGCGTTGGAAGGTTTACGTGTTGAGCTCCCAAACTTGTTCAAACCTCAGACCTGAGGTGGACTGCCCAGATGATTTGGGGCTGTGTTGATTTCATCACAGTTGAACAAAGACTATAGAAAGCTTACTTAAGTCGTTTAATGTAACTCAGCTATGGTTGTCTCCCCCCCCCTTTTTTTTTCCTCCCACTGAGGAGTGTCTTGGGAGAATGTATCATGTTTGTGTGGTCGGTGGGTAGTTTTAGGGTATAAGTTGGGGGGTTGGGGGGTATTGGTATTGGTTTTTGGGGGACAAAGCTGTAAGGGTTGATGATGATTACCCACATTTAAAGGGATCGATGGTACTGACTGATCCACTTCATATTTAATTGAGTCAGTTCCATGCAGGGCCAGATTTCCCTGGGAATTGACTGGTTACCAATAGCCTATTTGGCTGTGTTCTGAAGCTTGTTATTTTTCCTTTGATCTGTTAGAGGAATACGTGGGAGCTGAAGGGGCACTGCTGGAGGGGAGGGTGATCTATTAAGATCAAGTGATGGGTAGACTACTGATGGGGTAGGGCCAGGGAAGGCAGGCGGGAAGAATCTACAGCGAGGCTCATCCATGACCAACGAATTGTCAGGAGGATCGAAGGATCGGGGCGGGGAGGATGGATTGGGGAGTTGGAGAGAGACAGGAGAGAGAGTCTTTAGCTTGTACAGTGAAGGAAGGCGGACCGGGTATGGTGTGGATGAAATGGATCTCATGTTATGATTGATCTGATATATAATGACTTGCATTAAAATACTTTCTTGGAATGTCAAAGGGCTTAGGGTAGACGTGAAGAGAATGGTCATTTTGAGACATATTAATCACTTGGAGGCTCACATAGCCGCTTTGCAGGAGACACATTTGCTAACGGAGGAATTAAACTGTCTTAAAAGTTATGGGTGGGCCAGGTGTTCGGGCAGGGTAAAGAAAAAGCTTGGGTGGCAATTTTAATAAGAAAAGTTGCCCTTTAGGGTAGAACAGGGGCTGTTAGGAGAGGATGGCAGAGGGATATATTTGTCTGGGCTCTTAGTGGGTAAAGCTATCTCTTTGGCCTCTATCTATGGTCCCACCCCTCTTCTCAGAGTTTTTGCTTCCATAGAAAGAGATATCACAGCCATATCCACAGACCTACTTATTTTGGCTGGGGATTGGAATGTGTCGCTAACAATGTGGATGACAGGATACCTCCATCTGGTAGGCCCCTAACTAAAGCACAGGTTGCCTGAATAGGATGATGGAAGCGACTGCTTTGGTGGACCCATGCAGGACCCACTCTAAGAAGGGTAACTCTATGACCTTCTTTTCTGGGGCTCACAAATCTCAATCACGATTGACTTCTTTCTAATTAATAGTGTGGCCCTTAGGGAAGTGAAGGGTATGACTACTGAGGCTAGGGTTCTCTCAGACCACTCCCCTATTTCGCTTGTGTGGGAACCAAGTCTTGTCCCTCCCAGGTCAGTCAGATGGAGATTGAATGATTTGTTGTTTGTAGAGCCTAAGGTACAGGAGGAGTTAGACGAGCATCTGAGAGGAATTATTCAATCTCAGTTACCATCCCTACAAAACCAAAAGCTGGCTTGGCCACATGTAAGTTTTGTATGCAGGGGCAGTTCAGAACTTGGCAGCTAGGAGGAATAGATTGAGAAAGGCAAAGGAGGAATTTATTCTGGGGTGATTGCCTCCTTATCTCCTTTGGAGGGTCTTCAGGGGAAATTGATAGGAACTTAAATCCTCACGGGGAATGGGTGGATATTGGGCACGTAAGGTGGAATTTTGGATGGATAGGATGCAGGCTAAATATCTTCTTCAGGGGATGTCCCAGGTCATCTGCTAGCGGCTAGGATTAGGGAATGGGAAGCTAGTAGAACTATTACCTCTATTTGGCATGGGAGAAACTGGTGGTAGACCCTCGAGAGATACCAGATGTATTTGCGTCTTATTTTACCGACATATATGGGTTGGGAAATGTAGTTGGAGAGGAGGAAATAAATGCTTTTTTTGAGGGAATTCCCCTCCCGGTTTTGGACGAATTCCAGGCTAGTAAGTTAGCGGCTCCTATTACAGAGATGGAGATATTGGGGGTGATGCAGTCTTTGTCGATTGGTAGGACTCCGGGGCCGGATGGTCTTACAGCGAAGTTCTACCAAGTCCATATTAAGACGATACTCCCACTTCTTCTGAAATTCTTTAATATTATTATGCAAGAGGGGTTATCCCATCTGCCGTTATATCAGGCATACATATCTTTGATTCCCAAGCCGGACAAACCCAGGGATAGAGTGGATAGCTATAGGCCTATAGCTTTAATGAACCAGGATATCAAGATCCTAACGAAAATCTTGGCTAATAGAATATTGAGGGTTGCACCGCTATTAATGAGCAAAGAGCAAGTAGGGTTTATGCCTGGGAGGGGAGCCCAAGATGCTCTCAGAAAGCTCCATCATATAATCCACTATGCATCAGATTCTCAATTACCTTTAGCTCTAATATCATTAGATGCTGAAAAGGCGTTTGATAGGGTCTCCCACAGTTTCTTGTTTGCTACAATGCGGAGGATGGGTTTTCCAGAGGGCCTGTTTAAGGGTATTAAACACCTTTATGCTTCCCCAATGGCTAGGATCTTGTGCAATGGGTATAGTTCACGAGAAATTTTGTTGAAAAACGGGACTAGACAGGGATGCCCCTTATCACCAATATTATTTAACATTTATTTGGAGCCTTTGTTAAGAGCGCTTAAGGAGGATAAATTGATAAAAGGGGTAAGGGTAGGGGGGAAGGAACTTAAATTCTCAGTTTTTGCTGATGATATTTTACTACATTTAGAGGACCTAGCTATGAGTTTCAAGAGAGTAAGGGTTTTAATTGGGAGTTTCTCGGTGGTGTCAAATTATAAGCTGAATCTATCTAAAACCCAGGTTCTCCCCTTGACCCCGCATGTATTTAAGGCAGATTTTACTCAACTTGGTCTTCAATGGAGGGCGGATGAGATTAAGTACTTGGGTATTCGGGTTACAGCAAATAGTGAACGGGGAGCTGAGGTAAACATGGAGGGGGTGATATCGGCACTAAGAGGAGACATATTGAGATGGAACAAGCTCCCCTTGAACTTTACGGCTAGACTTGGCCTTATCAAAATGAATATCTTGCCTAGGCTCCTATATCCACTATATATTGCCCCGTATGATATCCATTTCACTTGGTTTAGGGTCATTAAGAAACTTCTTTCTGATTTCCTATGGAAATCCAAACCGCCTAGGAAGAAGTATGAAACGCTTTGTTTGCCCCAGGCAATGGGTGGGATTAAACTCCCTGATCTTCTATTATATTATGTGGCAGGGCAATTGGGTTTTATGCTTCTTTGGGTTAGGAGACTGAGGAGGAGGTGTACATCCCAATATGGTTACAAATTGAAAGGCAGATGTTGAAGGAACGAGGTCTTTCATCTGAGGCATTAATATACTCTAGTCCTACAAAGGATTACTTTAAAGGGGTGGGAATCTGATTGGAAGTCTTTGAGGGCTGTGGGCCTTTCTTCCCCCGTCGCGAAGAAAATCACAGTTGAAAGCTTGGGATCAACCCGTGGTGGGTAACCCTACATTTGTAATTGGGGGGCAGGTGATAAGTGAGAGGTGGGCCCACCAACTAAGGGGTTTAAGGGTGAGGGATTTTATCCAAGGCGAAAGGGTCATTATTCCGGCCCCAGTGGAGGGGATGCCCTTCTTTAAGAAATTGCAACTAACCCAGTTGTTGAAGGCAGTGGCGAGGAAGACTGGGGGGTTTTCGGATGGGTCATTCACTTGGGAATTTTTAAAGGCAGTGGATCCGAAGGCAAATATTCTTTCTCAGATTTACAGGAAGTTGGTGGAGTTTGCTAGTCCACCTCGCCCATACAGGTGGTGTACTGGGATAAGGTTATGGCCTCAAGAAGTTGGTTTGGGACTCAATTTGGAAAGCTCATAGATATATAACAATTCCTAAATTTAGGACCATACAGTATTTTATCGTATCCAATCTGTACTTTACCCAGGCAAACTATATGATAGAAAGCTTAGGCAGACAGACCGCTGTTTTAGATGTGGGAATGGAATAGGTGACTTGCTCCATGTAATGTGGAGTGCTGTAAATTTCCCTTTGTGGGTGGAGATTAGGCAACATATGGATCCACTGATGAATTATTCTGATTATATAACCCCAGAGGGTGTGTGTTCTGGGCATTTTTCAAAAGTTATTGGGGTTTTACCCAAATTTCATTTGGCTCTGATGTCGCCATTAGTCAAGTCCTTTTGGCTCAACATTGGAAAGATGACCAAGAATACTCCTATGGTCAGTGGGTGCGGGATTTGGTAACAGCATTGGGTAAATTAAAGAGACAGCTTTGCGGTGTGAGGGGAATAAAGGGCTATATACTAAGAGATGGGCATCTTTAGAAGCAATTTACTTATCTCAGAAACAACTGTAGGTCCGTCTGTCTTGCTTTGCTTCTCTAAATGGGAGTTTCTTGATTAGTATTTTGCCTTTTCTCTTCTCTCTCTCTCTTTTTTCGATGACTCAATTGAGTATGGTGGTCAGTATATAAACAACTTGAGATCCTGGCAAGGGTTATAGGGGATCGGAGTGTAAGCCTTCCAGATATTAGGTGGGATGGGGACTCTCTCTCTCTCTCTTTCTCTTTAGGGATGCAGCAGGAATCCACCTTTGGTTTATGTTAGAGGTAATTCATGAACTCCACTACAGTAATAGCACTGTGGATAGGTATGTTTGGCGGTGTGGTGGAGCTGACTCCTGTTTTGGCTCTGTTTATTTTTTTTTTTTTTTTTGTACTATAGGTTGATTGTGAATTGCTCTTATCTGTTTATTTGACTTATATTTCTAGCTCATACTCTATTACCTGGGAAGGTGGATTGTACATTTATATATTTTACAGGAGTCTTTATTAGACATATGTACTACTATATGATGGATCCCTGCTGTATATGTATATATGGGATTGTATATAGTTCATACGGCCAGTTTGTGGGCTGTATACCCTGGTTATGCCAGGTCTTTATTTTTTTTTTTTATTTTTTTTTTCTTAGTTGTAATGTATGATGATTGTTAATTAAAATCCAATAAAGACACGTTGTGGAAAAAAAAAAAAAAAAAACATCTGTTTCCTTGTGCCATAAATTTGTTAAATTTAATTATCCAAAGTCTGCTACCCAGAGGTATGGCAGATACTGGAGTGGCTCCATTAACTGTAAAGGTGTGGCACCACACCGCGCGCCCAATGCATTTATATTATTGGAGCACGGTAAGTGCTGCACCTTTACAGTTAATGGAGCTGCCGTAGCATCCACCATACTTCTGGGTAGCGGATTTTTGATAATTAAATTAAACAAGTTTCAGGCATGAGGAAACAGACGCTTTTCTGATAAACGCTAAACTGGAGGGTAAGCATTGCAGGGGTGGGAGCCACAGTTTTCCTTTAACATGCACTACAGGGTATTAACTCCCCCACTGCTGCATCCCATCTCTGACATCAGCTGCAAGGCAGTCTGGGATTTCTAGTTACAGCAAATGTTAGCCTTGGAGTCTGCTGAATTGGGCAGCTATGGTCTGCAAATTGGGACCAGCCCTGCATTTAGGTGTGGGACTCCTAGCACCAACTGGTCCCCTTTAACAATAATCTGGATAGATACAGGGAACACACATTCAAAACTTGCAAAACCTACTTTCCCAGATGCTGTTGTGGTTGCTTCTCCTCTTAGTTGTTTCGCAAACCTAGAGGGAGAATCACTTTTGTGTGTGTCTTTTTCTACTGATAAATGTCTTCGTTTTAAAAACTCTTCCTGCCGCAGATTCTGGAACTTTTCTTCCAGTTCAGCATTCCAGGACTTTCTGTGACTGCGACATGTTGTGATATTTCGCCGGGCACGCAGACACTCGCGATTTTGATGCCTCCGCTCAGTCCTGTCCTCGTAACTTTCACTGAGTTGTCTGTGATAGTTTGGAGATCTAGCTCCTTCTAAATGATGTGGTTGCGGACTGCCCCATGGAGTTCCCCGTGGAGTTCCTGATCTGCTGACTTCTCTTATCATCTTTGTAGTTACTCCATTAAAGGAAAATTCCTGCAGTAATACACCATAGATGTTGAGAATGGGACTTATTTCTGAAAGACAAAAGAATAAAATAAATCACACTGTTATTCTTTTCTATTACATTTATAGAAGCCTGTTAATGAGTCAATAAAATATGTACTCAGTTAATTTTTAGGGGTAATGGTTTTGTTATGAAAGATTGGTTTAATGAACCAATTCTGTTCATGCTTACTATTTATTTTATATAATGTAACTGGGTAAGGCCCACTGGACACAGGGTCCAATTACAGGGGTAACTGGGAGTACAGTGAGGTCAAGAGAATTGCTCAGGGTGATACAGTGTACAAGGTGAGATTGTAGGGATCAAACCCAGGTCTGCAGGATATACCAAGGTCATTCAAAGCTCTTTGTTCTAACCTCTAAGTTACTGTATGCTGCCAGCTAGCTACCTGTATGATGTGTCTTCTTTCATCAATGGTCCATTTTCTTGTTCTCTCAGACCCAAAATGTTAATTTAAAAATGACAAGAAATGAAACTGAAATGCAAGTTGTTGACAGTGAGGGGTATGATGTGTTTCACTTCAGCAGCATGAATATGGAGCTGTGACTCAAATGACATTGTTCTGCCTCCAAAGTAGGAAGTGACAAAAGCACAGCAAAGCTGTATGTATGCTTTAGTTTTTTTTTATTCTGAGGAAGTCAGTGTGGTGCAATGGGTAAAGCACTTGTAAAACAAGAGAGCACAGGTTTTAGTCCCTCCAAATATAATAGATGGCTATACAACCCTGTCCCAAGGAGGTCAGTTAACCCTGTTGTGCTTTAGTCTTCTCAGCCTGAGAACTGTATAGAAATAGGACTCCACTGTAAACAAGATGGTATATGTAATTTGAACTATGCTAGGAAAACAGGTGTGAAATACAAATGTAAATAAGGCATCTTACCAAATGTGGACTTTAAATTTAAAATACAGATGTGATGTGGCCATTGATATTTAAGTAGTCTGAGATAAGTCAATTGTACTTTTACACTAGAGTCTGTAATGAGTGCAACCCAAGACATCTTGACAAGATGAAGATATGACTTGATGGAGGCTGAATGTGCCTCATATACCTGCATTCTTTGCTCATACTAAACCAAAAAAAGCCTCAATAACCCACTCAAATCAGAATAGAGCAATTAGCTGAGGGAAGTCCCCTCAGCCTATTTTCTGTATACCTGTGTAGTCTGTAGGCATGCACAATGATTCCCTCTCTTGCATCCCCCTAATTTCATCCCAATTTAAATATAAATGGGGTGGTTTCACTTGGTTTTGCTCTGGTATGAAAACATGTTTGTCTTCATTCCAAACGTTATGATCCCACTCATGCAAGGCATCATGGGTGTTGATGCACACATGCACAAGCCGGCAGAAGTTATATTCTCATTCTGTTCTGTTACATGTCTTACGAAGTCCCTCTATTCTCTAAAAACATTTTTTTTCTAACTCAGATACACTTTAAACCACAGGAAACAGGGCACTCCTTGAAAAGTTTTATGGCCAATATAAGATAAGAACACAGGGACTGCAGAGGAGAGCAAGAGCATTATGTATTTATATGTCCCTCAGAGCTACTTGTTGCTGAAAATGAGTGGTTTCACAAGCCTTCAGCCTAAATGAGAACAACAAAGCTGAGCTGTTCTGGCTCCAGCCGAAGGCAAGTGAAACCACTCATTTTCAGCAATGAGCGGTGATGGGGGTCGAATTAATTTATTATTGATCAAGAGCGATCAATAATATATATTTTTTTTAATAAACTTCTCAGAATGTGCCCATTTCCAGGGTATCAGCACATGAGATGCTCTTCAGGGAATAAGAGTGCCTCACATGCAGAGGAAAGGAGCACTCCGATTGGTTGGGAGCGTTCCCTCGATCTATAATGACTAAAACAGTGTAAGTGCTGCAGGCATTATCACCATAAGATCATAAAATTCCAGAATGCCTTACATAAGTCAGATCATGACCCTTGCAATGGAGTCAAGCAAGTTTTCACATCAGACTTGAGTACCTTCAGTTACATTTAAATCCTGGTGAAATTAGGAGGATACAATAGAGGCAATCGTTATGCATGACTACAAACTACGCAGGGAAACAGAATAAAATTCTTAGGGGACTTTTCCTTTAAATGAGTTTGGCATATCCAGTAGGCATGGATTTGACTCCCACAACCTCCATGTGCATACTTGCATACTGTGTGGTCTTGAATAAGTCACTTCACCTGCCTGTGCTTTAGGGTCACCCCTGTAAACAGGCCTTGTGCCCATGTGTGAATTAACTGGTTACCAAAGAATAAAAAAAAAATACATAAATTAAAAAAGTGATGGCATGAAAGAGGAATGGAAATATCTTCGTGATTAACAAGTTGTGTCCATCACTTATACAACTCCAGTACTGCTGAACGTCTCACACAGCACTGGTTTCATCTAAATGATGCTATACACTACATCATGTGGAAAGATTATCTTTTTCTGAATTTGAATAAAAAAGAGGATTTTGAGGAACCTATAACCTTACTGGCTGCACGCCGGTGAGCACAGTGCACTCAATGCAATCTAGATATAGGTAGCACAGTGGCGACAGTCTTCCAGAAGTTATTATCCACTGTGTTTCTTCTGCAGATAATTGCAACCAATCCAGTGGTAGTTTGTGCTTGTATATAGACCCAAGATGTATAAATTCATGTAACATCCCTGGTAGCATAGTAAAATTGGTCGATGAGGTCCACCCCCCCATCATAAGCAGAGATGACCACCAGGCTAGGGTGATCCTGAAACTGGATTTTGTTTATAGCAATACAGCCTTTCTACTTTATATATTTCAACATGCAGTGCTATCCATGAGATCTTGATCGCCTCCTGCCTACTGTCTCTGTAGTGGCCTTGCCAAGGTATCCTATGCCCCAAGCTAGGATCCCCGCAGCTGCTCTTGTCTTGCTAGCCTGAGGATTATCCATTGTTCTTTGCTTGATGATCTGCTATGGGCTATAAGGAATAATAAACAATGTATTTGTTTGTCCTGTGATTTCTGCTCATTTCAGCCAGGAACAGTCAAAGCAGTGACCTTGCCTATCTCTCAGAGGCTGTCTTTGTATGTTTTGTTGTTCCTTATTTCAAACAATGACAGACTTGACATGCTGGATTCCTCACTCATGCCCTTCCTCCTTCTCTAGGAAAATAGGTGCTTAGAATGCTCTGCTGATAACCTTGTAAGGCATTACATAAGAGATAGAAATGAGTGAACACCGTACAATTGCATAAAGGAACCTGACAAGTATTTTATGCTTTAGAAAGGGTTTCTTACAGTTTTAGAAGCCTTTTGTAAAAAAAAAAAAAAAAAAATAGATTAATTGCTTAGCCTAAATCTGCAAAGGTTGACAGTGTGTGGTTTCATCAAAAATGAAACCCTCCCTTGCTTAAGGCCTGTCACTGTTTGCAAACTACATTGCTACACCGCAAGAATGTAAAAATTCAAGGCCTCAAACTAAGTAACTCGTTTGTTGATTGTGTTACAAAATAACCTGCTTAGCAACAAAGGGTTTTGCAACTGTAATCGGAAAAAAAAATTTTTGTAAAAAAAAAAAAAAAAATGAATGCTGTGTAACTCATCAATGTTTTTGCAAGGACCAGAAAGAAATCTCCACAAAACAATGCTTGATTTTCATTTTTTAGCTAAGACTTATAATTCCAATTGGAGCACCAGAAATATTACTGAATTTCCTTAAAGCTTATGCTCACCAGTAAAACCCCCTGCAGATGAAATATTGCATTTACAAGGAGGCCAGGACCCAGGAGGGCAGCAGCTGATAGCTAACATAGAAAACAGTAGAAAAGACAACGAATGTATTAATATTACATACAGTACATTCAGGGCTGGGTTTTCACCTAATGGTGCCCTAAGCAGAAATGCTTGTGGTGCCCCTTACACTGCTTCCCATTGCCCCCATCCTCCCTTCTTCCCCATCCCGATAGGTTTAAAACTAAGCTAAAAACGTATTTATTTAATTTAGCCTTCCTTAATTATGGATAATTAGTTTTACTGTTCCTGTTTTAACTTAACCTATACTTGTTGTATTTGGTTTTATGTACAGTGCCTTGGTTTTGAAAGGCACTATAAAAATATAGTTTGATTTAATTTGATCCCACATCCAAAATGTGATAAGAATTCTATGAATACAAGGGTGATGACAACAATTATGTCTCTTAGACTGACACTTTTTGCATTTTCAAATGATTTCTGTTTCTACGTTCTACTTCAGTGCGCCCCTTCTATGCTGGTGCCCCACGCAATTGGTTGGTTCGCTTGTGCCTAAAACTGCCTCTGCATACATTCATTCATTCTATGAAGAGTTAGGCAGTTATGGTATGCATATAGGATAGACTGTAGATGCTAAACTGCAGATGAGGTCAGTGCCATGGTAACCCACTATATTAAGTGTTAAGAAAGCACCTCAATGTACAGTAATTCCCAGTTTGCAAAGGGTTACAGCAGAAGGGGTAGGCTTCACTGGATGGCCCCCTTCCAACCTCCTTGGGCCTAGGTCAGTGCACTGCCTCCATTTGCCCGGCAGTGAGTCTGGTTCAGAGGCCCCCCCTTGAGGAAATTATATTTTATTTAGTTTTTCTTGACAGGGAAAAGAGGTCTAGGCAATTCTGCTTATTTTCAGCCTCGTCCTGGGGAAGGGGAAAGATGCAGATGCAAACTGACATACTGAACCAGACTAAGCTGTTCATAGAACAAGGGGGCACAATTTGAAGATAGAGGGGAGACGGCTCAGAGGTAATGTGAGGAAGTATTTTTTCATGGGGAGGGTTGTGGATGCATGGAACAGCCAGGTGGTCATGGAGTCAAGAACAGTGGGGGAATTCAAAAATGCATGGGACAGACATAAGGCAGTCCTAGTGAGCGGTAGGAGGAAGTAAGCTGTTGGTTAACTAGGATCTGCAGCTTATCTGTTAGGTAGGAAAATGGGCAGACTAGGTGGGCCAAGCTGTCCTTATCTGCCATCAAATTCTATGTTTTTATGTAGTATTTTTTTTTTCAATTTCTGTTTATGCTGTCTTCTCTCTGGCACTTCAGACCCCATGAGCAACCCCCCACCCAAAACCTCCCTGGTCATGGTCACCTACCTCCATGGAGCTCTGGCTTCGCCCCCCCCAGGCAGGGTCAAGGTGGAGTGGTTTCCCCCTGAAACTATGCAATTCATCAGGCAGGTGCCATGATCTGGAGAGAGATGGAGAGGCCTAGGGATCTCCCTTGGGCCATCATCACGGAGGTGCCAGGGACATTTTTCCTTGTTTTTTCTCTCGACGCCCCCAGAGATGTCACATACGAGGACATCAAGGCAACCCTGGCCTTGCCATGCATGCATCTGAATGCTGGCCCTCCCATTGCCACTGCCTTGCATTTGCACTGCCACCTGTGGTTAACCAGGTGGCAGTGTTATGGCAGAAGATGGCAATCTCCCACCCTGGAGAAGGAGAGCATCCTCTGGGACACTCAGTCCTCCTCCCTCTGGCTGGCCCCTGATGACCTGAGTCTGTTCCCCAAATCAGGTCACCAGTTTCACGGGTGGCAGCACTACTGTACCTCTGTGCTGACAGGCCAACCATTGGTGGTATTTTTAGTGAATGGGTGAAATTTAGCCAGGACACTGGGGAAATTTCTGTACTCTTTTTTTCAAGAAATGCCATGGGGTCTTTAACAGCCATCACAACAACCACCAGAGCAGGCAGACAGGACTTTGATTTAATGTCTCATCCAAAAGATGGCACCTCAGGAATGCAGCACCTCCTCATGCTGCACCGCAGTGTCAGTATTGGGATTTTTCCCATGTTCCCAGCATGGGGCTAGAACCCACAAACTTCCAATCTTGCAGCCTTAGAGGTGAGTGTGCAACCTTCTTTGCCACTGACACAATAAGCCAAAATGGAGGAGGAACCAGTATGGGCCAGACTGGGGAGAGGGCTTGAGGGATTTAAAAGGAGTTCCCAGTTCCTTTTTCCATCTTTCCTCTACTTTCAGCAACCATGAATAACCTCTGGAATTTCAAAGCTTCTAACCTCCTTCTAGTTGGGGTGTCAGAGGCACTTGGACAGCACAAACAGTGCTCGATTGTTGCTAACCACATGATTTGTGGAGGTGATTCTATTCAGTTGGCAATGGTTGGCTATGTCCCAGTGATCTGACACCTGCCAGATGCATCCTGTCCACCACCCCTGTATGGCCTGGATTCATGTCACTATTGAATATTAAAAAAAATGCAATCTGTTCACATGGAGATAGGGCACAGGACCCTTGCAATACCCTCATCTGCTGGGTCTTAGCAGTCTTGCTCCCTTTGTGGGTTCAGATTTCTGGACTTCTCCCTCTCTCCTGTATGTCTAGTTTGTCTGCATGCCCACTGTGCCCTTTTTTCTGCCATGCTGCAAGTGGCCCAGTGTTCATTAGTGCCTAGTGAGCCTTCTCCTGCACCTTGCCGTATTTTCTCTGGCCCACGCACTGCAGCCTTTTAGTTGGTGCATTGCATCATTTTTGATGTGGCACTGGACAGCTTTCAGGCATAAGGGGATGGCTGCTACTATTTCCTTTGGTTCCCTTGGTAGCTTGTAGCCCTTGCTTAGCTGACTTCTATCTTTCTTCCTCCTGACTGGGGCCTCCAGATTGGGTGAGGCCAGCAGAATGAGGGGACACATGTCTTAGATCCTATTTTTTGGACAAGGATACTTTACTGTTCTACAGTCTCAACTTCTTTGCTGATAGCCTGCCAGCCTCTGATGATGGGTTCCCAGGACCCAGCTGGCCTGGGGCTCACTGCTCCATACTAAATATCCTCTGATGCGGGCATCTCTGAGAATGTTAGCTGTTGTCTTATCTCCCCCAATGTTACTTAACCACTCCATGCTGGATAGGGAATCTTCCCCCTCTCTTCTCTTGTATAGAGAGTGCTTTCCCTTTGGTTGTAGACCTCAATGTCCTATTTCCCCATTGTTCTCCTCCTCTGACTCCCTCCCCCAGTCCTACCTCCTGCCCTTTCCCCTTGTCCATCTGTCTCTCTTTGGATGGGTGCCCCCGGCATACTCCCTGCCTGGTTCTGCTCAGGAAGGACGACTTGCAAAGTTATGAGTAATGTTAGCACCACAGGTTACTCATTCATGGCCATTCTCTCAGATTATTGCACTTTTAACTGCTTTTTACCCTGTGAGTTCTGCTTTGTTTACTGAAGATGGCCCCATTATTGGAGCTGGGCTGTAGATGCCTCGGCATATCCGGTTCCAAGAGTCCTGATACTTACAGACCTCAACCGATGTGTTTCTTTGCTTACAGGTTTTGTTCAGTCTGGTACTACTTTCTAGTTTGTACTGTTATTATATTATTGCATTGTTTAGTATCCACTGCTTCAGGGAGCAGAATTTCCAGGTTATTTGCACCATGCCTAATGTTATTTTTTGCATTGTTTACTCTATTTCATTCCAGGATTGCAATATCAGGTTGTGGCTATGCCTTATCATGTTCTGCCCTCTTTGCTTATGGCTCACTGTCTTCTCCACTTGGGTCCCACCGAGCCCGCCTCCCTTACTATCCAGTTCAGTAGTATTGCTGCTCACTCTTATACTGCATTACAGCCCCCCTGACTTTCTTTTCCTGGAATGTGAAGAGCCTTAATTCCCCGGTTAGAAAGAAGTGGGTCCTGCTGGGCTCAAGCTGGGATCTCAGTCTTGGTGCACAATAACCTGGTCTCTGCCCAGGACAAAGAAGTTAGGTGTGTAGTGGCACTTCTTCATACCCCTGAGGGCCTGTTGGCTCTTGTCAATGTCTCTGGGCATAATAGGGATGAGCCAGGGCCCTTCCATGCCTTGCACCACTCCTTGTTACCTATAGCTCCCACAAACATACCTCCTTTTTTGGGGGGTAATATATTCTTGGATATTTACATGGACCGGAACTCTGAGAGAGCATAAACCCATGCCAAAGCCCTCAGTGCCCTCCATGATTTGATGTCAGTATTCTTGCTGACTGCAATTTGGCACTTGCACCACCCCAAAGCCTAGACTTCTCTTATTTTTCCTCTAAGTATTCCACTTTCAGTTGCCTGGATATCTTTGTTAGTATCCTATATTGCCACCTCCATGGTGCAGTATTCCACTATTGTCCCCTGTATCTATTAGATCTCACCCCTGTAGTGCTGGTCATACATTGGGGACCTGTTACCAATAAATCTGCTTCACGGTGGTTGGAACCCTGTTGCTCCAGGATAAGGAGTCCCCCCTGCTCAGGATGGGAGTGTCCATCTTTTTTGAAACTAATGACACTGATGACACCTCAAAGTTCACTTTGTGGGAGGTCTTCAAAGCTTTCATATGGGGGTGGATTCTGGCCTGTGCTGCAGCCTGCTGCCATTAGCAGGAGCAGAAACAACAGGATCATGTGGATGAGTTGTGGGATAAGAAAAGGGAACTTACAAATTGCCCCCACAACAAGATCCGACACCGTCTCTATTGCAGGACTTATGTGCTCACCATATGCAGCTCAGTCCCCTGACCACCAGGAAAGTGAAACTGGCTGCCTTGCAACTCCGTCATAGGTACTGGGATTTGGGGGGAGAAGGGTGGGTGGTTGCTTTCATCCATGCTGCATAAACTGGAGGCTGAAAGGCACATCGCTGGGTTAAAAGACTCTAGTGGTGTGGAGTGGTGTGTACCCAGTTCCAGGAGATAAATGGCATCATACCGTTCCTTTTATGAGCATCTCTATGCTTCCCATGGTCCTTTGGACCGTGCTAAATTGGATGATTTCCTTGTTGGCCTCCCCATCCCCTCTCGTACTAAATTGGAGAATTTCTTTCTTTGCCTCCCCATCCCCTCTTGTACTAAATTGGAGGATTTATTTGTTGGCCTCCCCATCCCTCTCGTGCTAAATTGGACAATTTCCTTGCTGGCCTCCCCATCCCCTCTCGTACTAAATTGGAGGATTTTCCTGTTGGCATCCCCATACCCTCTACATCAGTGGAACAGAAGGAGGCTTTGGTGGTACCTCTCACTATCTCAGAAATCCATTCCGCAATTACCTTTCTCACTCCCCAAAAAGCTCCGGGAGGTGACGGTATTCCTATCGATTTTATATCAACTAATCCTCACACTGGTTTCTCCCATCTTACAGGCTGTTTTTCAGGAATATCATGCTACAATCTCCCTTCTTCTCACAATGCAGAGAGCCTTCATTGTAGGAAGGTAGGGACCATGCTCTTCCTCGGAGTTACCGACCCATTTAACTGATCAGCTGGGATGTGCAGATCCTAGCTAAGGCTCTTGCCAGCAATTTGGAGCCCCTTCTCCCTCACCTCATTCGCCCATCACAGGTGGGTTTTGTTAAGGGTTGTTTGGCTCTGACAATCACAGGGCCATGTTCTCTCTAATGTCCCTGGCCAGTTCCACACCCACTCCAGTGGCAGTAGTCACCATCTGTTTTGAAAAAGTGTTCAGTTCAGGGGGTACCTCCATGCTATCCTGGAACAGATGGGCTGTGAACCCCAGTTTGGGGATTGGATCTGGACTCTCTACAATCAGCCCTCTGTCTTTGTCCTTTCCCCTTCCTTTCCTTTATAAAGGACACCCATCAGGAATGCCCCCCCTTCCCTTGCGTTTTTTGTTTTGGCTATTGAGCCATTGCCCTGGGGATGTATCTCCCAATTGCTGGGCATTCAAGCAAGGAATCTGGACTACCTAACATTATTATATGTGGACAATTGTTTGGCATTCCTTTAGAATGCCTGGATGGGGGTTCCTGTCTTAACTGAGACCCTGAGAGCCTTCAAGGCCATCTCTAGTCTTTGCACCAACATTGAGCTCTTGCACCTGTTGTACATCTCCTGAGGCGGCACTCAGTGGACTACAGTGGTCCTTTACAGGTATCAAATACCTAAGTATTAAGGTCTGCTCAGACCAGACGGGGGGGAGGAGAGTATCGAACAGTCTTACTCCCCTGCTTAATTAGCTGCAGGATGACTGTGATTATTAGTCACTGCTCTGCCTGTCCCTTGCAGGCAAGATAGCAGCAGTCAAGATTATTCTGATCCCCAAAATACTTCATTGTCTTTCTCATTTAGACTTGGAGGTTCTGCCCCACTGGTTCTTGAAAATGGAGGCCCTGGTTAGTAAGTTTCTCTTGGATGGCAAGCCCTCTCACTACAGCAGAGCTCATCTGTGAGCCGACTGGTGCAGGCATGACTGGGGGTTTACCTTGATTTTACTTCTACTATGTGGAGTTCAGTATGCGCAAACTCTTTCCTGGCTGTCTGTTGCCTATTAGGCTGCTGCCCCACTTTGGGTTGTGATTGAGCTGCACTGTGATCCTAGTGGGCTTCAGGCAGCCCATTTGTTCTCCTCCCTTCCTGCTCTCTGGAAGGCAGAGCCCACTGTGTTGTCATCCCTGTATGCCTGGAAGAAGCTTGAGTCCTGAGTTCAGCTCTCCCTCATGCCCTGGGCCTACCTTCCTCTTTGGAACAACCCTCAGCTAAAGGTTGGGGGTGCTGTGCTCACTTGGGACACTTGGGCAGCTAGTGGTGCGAGATGTGTTGCCAACCTATGGTAGTCCAACACTGTTCCTCTGGAGTCCTTTGAGAACTTGGTGGCTTTGTTCTGCCCCAACATGACTTTTGGAGGTACCTACAGCTCTGGAGTGCCACTAGCAGCTGCCTCCAGAAGCTCCCATCCCAGGTTCCCTGCTCTCTTCTGCAGCTTTGTTGTCTTGGTTGAAGGCATCTAAAGCAGAGCTCGTCTGAGTTACCAGGCTTTCCTTCAGGCTTCCCTGGACCCTTCTCTGCCAGCACAAATGGTGCCATGCTCTTGCTTTGGATATTTCTGAATATGACTTAGAAACATAGAAACAAAGACTTTGACAGCAGATAAGGACCACTTGGCCCACCCAGTCTGCCCATTTCCCTACCTATTGGATACGTTGTAGATTCTAGTTAATTAACAGCCTACTTCCTCCTACCCCCCACTATAATTGCCTTATGGCTGTCCCATACATTTTTGAATTCCCCCACTGTTTTTGACCCCATAACCTCCTCAGAAAGGCAGTTCCATGCGTCCATGACTCTCAGTGAAAAAATATTTCCTCATGTTGCCCCTGAGCCATCTCCTCTCTATCTTTATATTGTACCCCCTTGTTCTTGCACATCTCTTTTTCCGAAAGATGCTCCCCTCTTGGACTTTGTTGATTCCTTTGAGGTACTTGAAAGTTTCTATCATGCCCCCCCCCCCCTTTCCTCAAGGGTATACTTATTAAGCTCTTGTAGTCTCTCTTCATATGGCTTCTGTTGCAGACCCTGCACCATTTTAGTTGCTGTCCTCTGGACCGCCTCCATCCTGTCTATGTCCTTGCAGAGATGGGGTCTCCAGGACTGCACGCAGTACTCCAGATGGGGTCTCACCAACTGTCTGTAAAGAGGGATAACAACTTATTGTTTTCTACTGGTGATGCTTCTCCCTATGCATCCCAGTATCCCCCCAGCTCTCCTTACTGCCTTCTCACATTAATTGCCTACCTTAAGGTTGTCTGATATGACTACCCCATGTCCCTTTCCATTTTTGTTGTTGTTACTACCCCCCCCCATTGTGTACTCTATGCCTGGGTTTTTGTTTCCCAGGTGCATTACTTTGCATTTCTTTGCACTGAATCTAGGCTGCCATACTTTTGACCATTCCTCCAACCTTGCCAAGTCCCTTCTCATCCTTTCCACCCTCCTTGTGTATCAACCCTGTTGCAGATCTTTGTGTCATCTGCAAAGAGATGACACAATGGTCCCACCTATGGTCCCTCACTCACTGGGCATATCCTGACTCCAGGAGCCTTCTAATTTAGAACAAGCTCATACATATGTGGTACTGCACCTTGGATAAACTGAAATCACTTAGTCTTATGAGTCACGATCTTTGCTGGCATTGCCAGTCTCCGGGCAGATCTCCTCCACATTACATGGAGTTGTCCTATGCTCCTTTCTTTCTGGACCCATGTACACCATTGCTGTGGGGACATTCTGACATTTCCACCTTCCTTTTCCCCTCAGTTATATCTCCTGGGTCTTCCCCTACTACCCAACCCATTCCTGAATGCTAGCTACAATGGTTTCTGAAAGTGAGCATTGTGGCCAAAAGGTTGACCTTCCTGCGAGTGCTCAATGACTTGCTTCAGTTAAATCCTTGCTACACTGGATAGGATGTCCCATTTTGCCAGGAAATCTCTTTCATCCTACCAGGCTCCGTGGGTGCCCTTTCTGCCCTTAATGTATTCCTGGTGAGACCTTCCCACCCTCACTCCATCTGACAGCGGCCCTGATTCAGAATCTGATACCTAATGCTTGATCGATGCTCTGTATTTTGTTTGTTACTTGCTCTGTTATGCTGTGTTGGTTACAACACTTCCTATGTCTAGTTCATTGTACCCATTACTTGTTATTTACTTTGATGTAATTGTAGCAATGCTCATATCAGTTTGTTGTATCTGTTGTACCTGTGATCTGATGTCTGCAGTTTCTTTACACTGTCATGTGTTGTATTTGTACTGAAACTTTTAATAAACCGATTAACTGTAAATTACAACATAAAAAGGTATTTGTACTTAGATGCCTATTAAACATCCAGTATAGGATGCTACATGTCTTGGGGTAGACAACAGAATTACTGATGGTTTATATTGTTCACAGTGGCAGAGGTTTAGGGAGTAAGCACCCATGGTAGAGGAGCAACCACGCTGAGTTCCTCAAATCCTTTGGGATCTATTGAACCTAAAACATGGCAGTCTATCAGCAGTTCCTCTGTGACTGACACAAGGAAGTCCTTCCAAAGAGCAATCAAGCATTTCTTATGGGTCAGGGCATCTAGGAGGAGGGGAGAGCCTGAGTGATGGCTCATGCTGGAGGAACAACTGTGCTCGTACATCGTGGCAACAAAACAGGAGAGTGTGGTTTCAGAGCAATAGTGCAACCCATACCTGGGGTAGCATAGTTTTCAAAGGTTTTAGGATTGTAGAACAATATACATGCCTTCAGGGTGCACAAGGACTTGGAGGACTGGAGTTAGGGGTTGCCAAAACTAGATGATGGCTGGCCCTTGTTCAGCCTTGCAACACTGAAGTGACCAGGTGAGCAATGCTTCCAGGCAGCTACTGAATCCCCTTGTAAGGTGCTGATGTTCCACATGGCTTTTTTAATTGGCTTTTGTGGGGCCTTCAGAATATCTGAATATGTCTCCTAAAGTGGGGTAGCCATGTCTCAGCAAACCTGCAGGAGAGGTACAGACCAGGAGCGGGTTGTTTGTAAAACTCCATAGGAGCAAAACTGATCAAACATTGTGTGAATGCTGGTGCATTATTCTGCCTTCCCTGAGGTCTGCATGGGATCTTCGGTCCATGATCAGATAGTACACAGGCAACAGTACAACTCCTGGTTCTTCTTTCTTCTGGCACAGGAATAGATCACCCTTGACTGTGTACCAGTTTAGTACTTGGAAAGGCCATGGAGTGAGGGGTGCTCAATCTAAAGGAGATCAGCGCTCACTTTTTCCAGAGTGGGGCAGTCATGAATGCAAGGGTGGTTGGTCTGGTGGCTGAAGTCCCAGGCCTTGAAAAGATATACTGTATCTGGCTACACTTGCTTTACCTCATCTCCATTCTGCCTCCTTGCCAGCAGGTGTAAAGCATGGAGCAAGCAGGTTTGGATTTGCAGACAATCCTTCACCTATTGTGCAGAGGAGTGGGCTAGGCAGCCACCAGGTGGCAAGAACCAACTCTTAGAGCCACAAAAAACACAATGGGAATAAGTGCTAGATGTCTGCAAGCCTGCAAGCACAATGCTGGACCAAGACAATTCTGGGAAAGACACAACTGCAGATTACTGTCTGAGGAGACCCAACCTGTTCTCCAGCATGTTTCCGGAGAGATTCAACAAGGGGCAAATTTTAGGGACCAAAATAATCTGGGGAAGATGGAAAAAAGAAAACAAACTGCAGCGTATAGACCAGCAGGTTCTTATAATTGAAAAATGTTCCACTTTGCATGCAGGTCTGTGCGTTTCAGAAAAAAAACACAGAAAGAATTTCAGTACAAAACGTCTGAGCAGCTAGAAAACAAAACCACAATCTCCCCTTGTGGAGGTGTTTAGCAAATGTTTTGTGTTTGTCATTGGTTAGTGCTACTAGAGAAAAGGTGCAGCAAGGGCTTAGCACCGATGTCATTTGAGAAAGAAATACAGATATTTGCAGTTGATCAAAACATTGATAGGGGTTGCTTAGATAACAAATAACATCCCAAAGATTCTTGTTAGTTAGTTAGTTGTTAGTTGTAATAACTCCAACTGCGATAACCCCATAAGATGCAGCATCTTATTTTCATGGTGGTCCCAGGAAAGACAGTGGCAGTGAACAGGTTAAAATAGTCCTGCAGGAATAGTTACATACAGGCTGACATATACACAGAAAAAAACTGTAAAGGTACTGTAAGTGCATTCAGACGGTAATCATAGAAACATAGAAACATAGAATTTGATGGCAGATAAGGACCACTTGGCCCACCCAGTCTGCCCATTTCCCTACCTACTGGATAAGCTGCAGATCCTAGTTAACCAGCAGCCTACTTCTTCCTACCCCAACCCCCTAGAATGGCCTTATGACTGTCCCATGCATGCTTGAATTCCACCACTGATTTTGACTCTAGCTCCTCCGGAAGGCCGCTCTCCATGCATCCACAACCTTCTTGAAAAATACCCTTTAAATTACCTCTGAGCCACCCCCATCTTCAAATTGTGCCCTCTTGTTCTTGCACACCTCTTTTTTGAAAGATGCTACCTCTTGGACTTTGTTGATTCCCTTGAGGTACTTGAACGTTTCTATCATGTCCCCCTCTCTCTCCTTTCCTCGAGGCTATCATATTAAGCTCCTTTCGCCTCTCTCTCATATGTCTTCCAGTGCAGACCCTGCACCATTTTAGTTGCCCTCCTCTGGACAGCTTCCATCCTGTCTATGTCTTTATGGACATTGGGTCTCCAGAACTGCACACAGTACTCCAGATGGGGTCTCACCAGCTGTCTGTACAGAGAGATAATAACTTCCTGTTTTCTACTGGTGATGCCTCTCCCTATGCATCCCAGTATCCCCCCAGCCCTCCTTGCTGCCCTCTCACATTGCAAGTCCACCTTTAGGTCATCTGATCAAAACAAGCTAATGAAGTAGGGCCACCACAAACAAAAATCATGAGTATTGTTGCTGTGTTATTGTATTGAGTATAGTTATTGTGTTATTGTATTGAGTATTTTTATTATATTGAGTATTGTTGTTGTGCTATTGTAGTGATATTGTTGTTGTGGTATTATAGTGAGTATTGTTATTGTGTTATTGTATTTAGTATAGTTATGGTGTTATTGTATTGAGTATTGTTATTGTAGTGAGTATTGTTATTGTGTTATTGTAGTGAGTATTGTCATTGTGGTATTGTAATGAGTATTGTTATAGTTTTATTGTATTGAGTATTGTATTTTAGTGGAGGGGATGGTAGACATAATGGCCATCACAGAAACATGGGCCAACAAATACCAAGACTGGGATCTATTGATCCCAGGGTAAAGAATTTACAGGAGGGACAGAGACAATGGGAAAGGGGAGGGTGACTATATACGTGAAGGAAGGGATAGCATGTGAGAGGGAGGAAGGGCAGGAATGTGGGACAGAGGCCTTGTGGATGCAATTCCGAGACACAAGGAATATAATTCACAGGTTGGGAGTAGTATATAGACCACCGTCTCATGGAGAAGATCTTGACAGGGAGCTAGCAGGGCAAATCAGGAAAATGTACAGAAGAGGTAACACTGTGATAGTAGGGGATCTCCATCTTCCGGGGGTGGATTGGGGTACATCAGCCACCTTGAGTGCTAGGGAGCAGATTCTCTTGGATGCATTCCGGGACTGTTTCCTGGCACAGTTGGTCATGGAGTAGACTAAGTTGGAGAATATACTAGATCTAGTATTGACCAATGGGGAGGCTGTTAGAGAGGTAAGGGTAGAGGAACCACTGGCTGAGAGTGACCACCTCTCGGTGTAGTTCTCAATAAGCATGAGTAGAGAGGTAGTGGGTACAGGAACCAAGGTGATTACTACTTCCTTCATCATGCCAAAATCAGCATGTCTGAAGTTAGAGGGTCACTGAAAGGAATTCATCCTCAATGGGATGCAAACCAGAAATGGGGGAGAAAAACAAATTGGGGCTTGTGGAGGGCACTGAGACATGTGCCAAGGTAAAGAGCATAAAGGGAAGGGCTAAGAGACCAAGTTGGTTGAGCAAGGAGATTTTAGAATTGGTGAGGGCTAAAAAAGCAGCATTCAGGAGATGCTGCTTTTTTTATACCAATTCTAAGCTCCTGCTCAAGCAACAGTCGGTCTTTCCTTCGCTCTTTACCTTGGCACATGTCTCAGTGGCCTCCACAAGCCCCAATTAGATTTTTTTCCCATTCCCAAAAGCAGCATTCAGGAGATCCTCTCCTTGGACCGAGACCTTGTTGTGGTGGAGAGGCTTGTATGTTCCAATGACCCTCAGGGTTATGTTGTCCAGAGTCTCGTACTCCTGGCAGGGTCACGCATGGCGAACAGGCCTGAGGCGAGGTCACAGACTAAGTGTGGTCCAACCTCCAAAGTCCTCAATGGTGGATCAGGCAAAAGAAGATGTTAGGATCTCAATGGCTGTGAAGGTAGATGAAGGCTGCAACAAGATGGGGCTCTCCAGTTGTCTTGGACTCTCCTTGCCACTGGGCGCTAGATCTCCTGCTTGTCAAGTTTGTGTGGTTGCTGTAGGTGCATCAGCTTCCCCACACAAAAAGAAGTCATGTGCAGGCTTCTACCATGGGAAACAACATCCCCGCAACCAACCTTCCAAGCCCTGCGGTAACAGACTAGTGGTGACAGGGACAGACCAGTGAATCCAGCAGTCTCTAGTCATGAATCTGCACGTAGGCAGTGGTAGTTTGATGGTCATCTGGCACCTGGACTGAGACAGGGGTGCAATTTGGCAGCTGCTACTGTGACTGAGCAGTCCTTTTTAGGATCCCTTTTCCTCACCCTGCATGGGGAAGGGGCTAGAAAAGGTGCCCTAAGCCTAGGCTGTCTCACCTTCTCCTGGCTGGATAGCCACATCCACTGGGATCACTCTTTCTGTGGTCAAAACAAGAAACAGACAATGATTTTTGTGACTTGAAACATTAGTACTCTAATGGACAACCAGTATAATGAATCACCAGAAAGAAGAACTGCTATTATCGCCAGGGAACTTGCAAGATGTAACATTGATATTGCTGCCCTAAGCGAGACAAGATGACCAGATGAAGTCCAGTTGAGAGAAGAGGGTGGAGGTTTCACCTTTTTCTGGAAAGGGAAGCCTGCTGAAGACAGACGCATTCACGGCATTGGCCTTGCCATCAAGAACAAGCTCATCAACCAGCTTACAGAGCTCCCAATTGGCATTAATGAACACCTCATGATCCTTCGTCTTAAGCTCAGCAACAATCAGCATGCCACTGTCATCAGTGCATACGCCTCGACACTTAATGCTGACGAGGATGTCAAGGAACAGTTCTACTCCAACCTTGACAGAGTCCTGACCAACACCGCTAAGGAAGACAAGATCATTCTCTTTGGTGAATTCAACGCTAGAGTCGGGCGTGATTCAGATCTCTATAATGGTATCATTGGAAAGGAGGGGGTAGGAAAGACAAACTCCAATGGCATCCTACTCCTGAACAAATGTGTGGAGCATGGCCTGGTCCTCACGAACACCATCTTCAGACAGAGCGACAAGTATATGACTACTTGGAGACACACTCGATCCAAGCACTGGCACCTCCTTGACTACGTCATTGTCAGAACCCATGATCGAAAGGATGTGTACATCACGAGGGCCATGCGAGGAGTCAATGACTGCTGGACAGACCATCATCTTGTCAGATCTGTCACGAACATCCAGCTCACTCAGAAACATCAAAAGCAGCCATAATCAATGCAAAGGAAATTCAACACCAAGTCCCTTCAAGACTCAGTGGTTCAAGAGGACTTCCAGCAACATCTCCAAGCAAGGCTCTCTGCCATGCCTGCAGCTGATGATAACATTGAGAGATACTGGAAGGAGTTCAAGACCGCCATCCACTCAGCATGTGCTGAATCTACTGGCTACGTCACCCGGCATCACTAGGACTGGTTTGATGAAAATGATACCAAGATTTAAGACCTGCTCAACTGGAAAAGAAGAGCTCACTGCACATGGCATGATAACATCTCATGCCAGCAAAAGAAAGAGTCATACCAGCAGATCAAGGCAGAAGCTCAAAGGAAGATCTGAGATATCAAAAACAAATGGTGGCAAGGCAAGGCCAAGGAGATCCAGCTCTATATTGACAAACATGACATGCGGAGCTTCTTCCAGGATACAAGGGCCATTTATGGTCCAAGCTCCCATGGTCCCACTCCCTTCCGATCTCAAGATGGCTTGATGCTCCTAAAGGGAAATGAAGGCATTCAAGCTAGATGGAAGGAGCATTTTGAGACACTTCTGAACCATGACAGATGCCGCTATCAATTGTGTCCCTCAACACCCTGAAAGAGAATCTCTCAACAACCCTCCTACCATCAAAGAAGTAAGACATGCCATTAAGCTGGCCAAAAACAACAAAGCTGCAGGACTAGATGGCATACCGGCTGAAGTCTGCAAGGGTGGAGGCGAAGAACTGGTACTAAAGCTCCACAAACTCATTGTCTGAATTTGGAACAATGAAGAGATTCCAGAGGACTTGAGGAATGCCAACATTGTTACCATCTTCAAGAAGGGAGATAAATCAGTGTGTGGAAATTATCGAAGCATTGCTTTACTCTCCACCTCAGGGAAAATCCTCTCCCTAATTCTTCTGAACCTTCTCCTTCCGATCACCAAAGAAGTCCTGCCATAATCTCAGTGTGGATTCAGACCATCATGTGGGACAACTGACATGATCTTCACTGCCAGGCAGATCCAAGACAAGTGTCAGGAACAACATCAGGACCTGTACATGACTTTCATCGATCTGATAAAGGCCTTTGACTCCATCAATTGTGAAGCCTTGTGGAAGGTGCTGGCCAGATTTGGTTGCCCTACAAAATTCATCAAGTTCCTGAGGCTTCTGCATGACCAGATGACTGCCAGTGTTCTCCATAATAGTTCAAAGACAGAGCCATTCATCATCCAAACTGGGGTCAAGCAAGAGTGTGTCATCACTCCAACCTAGTTCTCTATCTTTATAGCAGTCATCCTAGTCCTCACCAAAGGTGACCTTCCCACTGGAATTGACATCGAATACAGAATGGATGGAGGGCTCTTTAATCTTGGACATCTCCGTTCAAAGACCAAAGTTTGCAAGGCATCCGTCATTGATCTCCATCCTTGAACACACCAGGAGTGACCTCCAGTCTGCGCTACATCTCTTTGGGAAGATTACCAAAGTCTGGGACTCTCACTTAACATCAAGAAGACCAAAGTGCTCTATCAGCCTGCTCAAGGCCTTGTAAATGACCCTCCACAATTCACCATCAAGGGAGAGACCCTGGAGACAGTCGAGCACTTCCCCTACCTCAGTAGCCACCTCTCCCTAACAGTGAACATTGACGATGAGATTCAGCACAGGATCCATTGTGCTAGTACCTCATTTGGGAAACTGCTTCGGCACATCTTCACTGACCGTGATGTATGAAAGGACACCAATATCCAGGTATACAGTTCGGTTAGCATTCTACCCTTCTTTATGGATGTAAAACTTGGGTGACTTACCAACATCATCTAAAAAGCCTGGAGAGGTACCACCAACAATGTCTCTGGACAATCCTCTGAATCAAGTAGGAAGACCACTGTACTAATATTAGTGCTCTCACTGAGGCCAATGTCACCAGCATTGAGGCAATGATCCTCAGACATCAATTCCACTGGACTGGACACTGTATGGATGCCTGACTTTCGACTCCACAAACAAATTTTATACTCTAAGCTAAGTCATGGCCAGAGATCCCGTGGTGGTCAAAGGAAACACTACAAAGACACACTGAAGGCATATCTCAAGAAAACAGATATGGACATTATGAGCTGGGAGGAGCTGGCCACCAACCAATCTCAATGGCGCCAGAATCTCCATCAAGCGGGGGCCTGATTCATAGAGAAACACCTTGCCCTTGAAGCCGAAAAGGGAGAGCATAGGAAGGAAAGGGAAAGAAACCCCAGCCAGCGGGTAGCTCTCCCACATGGAAACATCTGCAATTTCTGCGGATGACTCTGTGGCTGTAGGATTGGATTACTGAGCCACCTCAGGACCCATCAGTGAACTATAGTAGAGATCATCCTCGAATCAAGGGATCACTGCTGCCGATGATTCAGGGGATACAGGAAATTGGGAAATGAGGATTGGGATGAGTACATGAAGAAGTCTAGAGTAGTCACCAGTGGAGTCAGGGTTGCTAAAGTTTCCAAGGAATTGAGGCCGGCATGGGGTATCAAAGGAGGAGAAAACGACTTCTTCAGATACATATGGGAGAAAGGAGCTGTAAGGACCAGATTGTGAGGATCAGGAGGGAGAGGGGGTAGACTGAAAGTGGGGTTGAACAAGCAGAGGCTTTAAATGAGTACTTCTGTTCTGTGTTCATGAAAGAAAAGGGCGGGCTATTTCCAAAGGGGTTGGGGATGGTGGGCAAGGGGGATGAGGAGTTAACAGATGGTGTGATTACTGAGGGAAGGTTATTGGGCCATCTAAGGGCTCTGAGGGTGGATAAAGCACCAGGTCTGGATGGCATACATCCACTGGTGTTTAAAGAAAGGGCAGATGTATTGGCTGGACCACTGACAGATCTATTCAATCCTTCCTTGAAAACAGTGTGTGTGCCACAAGACTGGAGGATGGCCCTTGTGGCACCTCTCCATAAAAGCGGTCCAAAGGATAAGCCGGGTAATTACAGACCAGTAAGTCTAACATCTATGATGGGAAAGCTGATGGAAACAATACTTAAGGAGCGGCTGGTTTCCTTCTTGGATGTCAATGGGCTCCAAGATGCTCATCAGCGTGGGTTTATCTCTGAAGATCCTGTCTGACTAACCTTGTTGAGTATTATGACTGGGTTATGAGGGAGCTGGACAAGGGTCATGCTGTGCATGTTATTTATTTGGACTTCAGCAAGGCCTTTGATTGAGTTCCCATGGGAGACTGGGTGGTAAGCTAAGTAATTTGGGGGTGGGTGCTAAACTGGTTAATTGGATTGTGAACTGGCTGAAGACAGACAACATAGAGTAGTATTATGGTGGGAACTCTCATCTCTGAGAGCTGTGATGAGTTGGGTGCCGCAGGGATCAGTGTTGGGGCCAGTGTTGTTTGGGATTTTCATTGCAGACATCTTGCATGGTGTCAAGAATAAGATCAGCCTGTTTGCTGATGACACCAAGCTGGGGGTGGTGGTGGATGATATAGAAGGTTGGCAGGGGTTGCAGGATGATCTGACTAAGCTGGTGGAGTGGTCAGAGGTTTGGTAGTTGGGGTTTGATGTGAAAAAGTAAAAGTATTACATTTCAGTGCAAAGAATACTAGGATGGGTTACCAATTGGGGGGAGTGCAGTTATGTACTACTGAAGAGGAAAAGGATCTAGGGGTGATGATAACAGCAAATGTAAACAATTCAGAGCAGTGCAGGGGGGGGGGCAGCAAAGACCAACAGGATGCTGGGTTGTATAGTGAGGGGCATCTCCTCCAGAAGTAGGGATGTCATTCTGCCACGCTACAAGTCACTAGTCAGATTGCACCTGGAATACTGTGTGCAATGCTGGTGCCTTTATCTAAAGAGAGATGTGAGATTGTTGGAGGGTGTACAATGAAAGGTGACAATGTTGATTCAGGGATTACAGGATATGCCCTACGTGGAAAGATTAAGGGAATTGAACATGTATTCCCTGGAGAACAGAAGGGATCGGGGAATATGATTGAGACCTTTAAATACTTAAAGGGACTAAATAAGTCTGGTACTGAAAAGATATTCAAGCTGTGGAAGGGGAGGGACATGAGATGGCATAGACTTAGATTGGAAGGAGGTAGGTATAAGAGGGAAATGAGGAGGCTCTTTTTCACAGAGAGAATAGGGCAGTTTGGAACTCTTTGCCAGAGGAGATGGTATCCTGTAGGATGGTGGGTAGTTTCAACAAGGGTTGGGACAGGGAGGGGGGATATTTGGGATGGTAGAGGAGGGGGAAGGGGCAGCTGCAAAGTAGGGGTTAGCTGCACACTCGAGCAGACTAGATAGACCTTGATGCCTAATTTCTGCTGGAAATTTTCGTATGTTCATATGCAATACGATCATGGTCTAGTAGATGGGAATTCAGGACAAAAACAGGAACAGGGGGAGTTTTAAGGTGGTTGGTAAGACTGGATGTGAACATTGCAAGCTAGAAGCATTCCTCAGCTGGATAGTTTTTTCCAGGTATCTGGTACTGCAAATGCAAAATCCTTTCTACCAAAGGGTACTTGGGATAACTGCCCATGGGGCATAATAAGGTGTCTGGGCTGCTCTTACCCTTGATGCAAACAACTTCTGACTTGCATCAAGTTAAAAAAGTAAACTATGTACATCTGCCTTTATATTCCTATTGCCTTATATTTATATTGCATATATATTCATTTAGTACTTTGTCCATTGCGTAGCCTTGTGTCACATGATTTCAGGAGTCATCGCTGATGTTATTTTCTAATTTCTCCTTACTATGATTCTATTGTTTTATTAATTACTGTTGTTATTTCATGAGTGCATTGAATAGTATTTTATAGTATTGCATGTATTGCCTTGTTTATTATTTTGTGTGTAACCTCCCAAGTCGTGCCTAAAAATAGGCATTTGATTGCCTAGTGCACTTGCCTGGTTAACAAAAACTAAATAAATTACCCACTTAAAGTGGAACAGTCAGCACCAAAAGCCCCCCCACACAAGGTTAGGGTGGGTCTTATTTTGCAATTTGTGTGCAAATAAACATATTTTTGCTTACTGTTTACTGCATTATAATAGATCATACCTGGCTGATCCTGTTGACTCCCCAGCTGACATTTGCTGTAACCAGAAATCCCAGAATCCCCCACAGCTCATGTCAGAGCTGAGCTGCAGCCATGTGAGATTCTATAGCCTGCAGTACATTAGAACTTTTATAAACTCTGATCAGCTGTTTACCAGTCCCGCTATTCTCCTGAGGCTAAGTTCAGCTCTCTGTGACTGTACATTGCCTTGGGAGGACAGTGGGAGTGGCAAACAAAAGATAAGAGCTTGTTTATAAAAACTCTAACATGTGCTTCAGGCTGTTGAATCTTCCACAGCTGCAGTCCGACTCTCATGTCAGCTACAGGGGAGTGATGGATTCCTGGATACAATAAATGTCAGGGTGACAGGCAGTAGAATCAGTCATATACAATCTAATATACTGCAGTAAACAGCATGTAAAACAATTTCATTTGCACACAAGATGAAAATCTGGACCAGCCCCACACTTGACTGTGGGGTTCTTAGGGCTGATTGTTCCCACTTTAAAGTTACAAGATAATCTGGCCAAGTTATCCATCATCCAAGCTTTAGTATAAAAGCATTTGTTTGTCACTGTCTGTTTTATTCCCCTTTTTTCAAACCAGTTTTTGCTTCTATAGTTCTGTCCTATATTTCTATACATTTTGAAAATTCAAGTCATCCCAAAGTTTAAGCAATAAAGATAATGGACCCCATTCATGAACATAGCCACCTATGCTGAGATGGAACATAACGGTGGATGCAGTGATGTGTGTAATGTGATAACCATCTACTAGTTATGTGCATATGGTTTTGATATAAGTATATATTTTAGACTTCTGCTTAGGAAACAGGCCAAGCGGCAAAGCAACATGGAACAGGGATTTGAACAAAGAGAAAAGAAGAGTTTGCCCCCTCACTAACCCAGTGGATAAACTAATTGAGAGCTTCCTTTTGACACCTACATGTCAGAAACGTCTGTTAGCAGCAATACACCAGGTTGTAACAGGTTATAAAACAGCCACTGCTTTGAACCTAGGAAACTAGCCAAAAAAGACTGCATTTTTACAATATCAGGAGGTAAGCCAACCCTGACAGCTGCCTGTGAAAATTCTCACAGCTAAGAGAGGTGCTTTGCAGGATGTTGTTCTGAGAGATCAAAGGGATATTCTGTCCTGTCATAATTCGTGCTCTGTGGCTCACTAATTAATATATATATATATTTTTTTATTGGAATATTTAGCAGGGTGCAGTGGCATATGACTAATTCAGTATGCAGGAATGAGAGTGACCTCACAGCCAGCATCACCACAGAGCTGTGACCTCACAAGCTGGATGGGACCCCTTTCCCTCCTGATATTGTCAAGTTGCTGAGGGAACATTGGACTCTTTTTACTTTTGGACTCCTGAAAGAACACACTCTTATTCCAACTTTACAAGACTTAACAAACTTGTGTTCTGGACTTCAGAAGCATTTCTACCAAAATTAGGTAATTTCAGCACTACTATTTATCAACGGAAACTAGAGTAGGATTAGGTACTCAGTATAAGGCGGTTTGTTTATAATTGTTCATTTATTTTTCTGACTGTACCATTAATGTTATATGTTCTGTGTTTTGCATTTTATTTACTGTTTTTAATTTTAGTAAACTCTGTTTTCCTTAAAATGCTGCCTGAGCCATTTTCTCATTTTGAGTGTGAATGCTGGGACAGTGTTGATAATTCTGACATAACTGTTAATGTGCTATAGTGTGTCACCCCATGCAGCAAGGTAAGGAAATACCTAGGTCTCAAATGAGTGAGAAGGAGGCTTGTGAACCAGGTTGTGCGCCAGCTGGGTTAAGTATTGCACTGATTTCCCTGAAGAGGGTGTAATATTTGGGCCTGTTACCTGGGCATGCTAGTGAAAAAGGATTTATAGTTGACCTCAGAACTCGAGACTGGTAGTTGCTTGGACCCAAAACAGACAGGATAGTGTCCTTGTTTGTCTCCTGTTCACATATTGCACTTCGAGGTTGGGCACTGTGGGGAGCAGAGGGCCTGACCCTCAGAGTGTATTTGTGACAATGTGCACCTGTGGAGGCAAGCAAATCCCTCAGTATTCAACAATAGCCACATGCGCTGACACAGTGATGCACAAGGGCATGCATGGGGTGTGCAGATCAGGGAATAGGGGGACTGATGGCAGCAGAAACACCTCTCATCCCTACTATATAAGGTGAAACACATCACAACATACATGCAGCTAATCGACATGCACACATGAAAGTGTATGCAGAGTTGCAAACATGGAAACACAGGCACAGATCACACAGAGCAGTAGCAAGGGTAGGCAGCCTGACAATGGGACCCTGGCCCCAGGATGGGATGGTAGAGTTGGATAGTGGAGCTGCACCGCCCACCATGGACCATGGCCAATGCCGGGGGATATCTCACACCAGGTTTTCTAACTTTAGCACCAAGCAGGTGGCCATGCTCATAACCGTGATCCGAAGCCTCTACAGCACCTTTTTTTTGTTTTTTTTAAATATTTGAAATTTTTTATTGAGTATTTCAGTGCAGTAAGGCAAATTGATATGCACATATACAATACAGAGTTTGAGATATGTGTAGGATCATTATTGGAGTACCATGGCAATATTTGCTTAGTCAGACTGTACTACACTTAGGAGACATAATGAACAATACCTGCACTGTTTTATGAATAAAAACTGAAATGATTAAAGAAAACAGAAACAGTCAAACAACTGTGCACTGTTTTCTGCTGATTAGTATGACTGTCTAGTCCATAAGGTATGGAATGTGTAGTGATAGATTTGGAAAAGGAATCAGATTATACAAACTTTGACTATGGATGCCCTGACCAGCTCCAGATGCCATGATACCATATATAGGGGGACTGGCTTCCAGGTTAATAAGAGAAGGGAATCATCTTTCGCCACACTATATAATATCCAATGGGTCCACCACTCTAAATGGTGTTGCTCTTTATCTCAGAGGGCAATGGTAATGGTTTCCATTCTGTAAATTTGGTGCAACTGTGAGTGGCACTCCATGAAGGAAGGTGTAGTTGGAGAGAGCCAGTGGCATGTTATACACTTTCACTGCTGTTAGAAAAGTGCTGAGGAGTTAGTTTGCTAACTTTTCCCTACACCAGGTCGATTGCTGTAGCAAAATAAAAAGTGAAGCTGAGAGAGTGACAGGTTGAGAAAAATTTATGGTGAGTGTCTGTTCAGGGGCTGATAAAATAGCCAGCCCAGTGGTGCAGTGGGCCAAGGTGCTATGCACTTTACCTCCTACCACACTGATGGCTCAAGTTCGGGAATGAGCTTGGGCTGCCGGGGATCAGAAGGGAGGTGGCAAGTGTCCACTGAACAACTCTCCTCTCCCAGGTTGGGAAGCATGCTGTCTTGGTCCTGAGCTGCCACCTAGTGGAGGCTGGGCAGTAGTGCTAGAAATATGAACAATGTTGAAGGAAGGGGCCATGGTTCCGTAGCATGTGTGCGCATCCACACATACATGATTGTGTGCCACTGTAGCTGGAGAACATGGGGAAAAACAGAAAATGGTTGGTGCAAGCTTAATGAAGCCATGCCAGCCTATACCTGTCCCTGCATCCCCACCTGGACCACTGACCCAAGTTCTGGATAAGAGACATCAGGTAGGGGTTGAAGTCCTTCCCTTTCCTGGCCCCACCACAGGGGTGGGAGGGGGAATCCAAGGGGGAAATAGGGGCAAGGTGAGTCTAAGGGAGACAGATGCTGTGGGGGGGACAGGGCTGAGCAGTCCATCTGTGTCAAACAACAGGAGAAAAACCTTTAGGGCAAGGGCTAATACGAAAGGTCGGAGTGCTGGGCATGTCCAAAGGATGTGAGTATGCGTGGGTGTCTGCTCACCACAACCTCTCCAGCAGACAGGAGTGGCTGCTGTGCCTCTATGAACTTGAATAATCAGGTAAATAAAAAATCAAAGTAAATGTTTCCAGGCATATTTCTGCCATTCGGGGGAAGAGGTCAACTTACAGGCATACATACAATATCTTTGCCATTGTGCGAAAGTAATAGGGATATTGAGCTCCTGACTCCATTTCCCTTGGGCTAATAAAGTTTCCTCACAAGTGGAAGCTGCTATGGCTTTGTACTAGTCTGAAATACTGTATCCAACCAGACAGTGCAATATCAGAGAGCTTTTTGTGCATAGAATGGGGCCGGGGGGGTGGTAAATCTTCAGTTTCAGTTCAGTTATAAGAGAGGTTCAAGGAAAGCAAGTACATCTGCACCTGAAAGTATCTAGATTGATCAGTTCTCCCTAGTATTGGTGAATCTAATAAATCTTGAAAGGAGCTAAAGCCTGTAGGAGAAACATTGTATGTGAGACCGAGGTCTCTCTGAAACAAGAGTCTAAAAATGAGGTCCAGTCTATCTGTCTGGCACAAAATGTGTATGGTAAGCCACTGGGAGTAGAGAGGAGATTGCATCTTTGAGGCCAAATTTATGAACAATGGAGACCCACATAGAGCCAAGAGCATGAACACCTGGATTAGTATGGGTATCCAGTGCACAAGGTGACTGAAATTGGGTGCCAACAAAAATGGTGACTGAATTATGGCACCTGTGTTCACAGCTACCAAGGAGGGGGGGTGACCGGATACTGGGGTGGGCAAAAAACCACGACGGGAAGTAGTGGGTATACATGCATGCACCTGTGGGGGGGAGGGAGGCAGGAGAGGGATGATATGTGGGAGATCGTGTGGCTGGCAGCTGCCGAGCTGGACTGCTGGTGTCATGGGAGGGTGGTTGGCTGGGAGGCACAGGGTACAGGGTTCAGATCCAACGTGGTGCATGTTTTTGTTTTTTTTTTGCCAGCAGGCGGCATGTATTTATTTTAAGTTTTTCACCCCCCTTGACATGTACCCCCCTGGAGTTGAGAATCCATAAGTAGGAGGATGCAGGGGGTTGTACAATGAGACCTGTAGGTCTTGGGTGTTATTTTTGTCTGTGCTGCTAGTGTGCATTGCCAAAATTGATTTTCAGTGATGTACAGTTGCCATAACGGCGATCGCTGTTATGACATGGAAGCATTAGTATGCTTGACAAATGCCCAAAGTGATCCCTCTCCAAAGAGCCAGCTGGTTAGAGGATGATCTGAAAGAAGATCTATCTCAATGCATACCCAAAGTTGGGTTTCAGGTGGTAGAACCAGTAGAAAATAGCAGAGAGAGCCGCAGCTGCATGATACAATTCTAAGTTAGGGAGACCGAAGCTTCCCTGACTGTTGGGTAGTTGAATGGTAGAAAGTTTTATTCTAGGAGAACAACCAAGCCAGATAAATCTGGAGAGCTGACGGTGTCATACACTTCAGTTCTTAATAGAAATATGGAAGAAAGAGAGAGAGAGAGAGAGAGAAAGAGACAGATTGAATAAAGAAAAGAAAGCAAGGTGTAACCATCATGTTTACAGCATCAACTTGATAACGAAATGAAATCGGCAGTAAATTCCAGCGGTCTAGATCCAGCTGCAGTTGTGGTCAAAGGGGAGAATAACTGACCTGAAAAAGATGTCCCAAATTCAAAGGTAATTGAACCCCTAAGTAGTTAGTGGATTCACGGATCCGGTTTAAGGCATATGTATGTTGGGATTTTATAGGAGTCCAATTGAAAACTAAGACATCCGCCATCTTTATCTGGTTCATTTTATAGCCAGAAAGCTGGCCAAAATATTTTAATTTTTCTAGCATGCGGGATAAGAAGTATCAGAGTTAGTCAAATAAAGAAGAATGTCATCTGCATATAGTGGAAAGCCAGTGCTCCGACCCCCCTACCTGCAAACCTTCAATATCAGTTGCCTGGCAGTCTGGCAGATATACTGAGCCAGAGGTTCTAAATACTGCAGCAACTTGTATGGCACTAGTCACTGGAGCACCCACAGAGTGCAAGGCATGGACCTGGCTCATCACACAGGCCACTGTTAATGTCTGTGGACCTGAACTGTGGACCCTGAGTACCATCAAGCACAAATGGTGTGACCTACAGGTCACCACCAAATGAAAGTGGTATTTGGTCCAGCCACCAGACTGGTGGTGAGCCACAACCATCAGGCCCCACAATGGATCTCATGTCCATCGAGGCCAACATTGCTGAAGCCCTGACAAAGGAGGTGCTTGACAGGGGATGTAATGGGCACCATACCAGTTGAGTGCTCCCACCCCCCACCCCCGAAATCCAGCAGGAGAGTGGCAGCTCTCTTCTACAGACACTGCCCATGTGGAAACAGAGTGTCCACAGGACAGAATCCCACCACTGTCACCTGCTACAAGCAGCAAGCAGTGGCAGCCCACAGCCAGGCAAACTGTGGCACAGCAATAATTGTGCCCTGAAGTCATGCCAGACATGTAACCATGTTGCCTTCTCTGCAGGTTTACAGTGATGTATGCAATTCTAAGAATATTCTATGTATTGTAAATTCCTCTGCTCGTGGATTTGTTGTTTATGCATCCACTTGCTGCACATAAGTTAATCACTACTACTGGTTGCAGGGTCTGCGAGAGGAGCCATATGAGGAGAGATTAAAGGAGCTTAATATGTATACCCTTGAGGAAAGGAGGGAGAGGGGGACATGATAAAATCCTTTAAGTACCTCAGTGGAATCAACAAAGTCCAAGAGGGTAGCATCTTTCAGAAAAAGAGATGTGCAAGAACAAGGGGACACAATTTGAAGATAAAGGGGGGACGGCTCAGGGGCAAAGTGAGGAAGCATTTTTTCACAGAGAGGGTGGTGGATACATGGAACAGCCTTCCTGAGGAGGTCATGGGGTCTAAAACTGTGGAAGAATTCAAGAATGCATAGGTCAGACATAAGGCAATTCTTGTGGGGGGGTAGGAAGAAATAGGCTGTTGGTTAACTAAGATCTGCAGGTTATCCAGTAGGTAGGGAAATGGGCAGACTAGATGGGCCAAGCGGTCCCTATCTGTTGTGCTCTCGGTATTGCAACTCTACTGTATATTCTGCGTTTATTATATTGTATGCTATCCACTCCCCCCATCCCCAGGACGCATCTGGAATCGAGTGTTGCACCGCTCAGTATGCCTTCCTGGTAAAACTTTTAAATAAATATATATGCAGTGCCACAGGAATAGGAGTAGAGTGTGATGGTGAGGAGAGTGAGGAATGCCTGGCCAATGGAACAGGATACCACCCAGGATGGTACAGGGCTCTTACACCTGTACTCACCCCAGCTTGAACAAACGGAGTACCAATAGACACAGGCATGGCACCCAGTACCTCACAGCAGCACACACAGGGCATAGCCAGCCATAGTGTGGCCCCATCAGTACCACACCCACCACCACTGGGACATGAAGGAACTGGCTAACCTGAGAAGAATAGGGGTACACATGTCCACCGCTGCAACACTTATGGGCTTAACATACACAAATGGTTACATACCCATGGGCACAGGCTGCTGAGTTGCGAGGTATCCAGAAAGAGCTGTGCAGGATAGGGGACTTCCTTGAACAGCAGGTCATGTAGCAGACCATGTCCATACAGCAGCCCAGTGCACAGTCTGGCACATGTGCCCATGTACACACACAGACTTCGCCATTGAGGGATAGAGTGGTACTAGTGGAGTAGGCCACAAGTCCACAACAGCGCATGCCATACCCTGCCCAGCCTGGCACATGGGATGGCAGGCAAGGGACTGGGCAATGCAGCTTGGCACATGCTCATCTTCCCACAGTTGCAAGGCACAGTAGATGACCCAGGCACTGCACCACACGTGATGCATCTGGACACCACCAGGTCCTCCCAGGGTAACAATACAGTTAACATTTATACATCACTGTGACACTTCCCCGGAGTATTTCACCACCCAACCCATGTCCACAAAGCACTGCCGCTCCCCTCCCCAGTGGGCACTTCAACCACTGAATGCTTCCTGCACCAACAGATGCCTTGTGTGTTTGCCAAATAGCCCACAATCCTGCTGGTGCACACCGACTGCTACTGTATCTCCAAGCTCTCCACCATCACTGTCCAGTCAACCCTCATCAGGTAAGTGCTCTGGCATGGGTATGCAGCATCATACTGCCAGACTGTGTGGCATGGTGCATGCAATAAACCCCCGGCACTCCTTCCCAGGGGCCAACATCATGGTGCCTCCTATTCAGTGCAGGAAGCTTAATGTTTGCTCCACAACAGCATGGGTCCTATGGTGCTCCTCACTGTACCTCTCCTCAGCCTCTGTGGAAAGTGGTAGGTAGGGTGTCAGTAGGAATGGCCTCAGGGGGTAGCCACTGTCACCTGTGGGGGGCAGCAGAACACAGTCAGGCACTGTATGCACAGCTGTAGGAGGGCACCTGTGGAATATCACACATGCACTCATTGAGCAGTCAATCCACCTGACCCTCATGGGTCTCCAGCAGCATCTGTAGCCATGGCTGGCCGAATATAAAAGCATCATGGCAGGACCCCGTGTACTTTGCTGCCTCATTCGTGATGACACTGTCAGCTTTGCAGGTCACCTGCATGTTGATGCTGTGGAAGCCTTTCCAGTTGCAATATCCCTCCTCATTCCATGCTGGAGACAGTAGTGCCATGTGTGTGCAGTTGACAGCTTTGAGCCCATTTGGTAATTGATGCAGTGCATGGAACCCCACCTTAGTAGCTCCCATGGCTGGCTCCATGGCTGAAAATGATATGTAGCTGGCTACATAGCAGCAGACAAGGATGTCAGTCACCTGGTGCAGTGTGCAAGACTCCATGGCCTGACTGACATCTATTATGTCTCCCGCCACCCTCAGGAATGAGCTGGTGAAATAGTATGCCAGAGCACACAGTAACTTTTTCTCCACAGGCAGTGCACAGGATCATCCCATGGTGGGTGCAGTGCCAGCCCGTATCACTCCACGCAAGTCTTGAATGGCAGCATGGTCCAGGCCGAACTGCTGGATGCAGTTTATATGGACTAGAGTGGTCTGCCCGCAGGCAAGGCCTGTACACCTGTAACCTATGGTGGCATCTATGGTCTTTTTCCTGCTGTGGCTGATCTCCAACAGGAATATGCCTAGCAAATATGATAGGCACATCCTGCATGTTACCATAGGTGTTGCACAGGTAGTGGTCCATGGGCTACCTTAGAATCATGCCTGTAATACATCCCCATTATATGTATCCCTGGGAAGCATGCTGGAGCCATGAGCTTCTTTCTAGCTCTGCCACATCTGGGCATGAGTTCTCACCATGGGGCATGGCATGCACACCCCTAGGGATGTTGCCATCTGTGTGGGACATAGTTGACAGGGAGCAGTGGTGATGGAGGAAGCTCAGAAAAGGGATACTGGTGCAGATGTGGGCAGTGAGCTTATATACCACCATCCATCAAGAGGTGCCTGCCCTGTGCCATAGTCTACAGAGGGCTAGCATGATGTCCTGCCATGATGATATGGGACAAATAGGGGCCATAACATGGTCACCACTTGCAAGCACAGGGCTGGGGGGGGAGGGTTTCAGTTATGGTGCAGTGCAAGGATGCAGATGTGTACCACCTTACTATCCCCATACAGGGCCATCCTGGGAGGCTAATGAGGCTGACACTATAGCTGCAGGAGTAGCATGGGCCCAGTGCCATTTTAGTGGCAGCCAGAAGGGACCAGTCACAGATGGAGCTGCCAGAAGACCTGAGGCAGAATGGTCATGCAGGAAGAGGTGATTATATGATTCTATGGGGGATCATGGAGCTATCTCAGGTAAGTAGATCTGTATTTACTTTAGGATATTACAGCTCCTGGACAAGGCTGCCATGCCACCAATGGGGGGCACACACTATACCTGTGGACAGGCATATTCCTCCACAGGTGGCCTGTAGCACTATTCAGGGGCCATTGCATGGATTGTTTCCTAGAGGGCCACATGACAGTCCCCCTGCAACTATGGTTGGCCTTGGCTACAGTGCCAGCACTATGCCCCCTTTGTTCTCACAGAGTACTGTTACATGGTGGCATGGCATGCCAGGGTGTCTACCTGTTTGTGTTGTTTCAGGCTTTCCAAGAGCCCCTATGCTATCTCATCTTGAGGGCAGTTGACCAATTCAGCCCAAATGCTTTAACACAACCATTATCAATCCTGGGAGGCAGCAGCAAGTAGTCAGATGATGTTCAGCTCCAGAGGGTCATGGTGCCATAGCCCACCCTACCTGGCCAGGACTGTGTTTGGATGGTGTGGACTTTGGTGCTGTGCAGCAGACACAGCTGCTCAGAGAGCAGGTGATTTGTGGACACTTACTGTACATGTGCTGGACTTAGCCAGTGTTGTGCAGTAGCATGCCATGCAACATATCTCATTGAGGGTCGTTGGGACATCTAGTAGCAGCAGGCTGCTTGCCACAAGAAATGGTGCTGTTTGGGGGTCTTCAGTCAACCTTAGAGTTCCTCCATTGGGTGCCTCAGTATAGGGATATTGGTGCCATGTCCCTGAAGCAGGTAATGTAGGATGTGTTACCCAGTGTACTTGTGTGTTCACACCTGTGTAGTGACTCACTATGAATTGTTCCACAAATAAATGGCTTCTACTGCACTGCCACATGTGTCTGTGGAGGTTCATTACCTGGGCCACTTGAGTGCCTACAACTCTGGCACATCACCACTATGCCTGGTGGGCACCATGGCAGTCATGTGTGGGTGGCATGGTCTCAGTTGGTGGGGGGAGAGCCATAGAGAGTGGGGCCCTATGGCCTGTGCCTCTGCTACCAGGGGGAGGCTGATCTTGTGCTCTGCTCCCAGGTTTACAGCAGGGGTCTGCCTGACAAAAGTGTTCTGCAAGCTGTGCACATTCCTTTTCAGCACTACCTGCATTATATATGTGCAGTTTGCAGCAATTGTGTGTCATATCCATCTAGCACACCCCCATGCACATCCACATGGCCCTGGCCCTTGGTATGCACATGCTGTGTGTGCACATGGTATGTACTGTGGCACATGAGCTGGTGGCTATCACTCAGTTGTGTCTGTATTGGTATATTGTGGCTGTGCATGCCATTCTGGTGGTAAATGCATGTGATTCACGCATAGGGACATCCGCATAGCGGATACACTGCAAGTAGCCAGTTGCATGGATTGTTGAATAGGAGGCCAGTATTTGTACCCAGCTTCAGCTAATATGACAAAAGGAGTGATGTCACCTGCACTAAGATGAAGAATGTATTTTCCAGCAGTTGTGCTCTCTGGGTTTTATTCCATTCAAATCTATGGGACAGTTTTCCTGACCCATGTCTGGTGCAAGGAGATAGTTTGACAAATAATACCACAACTGTGTATGGTGCCAGAATGTGGATTTTACATCTGCCATAGAAGATGTACGGTAAGTAGTTTGTACATCTAACTTTGTACTCTTCATTAGGTTGCCTTTTTCTTTCGGGTCTTCTAAAATGCTATAACTCTTCTTCAGAATTTTTTTTGGGGATTTGAGATAAATAAAGGAGTGTCCCATTAAATATGACTATCCCAGGTTTTCATCAATCTCAGCTGCATTAACGTTTGTTATAATAGGGCCAAAGTTATCAACCAAAATAGTTTGGGGCATGCCAAAGCAGGCTTTGTTCCACAGAAAGCCCTCTGTCTAGTTTTTCAGGGAGGGACTTGTTTCTGGAGCAAGGTGATACTGTTGCAACAACAGAAACAGTTACAGTATAAACTGCACCACAACGGACACTTCACAACACATGATGCACTTTTAGATATTAAATGTTTTCATTTTCATCTACCTTCTGTGCCACATTTCAGCCACTTACTTCCAGTATCATAGGTCCTTCTCAATATTGGTATGATGTGAATTTTTGATCCATAAATAAATACAGTAAATGAACAGATGACTGAAGAATCACAGCAGTGCCATGGATACTGGGTGACCAAAATTCTTCTTTCCACTCTTGTACTTTTAAAATAATGCTTTTCTAACAAAAACAAATGGATAGATATATCCCCCCTTAAGAACCCCAACTCATCAGTATCCCACCCATTCATACTAATGAGCTAATATGGGCTATGTGACATGGTTGTATTTCTACTTTCTGCCCACTCCGTACCAGACTAACAATATACATTCAACTTTATTAGTTTGACTACTAATAATGTAAAATATGCCAATTTATTAATCATAACTATATGTATTTCAAATGTTCTTTACATTTCAGGAATTAGATTTGATTAGGTGTACTGTATGTTGTGCTACTATGTACAGTATTATATGCCCAAGGGTGGAAAAGGACCAGTTATCACAGACATTTGTGACTTAATCTGGTAGTCTGCAATTCCAGCTAAATCCCATGCTGATGTCCTTATATAAATCAAAATGTTTTACTTTGCTAGGAATTAGAGAAACTCATAAGAGTGGAAATGGCTCATGCTAATTGAACATATGCATTTTGTGATTGCCCTACATTCACAGATGATTTGCATGGTAATTCATTTGCCCTCCATATGCAATGTTTTGCCATTTTGTCTATACTGCACTCAGCATATGCTCATTTTGTGATCCTCATTGTAGCCACATCATCTGACTGGCTGTATTTTGTTTGTAACTGTGCTTCTCCCCTTCCCCATTCCCCTGGGTCACACCTGGAAATGAATCTCAAGTCAGTATGCCTCTCCTGGCTACCAATTTTGAATAAATAAATAAAACTTTGGAATTTTAGAAATGCTTACATGAGACACAATCTTATAAATGTATATAGGGGACATAGTGTGTTCGTGTCTGTCTTATGGTGTAACAAGGGTCTCTTGCTCACATTGGTTGAAATGACCACAAAGTGAAGCTGAGTGGTTCTTTCTGCACAACCAGCAGGAGAAACCCTTGTTACATCATAAGAAACACACATTACAACATCCTGTTTGATATTATTGTGAATGGCAGTGGTATGCCAATAATATCTCTATGGACTGTTTTTATAACAACATTGTTTTTAAGTTTGTAAATTTTTGGTCCCACCTAGTGACTTTTGGGTATCTTCTGACACTCACCAGTGGGGAGGCACTCAACGTCCTTATGGGTGTGGCACAGTCGTGCTGTAGCCATATGATGTTGGTTTCACACAGCAGTATAGAGGCCATAGGATGTTGCATTCAGTGCAGTGGTGCAGAGACTATAGGCTGCTTGAAAAAATTTAAGTTGTTTTTTTTTGGGGGGGGGGATTCTAAATATGATGCTGATGGTTATGGGAGAAGACCATGTTTAAGGAGTTTAACAAGTTTGGTGCTGTGGTGTGGAGGCCGTGGCTTATAAGAAAAAAGAAAACCATGTTTTTAAGACAGTTTTCAAAATAAAACAATTTTGTTTTAATTTTCCTATTAAAATTACAAAAGATATGGGCTCTGCACCACCGTGCCAAACTTGCTAAACTCTTTAGAATATGGTCTTCTCCTGTAATCATCAGAATCATATTCAGAATGAGCCCAAAAAATAAACAAATAAAAACTTATAGACCACAAAAATAGGAGCAAGCATGTCAAACACATAGTTCAAGGAGAAAACTGTACACGGAAAAGCTACAGATGTTCTTCTCGCTGGTTGGTTGATGGCATTCCATTCCCATAAAATAGTTATTATAGTACTCGGAATGTTTAGAAATAAAGTCTCATTTCCTTTTGAAATGTTTTACTGCTCCTTTGCTGGCTAGGGGAAATGCCCCATCAGTCATTATTGGAGGCACCCAGCCCCATCACCCATCTTCCTTGGGGATGTGCCTGCCATTCCAAAGACTCTGTGGCTTGGGCCTCATGGTGGGCCCCCTGAGACTGGGTACCAAGATCCCAAGGAGGAGACTGAGATACAGTTGAAGAGGCCTGACCTGGATTAATGGGCATGGGGCCTGCTCGTCATGCCCTTCATTGGAGGGGAATTCATCGCCTCCTATCCCTGAGTTTGACGTCATTGTGGCTGTCCACATAGCAACATAAGCAGAGTATGCCCCGCAATGGCCAGCACCAGCTTCTCCTTCCTGAACTTCAAGACTTTCCATCTGCACCACCACCTGGGGTCTTCCAAGTGGTGGTAGTGCTGCAGAGTACTGCGGATCCTCCCCACCTCTGCTTGCAGGAGAACTGCACCATCTGGAATGTTCAGTCCTCCTCCTCTGACCAGTCCCTAATAACCAGGGCTTACTCTTGAACCCCAATCCCCAGTGCCCTCAGCAGTATCTCTACCACTGTACTAATGGCCCTGCTGAACTAAATAGTCTTGATTGGCTAAGAACAATGTCATGATTTATAATATAGTAATGAACAAAGCAGTCATAAGCCATAAACATTGTTATGTCCTTGATCATACTGCAAGTATTACACCATGTAATAAAATTGTTAAATCTGCTGAAGCCCATTTACAGTAGTTATAATACAAATTAACATAAAATAAGGTGATCTCCATTTGCCTCTGTGCAAAGAATGTATTTGTACCATGGGCCTCGGAGACCAACCAATCAGAATGGCAGACTGGCACCTTACCTTCATTGTAAATCCTCTGGTAATCACCACAAAAGGTGTCAGCTAGCCGCATCTTTAAAAAAAAACAATCCAATGCCGAAATCATGGAACTGCGACTGCCATCTTGTTTCCCCGCTAAGCAGAAACCATAAAACAACAGCTCCGTACATCAGGAAAACAAAACAATATAAAAACACTGATTTAATACTGAGTGTCTTATTAAGCATTATACCAAGTACTGCTTTTTTTTAAATAATAAAAAAGCGGTACTTGGTATAATCGCAATAAGTCACTCGGGGATCTGGGTTATCGGGTGATTAACCACGGCTGGCATGGATTTACCCACTCAGTTGCGCCTCATGGGTAGACCACCCCAGACATGGTAAATCCCCTAATAACCCACACCTCCTTGTGGCTTATTGCTTAAATGTTTTACAGTCTTTACAAAGATATACAGGGGAATACATGGATTGTGAACTGGCTAGTAGAATGTTGTAGGGAACATGCACCATCCTGTTCACATTTCTTGATGTAATTGTAAATTTGGGCATGTGTGAAGTCCATCTAATAACATCACTCTACTGTTGTGTGTATTTGCTTTGAATTAGTTCTATTTGGTTCCCTTCTTAGGGTCCCTGTGCAATGCAGACTTAACACTTCTGGAACCCAGTGACATCAGCTGAGCTGAAACCCAACATGAATAGAGTCAATGTAGGGTTCAGCTCAACTGAGGTCACTAAGTGCCAGAATTCATAGGTAATTAAAATGTGAATATAGGGTGTCAAAAAGGCAGTACGAACAAAAGACCCTAAATAAGGGGACAAAATAGGACCATTTGAAAGAAACACACAAACTAGTATACTGGGTTATTAAACAAACTTCACATCAGTGTTCAAATTACAGGGGGACTTGCCAGTGGTCAGCCTCCCCCTCCAGCTCTGAAGTGAGCCTTGGTAGCTAGCGCATCACTGCCATTTACTTATAATAGGAAGGGGGCTCAGTGTAAGGATAGAGCCCTTATGGCCTACCCCAGCTCCCAAAGCTCCTAAAGTGCAATTCCAACAGTGCTTCACATATGACCAAATTTACATACAGTACATATATACAAACTTGCCAGCAGATGAGGCCTTAAAGTCTATCACGTCTGCTCGAGATGCAGCTCACAGTTTAATCACTGATACTGCCCCACCCTCCCCCCTTCCATACATCCCTTCCCAGATTTCCAATCTGCTCACCCCAACTGGTCCCCTCCTCCCAATCCGAACTTTACCCATGTATCTGTCCCATCCATTCTTAAAACCGCCCACTGATTCCATTGATGTCACCTCCTCAGGTAGTGCATTCCAAGCCTCCACCACTCTTTCCATGAAATAATGTTTTCTCAGATCCCTTCTGTACTCCCCCCCCCACTACCAATTTTAGGCTATGTTCCCTCATAGTCCTTTCTCCCTTCAGTCTGAATAAACCCTCTGTGCTTAATCTTTTGATACCTTTCAAGAATTTAAATGTCTCAGTCATGTCCCCTCTGTCCTCTCTGTCCTCCAGGGAGTACATGTTTAGCTCTCTGTCTTTCCACATAGGGCTTATCCCCCATTCCAAGGATCATCTTAGATGCCCTCCCCTGGATCCTCACCAGAAGTATAATGTCCTTCTTCAAGTAAGGTCACCAGAATGGTACACAGTACTCCACATGCAGCCTCACTGTCCATCAAACCTGAATCATGGGTGGTGAGTGAGAACAGAAATGTGCAAGTCTGTATTTTGTTTTTTAACTACACACTATATGGGGCCAGGCAGCCAGCACAGTGGTAGAGTTACTGCCTGTGACACTGGAGACCTGGGTTTGGGAACTGGCTAAGGTCATTGGAGGGATGGCAGGAGGGAGGTGGGAAGAGCATCCACGTAGATGCTCTTCACCTCAGAGAAGGAAGGTGCACAGCTATCGCTGCTCTACCCCCTCCCCCGGTAACCACAGTGGATTGGAGAAGAGGGATGTTGGCATTAGCCAGCACATGTGCATGCCTCTGCATGCACATGCATGATGTCCAGTTGGCAGGGAGAACATTAAAACACCGCGACATGCAGGATGCCACTGTCCTTGCTCCATTCCTGCCATAAAGCTAAATCCATGGCCCCTCCTCCAGACACCAAGCTAAAGGATCACCATGATAGTGCAGACCCCAAAAACCCCACACAGGGGATATGCCAGGGAGGAACATTGGGCAGAGGTATGTCCCGGAGATGGTGAGTGATGGCAGCGGGGGCAGGGGAGAGCAGACAGAGGCCCATTCTGGAAGAGGAGGGGAAAAATGTATATTATATAAAACAGTGTATGTCCAACTATATAGAACAGTTAATGTGCTTCCATCACGGGATTGAGATGACATCTCTATGATATTATGGCAGCCCCTCAATAGAAACACAACCTTGTTATGTATGGTGCCTATACAATATTCTTTATATAGTATGTGGTTATTCATTGCTATGCAGGAATTTCCACTCCAATTCAAAAGCTGTTGTACCACAGTTCAGAGGTCATAGATTGCTGTTGTGCCCTTCCTAAATACAGCAGCTTTTTTAATTAAAATGGAAACTTATGTCACTTGCTGTTTTGTTTTCATGTTTCTTACAGCCACAGAACCCACACCATTCCATAACACATGTTTTGTTGTTTCTGCATTTTCAAAACCAAAAACCCAGCCTTCACCTGGGTGGGTTTTCAGTAGCCAAGTAAGAGTGTGTTTTTGTTTTTTCGCAACATAATGAAAAAATAAACCAGAGATTTATTGGGATAAAAAAGGCAACTGTTTATTTTATGTTTTAAACCAAAACTATATACCAAATAATACGTGACCAACCATACACTGCTTGGCTGTTTCCATCTGTGTTTTGATGACATAAGAGACCTCTTGAGCTTTGCTCTTGCAGTCCCTATGATGCCATTAGAACCCCTTGATGGAAACAAAGCCCTGTTTAATGTGCATGATTGTCCATGTATTATTATCTACATAATATAAGGATAACCATTTTTTTTTGCAGCAAAGCATGGCACCCAAATGCTGTTATGTATGGTTATGACATCGCAATGTCTTTGTACTGTTGATCTGATGTCAGATCAGTAGTATCACACTTTAGAACCTAGTAGATTCTATCCCCCTAGCAATCTTTTAGCCACAGTTCTGAATAGAACTTGGAGGCTAACCCCAAAGATGCATATATGAAAAAGTAACAAATAAAAAAAAACTGTAACAAGGCATGTGAGTCCATCTCAAGTCTTTTGTGACATCATACTGCAAATTTGAGCTTCGCACTTGTGGTGTATTATGTCACTAATATCCCTTGATGGAATCAAAGCCATGTGTACATTGTTTTTTTTTTAATCTGTCATTCTGTTTGTTTTTTTCCGCCTCTTGAGGGTACATGTGTTTTACATTGTTTGGAACATACAGTACTTTAGGCCTCATAAGTTAAGGTACATTATGTACAGAGAGCATTCCTCAAGTTTCATGGGCCTTAATTGTACAGCCCAGTCAAGTGCTCTAGATTATTTTTCTACTTATAAATAGCTGCTGATTTAAATGAGTTAAGTAAAAAATAATCCGAGACAAGTGTAATTAGTTACAACTTTTTTGTCACCAATATAACTTCCATTTTAAAAGTTTTAAAAGCCTCCAACTTTACACTAAACACTTATGTTTTAGCCATCACAATAAGAGTCACTTACTCTAGCTGCAAGTCCTCTCTTCTACTTATTTGGTCTTGAAAAATTTCAAAGCTCTGTATTTCTCTTTTTATGAAGCCAGGGACCATTTAGGGTTTGAATTTTTAATTACTGTGTTTGTATTTCTTTCATGCCCAAAGCTAAAATAAGGAACAGAGTTACAAACCCTAAGCTTCGTCGACAGTGCCAGTATTCATCTTGTACAGTACCATGCTGAAAGCCATGGGTGCAAAACTGGACTTTCAGTACTTAAGTAATCAAAATTGTAGACTGACTTACACAAAGAGCAAACATCCAAATCGATTATTTGCATATGCTGACTTGGAAATTGAAGTAGTGGTTGTCACAAGCTAAAATCCTGAGTGTAAGATGAATCCAGGCCGGTGCCATGCCTACCATGTATCATTTGCTTCAAGATTCACTTGCTATTACTAACCAAGCAATGCAAACTTGCCATCCGGGTCCATTCTGCTAATTCTCAGCCCTAAAGCAGATATTGCTTCAGGAGGGAACTAGTTCCTGTCATCATACAGTACTAAGACTTCTCTCAAACAAGTCCTATTTTTCTTCACTGGAACCCAAAATTACTAACTCCAGATTAGCATACTGTGAGTGGGGCCCTACCTTTATCTTTCCTGTGCACACCACAAGCTGGCGACATGACACACTGAGGAAGGTTCAATGCATGCAGAGTTCATGCAGTTTCTACTTGCTAATATTACCCAAACTCTTCCTTCTTGTAACGGAAGGCCTTATGCAAAGAACACAGGAAAATTTATGCTCAGCAACCTTTCGTGACTAAATGCCTTTTTATACTTTTAGCCAGTAAAGGTTGACTGAATGACCTGACAGTGAAATAGGCATTTATTTGTTACGTTACCTGTATGTTGCAATGAGAATCCAGTTCTGACATTAGACCAAAAGTTCTGAGATTAAACCATGAAAACCAGAAATCTGTCTTATTTAGTCAAATAATGCAAAAAGATATGCGGTAAAAATGTTACTAATCAGAAAATCGAGAGATCAAATCCTGCAAGTGAAGTTGTAACGGCTCTTCACTGGTTCTGCTATAATACAGGAAATTTATTCAAGCCACACACTTTGTCTTAACCCTTGTTCCTCCTCTCTCTCTGCTGCTCTTTATCGCTTACTACACTCCCCTTTGAGAATGTTCCTTTATGAACCAGCTACGTCACTTGGTGACACGGTAATATGTACATATATACTGTATATGTTTGCATACGTATTCTATTCGGTCACTAGATATCAGTCTAAAGAAATTTTAAAAACCAAAAAGCCTTTTCCTTTTCCCCATTTACTTTTTAAGTGTACATGCCTTTTTCAATGTAAGAATCATATTGATAACATTACTTTTGGGCAGGTGCCAAGAGCCTTGGGTGGATCCAGAATTTTGGTTACACTGTAATATATTGACCAGTGAAATGTGGATGAGGAAAAATGGGCAGTGCCACAGTAGTCAGCAATTCTTGAAGAAAAATAGGATTTGGTATATAAATGTGTGGTGGGTGCTATGATTCTACCCCTCCCCTCAAAGATTTTTTTTTTATACCACAGCTACCCCTATCTCTGTGCGTTAGTACTGGGAAGAGATCAAGTTGCCATGTGTTGTGTTGCCTGGTCAAGCTGCTCCTGTGGTGGAGTGGCTAAGGCACCAACACATGGCAGGGTTGGAGATTTGGGACCACAGTTTGGTTCCCCCAGGACTCCTGGTGTTGCTCCTTTTTTTTTGCTAAAAGAAGGAATTTTCCCCCCTCCCAAGTTTCTCCCTATCCCTGAAGTCCACAACCCCTCAGAGTTGATTATTTTAAGTCTGGGTTGTGTGGGGGGGCTAAGCCCCCCATGTCAGAGGGTGCAGGGGCAGAGCCCCCCACAAAACACAAAAAGTCTCATTGTTCCCTATGGTGTGCACTGTTTTTCTATGGTCGGTGTGTTACCGACCCTATTTCGCTGCAGAGCATTTTCCTTGCGGCATTCATTGCTGCGCTGTTTATGTTGCTGACATTATGACCCTGTGCTGTTCAGGAGCAAGTCCATGATCCCTGCTCTCTGGTGGCCCATGCTAGGGGGATGCTGCTGCAAATAATGCTTTCTGCTCAGGACAGGAAAGTGCCATTCCTCTGCTCCTGCAGTGACTTCACTGGTGGGCCAAAGTGGGCTCGGGTGCATGTATGTGTAGCCACACTCTGCCACCAGGGGGATCGTGTCATCTGTAGTGTTTCGTGTTAGCTGGTCACCACCAGATTAATGTTCAGCCAGTGAGGTGGGCGAGGCATTGATGAACCAAGATGGTAGCTCAGCTGAGGTGGTTTACCTACCTGGAGCACAGGTTGAATGACTGTTAACCAGGTCCAATCACTGCAGCTTGGAGGAGGAGCAGGCTTTCATCATGCACAGTGGCAAAAACAGTAATAAAAGCACAAGTTAGGAGGACATAAGGAGATCATTCATTGAACTAGGCATGCTCCTGAGGGGAAAGGTATTCAGGGTAATCGTTTCCAAGATCCTCCTGGTTCTTGGGGCTAGTGGGGAGTGGCAGTATACCATGAGGCAGACTTAAATCTCAACAGATAGTTGGCCAACTACAACTTTGTTTCATATACATAACTGTCTTACCTACAACCTGAGTTATAATAAATGCAACCATGGCTGACATTCTAACGTTTTACCTATGTAATGTTTCAGTACAGTATAAGTCAACACTAATGGTACTTCTATGTAATTTTTTGTGTTTACTGAACTTTCTACATGAATGAAAATGAGTGTTAATCCACTATATGTAATACTTCTTGTTTATCTTCTCTTTTAAAATCAATAAAATGTCATTCAATCAAACATGAGGCACACTAATGATTAGCTAAGAGTCTGGTGCAAGAGGGAGGGGTTTTGTTTTTTCTGTCCAGCTGAAGGGCCATCTGTGTCAAGAGATGCATTTATACCCATGATGGGCTATACCTGCACCCAGAGATTATGTGTACTTTAGTTAATGATGAACATTTAAAGAAAATACATTTATTTTTATTCATGTTCACTCTGAGTGTGCTGGGATTATTTTATACCGTATGAACTAACCCTGTTGCTCCTCCAAAGAAAGTTAGCCTCCATCAACCCAGGCTTGACCTAAGAAGTGCAGCCGATTGTGTTGGTCACCCAGACGGTAAGAAAAATCTATTGTTCCTTTCCAGCAAGTAAGTAAAGCCATCTTTATTAAATCTCAAGACTACGATATTGGGGAGGTTTTTGCTTTCTACCTTCTCTCCCATATGTACCATTGGGACCCCTGGACAGTGGGAAGGGGAGAAGGGAGGGAGGGAGGAAGGAAGGAAGGAAGGAAGGAAGGAAGGAGCAGACGAGCAGACTGGGTGGGCCAAGTGACCCTTATCTGCCAACAGATTCTATGTTTCTGTTTCTAGTTCCAAAAATTCAGTCACCAGATTAAATATCTTCTGCTCATAGCATCTCTCTCTCAGAGGGGCAACAAAGTTTTAACAGCCACCACCACTTTAGTCGGCTGTTTGGTACTCTGTTACTGTAGGCAACTGGTTCTGGGTTTGGAGTGGATGCTGCAAGACACCCACTTAAGACTCAGGCCCAAGAGAGCCTTCTTTGCTCTCTACCCTCTTTGCCTTTCTCTTCATTTGTCTTGCTCTCCATCTCCCTTCATGTCAAAATGTGACTCACTGTTTAATCCCTGCCAGCTGTCAGTCACTCCTTCTTCTGGGAGTGGCATCACAGACAGTCCCAGAGATCCTCACTCTAGAGTGCAGAGAATCCATCTCAGAACCTGGTAGGGGGTTACACAGTCCTCCCAATTAAAAGCCTTGTCCTCAGCAAGGGTATCAGACCTACAGCTAACCCCTTTAAGACTTTTTCCAGAGAACTGTGTTCATTATCTTCTTACATATGGCCTGCACAAGAAGAAACTTAAAGTGACAATTATGTAGCTACTTTGTGACAACCTGCCTAGACAAGAAATTAATCAGAGTGGATCGCCACAAAAATAATTGAATAAGGATATTGGCAGCTCTGCTCTGCAGTTGTTATCCATTGCTAGGGATGTCATTCAGAAGTTTCTCACCAAGGGCTTATTGGAAATTATGTCCCCAACCCATGACTTGCAATTCCTCAAGCATTTTTAACATTCTAAACAATCTTTAGGACTCTACAAGCCATGCTGCAAATCCTTTTCTGCATCTGCAAAGAAACATAAGGAATAGTGTATGGGCAACTATACATGACAAGGCTGTGTTTCCATCCAGGGGTTGAGATTACATCATAGGGACCTCAAGAGTGAGGCTTGAAGAGTCCCAATGTCATCTAACCCCGAGATGAAAACACAGCCTTGTTTGTGCATGGTTGTCCATATACTATTTCTTATAGTATATGGTTCCCTGAGATTCAAAAAAAGTTAAATTTGTGACCGTTCAAGTTTCACAAGGTCTCATTCCTTCTGTTGGTGCTCCTGCTTGGCGTTGGCAGCTCTGTCTTCTGCAAAGCCATCAGTACAGTTTCATTCCCATCCTGACCCTTCAGATTCACAGTAGAAGTTTATTTTAAAAAAAATAAACTGTGAAATTTGTACAGTTTGGAAACACGGAGCTGATTACAGCAGTCTATGTCCAAACCATCTCAGTGAACTGCTCCGTAAGCGTTGACACCGTGTTTTTTTTTTAATAGCAGCTCTGTTTGTTCCAGTCAGGTGGAGCGGAGCACAGTGCTGATGAATATTAATTATAGAACGTGCACAATAACATTTAGGACATGCACAACAACCTTTAGAATGTGCACCAGGGGCGTAGCTACAAGGGTGCAGGGGGTGCAGTGGCATCCGGGCCCATGAGTTTTGAAGGGCCCAAATGATAATTTTGATGTTTATTCAAAACTGGGTAGGGGCCCTGTAACATCGCCATGCACCCAGGCCTTCTGGGAATTTGCTACACTACTGAAGTGCACAGGAAGTTTTCAGCAGCTACTGATTTTTTATATATAATAAGGCCAAACCATATACTATAATTTAGCTCATTACTAATATGGTATCTTGAAATACTGGCTATTCTGTCTGTCATTACATATGAAATAAATGTACCAATATACCATGCTTGTAGGTGCTTTTTAGTGCAATGACAAATGGAAAGGTTAAAAGTTCATCTGAAGGGGTAATAGAATAATCACAGAAGCAAGGTCTCAAGTCTTTATTCAAACTGCATCAGCAGGAGCAGTGTATTTTATTGTCCTTTGTTGTCTGATCAATTGAAGTCCCTTTGAGTAGATTAGGTAAAAAAAGTCAAACCACTCTTTCCCATGAGAATAGATGATGATGACAGACCATTGTCTTGACTAAAGTGTCGACACACGAATGCAAAGATTCTAGACTGCTGGCAGCAGCAGAGTGGTTGTATCTGTGTGGAGCTCACAAAGCTACAGAGACAATCTCCCATACTTTTTTCTAATTTTAAAATATATTTCCTTGTGTACAGTTGATGGATTGAGAAGGAGGGAATTGTGACCTACAGGAAGGTGTGAGATATGTGTGTTTGATGTTGGTTGGGAGCAGGATAGTCACCACATTTGTTCTGTGGTGAATCACTTCTTGTGTAAATTGAACTTTATTTATATACGTTTGGCAATTTCTGTGTGCCATTTGTGGGGTTTTCATTGTAACCAGGATTTGCTGGCTTGTTGCTGTGGTTGCCTGTTAATTATGTGATACTGTGAGTTTGTTCGTCACTGTTTTATGGGCTTTCTGGTCTGCCGATATTTTGGCAACAAATGTTTTGAAAGGTATTTTTTGCCAGAATCCAGCTGTTGCTTAGAAGCAGCTTTCCTAGCATAGTGTTCTGGTTCTAACAGAACATGTGGAACAGCAGTCCACTGCGTTCTAGAATACTGAGATTGCTGTTACATTTGGATTATACTAAAGGCATCTTTACACGCAGTGATCTGTATCACAACAAGCGATACAGATCAACTGCAATGTTACCTTTCTGATGAGTACAGGTGATCCTTTCCACAAGAGAAACAAACATTTGCTGATTCAGCACTCCCTGCTTTCCTGGGTTTGCAGAGTTTTGTTCCATTCTACCCAGCCATGTACTATTGCCCCTCAGCTCTTTTCTGTCCCATGAGAACAGGGAATCCTGTGCTGTCTTGACTGTTGTGGAGCAGTTGGCAATCAGCTCCGCAATAGACCAAGCAGAACAAAATGCCATCATGGAACAAGCATCCTGTGTAAAACCGTCTTAAGATTTGATACAAATGAAATTGTTTTTTTTGTATATTTATGTATATGTTAAGGGAGTGAGCAAGGATAAGAAGTAAGCAAGGTGTAGGAAGTACTCCATATGTAACAGAATGCCATATATAATGTAGGCCTTTTTGTTCTAGTCTAAGGGTACTAGGCAGATAGAGGAAAGCAAGTTATTAATAACTGTTAGAGTTATCATAGGATCAGTATGGAGATGAGGTACAGTGGGGAGGTAGTCAGTCATGGGGACTATGGGGCACTGTTCTCCAGGGTTACACTCTGAAGGAGGGAGCACTGCCCTATCTGCAGGACCCTTGTGGAGCTCCATAGTCAGCTAGTAGCAGTAAGAGATAAGGTATTTCAGCTGTGACACAGGCTTAGCAAGCGTCTACCCCCCCACACCACACACCCACTCCCCAGGAGGCCCACTGGCCCAGGGGGTTGGGAGGTGGTGGTGGAGGGAAGGGTGGCAGGGGCAGCCACAAAGGGTTTAACCAATCTCTACCATCCAGACAGCAAATAACTTTGCATCTGTAGAGGCAGCTCAGGTACCTGACTCTGTGGGGGCTCTGAGTCAGTTGGAGAAATGGGCAGAATGACTTGGTGGCACTCAAGGGGATGAATAGTAGGAAGTTAGTAAGGAGAGTTTTAGTGATTGGGGATTTGATTAGGGAGTAAAAAGGGTGGTTGGCAGTGGGGAGGGAAGGAGAATGAAATGGTCAGATGCCTTCCAGGTGTATCAGCCATCTGGGATATAGATAGAAACGGGAGGATGGTGTAGAAGGGAGAGGAGGAGCTGGGAATGCTGGTACACTTGTGTACTAACAATCTGATGAACTAGCCTGTGGAGGCAGTGAAGCAGAACTTTAAGAGGCTTCCTTGGATTTTTCTGAAGTCCTCTCTGGGTGGAATAGGGTGAATGGGAGCAATACAGTAAGGAAGGAAGAAACTGTGTTTAATTGGTGGTTGAAGGGATGGTGTCAAGGGAAGGAGTACCACTCTGTGTAGGGACTGGTGGGGGATTTGACGACAGGAGGACCTTCAAGAATGAAAGCCTTCATCTGATAAGAGAGGGGAACAGTGCTCTGGGGCAGAAGTTTGATGTCTACTCTGGACAGTTAAACTGACTGCAGGGGAGTTGTACACTTTTGGGACCACTGAAGAGGGAAAGCAGTTGACAAACTCAGCTCAGGCTCCCCTGAATAGGGAACTAGTAGCAGCAAACTGGTAACAGTAAGCTTGAAGTTCAAACCACATAAAAACATAGAAACTGACTACAGAAGGGGACAGCAAGATCCATCTAGTTTGTCCGATATGGGTAACTACCCCCACCTTCTATCCTTTCTCTGAAATGATACCTTTAGAAACATAGAATTTGATGGCCAATAAGAATCGCTTGGCCTACCTCATCTGCCCATTTCCCTACCTGATTGATAAGCTGCATATTATAGTTAATCAACAGCTTGCTTCCTCCTACTCCCCACTAGAATTGTCTTATGCCTGTCCCATGCATTCTTGAATTCTTCCACTGTTCCTGACTCCACAACCTCCTCAGGAAGGCTGTTCCATGCATCCACAACCCTCTCTGTTAAAAAATACTTTCTAACATTACCTCTGAGACGTTCTCCTCTATCTTCAAATTGTGCCCCCTTGTTCTTACACACCTCTTCTTCTGAAAGATACTACTCTCTCATACTCTGCTAATTCCCTTAAGATACTTGAAATTTTCTATCATGTGCCCACTCTCCCTCCTTTCCTCAAGGGTATACATATTAAGCTACTTTAGTCTCTCCTCATATGTCTTCTGGAGCAAACTCTGCACCATTTTGGTTGCCCTCCTCTGAACAGCATCAACTCTGTCTATGTCTTTGAGGAGATAGGGTCTCCCAGAATTGCACGCAGTACTCCAGATGGGGTCTCGCTAACTGTCTATACAGAGGGATAACAACTTCTTGTTTTCCTCTGTTGATGCCTCTCTCTATGCATCCCAGTATCCCCCCATCCCTCCTTACTGCCTTCTCACATTGCTTGCCCACCTTTAGGCCATCTGATATAATTACTCCTAGGTCTCTTTCGATTTTTGTTGTTGTCATTAACTCACCACTCATTGTGTACTCTTCCTCTGGGTTTTTTGTTTCCCAGATGCATTACCTTGCACTTCTTTGCATTGAATCTGAGCTGCCACATATTTGACCATTCCTCCAACCTTGCCAAGTCCCTTTTCATTCTTTCCACCCCACCTTGTGTATCAACCCTGTTGCAGATCTTTGTGTCGTCTGCAAAGAGAAATACCTTTCCTTCCAGGTGCTTTCCAAAGTCACTTATAAAGACATTAAAGAGGCCCCGGTCCCAGTACCGAACCCTGCGGTACCCCACTAGTTACCCTCCTTTCTTCACTGTGGACTATGCTTACTATTACCCTTTACATCCTGTTGTCCAGCCAGTTTTTTATCCAGGCTACCACCTTGAGGCCCGCTTCAAGGCTGGCTAACTTGTATATTAAACTTTTGTGTGAGACTGTGTCAAATGCCTTGCTAAAATCTAGGTAGACCATAACCACAGCCCCTCCCTGGTCTACTACTTTGGTCACCCAGTCAAAGAAATCTATTAGGTTCATCTGAAATGACCTTCCTGCTGTGAAACCATGCTGCCTTGGGTCTGTGCCCCACTGGCCTCTAGGTACTCAACAATTCTTTCCTTCAGAAGTGATTCCATCATTTTCCTTACCACTGAAGTCAAACTAACTGGTCAGTTGTTTCCTGCCTCTACCCTGCTCCCACTTTTGTGAAATGGAATCACATTTGCTCTCCTCCAGTCCTCAGGTACCACCTCATCCTTCCATGATTTGTTAAAGAGAGTAGTCAGCAGTGTTACTAGTTCTATCCTTAGTTCTTTTAGAATTCTTGGGTGAATCCTATCAGGCCCCATTTCTTTCTTTCTCCATCCTCAGTTTCAAGAGTTCTTTCAAAACTCTTTCTTCTGTGAATGGACTGGTATTGACACCCCTATTCAGAGTTTCTCTCTTGTTTGGTTTAGGTACCTTTCCCTCCTCTTCCATTGTGAATACTGAGCAGAAATATTCGTTCAGTATCCCTGCTTTTTCACTGTCACCCTCTGCCCACATTCCCTCCCCTTTACTAAGTCTCTTTATCCCTCCTTTGGTCTTTCTTCACTCCCTAGTGTACCTATAAAAGGTTTTATCCTTCTTCTTAACAGAGATGGCTATCTTTTCCTCAGTTTGTGCCTTTGCTATTCTGACTGCCTTCCCTGCCTTCTTCTGCTTTAACTGATAAAATTTGCTGTTCTGCTCCTTCTGTGTTTCCTCATATTTCCTGAATGCTATCATTTTCTCCTTAACCATCCTTTGTGCCTGTCCCAGGTGCTTTTGAATCCATTTACCATTTTGGCCTCCACCACTTCCTGGAGCAGGCAATCCCATGGGCCGACCACCCTCTCAGTGAAGAACTTCCTAACATTGCTCCTGAATCACCCAACCTTGATCCTCATATCATGTCCTCTAGTTCTGATGCTTTTCTTCTCCTGAAGAAGCTCCTGTACCCCTGCAACATTTATATACTTGATATACTTGAATATCTCAATCATGTCCCGCTTCCTCCTCTGCTCCATTAACTACATGTTGAGCTCCCTCAACCTATCCTCATATGCCATCTGCTACAGACCTTGAATCATTTTGTGTCTCTCCTCTGAACCATATAAATCCTATCAATGTCTTTCCTGAGGTGCATACACCAGAACTGTCCACAGTACTCCAGGTGGGGGTACACCAGTGCCCTGTAAAGTGGCAGCATCACCTCCCTTTTGGGACTCATGATTCCCCTCCCTATGTTGCCCAGCATACTGCTGGCCTTTAGTGCCACCTTTTGGCACTGCTTCCTCACCTTTAGGTCATCTGATATAATGACTCCTAGGTCTCACTCCTGGTTGGTGCATGCAAGATGCTCCCCTCACAGGTAATATCCCATCCTGGGGTTTCTGTTGCCTAAATGCACAACCTTGCACTTTTTGGCATTGAACTTCAACTGCCAGGTGTCTGACCATTCCTCGAGTTTCCTCAGATCTGATTCCACACTCTTGACTCCTTCTGGGGTGTCCACTCTGTTGCAGATCTTGATGTCATCTGCAAAGAGATGCACCTTCCCTTCCAATCCATTACCAATGTCGGCTATGAACCCATTGAAGGGCAGGGGCCCCAGAACCAAACAATGAGGCACTCCACTAGTCACTTCTCTCTATGTCGATACCATTCCATTTACCTGCACCCACTGTGTTCTTCAATTCAGCCAGTTGCTCACTCAACCCACAACTTCCTCATCTGCGCCGATGTGGCCCAGCTTCTTTATCAGTCTTCTGTGTGAAACCGAGTTGAAGGCCTTACTAAAGTCCAGATAAACCACATCCAGCACTTCCCTTCGGTCCATTGCCTTCCTTACCCAGTCAAGAAAGTCGACCAGATTTGTCTGGCATGACCGTCACATCGTAAAACTGTGCTGTTTTGGGTTCTGTTGCCCACTGGATTCCAGATGTGCTACTATTCTTTGCTTATGCAGTGTCTCGATCAGTTTTCCTATCACCAGTGTGAGGCTCAGTGAACAGTAATTTCCACCCTCCTCCTTGGTCCCTGATTTGTGAAGTGGGACTACTGTTGCCTTCTTCAAGTCTTTGGGCACTGTCCTGCTTTCCAGTGATTTGATGAAGAGTTCTGCCAAGGGCACTGCTATCGTACTCCCCTGTTCCTTGAGAACTCTTGGGTGAATCTCATCTGGCCTTATGGCCTTGTCCACCTTACTTTAATTAGGGTTTCCAAGACTTGTCCCTCTGTGAAGTGGCTCAAGACTACCCCTGGTCCCGGGGTGCAGCTGCTTTGCAGGTTTGGGCTGTCCCCTGCATTCTCCCTAGTGAACATGGAACAGAAATATTTATTTAGGACTTCTGCCTTCTCACTGTCCTTCTGTACTGGTCCCCCTCCTGAAACTGCTAGCCTTATTATTCCTCCTTTAGTCTTTCTCCTTTCTCTTATGTACCTAAAAAGGTCTTCTGTCCCCCTCGAACACCCTGTGCTATCCTTAGCTTGGTATGACCTTTAGCTTTTCTTATTACTTTTCCCACTTTCCTCTGTACATAGAATTTGAAGGCAGATAAGGACCGATTGGCCCACCTAGTCTGCCCATTTCCTACCTAACAGATAAGCTGCAGATCCTAGTTAACCAACAGCTTACTTCCTCTTACACCCCACTAGGACTGCCTTATGCCTGTCCCATGCATTCTTGAAGTCCCCCACTGTTCTTGACTCCATGACCTCCTCAGGGAGGCTGCTCCATGCATCCACAACCCTCTCAGTGAAAAAATACTTCCTCACATTACCCCTGAGCCATCCCTCCTCTATCTTCAAATTGTGCCCCCTTGTTCTTGCACATCTCTTTTTCTGGAAGATGCTACCCTCTTGGACTTTGTTAATTCCCTTGAGGTACTTGAAAGTTTCTATCATGTCCCCTCTCTCCCTTCTTTCCTCAAGAGTATACATATTAAGCTCCTTTAGTCTTTCTTTGTATGTCTTCTGGTACAGATCCTGCACCATTTTGGTTGCCCTCCTCTGGACAGCCTCTACTCTGTCTATGTCTTTGCAGAGATGGGGTCTCCAGAACTGCACACAGTACTCCAGATGGGGTCTCACCAACTGTCTGTACAGAGGGATAACAACTTCCTGTTTTCTACTATTGATGCCTCTTCCTATGCATCCCAGTATCCCCCCAGCCTTCCTTACTGCCTTTTCACATTGCTTGCCCACCTTTAGGTCATCTGATATAATTTCCCTCAGGTCCCTTTCTAATTTTACTGTTGTCAGTATCTCACCCCCCATTATGTACGCTTCCCCTGGGTTTTAGTTTCCCATGTGCATTACCTTGCACTTCTTTGCATTGAATCTGAGCTGCCATAGATTTGACCATTCCTCCAACCTTGCCAAGTCCCTTCTCATCCTTTCCACTCCACCATGTGTATCAACCCAGTTGCAGATCTTTGTGTCATCTGCAAAGAGACATACTTTTCCTTCCAGTTCCTCTGCAATATCACTTATAAAGACATTAAAAAGGATCAGTCCCAGTACTGAACCCTGCGGTACCCCGCTAGTAACCCTCCTTTCTTCACTGTGTACTCCATTTACTACTACCCTTTGTGTCCTGTTGTCTAGCCAATTTTTTATCCAGGCTACCGCCTTGGGACCCACTCCAAGGCTGGCTATCTTGTGTATTAATCTTTTGTGTGGGACTGTATCAAATGCCTTGCTAAAATCTAGGTAGGTCATGTCCACAGCCCCTCCCTGGTCTACTACTTTGGTCACCCAGTCAAAGAAACCTATTAGATTCATCTGACATGACCTTCCCATCATGAATCCATGCTGCCTTGGGTCCTGTGCTCCACTGGCCTCTAGGTACTCAACAATTCTTTCCTTCAGAAGTGATTCCATCATTTTCCCTACCACTGAGGCCAAACTAACTGGTCTGTAGTTTCCTGCCTCTGTCCTGCTCCCACTTTTATGAAGAGGAATCACATCTGCCCTCCTCCAGTCCTTGGGTACCACCCCATCCTCCCATGATTTGTTAAAGAGAGTAGTCAGTGGTGTCACTAGTTCTACCTTTAGTTCTTTTAGAATTCTTGGGTGGATCCCATCAGGCCCCATTGCTTTGTCCACCTTCAATTTTATTAGTTCTTTCAGAACCCTTTCTTCTGGACTGGTATTGACCCCCGTCTTCAGAATGTTTCTCTTGTTTGGTTTGAGTAGCTCCCCCTCCTCTTCCTTTGTGAATACTGAGCAGAAATGTTCGTTCAGTATCCCTGCTTTTTCACTGTCACCCTCTACCCACATTCTCTCCCCTTTATTAAGCTTCAGTATCCCTCCTTTGGTCTTTCTTCACTCCCTAATGTATCTATAAAAGGTCTTATCCCCCTTCTTAACAGAATTGGCTATCCTTTCCTCGGTTTGGGCTTTGCTATTCTGACTGCCTTCCCAGCCTCTTTCTGCTTTAACTGATAAAGTTCTCTGTCCTGCTCCTTCTGTGTTTCCTTATATTTCCTGAATGCTGTCCTTTTCTCCTTAACCTTCCCTGCCACCTCTTTTGTGAACCATAGCATTTTTTTCCTTCATTGTGTTTTATTGATTTGCTTTACACAAAGGCTTGTTCCCTGTGTGATGGCAGTTTTGATCACTCCCCATTGTTCCTCCACCCCTCCTTCTTGCCTGTTTGCTAGTGCTTTTCTGAGGCATTCTCTCATTTTCCCAAAGTCAGCCCTCCTAAAGTCTAGTATTCTTGCTTCTGTATGGCTTGATTGTATGGCTGTGTTTATCATGAACCACACTGGTGGTCGCTTGTTCCCAGATGGCTACCCACTTCTAAATCTGAGATTCTTTCTTCATCCCCATTTGAAAGTACCAGGTCTAAGATTGCTCCCTCCTGAGTGGGTTCCAATACTAGCTGTCTGAGGCATGCCCTCTGTAGGGCATCAAGAATGACCCTGCTCTTGGTCATAAAAGCAAAGGTGCTCCAGTTAATATCTGGCATATTCAGGTCCCCCATCAACAATATCTCCCCTTTTTCTGCCATTCTAAGAAAGCCTTCTATCATTTCCTTGTCTATTCCCTTCCCCTGAGATGGGGGTCTGTATACAACCCCCATGCGTATTATGGTGCCATTTCCTGTCTCCAGGGTGACCCAAAGTGCCTCATCTGCTCCCTGTTTACTCTTTAGTTCTACTGCTTTGATCCCTTCCTTTACATAGAGAGCTACTCCTCCTCCTGTTTTACCCCCCCGTCCCTCCTGTAGATTGTATATCCTGGTATGCTGACATCCCAATCATGGTTCTCTGTGTACCATGTTTCTGTCACTGCCACAATATCCAGGCAACCCTCTTCCATCAAGGCCACTAGTTCAGGGAGCTTGTTACACAGACTATGGACATTGGTACTCATCACCCTCCACTTTTTGATAGCCTTACCCCTTTTAGCCCTATTTCTGTCCTTACTGCCTTTGCCTTTTTTTACATTTAAATCTGTTCTGCTCCCTAATAACTTCTGTACCTTGGTGTTTACCTCACTAATCACCATGTTTTGTGGGGGGAAGCTCGGATTTCCCTGCTTCTTTTCAGTGCCTCCCCCTTGGCTACTTTAAATGCTTGCCAATGAAGCATTTAAACCTCTCACCTAGGATCCTGGTTCCCCCCCGGACAGATGCAGACCATCACACCAGAATAGGTCTGCATCCCTCCAGGTGGCTCCCCAGTCCCCAATGAAGCCAAAACCTTGAGCTCCACACCAGTTTTTCAACCACTCATTGAATTCCCTGGTAAGAAGTGCCTTAGCATCTCCCTTGCCATAGACAGGCAGCACCTCCGAGAAGTTTACCATATGCGCTACTTGTCTAAGACCCCTTCCCAACTCTACAAACTCCTCTTGCACTGCTCTGATCCCATTCCTAGCCAGGTCACTTGTCTCTTGGTGGACAATGACATCCAGCTCCCTCCCTCGTGCAGCTCCTCTCATGATCCTGAGGATTCGCTTCCTGTCCCTCCAAGCCGTGGTGCCAGGAAGGCACCTTACCGCCCTTTCCCCATCCTCCCCCATTTCTACACCCTTAATGATTGAGTCCCCCACCAGGAGTTGTTTCCTTCCCCTGTGGGGTCCCATGCCACCCTCCTGTGGGTCTCCTTTTTGAAGGTTCCCAGCATCTTTCTTGGTCTCCACTGCAGATGCCTCCATAGAGGAACCACTATCCACCAGAAGAGCGAATGAATTGTGGAGAGGTAAAGCTGGAGGGATGCAACTCTGTTCCACCACCCTCTCCCTCCTTGAGCCCACCCTGGTCCAGCCTCTCCTCTTTCTCGGCAACCTCTGAGGTAGTGGCATTGGTCCAGGTGGTCCCTGGCTGGGGGGAGGAGGTTTCAAGAATCCTAGCCAGGTCAGCCTGGAGACGGGCAACCTCCTCTCTCATACCAGAGAGGTGCCTGCAAATAGGGCAGCATCGCAGCCTCCAGAATGTCTCCCTGAACACTGCCACCCCATAGCCATTGCACTGCACCACTCCTACCATGTCTTATTTTGTGTCCTCTCTACTGTTTCTCTGGATGCTTATTCTCTCCTCTCCTTGCAACTCTCACCCTTCCTGTTCTGGGACAGCAACTTCCAATCTTCTTCAGTAGCCTCCTTCTTCCTTGCTCAATATCTGACCACCAGCAGCTAGGGTGGGAGAGTGGGCTACTTTTTTTTTACTTTAGGGTTGACAAAACCAATGTTTCTCTATGATCCTTTCCTTCCTACTGCCAAACAGGAAGTTCCTGTTGACAGTCAAATCCAGTGGCTATAAAAGTAGAACTGGCTTTGGGTGGAGGGGTGGGATGGAGGGCAATTAGTAAGAAAAACGGCTAGCAACATGGAAGTTGTAATTTGACTCACCTGCTTTTATAGTGTCTAAACCACACCCTCAGGTAAGCTCTCTTTCCTCCTACTGGTTTAGCAAAGTCAGCTGATGCAGTACCCTTCATTGCACAGAACACACACTGACTTTCTTTCTTGTCTTTCTTTTTTTAAAACCCAAAATCAGACCCCTTCTACTTCTAATAAAGTTATCTGTCTACTTAATCTTAACAGACACTGACTCCTGCTGAGATATACATTTTAAATTAATAAGAAAATGTAGCTTCTTTTAGTTAGCTGCTTTCTGCTCTACAAGCAAGGCTAGCAACAGCTATAACTACAACTATATAAGTTTCCCTGTCTTTATCCTTGTTTGATGCCTTATATGCCTTGAATGCCTTTCTTTTCTCCCTTACTTTAGCAGCAACCTCCTTGGAGAACCAGAGGGGTTTTCTTCTCTTATTTGCCTTGTTGATCCTCCTAGTGCATTGCTCAGTTACCTCCTTGATGGCTCCCTTGAGGTTCTCCTACATTTCCTCCACCCCTCCCCCTCCTTGTGCCTGAGTTTCTCTGCTAGGCTGGTTCTCATTTTTGGAAAAGTCTGCCTTTCTGATGTACAAAACTCTGATCTTGGAATAGCTGGTATCCATGGTTGCATTGATTTGGAAGCCGACCATATCGTGGTCGCTGTTGCCAAGATGGCACCCTATCTCATCCCTTTCTACCCTATCACTGTTGGTCAGAACCAAGACAGCTCCACCTCTGGCTGATTAATCAACAATTTGATTCAGCCCTGCCCCCTGTGAGGCCATTACAGATTCCCTGCCTCTTGTTGTCAATATTGTCTGAGAACCCCAGTTAATGTCTGGTTAGTTAAGGTTCCCTACTATAATTGCCATGCCCATGTCCATGTCCACCATTTTATGTATCCTCTCCAATGTTTCTTTGTTCCCATCTTCCCCCTGCGATGGGGGCCTGTAGATAACTCCTAACCTGATGGCTACCCCATTCCCCATCTCAACTGTTACCCACAGTGCCTCAGTGTCACCCAAGGTCACCTGGATTTCTATGGTTTTGATTTTCTCCCATATGTACAGGAGGGGCAGAAAGGGGAAAAAAGGAGTTGGGTAACATTGTACATGTTGAATCCAGGAATGGCCATGTCCCATCCATGGCTTCCTGTGAACCAAGCTTCCATCACAGCCACTAAGTCTAGTCCATTATCTGTTATAGTGGCCATGAGGTTGGGGATTTTGTTAGCCAGGCTTCTGGCATAGTTACCATTCCCTTCCATGTTCTACCCTCATTCTTTTTACAAGTGTGATTTCTCTCTGAAGCCCTCCTTTCTGTAGTTTCCATGATGGAACTCCTTGGCTCCAGATCATTGAGATTACCTCTTTCCCATAATGCTTCTGTCTTCATTTGAGTAGTTTTCTTTTCCCTTCCCCGTGTCCATAACACACTGTATGTTCCTAATGTGTTTGGAACATCTTTGTGGGATTTTGCAATTTGTGTCACACATGCTGCTTGTGATGCAGTGTCCTGGCTCTGACCGAGTAACCTTTGATGGGGCAGGGGCATAGGCACAATGGGTGTAGGTGCCCCTTCCCCACCCATTAGTTTAAATGGCTGATGAAGACATCAAACTGTTTACTGAGAGCTCATGTCCAATCTTTTGTAAGGTGCAGGCCACTGAATCTAAAGAACTCCCTTTCCCAGAAGTTCTGTCAGTTCCCAGTGTAGCCATGCCCTTTTTACTGACCAATTTTTAAGGCAGGTATTAGTCTTGCTGATGTCCTTCTCTCTGATTTTCTGCCTGTTGGCTCCCTTTCCCTGCACAGGCAGACTCTCTGAGAAAGAGATGCTGGATGAAATGGAAGCTAGTTTTTGTCCTAGTTTTGAAAGATTTTGCTTAGTTTCTTCAACAAAGCAACTAGCTAGGTCATTTGTACCGATACAGATCAGAATGTGTGTGTCTCATCTGGTGTTTCGCACAATTCCCTTGATGCAGTTTGTGTCCCTCCATGCTAACATTCCTGGGAGCATCTAACCGTTATCTCTGATGGGCTGCTTTGGTGGATGTGAGACTCTACTCCATGGACTGTAGAGTCTCCTATTATTAGTACATGCTTTTTGTTGTGTTCAGCGATTTTTGTTTTGGTTTGACCCTCTATGGGTTGCATGAAGGCCCCCTCCTCTGACTTGTTTGCCTGAGCATTGGAACAGATGACAGTGAAGAGAACCTGTTTGACAAGTGGATTGGTGTTGGAATCATCCTGGACATGCTGTTGCATTGAGCTTTCCAGTTTTCCACCAACTGCCAGCCCCCTGGTCTGCTGGTCCTCTTTTTGTGGTTTTGTGGTTTGTGGTTGGCACCTAAAGGTCAAATACATTGAAGTGTTGTTCTGCATTGCATGGTTGAGTTGCATCCTGATGTAATTTATCTTGGCCTGTGCCATATGGAACTAAGTACATAGGTCATTAAGGGCAAAGCATGTATGACAATGCCCCATCTGCAGTGCATAAGCTGTGGTGACTAGGCTCCCACAATACCTGCAATTTACAATGTCCATATTCCCAAAGAGTGGTGCTGGATGAAAAATAAGACCTGCCTTATACTGTGAATGGATGATGTAGAAGGTAAATCTCTCCTGAGTGGGATAGGAACATACAAAAGTTCTGACCCATACTTAGGACAGAAACACAAGGGAAGGTGTGTTTTTTTTTTTATTGTTCCTAGGGAGAAAGAGAGATTGAGTGGATGGAAATAGAAAGTCCTGTGTAAGAGAAACATTTTTTTTTACTGTGAGTTATTTAGTGCTTCCTCTTCCTGTGTTTATGAGAGATAGGAGGACATGGCACCATACCTATGAAAGGAGAGATGAGCCTGGGGTGGGTGGGTTGAGGGATGAGTGGGCGGGCCTAAGCAGTTAGGGGAAGAGGCCAATGGGGGAGGGCTGACAAATTCTACATTCAGCATGAAAATTGAAAAAAAATTAAGGTGACTAGGGAAGAATAAGGAAGATGGGATAAGAAAGAGCAAGAGGGGGTCAGGAGAAGGATGGAAAGGGGCCTGCCTTAATGCCAAGATTCTGGGAAATAAAATTAGTGAGCTCCAGGCAATGATGGCAGACACTGCAATTGACCTAATAGCCATCACAGAAACTTGGATCGCACAGAATAACAATTGGGACCTAACAGTCCTGGGCTACACCATGTTTAGGCATGATGGAGGAAAAGATAAAGGATGAGGCACACCCTCTATGTCAGGGAAGACACAGAGGCAGTGGAGGATGGAAACAGCTGGGGAAGTAACAGGGAAACAAAATTGCTGTGGGTTCTGATCACAGCATCCTGATCCAAGAAACTATGGATGCAGGTGATCTATAGACCTCTGGGACAGGGGGAAGAGAAGGATAAGGGGCTGGGGCAGAACTAGAAAGGCTGGGTGGCAAATGTGAAGGTGGTGGTGGCAGGAGATCTAAACCTGCCAGATATTTATAGGGTTATTCCAGAGGCCAGGAGCTTCACAGGTCAGGCCCTGCTGGATACATTGCAGGACTGCCTGCTGGTACAACTGGTTAAGGAACCTACCCAGCAGGCTGCCATTCTCAACCTGCTGCTTATCAACTCAGAAGTGGTAGGAGGAATGAGGGTAAGGGAACCAGTACAGTCCAGTGACCGTGACTCTGTATGGTTTGATCTGGTCCTTGGGACAAGTAAGCCCTCATCAAAGGCCGAAGTCCTACATTTTAGTAGGGTAGCTTTCAGCTGGATGAAGGAGCTGGTTCAGGATAAGTTATACAGAGTGGACAGCATCAGGTATGTGGAGGAAAGATAAGGGCAATCAAGGCGGCCATTCTCGAGACAACAAAGTCTTGCATGAGAATGGTAATCAAAAGAAATGGGTACAAGGGACTAACGTGGTTCTCTGAAAAGGTTAGGGAAGCAGAGAGACAAAAAAGGACTTCAGCACTACAAGGAAAATCAAGGAATGAAAGAATGGGAGAGTAACAAATGAGAACAAGGGAAACCAAGAGGGTGGTCAGAGAAGCAAAGGCAGAAATAGAGCTGCATATTGCAGAGGGGGTCAAGGGAGGGGAAAACAGTTCTTTAAATATTAGGAAAAAAAGAAAGATGTCAGAAGGAATTTTTAAGCTAACAGAGGGAGGTAGGGTAATTAAAGAGGATGGGAAAAAAGCAGCCATTCTCAATAACTGTCCCTGCTCTGTATTCACAAGGGAAGACAGAGGGCATCTGCCAGAGAGTGGCATTAAGGTGGCTGTAAGGGGGATCCCTAAGATGAGACAACAAGTATTTACCAGAGAAAGTGTTTGGAAAGAGCTACCATCCCTAAAGATAGATGAAGCCCAGAGGCCAGATGGGATGCAGCCAGGGCTGGTCTTACGATCCTTGTGCCACCCCCAGAGCCCTCCCTGGGTAGGAGGGAACATGTGCTGCCACTAGACAACGGTCTCCCATGCCACCACAATAGCCATGGCTTAGTGTGTTTTTCCTGACTAAAGGTTTTAAAATAAATAGAAAAACATATTAGAAAGACTAAACTCTGAGTCACTAATAGGGACCCTAGGAAATGTTACTACTTGCAAATACTGGTTTATTTCTCTCATTATCTACATTACCTACTCTAGAATACATGCTTGTACAATAGTTAGTTACAATTAAGCAATGTCTAGATCTTCTGTAAATACTGTCATTGTCTTCTTGAAGATTAGTTACAATATATCTGTGCTGTTGGTTACATTATAACATGTCGAGCTTATTTGCATTAACCTACAAATTATATCTGACCTTCCAAGAGTGCCGCCCAACCACACCGCTGCTTGCAGCAAACCACTCAGGAGCACTATTTATGTGGAGCATGGCCACATTTTCTGCAAGCTGCGGGACTTTGGCACCAGGACCCTACCTGACAGAGAATCAGGCACAGGGGGCACAGGGTCCCTGGTGCACTGGCGATTGGCACCAGCTGCTGTTGGTGCAACTTGCGCCGAGTTTTGAGATTTGAGCCCTCAGTCTCCAGATTACGTATGCTCCACTCCTATCATCTCCCCAAGAGGTCCAATAAGGTGTTTATGGCCTGCACCCCTTCAGTCAGTAGGTTGGTACTCTACTGCCATCAGCACTATACTGGCACTTCTTCTGAGATTGGGGTGGTGGCACATACATTTCCAGCCTGAGCTTCAGAATCCAGAGAGCCTTCTCTGCCTTATTATCCTTCCTTCCTAGCAAAAGTCACTTTTTCACACCTGAAAGCTGTCACCCCCCAGGTATAACTGCCATAGACAGTCCCACAGAATCTCATTGTAGACTACAGGGAGCCTGTTAATAAATCCCTGGAGTCCCAGAGTTACATCTGCTTACCAAGGGAATCATGGGATTCCCTGGGTAGTAGAGTGAGTAGGAAATCTCCATCATTTGGTGTGTGTTTGCCTAGCATATGTAGCTCATTTCTACTTGTGATGCGGGGGTGGTGGGGGGGCAAGCAGGACCAAAAGTCTCTGCCAAACACAAATACTGCATTATCATATGTAGGAGTATGATTACTTTCTGGTGCTGAATGCCAGAGTCACTGTTCTGTGACTGCATGTTCTTTAAGGAGCCTACAATGTTACAGAGAAGCTTTATTGTTCACACATTCTCCTTAGTGAGCTTCTGTTCCTTTATAATAACTATGCATATAAGCATAAAACGGAATCATTATCCCCCTGACTTCAGCATTGCCTACGTGCAACATCACAAGCTGTAAAATGTAAATGTAAAATGCTGTTAAATGATTATGATGTCACAAGAAGAAGACTATAGCATTCAATGAAGACAAGCAAAGCAAAGCAGATGAAGTATAAAATATTCTGTATTCAAGTTAACATACATCCTTATAATGAACATGAGGAGCTAAATACTGAAGAAATTATAAAACAGAAGCTGTAGTGGGTTTAAAAATAGTTGTTTATGTTTCCATAAGGATGATGTTAGGACTCATTAAACATTAAGATGTCTAATTATTATGGCAGACTATGGTTTAATGGACACAATCTACCTCCGCCATGTGGTGTGTTTCAGTTGTGTCTCATTCCTCATTCACTCTTTTAAAATGTCTGTTACATGTGATATACTCAGATGGAGGATGTTTGTGGTTTTAGCTGCTGAACGTCAAAAGATATTTATCTAGGTTAGTTTACTTAAAAATGGCTTCTTAAAGAGGCATTGTTACTTTTCAGCAACAAATAGTGATAGAGTATCTGAAGTAAATCAACATATAAAAAAATTAGAATCAGCCAGAGAAAACCAGAGACAGGAACATAACCATTTTCCAATGTAAAGACAACACCTTAATTAAGGGAAAGGGGGAATTGTTTAACCAGGAAAGGCACACTAAGCCAAAGCTGGTTTCCAGGTGTGGCCTGGAAGCAAAAGGAAGCTAAATGACTTGCTCAGGGTCACACAGTATGCAAGTGAGGGCTGATGGGATTCAAACCCAGGTCTCCAGGTTTGCAGCTCAGTGCTCTTAACCACTATGCTATGCTGTTTCTAGTATTAACCAATTAGCTTAAAAAAGGAAAGCAAATGTTGTGTACACAAGTGTACAAATAATTCAAGTGCTTTACTGCAAAGTGTCCATGGTGCCAAACACATACCACACATTCACAGGAGTCTTCCTTCCCTGATATTTTTTATTGCCCTGACCTTTTCACCAAGGGGTCAATTCCATAATGCCTCTGCTCATTTGATACTCAGTCCTTAAAGATACAGATATCTATTTTTTGAGGAGCTGATGAACATCAAAAAAGTACAAGCATTACGGTGCTGCAGGGGAGTCTGTCCTCTGTGGTTTTGTGAACTGTGTTTCACATTATGGGAGCTTTGCAATACAGCACTTGAATCGAAAAGTGCTTGTGTGCCCCATTATTTTTCTCTTGTGCAGCACTCTATTGGGCTTCATTCCTGCAGCACCCATGAATTGACCGGCGTTCTTTCATTTTGTTTTTGACCTTAGTAAGCCTAACTAGTAATGTAAACAATGCACAACATGGGGGCTAAACCAAAAGGTTCTGTGGAGCCCATCCAGGACTTCTGCTGCCCTCCTTCATACTTTCCAGCCCCTGAGGATTTCCGATTTGGTGGGGGACCAGAGGAGTACTGCTGTCGATGGAGAGGAGTTTGTATTCTTTGGCACCTCCTTGCCCCACACAGAGCACAGCTGCAGACTGCACTTCAAAGGCTCTTCCTGCCACCGATGACCAGGCACACTGGCACTCGGAGGAGCTGGGGATTCTATGAGTGCCAGCCCCAACAACCGACCCCCGAAGAGCAACTGCAAGAAACAAACAGTTCTAACATTTATAACTGTTCATTGGCTACAGGGATTGTTTATAAATAACAGAGAAAGGCCACTATTGTTCTCATACAGAACAAGCTGTTGTCAATGCCAAATGTTTATTTGCATGCTGTTGTACTGGATCATGCTTGTACACATTTTTACTATATATGTATCCAAGATGGACCAGATAAGATGTAACATGTCATTTTCTATGGGATCCTGATTTTAAACAGTTTTATGCTGCATTTACCCAGGACAGTAGAGGTGAGATGCGATATCTCTTTTTTAGTGGGGTTCAGCTTTTATAATGCATTTTTTTCCAGAACAGATCATCTTAGATGCAACATCCCATTTTAGTGTAGTTCTGCTACAGGGTTCTGTTTTGACACTGTTTTGCAGTATATTTACCCAGTATAACCCAGCTGAGATGCAATATCGCCCCACATGACCTGGACATACTGCTCCAAACTCCAAAAGGCAACACATCCAAAGCCAGTGCAATGTATAAGAAGCTATTAGATTGCTGGATGGATCCGATGGAACCGCTCAGGAGAATATGGAGTGACGAGCTCCATATGGACATCACACCAGAGACATTGGATAAATGCTGGCTGGGCCTGAGGCGAGTGATAAGGGACACCAGAACTCATTTAACCCAATTTAAAGTTCCTCACTGATGGCACCGAACTGAATAGCAGCTGCACAAATGGGGGCTACTGAATTTGAACAAAAATTGGAGATGCACCCAAGCAGTTGGGTGTATAACCCATGTTATTTAGTATTGTCCATCATTGGCACCTTACTACAAAGTGATGGAGTGAGTTTGTTCATCCCTTCTGAAGAGGCGCTTCACTTTCACACTAGGTGTAGTACTGCTGTGTATCACAGAAGCAGTGAGCCTGGACTTGGGAGTCCCATGGCAACACAAGCAATGGTTGCAGAATGCACTGATCATGGCCAAACACATTATGAGATATCCTCAGACATTGGAGAGACCCCATCCTCCCCTCCTTTCAGAATGACCTTTGGAGCTAGGGAAGGTAGCCAGGTATGAAAGGGCCCAGTATGCATGCTGTGACAAACTGGATTTATGTACTAAGACATGGGGAAATGTCTTGAGTTCTGACCACTGCAGAATCCCTCCAGGACATTATATGTCACACCACATGACTATCACATGATTATCACTAAGGGACCCAGTGATGGGACCCCCACCCCTTTACCCAATCCCATATGCTCATCCTCCTCATGATGGCATACCAGTAGTCCATCATCCACACAAAGTTGTTGTGACTGTGGCTAAACCACTCATTGAAGTCTAGTATTGATGGCATGACATGTTCGCATACCTAGTCACTTCATGGTTTGTGTTGAACCAAAACAGGCCAGTTTGACTGTTATTCAGTGGTTAATTTCCCCTTTTCCTTTTATGTATTAGTTCTTGTATTTTACCTGCTAATACCTGTAAACAAGAATACACTGATGCACCTTATTGTTTAGAGTTGTATTTCCAAGGGACTTTGCCCTGGCCAGGATTTGATCACTGCAAATGCTCGTATGTATTTTATTCTCTTTATGCAAACAAACTCTGAGTTAAAAAAACATAAAACAAAGAAGTAGAAGCATTAGCAATACTTGCAAGTTTGACAGTATTCTTCAGTACTGGAGGACCAACAAGTGGTTGACAATGGTCGAAAGATCTGAGGTATAATGGGGCTGCACACGTTACATAGGCAGCGATGATGCACATTGATGTGGGTGGCCCCAGCTAGTAAAAGTTTCCAGGTGGTCCTGACACCAGCAGCTTTTAGTTCTTTGATGTGGTTCACTGGAGGGAGATACCCTTGAGGAAGATCTAATTTTCCCCTTCCTTGACCCTGTTCGCAATACACAACTCTGTGTCTGATTTCATGTCCCTGACCACTTTCTTCACCTCCTTCATCTGTAGCAATACTCACCCCATTCCTCATCCCCTGTTTCTCCTTGTAGCTAATGAAGGCCTCTTTTTTAGCCCTTACTGCTTCCTTGGTCCACTTAGGGAACCAGATAAGTCTCGTGTTTGTGCCCTTTGTAATAATTCTCAAGCATGAATTATTGGCTTTGAGAATGGCCACTTTGATTTCTCCTCTCCTCCCTTCACCCCTCCTCATCTTTTCAACTCCAACCAGCTTTTCCTTGATGAATTCCCTCATCTGGTCAACATTTGTTTTTCTGAAATCCAGAACCACAGCCTTTGATGAGGGTAAAGTTTTGGAGGAAAGGGAAAGGGGAAGCTAACCAGGAAAAGCACACTAAACTGAAGCTTGTTTCCTGGAGCGACTTAGGAGCACAAGGAAGTTAAGTGACTTGCTCAGGATGACACAGTATGCTAGTGGGGACTGTGGGACTCAAACCCAGGTCTCCTGGTTTGGTGCTCAGTGCCCTAAACCACAGCACTATACTACCTTTTACCCAAGGCTAGAACAAACCATGTGGTATTATGGTCACTGGACACCAGCAGTTCCCCAAACCATACTCTGCCTACCATTTCTGAGTTGGTGAGCACTACATTGAGAATGGCAGCCTGCCTTGTGAGTTGCTTGACCAGTTACACCAACAGGCAGTTTTGCAATGTATTTAGTAGACCCTGAGGACTAGTGCTCCCAGCAGCTGGAATATCTCATTCTATGTCTGCTAGATTGAGATCCCCACTACCAGTACTTCCCTTATTGTAGCCCACCCCCTCATGTTCTGCCCCAGGCTCTCTGTCCTGGTGGTCTATAGACCACCCCCATGCACAGTGTGTTGCCGTGAACTGTACCTAAAGTGATTCTGTAATCCCATCCATTTTCCTGATGGACCCATCCTCTACAGCTTCTATGCCTTCCTTCACATAGAGGGCTCCCACCTGCTTTCCCCTTATCTCTATCCATCCTATATAGGGTATACTCCTGTAATGCTATTCCCTTCTCTTATTCTTCATGGTCCATGTTTCTGTGATGGCCATGAGGCTGAATCCTGCCTCCACCTCTATCACCTAGAGCTCACTAATTTTGTTTCCTAAGCTCCTGACATTTAGGAAGACTGCCTTCCAGCTTGTACCCTCACCGTTCCCCTTTGTTTCAGCTTCTCTCCTTTTGTCCTCTCCTTCTCTTCTTAACTTTCTGGTGTTCCTGATCTCTACTAACTTTTGCCACCCTCGGCACCTTTCTCTAAGCTATTTTGGCCCCCTGCTTTGCTTCTTCTTTTCTCCTAATTTCTAGCCTGCATTTCTGGAGGAGTCCTAGCTTGGTTCCCCTTTTGATCTCCATCCTCTAGTGTTCCTTCTGCCTGTGCCTCTGCCACTTAGTTTAGATGCCCACCTATGTAGACATCTAACCTCTGCCCAAGTACACTGGTCCCCTTTCATGTCAGATGAAGTCCATCACCCTTGATGAGCCTCCTGTCCCAAAAACCCTCTTCCCAGTCCCAAACAAACAGTATCCCTCTCCCTGACACCATAACTTCAACATTAACAGCCACTAAGATTTACAATATCTTCATCAATTAAGTTAATTCCACTTGGGCAGAGGTTTACAGCCATAGCCGTAACAGTCAGAATTACTGCTCTGGTTGGGTTCCACAGCTCTCCCTGGCCTTAGAACTTACTTGATGACTTTGGTAGCTCAGTAGCACTTGTGCGAGAAAGTTCTGTTTTCAGCAGTACATGCTGCATCTATTCTTCTCTCTCTGCCTGGATGCCCATTACATTTTTTCTGCTGCACCTTCCACTTCTGGTCTTGTCCACACCCAGCTTCCTCAACCATGAACCATCACTATGTTGCTTGTGAGAAGATACAGATGTGAGAGCATGCATCTACCCACTGAGGGCAGACAATATTGTTTTAAACTATTACTTGTCATCATGAACTGTTGCCCCTTGCTAACACAAATCAGATCAATAGTTTCTACCAAACAATGTCATGTATCTCGATTCAACCAAAGATCACAGTGACTCTCCAATGTTCAGTAATATGCTATACTTTACAAACACCTCAGTCCATATTCCCTAGGAAATAACTAAACTCACTCTCAGACACCCTCCCAAAGAAAAATCATTAACATATGGCTAAAGCATCTTTTTTATTCTGTTCCTGTAATCTGTGGCAAATGGTGAACACTGATAAATAAAAGGAAATCCCCTGTTTTCCATAGATCCTGCAGTGGATTTTGCACAGTACTGGCATTTCCCAGTGTATGCTACAGTTTCCCAATGCACTTTACGAGAAACTGACAGTAACTGAATACTGTAACTCGTAACCCACTGTGCAACTGAGTTGTTGATTAATAAGAGGACTTCAGTCAGTAGTGACATAGCTCCCTCACCCTTTATTTGAACTGATTCATCAGCTGACCTTGGGTCTTTTTTTTTAAATAAAAGGCTTGGAGGAGACTCTGTGATAAGAACTATGACATAGTTAGATCACCACTGGTATCATTTCAGTATTTTATTCAATTTGTAAAAGGGAATTTAGTGATTGTGAGAGGTGCCAAACTGACAGCAGTGGATATAGAAAGCCTCATGCATCCACATGATAGGTGCAGCACATGTCATCACAAAGTATGCTTCATTACACAGCCTCACCAATCCTGCAATACAGACTATTGTGTGGGTGAGAGGCTAGTTCAGACATCCTGCCCATTCAGTCCTTGTCCTCTCATGTGATGTTACCAGCAAGATCAACTGTGTTGACAGTTTTGTGATGTGCTCATACATCCTCTAGGAACTGAGTTGAGCCTACCACAAATAATTTCACCTTGGCCCCCAAACAGCCATCATTATAGCAGCATTTATTCACTACCATCTTGGACCGAATTAGTGTTGCTTGGATAGTGCTTTTGTGGATCCAACAGTCATCTGTCATATAGAACTCCACAAAGGCATGCTGTGATTGGCACTTGAGAGCAGTGCGATTAGTTGAGGGGCAACAAGCCCGAAGCAGACAGACCCAAGAAGATAAATGAAAAGTTTTTGAAAAATTGTAAAATATGAGTTATGATCCTAACTGTAAATACTGATGTTATATGTTTCTCTCTGCCTCTTTTTCAGATCCAAATGTTCTGAACCCTCTATATTAGGATCCTTAAGAACTCATTTACACAGAGGTCCTGGAAGTTACCATGCAGAAACTACCTATTATGTTGCCTTGAAAAAAATTTAAAAGAGTTTGGATCTACATCCCCTTATTATTTCTATAATATTTACCAGATAGGCTTTATATTATCTATAAGCACTAGTACTTAATATGGTTCTAAAACATACAATTATGCTTGTTGTAGCACTTTAAAGCTGCTCCATCTAGTGCCAATACAGGGGATATACTCAATAATGTATTTTAAATCAAATGTGTACTTTTGTTTGGATTTTGGTCACTGTCACATGAATTGTTTAATTAAGAGCACTATAATATGGGTTGTAATTCACTGTATGCTCCACCCCCTGATGAAGACTCAGCAGTGAGTTGAAGCGCTGGGGTGAGCGTGTGTGTTTCGTTCTGTAGCCTCAGTACCAGTTATCCTGCATTTTGAAATAAATCATCTATTTTGGACATTTGACTGGACTATGTTTTGTATTGGAGAGGCATAGAGTGCATTAGCAAAAATTCTTGGTTCCCTCTGTCAGATAGTGCTGGTATCTGACCTAGGACCCAGCGAATGGATCTGGTGGTCGAATCCATTGGATCTAACCTCAGATAGTTGGATCAAGTGGTCAGATCCACTGGATTGCACCTCGGATAGATGGATCTAATGATAAGATGCATCAGATCTCACCTCAAATAGTTGGATCTGATGGTCAGATCCTTCAGGTCCCTGGTCAGATCCATCAGATACCTGGTCAGATCCATCAGATCCAGGTCAGATCCTCAGATACCTTGGATGCTTTCAGTGGATCCTAGGATGCTGGATCATTGGTCAGATGTCTATGCCATCCAAGAATATCCAATATCCAACCAAAATTATGGTATCCAATGGAATCCAAACTTGTATGATACTATCCAAGCAATACTAGTCCGAATCTGAACAAGTGATTTAGAGGTGATGGGATCTCTCATTTTAGTATTGATCAGAACTAGAAGTAAAGTCAGGTCTCCAGCCATTAAAAGCTTTTGCATTGTTTACTGTCACTTCAACTGACCATTTAAACAGTTCTCCATAAAAATACTGATTCCAACAAATGGGGTGTGAACCTTAAATCATTCCAGAATTTCAGGATTTGGGTTTGAGGTAGAGTTGTGTGGATATGGGAGTAGTTACTTTGTTTCATACCTGCAAGAAAGTGTCATTTTCCAGTAGACATCTTTATTTTTTCTGATTTTAAAATGTTGAGTGGGACAATTGCCATCTATGTTGAACAGCAACAGTTTATCCTTGTCCACTGCTAATTCAGTCCTCTAAACAATTTTCGGATAAGACAGTGACTATCTGGTAATGTTATCCACTCCTTTGCACTCTATTATAAAATGGAACAACAGTTAATTAAGCAATAATGCACAACAGGGTGTGTGTTGTGCTGGGATAATATCATGCCTCAGGTGGTTGGGCATGAGGCTGCAGGCCAAGTGCATTCAACACTCAAGAAATGATGTTATCCAACACAGACAGACCCCAAAGTGCATTGTTGCTATTATACGACTCAGTTTTATAAAAAAAGATTAAAAAATACAGTTTTAAAACATAAGTTTTTGCTTTTTTTTTAACATGGTAAGTATACAGTTAAAATAGAAGTTCTGTTCTTCCTCTTTTTTGCCAGTAGTTGGTGCTGCATTTGACTTTCAATCTTTTTTTGCCTCCCCACCAGGATGTTTTGATGTGGACCCTGAACCTCTCATCAATAAAACTTCTAAAATGAATTCTTTTATGAAAATATCTAAGGTCTACCACCAGCATTTGATGTCTTGGGCCAGCAATCTTTTCTTACCCTAACAATGAATCTGCTTCCTACCACCACCATCATCACCACCACTGCAATGTCTGTCTCTCTTTCTCTCTCTTTCTGTGTTTCTCTTTGTTAGTATTTCTCTGGTTTTGTTCCCCTGAATTTCATTTACCCAGCTCCACTACCTGACCTGGGGCTGGGTGAACATTTTGCAAATTTAGAGAGCTGTACAAGGAGTTAGGACCGCAATCATAAAAGGGAGCTGACTGAGCAGTGGGGACTGAGATTTCTATGACTTTGTAAGTAACTGAGAAGTTGCCTAGTAAATGCACTCCAACAGATACTTTTTAATTTTTTTATTGTTTTTATGTTATTTATGGGTAAGAAAAAGTCCCAGCCAACGTATTTTTTTTTTTTTTACCCTCTTTGAATCACTTCACCCTATGGACCACCATAGCTTTAGCAACATCTTTGCTTACTAGTCAAAAGAAAACAGAGCACATTTTTTATATGTAAATAGGCACATTAAAAAACAAATAAAATATTTATAAAACTTGTTTTACTTTTTAATGCATACAAATTGGTCCATTGCATAATACAATAATACACTCCATGGTTTGGTATGCCATAGAATAGCATCACTTCTCAGGTGCATGAGACACTCAACCTTCAGCCTCATAATGTACCAGAGGTATGACGATATCCCATAACATACCACACCATGCTGCATATTATTGCTTGATTGCATAATCATCTGGATTTCCCTAGTTAAATCAAAAAATGGCTAGTAGTGTGCAATGATATACAGTATGCATCATAGGAGTCAACCTTAAATGTAAAGCACTTATACAGCTCTACTTCAGCATGTGTTTTAGGTGGAGGCTCTGCACGAATCATCATCTACAAGTGTTGAGCTGTAATGTACAATATTATGTCAGTTCCAGATAGATTTAGTGTACTCTAGACATCAAATGGGCATTCAGAAATTCACATTTATTTCCACCTCCACACACATTTTGGTTGACTAAGATCCACAACCAGATTTGAAAAGAATGTTTTTTCTGATACCTGGCTTCTTCAGCTTTACATTGGAGTAACTGAAATCAGTTTGGAACATGACCTGGACTTAGTTTTAAGGAATAAACATGAAAATCTATGTTAGACGTTTTTTTCAGCTCCTTTTTTGTAAATAAGTTGGTTTTGGAAAAACAAATCAAAAGTGATGCTGTTTTGGCAGAAGAAACATAATAGTGACTATGAGCACTCTCTGAAAATAGTTTCAATGAATAGAACCAATCTACAACAGGTAGAAATGTAGAAATAATTAGGAATCTGTATCGATGATCAGTGTAAATGGAATGCCCATGTACATTTTCTAACAAGAAAATAATGACAAAAATGAGCAATGTTGTACGAAATCATAAAGGAGTTGCTATTACATTCAAGAATAAAAGCCACTGATCACATGATTAGCCCTATTATAGATTATGGCAATGTTATGTGTGTGTGTGTGTGTGCATGTGTGTGGGGGGCTTGGGGCTGGATCTTGTAATTTTACATGTACTATACCCCTCGGCATACACATCATTGTAAATGATACAGGAAGTTAAACTGGTTACATTTAGACCAAAGGAGACAGTTACATACAGCAAGCTTGATGCTTAAAGGTTATAAAAAACAGCTTCCAGATTATATTTGTGAAAATATCAAATTATAAGTATCCAAAGCAGGGCTATGGTAAAAAAAACAGCACTGAATTTGAGACACCTTTTAAGAAATCTAAAATAAGATGCTCTTCCTTCTATTACCCGGGTCCCCCATCTTGGAATAGTTTAGCAAAGCACTTGAGAGTACAAAATAAACTAGTGTGTTGGAATAAAACTGAAGATCCATTTGTACAACAAGCTTTATTATCGAGGCCATGCTGTTTTGAATCTTTGAAAATCTCTAGTGCTCATTGTCAGAGCAATCCTGTCCTATTTCCTCTTCCAGACTGATATGTATTTTACTGTGTATGGTTAGTATTAACACTGGATGTTTCCCTTTTGAAATGTATTTTGAATGTAATGTTTATTACATATTGTTATTAGGGCTAGGTGGACCGACCTGCATAAAATCAGAACCCCCCCCCCCAGGATCCAATGTGGCCCAGTGGACCCGGATCAATCAGAACCCATTGCACAAGTGTACCGTGTCCAGGTCCACCACCCACGTATGGCTAGATGATTACAAATGTAAAAAAAAAAATGTATTCCCTGGTGTGTCTAGTACCCCCCACACTTTAACCCACCGGTCCTAAATCAGTTCAGGTACCTTACCCCCATCCACATCCCCTATTCCCTGGTGTCTTGTGGACCGTGCCCCCCCCCCATCATGTCTGCCACAAATTAAATTTCTAACATGATCTGCTCTCCCGGCATGTAGAAGGTGAAGACTGAATGCTTTTTGTCAGCTTCGTGCTTGAGTTCAAATCAATCAGTAACAGCGGCGGTTCCGGATCGCAGCCTGTAGAGCCACGATCAAGCTGGCAGCTACAAGCTGCAAGACCATTGTTTAAATGGTCCTACAGGCTGATACAGCTTGTAGCTGCCAGCTTGATTGCGGCTTCAGGCTGTGTTCCAGAACTGCCCACAGTTGCATTGATTGACGTTTGGACTATTTATTTTTAATGTTGGTTCTTTGTGGATACCATTGATGGGAACGAGTTTCACTGCAGCGCAATCGGGTGGGGGGGACTATGATTGTGATTGGATCTGGAGTGTACCCTGATTGGGCACGATGGTTGAGAGATTTGCATGTGGTAGCTGAAATGGTGACTTTATTTTATTTTAAAAAATAAACAAAGTTTATTTTTCCTGGTTTTGTCAAGTGATTGTGGAGCTAGGACAAATTGGTGAGGAAACAAGGAAGTTAGGGTAAGCTGTGTCTGAGCAGTGCAGAGCACAAGACTGTACTAGCACTTTGAATTTAAAAAAAAAGCTTTTTTTGCTGTGAAAGGGAAAAATAATAAAACTGGCACTGTGTGCTAGGTAAATATAAAGGTTGTCCTTTTGTTGGGGGGGGACGCGCTCCTTCACTAAACTATAAATGGCTGCCATTAGGATTTTTAGAATTCTTTGTGGGCCACTGATTTCCTTTGTGCCAATGCCAGTTGGCAAGGAACTTATTTCCTGATCTCTGCTGGCACAGAAATGCACCCCCTGCTAAGGGTCTCAGCCCATCAGAGACCTGGAAATTTTAAACTTATTTTCTAAATGAACTGGAGGGAGGTCAGTTCCTGTGCTTCACCATGGGAGAGTAAAAAAAAAAAGTGTTATCTCAAACAACCCTACCATAAACTTCTTCACCATATTTAGATCTATAAACACAATCTCAATTTTTTTTTATATCTAGACTGTAATACTAGTAAAACACCTGAGTCTTTGTAGTCAAATGTATTGGTAGTATTTGGATGTCATGCCTCAAACTGGCCATGACAAGGCATTTGGAGTTTGAGTTTCCACCATACAATTTTTATCTTGCAAACCACAGGATGATAAAATACATGGTTCTTCATGACTTCCCCTGTACAAAGCAGTTCTGTTTTTAAGCTGGTGATTTACACAGCTAGATTTACAGTACTGGAGTTAACCACAACGGTCCCAGCCATGCATTAACTCCCCATTAGATGCAACCCGAATCAGTGATTAATGCTTACATACACTTGTATTTTCTGCCTACCACATGCCACAGCAAGCCCTGCAGCCAGCCCCTTCCGGGTTCCCTAGATACAGAGTTGTTGAGGTGTTGTACATACTGTACCTGGTGTTCCTAGTAAAGAAGGGCCATGGGGAGTAAAAAAAAATTACAGATTAACCTGGAGTGGGGGGATATGGAATGATAGGAAAGAGAGATAGATGGAGCTTCAGTGCTCACTTAGTACCTCCCTGAACTCACATTGTGGCAGTTTTTGTGCTCTGCCACTATCTCCTGTGCAGAGAAGGAGTTAGTGCAACAAGGACATACTGTCAAAATGTCCACTGCATACTACAAAATGTGAATGGGATCCCCTCTAAGGTCAGAGAGGTCAGTTTACATTTACTCTGCTGCTGAGGCAGGGAACAGACTAAGAGAGGTCAACTTCATGACAGCCATGTATTTAATTGACCAGTACATCAGCGCCATAAGCTCACAGTTTTCATTTCCTGAAACACTGTTTACAATTTCATGTGTATATAATAAATCTCAGTGCTCTTTTATGCAGTTTTATGGCAGATTTTCATTTTTTCTTAAGTTTTACAAAAGGTTCTGATTTAATCAGAACTAATCAGGACTTTGGCCTGGATTCTGATCCTGATAGTAAGGGTCAGGCCCTTTTTGAGTCCACCCATCCCTAATTGTTATAATGTTGCTATAATGTTGTTTTATCTTATTGTAACCAGGATTTTAGACATAAGGTATCCCCTGCAAATGAGAGCTTGCTCAATGGGAATTTTTTTACCTTGTTCATGTTTTCATGAATAAAATTTACTACTACTACTAAAAGTTAGACAGGCTTTTCGACTTTTATAATTTCTAATATGTTACTAAGAAGCTTTGGAATAAACATCAGTCTGTGTTGCAGCTAAAAGTATCATTACAATATTGTGTCATATGTCATAATGCAAAATGTTACAAATGATTACATTACCGTCTCCCCCCATCCTCACCCACCTACCACCACCAATAATACCCCAGAAGCAGCACTTATAAGCTGAACCACATTTCAGATCTGTAGGAATTAATCTGCACCTTGCCTCAACATTTTAAATCAGTTTGCTGAAAAAAAAAACATCTTCTACTTGATCAGGAAGTCCATTTGTTTTGGCTTATTTTGGCAACGTTATAATTATCTTGGTTGCCATGTGATTAATGTACTTCAGGTAGATGATTAGTACTAAGACATACTACTGTATAATGGTTGATTAGGCTTTAAGCCATAGTATTTAAGCAGACAGCTTATTCCGTGTCAGTGTTTTCAAACTAATCTTTAATGCTACAAACTATGCAGCCTGCTTGACATTCTCCAGATTGTAATTCTTTCGGATGAGGCTGTCCAAAAATTCCGGAGCCCAATCCCGTATCAGCATTGGGATTTTCGTAGCTTCATATCTGTAATAAACTTCTCGTTTCCGGAGGATGCCCCCTTTAATAATCTCCATGGCACATTCTTCTTTTGGTGCTGGTGGCTGGCGAATCACATGGGAAACTGCCCTTATTGCTGTTTCTAGCAAGGAAGAATAGAGGGTGAGTTTAGGCATTCTGTTACTCTAATGTTTTGTACATACAGTATACCAGTTTTAAATCACCATACATTTGTTCCTTGTGTTATTCATATAGCACAGTTGTAAGTATGCAAAAGATGCATACCAACTACACTAAGGGACCTATGTTTGAATCAGGCCAATTACAAAGGCTCAAATGTTGCTTCCCTTGTGTTTATACACTGATATCCATGTCTGAACCTTAAATCTACATTTGAATTCCAGGCTCTGCTGAACTTCTGAGGAAGAGGCTGAGACAGGGCACAGCAAAGGAGAATCAGTTTTCAAAGAAGCAGCCTTGTTCCACCGTAGTAGATCTTACTTATGTGGATCAAAAGTAATGATTTGGACTAGGCTGAATATTTTTTGCATGTGCAAAAATCCATGAAACCCTGTTTTGACATGATATTTCACTGGGTCTCCCCATGAGGATTTATGGATGCTTGTGCAGTATGTTTTTTGGTGCTTTAATTATACGTTTTCACCTTGTAGGAGGTGGCCAATTATATAGACCAGAGTTTAAAAAACAAACTCTGGTCACAGCCGATATGGCTGCAGTCAAGTGGGGGAAACATGGCAATGTCCACCATGTCCAAGATGGTGGCCAGAGTTGAGTTTGCATGCACGATGACTCCCAGATGTGCAGTGAACTCTGGTGGCCATCTTGGAAATGGTGGACTATGCTGCCATGCTGCTGGAGTTCAGTGGACACGGCGGATGGTGCCATGTTCCACCCTTACCGATGGACAAAATAGTGTGGGTGAATATGCAGTAACTGTTGTTCAGCCCCACTAAAAGAAGTCCATTCGGTATCCGGTAGGCTCCCTTTACTGTAAAGTACTCACAAGACATTTGCAGGCTACACCCACAGCAGCCATAACAAGCAGGACAGCCATCTCGGTGAACAGGGCTGACAGTAGGTTATGGGGGTGGAGGTACCCCAAACACAGTAGGCCCAGCATGAGACCAGAATGAGGGGTTGAAATTAGGCTTTTTAAGCCCATTATGGGCTGCCCCATCAACCCACAAGCTCTTAGCCTTATCATTCACTGGGGCAGCTAATGAAGATAGATGGATTACTATGTGTTGTGTTATTTGATGGCTTGGTTGAATGTTTCCACCCTTTGGGAGGTGCCCATGTATAGAGAACTGGGCTAAAATAACTGGACCCACCCAAAATAGATAGAAAATGGATGAGCTCTCAGATAAATAACCTTGGCATGGAGGAGAGCATAAAACCCCTTTGAGGAGGGAAGCTCCGGAGATAACTGACCTAGTAAGCATTTGATGCAGGCTGTCATCTAAGAAGAGATATGTTTGTGGGTAGACTTAAGTTCAGACACAGGACTTTGAGTGTAAGCTTCATAGCATGAAGATGGCCATCTTCTGAGATATTCCAATGATGGACATCAGGATATCTTTCCTGAGGCAGATGTTGCAGTTCCTGTGTGGAAGAAGTGACCTTAATAATCTGATGCATTGAAACTTTACAAATTTGAGACATGTACTATATAGTAATTATAACAGTACTGGAATCCCTCCTGAATTGCGGTTGAGGATCTGTGGGTTATCTTGGCTTTCATAGTATGTGCCGAATATTAAAATGGGACATAATGCATTGTGCATAGTGAAATAATGAATATAGGTTCTGTAGCAGTTCTGTCCATTTTGAAAGAGGTTAGAAGTATACATTCATCTGGAGCTATTTTTCAGAAGTTTGTGATTTTCTGATGCTTTTTGCAATCCAATTTCTGTACAGTCAGTGAATTCTTAAGGTCACAAGAATCAGAAGACAGCTAATGCAATGACTGCGAGAAAGAAAGGGCCACTTCTGGGTGAAAATAACTTTTTCTTTAGAAAATCTATCAGTTTGCTTGAGCCTCAGGATATTTATAGGTTTTGTTTTGGGTTGACTAATAGGATGCAAATAGGCATTGTACTGTCTCGTGCACCTACCCGGAAAAAAAAAAACTAGTGTAACCAGCCAGTTATTGGGTTTACTAGGATCCCATCAGTTTTAGATCAGGCAGAGAGTCTGGGAAATTCTAGAGGGTTTAAAACTCTCTACAATACATTACACCATCACCTGCTTAGCTCGACTGTGGCAGGGGATGATGTAATGGAATTTAGAACTCATGCAGCAGCATATGCCTCAGTGCTCTGCTGTTGCTTGACTTCTGTGAGTCAGAGAGTGAAGTCTGAAGTTGAAGAGTGGAGATGAGTATTCTTTTTTTTTTTTTTTTACTTTCTATTTTACCTCCTCTCTCCCCTCAGGTCTCCTCGAGAGTACCTAGGAGTCATCCCACTATGGTTCACTCCTACCTGGTCAGTCCTCGGTTGCCCATGTAGCCTTGGTTAACCCCCCGGGTGGGAACGAGGTGGGCTCCAACACCCCGAAATTCTCTGGTGGCATCGGTTGGGAGGATGCCAGGAGGGCAGCCGTAAATCGTGGGCAAGCTCTGCTTCTCCATCTACTCTGGAGCTGAAGGGTGTTTTTCCCTTTTTCTGGGGAGTGTCTAGCGCCCTGATGTCAAGGCCTTACTAATGTCTGCCACTCTCCGCCCCTTCACTATGCTTAGCACTTGCTGCATCTCCGGCTTCTGCCAGAGGTCAGCTGAGTACCAAACAGGGACCCCTGTCCCTCTCCGGAGAGGAGCGCTATCCTCTGGATGCTCAATCCTTTCCCTCCCCTGCCGACCCCCAGCAATCTGGCCTCATTCCTGAACCCGGGTCACTGGCGTGGTGTGAGGTGTGGCATCCAGTGCCTCAACCATCAGCACCACCGGGCCGGCTGAAGTTCAGAATTCTACAGGCAAGTAGTGCTTTGCCAAGAGACACTTGTCAGAGGGGAGGACCCTCGGTTTGTTATTTTATGTCCTAGTACAGTAACCAGCAGTCAGGTTTTGTAGGACGTGTTGGCTACCAGATCCTGTGAAGCCCTGAGGGGATGAAGATTTTTCAGAAGGAGAAATGGGACTGGTGCTTCAGTGAGTTGTTTGGGGCAATCCCCAAACGACAGTGAGAACTAACAGAACTGCCCAGAATATAGACTGCGTGTTTTGTAAACCAAAAAGCTATGGATTTTGGATTAGAACTGTGGATTTCAAGTGGTTTAACCAATGTCTTGGGGGGGCACATCATGCTGTAAGTACAAGGTTCATTTGTTGTTAGACTGTGGGTTGGCTGGTGCCTTGCTAGGAGCCCAACAAGGTTAAGAAGCAAGCTCTCAGAACCCTTGCATAATCTATACGCACTTTAGGAAAGGGCTTTTTACATATTTAAACAATGGGATTGTGTTCAATTGTACATGAAATTATTGTACTGTATGTATTTGTATTTTTATGTATATGGCTACAAGTTTTGTTACTGTTTAATGTCAGGCATGGCTGAAAATGGGCTGTGCCCAGTCCACTACCTGGTTAAAAATAAAAAAATGAAAAAACAAAAAATGAAGAAAATTGCACAAAGAATCTGCTGTAAAGATGCCTCCTATGACCCCTGTGTGGCTGAATAATCTGTTTTTTCCCCCTAAAGTGTAATGTCAGAGAGAGTCTAGCATTGACCAGAGCGAACTGTCCACTCCCTTCAGATTTCAAGGGACCTAACTGGTTACAATGAAGGGTCAAGGTATTAATTTAGTTTGCCTAATGGTGCTTGAATTTAGTGCTATGGAATCAACCACTATAAATGCACTGGTAAAGTCCAAAGATCCCTAATCACAGGTATGGACATCTGTGGGAAGATTTCTTGTTAGAAGTCTCAGTACTGCAGAAAGTTTTGTATTAAATTTTTGCCTGCTACAAGTGTGCCATCTGTTCAGACAACTATAAGCCCTGGGAGCACCACTGTATTAAGGCATTAAAACTCCATCAGGAATAAAGCCATACAATAAAATCCCAATTTCTGGTTGTGGACATTCCACCTCTGAGTGACCTGTGTGAGTTTTTGGGACCCTTACAGATAGGAGACACACTATAACCCTGGCTCTTCTCCCCTGGACCTGGGTATAAATAGAATTGTTGTTTTGTGCCATTCTCCCAACCTCTGAGATGCCTGAACCAGGTGTTGCCTTAATGCCAGAGGTGATAACCTTTTCTGCCAACTGTGGTTGTTGCCTTGTCTGAGTATAAAAAGGGGGGTCTGGGTTATACTTCTATAACTAACTAACTAACTAACTAAATGCATTCTTTTGCCTTAGGCCCAGAATACTTTTTTTTAATGGATTATTAGGATGTAAAGGATGGGCTGTCTGGTGAATAAAGATGCATAAGAATTGAATTCCTAACACACACTGTTTTATTGTCATGCAACTTAATTTCTTTGAATGATGACAATAGCCCATGAAAGCAAGCAGTAGCAGTGTGGCTGCAGATGTTGTAGGTGCAGACTGCAGAATACAGAAAGCCAATTACTTCTGCCAAGCAGTTGTAAGTATATTTCATGGAGTGGCCTAGGGAAGAGAATATGCAATCCTTTGCTTTCTGCAGCTAGAATGCTAAGTCATTACTAGGGAATGGAATTAGGGTGGCTATATAGTTTGGGGCTTGGCTGAAGGAAGCAGCAGTTGGAAGACCTGAAAATTAAAAAAAAAAAGATGATGATCAGCTGCCAGACTTGCCCCCCCGGAATGTAAACTGTGTGAACATGGAAATGAGGAAGGGCAGCCAGGTTTGACAGCTCACAAAGGACATTATAGTTGGGCAGAAGGATCTACCTTTGTTAATGTTACTATGGTAAGTTTAGCAGAATACAATGAGATGCCTTTTAATGTAGCTATGAAGCCATGTGATGAAGGGCAGTCTGAAAAAATTTAACGTGAACTGGCTGGATCATCTCAATATAAAAAATATGGAAATACTATTCCATTGCATGAGCTAGGCAGGCCACAACATTAAGTTTGCCTTGACTGATGAAATGAAGGAAATGTTGTTGATCTAGTTTGATGGTGGGCATGCCAAGGTGCAGCAAAGTGATGAAAAATCTGCCTTGAGGTATGATTTATATGGCGCAGTTAAGAAAGCCCAGGAAAGAGAGGTGCTCTGTTTTCATACATGATTGTCTGGACCTTAAAGAGCAGGCAATGGACAAAGTGTGCATTAATTTATTGTTGATAGTATGACTTCCGTAAAGACAAAATTGATGATGATGCCTAGAAATTCAGTTTCAGTTGTAGGTTTGGCCATTTTCTTGGGAGACGGGAAGGGGGTGCCTATATAAAATAAATTCGAAAAGATGGAGAGGCTTGACGCTGACAGAGACCTAGAATGATTCACTAGAAGGACATTGTAGAGAAGATGAATGAAAAAGGGACAAATGGCAAATGTCCAATGGAATGTAGCACACTGTTTCTGACAGACGATCAAGCCTGATCCTTAATACATTCAAATGCAACTAAAAACAGTCTATGGTGCTTGAATCAAAGAACTTGCTAACTGATTCAGCTGATCCACTTGCAGTCATAACACCACATGGCAACACTACTGAGCAAGTCTGAGCAAGCCTGGAATCTGGCCTCCACTGATCACATCTTACATAGATACATAGATACATAGACAGTGTCGGCAAATAAGGGCCTATGGCCCACCCAGTCTGCCCATTTGAGCTTGTAAGTTCAGTTTTTTTTCCTAGAAGTCTGTTGCACCTTACCCCTGACCTCCAGAATTCCTTTATGTCTATCCCATGCATTCTTAAATCCCGTGATTGTTTCAGCCCCCACCACTTCTTCTGGCAGGGTGTTCCACTTGTCACCACCCGTTCTGTGAAGAAATTCTTTCTCATGTTTCCTCTGAATTGTCCTCCTCCAACTTCATCCCATGCCCTCTAGTCCTGGAACATCTTTTCGCTTAAAAATAGTGTTTTCCTGCACCCTGTTCCTCCCTGTAAGATACTTGTATGTCTCTATCATATCCCTCTCCCTCCTCTCCTCCAGGAGTACATGTTCAGTTCCTTCAACCTGTCTTCATAGGACTTGTGATGCAATCCATGCACCATCTTTGTTGCCCTCCTCTGAACCTTCTCTACCCTGTCTATGTCCTTACATAGGTATGGTCTCCAGAACTGTACACTGTACTCCAGGTGGGGCCTCACTAGTGTCTTGTATAGCTGAATTATGACCTCCTTTTCCTGCTGGTAATGCCCTGCCTATACATCCCAGCATCCTATTTGCTTTACCTGCTGCCTTGTCACACTGTTTCCCTACCTTGAGGTCATCAGAGATGATAACCCCAAGATCCCTTTCCTGCTTGGTGCATGCTATATCCTCACCCCCCAACTGATATATTGTGCCATGGTTATTGTGCCCCATATGCATTATCTTGCACTTCTTTGCATTGAATTTCAACTGCCAAACCCCTGACCATTCTTCAAGTTTCTTCAGGTCGCTTCTCATTCTGTCTACACCCTCTGGTGTGTCTACTCTGTTACAGAGCTTTGTGTCATCAGCGAACAGTGAAATTCTGCCTTCTAGGTCCTGCGCCATGTCACTAATGAAGATGTTGAATAGGACCGGTCCCAGCACTGATCCCTGTGGTACCCCACTGGTCACTCTTCCCTCTGTGGAGTGACAGCCATTTACCACCACCCTCTGTGTCCTGCCACCCAGCCAGTTACCTACCCACCACACTACTGTCCTGCCCACACCATATTCCCCAGTTCATGTAATAGTCTTCTATGTGCACAGTGTCAAAGGCCTTGCTGAAGTCCAGATAGGCCATGTCCACTGCCCTCCCGATCCACCTCCTAGTCACTCAGTCAAAAATTCAATGAGGTTGGTCTGACATGACCTCCCCTGGTGAAGCCATGCTGCCTTGGGTCCTGTAGTCCATTGACAGCCAGATGTTCCACCAATCTCTCCTTCAGTAGCGCTTCCATGATCTTCCCCACTACCGAGGTGAGGCTGACTGGTCTGTAGTTCCCTGCTTCCTCTTTGTTCCCACTTTTGTATAAGGAGACTACATCTGCTGTCCTCCAGTCTTTGGGTACCTCCCTGTTTCCAGTGATCAGCTAAACAGGATAGCCAGAGGTTCAAGCCACCACCTCTCTTAGTTCTTTAAGGACCTAGGGTGCACCCCATCTGGCCCCATTGCTTTATTAACTCTTATTACTTCCAGTTCCTTCAGGACCCTTTCTCATGTAAAGGGACTTGTGTCCATTTCTGCACCATTCTCACCTTTGTACCCTTCAGACCCATACCCTCCTCTTCCTCAGTAAAGACTGAGCAGAAATACCTGTTCAGTATGTCAGTTTTACTGTTGTCATCCTCCACGCGGCCCCATCCTCCCCCTTCAGTCTCACTATCCCTCCCTTTGTCTTTCTTTTTTCACTTATGTACCTGTAAAAGGTTTTGTCCCCTCTACCCACTGATTTTGCAATGTGTTCTTCTGTCTGAGCTTTGGCTTCCCTTACTGACCTCCCTGCCTCCCTTTGCTTCTCCTGGTACTTCTCCCTATCCCCTTCTGCCTGTGTCTTTTTGTATTACCTGAATGCAATCTTTTTGGCTTTCACTTTCTTTGCTACCTCTTTGGAAAACCATAATGGTCTCCTCTTCCTTTTCCTCTTGCTAACCTGCTTAATGCATAATTCTGTTGTTCTTGTAATCCCCATTTTAAATACTGCCCACTGTTCCTCAACCCTGATTCCTGTCCCATTCCCCTTAATGCCTCTTTCAAGTATCTCCCCATTTTCCCAAAGTCTGCCCCCCTAAAATCCAGGATACGTGTTTTTGTGTGGTTTGGTTCTGCTCTTTCTGTGATTTCAAACCACAATGACTGGTGGTCACTGTTTCCCAGGTGCTCCCACACTGTTACCCCCATCACACTGTCCCTGTTTGTGAGCAAAAGGTCCAGTATTGCCTTCTACCGAGTTGGTTCCATGACCAGTTGCTTGAGGAAGGCACCCTGAAGGGAGTCCAGGATAAATCTGCTCCTTGTTGATGCTGCTGCTGGGATGCTCCAGTCCACATCTGGAATATTGAAGTCTCCAACCAGTACTACCTCACCCTTGTCTGCCATCCTTGGGATGGCTAGCATCAACTCCTATCTGTTTCTTCCTCCTGGGCTGGTGGTCTATAGACCACACCTGTGCAGATGGCTGTCACCATTTTCCTTTCCAGCTTAACCCACAGTATCTCTCCCCCATTTTGTTCCTCCTGGATCTCTGTGGCCCTTATGTCATTTTTCACATAGAGTGCCACTCCTCCTCCCTTCCTGCCTGCTCTGTCTCTTCTGAATATGTTGTAGCCAGGTATGGCCATCTCCCAGTCGTGGTTATCATTACACCAGGTTTCAGTGATGGCCACACTGTCCAGGTCTGACTATACCAAGACAGCCTCCAGATCTTCCATCTTGTTGCTAAGGCTCCTGGCATTTGCACACGTGGCTTTCCATGATTTGACCTCCCTAGACTGTCTCACTGTTCTACTCCAGCCCCTTCCTTGTTTGTAATTTATCCCTGGTTCTCCTTGCTGTCTGCCCATCTGCTGAATTTTGCCCCTTTTCTGCTTATCCACCTCTTGGGCACTAATCTCCATCTTTTGCACACTGCTTTGCGAGATAGCCACTCCTCTGGTTCACTGGTTCCACTGCTAGCTGTGGGGGTGAGCAAGTAGGTACCCTCCTTGCTGGCCTGCCACCCCCCTTTGCTAGTTTAAATGCTTGTCAATGTAGCATTTAAACTTATCATTGAGTGCTTGGATTCCCCTCCAGGATGGATGCAGGCCATCAGGCTTGAACAAACCTCCATCCCTCCAGGTGGGTCCCCAGTCACCAATGAATCCAAACCCTTCCTCACAGCACCAATTCTTCAACCATGAGTTAAAGTTCCTGGTGCATGCACTCCTATGCTCTCCTTGCCTCTCACAGGTAGTACTTCTGAGAAGCGACAGAGTAGCTACTTGCTTGAGACCCTCCACAGTTTCCTAAACTCTTCCTGAACTTCCTTTGGCTCCCATTTGCCAGGTCATTAGTACCTAGGTGGATAATGACATCCAGCTCACCCTCCTGCCTTGCCTTCCCAGTGATCCCCAGGATCTTCCTTCCATCCCTCCATGCCGTGGCACCTGGTAGGCACCTCACCTCCCTGTTCTCCCCTCCTGTGTTCCTAGCTGGATCCCTCTTAGATGGAGTCCCCACCAGGATTCGCTTCCTCCTCCTCTGGGGTCCACTGCTTTTCCCGCTGAGGTCACCTCCTTGGCTAACCTCCACATCCTTTCCTTCCACTTCTCTGGGTACCTGTATTTGGTTGTCCTCGTTTGCCAGTGTGGAATATGAGTTCTTGAGTGGAATAGGATCTGGGATGTGCCTCTGCCTGACTGCTCTAACCCTCCCTGAGCCCACTGTCATCCAAGTGCTCCTCGTTCTCGGCATCCTTTGAGGCAGTTGCATTGGACTGGGTGGTCCCTGGATAGGGGTGATGGTACTCCTGACCCAGTTTACTTCCGCTCTGAGTCTGGCTACCTCATCCCACAGTCCGGATAGATGCATGCAGATAGGGCAGCACCTCAGTGTCCAGAAGGTCTGCCTGAATATGGCTGCCCCACAGCCACTGCATTGCACCACTCCCCACATTATACTGCAATTCCACTACTTGTCTGCTACTGAAGCTCTCCTAGTTCCCTTTTTATTAATTTACTGTCCTAAAAATCCTGCCACTGTTCCCCTATAATATTTGAAAATACATACACTTCTAAGCTCTTTATCCTTACAATCAAAAGGTAACTACAATCACAATAATCTACCTTCTATTAATACAGATTATATCACAGAATCAGAGCACAATGCAAAAACATCTGCTACTTAGCAACAAACAGGTGACAACATACCAAGCTGATGTAGCTTTTTTTAAAATAGAAAAGAAAAATGTAATTGTTTAAACCAATAGAAATCAGCAGTTCTAAAAGCACCTTGAACTACAAGACAGAACACAGTACCACACCTCTGCCACAATAACTAAACAGTTCTAAAACATAATAACCCTAGGACTCAAGCTCTATTTTTTCTTCAGATCTAAACTTTGTCTCAGGGCTCACATGAGTAAACAGGTCATTCCCATTTCCTGCCCCTTTCGTTGGAGACATCATACATTGCTGTGCAAACAAAACCACTCTGCTATCACTGTTCCCATTTGTACAACAAGTTGTGCAGGTTAATCCTCTCCTATGGATGGTCTGCCCATCATTGTCTGCCATATGACCTCAAGTCCTTTAATCTGGCAAGATTACCATTTGTTTTGTTTGTTGTATAACTGTGCACAAGGTAAGCCCCATACTGTATTTTAGCACACATTATGGAGCCAAGCAGTGTCCACATACTCCCTTCAACAAGGGTACCTGATAACAAGAAAAAAAATGGTAGGAATAAATAGGGATGGAAATGAGATCAGAGTGGCTAAGGAAAGAAGACAAAAGGGAAAAGGAGGGGTTGGCAAGCAGGGTGGTAACAGAATGTGGAATGCCATGTGTACAAACACTAGAAGTCTGGGGAATAAGATCCCTGACCCAGTGGCCATTATGACCGAGGCTGATCTGGACATTGTCGCCATTACAGAGTCATGGTGCAATGAAAACCATGACTGGGATTTAGCCATAGCAGGATATACACTGTTCAGGAAGGCCAGGATGGGTAAGAAAATGGGAGGAGTGGCTCTTTACACGAGTACTAGCACAAAAGCAGCAGAGATGCAGCGAACACAGGGAAGGATGGAAATTCTGTAGGTCACCCTTGAAAAGGGGACTGGAGCCATTATTCACATTGGAGTGATCTACAGACATCCAGCACAGAGGGGGGAATGGACCAGGTTTTGTTGGGAGTCAGCCAAAAGTTGGCAAATAAGGGGGAGGTGCTGCTGGTGGGAGACTTCAGTATGCCTGATGCAGGTTGGAGCATTCCAGATGCAGCTTCAGATAGGAGCAGGGACATCCTGGACTCCCTGCAGAGGGCATTGCTCAGGCAACTACTAATGCAGCCCATGAATGTGGGAGCAATATTGGCCCTTGTACTCACCAACGGGAACAGTATTGCAGACAGCAGTGTGGGTAACCACCTGCAGAATAGTGATCACCTTATGGTGTGGTTCAACATAAGCACTGTATTAGAAGTGAACCACACAAAGGTGAGGGTCCTGGACTTTTGGAGTGCCGATTATATGGTGATGGGAGAATGCATCAGGGATGCCCTGGCTGGGTAGGAGGACTTGGGTGGAATGGAGGAATAGTGTGTGAAACTAAAAGTGGGTATAGTGATGGCAACAAACCTCTGCATCAGGCAGGTAAGCAAAAGCAAGAGGAAAAATAGAGACCATTATGGTTCTCAAATGAGGTGGCTGGGAAGGTAAAGACAAAAAAGTTAGCATTCAGGAGGTATAAAGAGATACAGAAGGAGAAGGATAGGGAGCTGTATCAAGATAAGCAGAGGGAGGCAGAACAAGCAGTCAGGAGTGCAAAGGCACAAATGGAGGAGAAGACTGCACAGGCAGTAAGGGAAGGGGACAAGACAATTTTCAGGTATGTTATTGAGAAGAGAAAGACCAGGGAAGGGATTGTAAGGCTAAGAAGGGAAGGGGAGAGTGTGTGGAAGGGGACAATGGAAAAGCAGACATCCTGAACAATAATTTTTGTTCAGTTTTCACAAATGAAAGGGAAGTCGAGGGACTACAGATTAGTGTCAGGTGCATCAAAGGAAGGGACGTTGGCACTAGTCCATTTACAGAGGACAGAGTCCTGAAAGAACTTGCAAATCTTAAGGTGGACAAGGCAATGGGGCAAGACGGTTACATCCAAGGTTATTGAGGGAGCTCAGAGAGGTGCTGCTGCACATCTGACGGTCCTGTTCAACCACTCACTGGAAATGGGAGTGGTTCTGGAGGACTGGAGGGCAGATGTAGTACCACTTTACAAAAGTGGGAGCGGGGAGGATACTGGCAATTACAGACCAGTCGGCCTGACTTCGGTGGTGGGGAAATTAATGGAATTGCTACTGAAACAAAGGATTGTGGAATATCTTCAATACAGTTGTTTGCAAAATTTGAGGCAGCATGGATTCACTAGGGGGAGGTCATGTCAAACTAATCTTATAGATTTCTTTGACTGGATGACCAGGGAAGTAGATCAGGGGAGCGGTGGATGTGGTGTACCTAGATTTCAGTAAGGCCGTGAACACTGTTCCACATAGGAGACTCATAAACAAGCTGGGCAGCCTAGGAGTTGTACCAAAAGCGGCAAACTAGGTAAGTAACTGATTGGAGAATAGGCTACAGGGGGTGGTGGTAAATAGAGTTCACTCTGAGGAAGGGAGTATGACTAATGGGGTATTGCAAGGATCAGTGCTGGGACCAGTCCTCTTTAATATCTTTATGAGCGACATTGCAGAGGGACTAGAAGGGAAGGTATGTCTTTTTGCAGACGACACTAAAATCTGCAATACAGTGGAAACTCTGGGGGGGGGAGTGGAAAATATGAATAGAGATCTAGGTAAACTTGAAGAGTGGTCAAGAATGTGGCAACTAAATTTCAATGCAAAAAAGTGCAAACTCGTGCACTTGGAGCATAGAAACCTAGGATCAGAGTACAAAATGAATGGACTGGCACTGGTGACCACCAAACAGGAAACAGATCTGGGTGTTATCATATTTGATGACCTAAAGGTGGTCAAACAGTGTGACAAGGCAGTGGGGAGAGCCAGTGGGATGCTAGAGTGCATAGGGAGGGCTATCACCAGCAGACAGAGGGAGGTGATGATACTGCTGTAAAAATCTCCGGTGAAACCCCACCTAGAGTACTGTGTCCAGTTCTGGAGTCCCCATCTCCGGAAGGGCATAAAGAAAGTAAAGGCATTCCAGAGGAGGGCAACTAAAATGGTGCAGGATCTGCATCAAAAGTCCTCTGAAGAGAGAGACTGAAGGACCTCAATATGTACGCTCTGGAGGAAAGGAGGGGATGTGGTATGATAGAGATTTTCAAATACCTCCAGGATATAAATAAAGTTTAAGAGGGAAGCCTTTTTCAGAGAAAAATATGATCAAGAACAAGGGGTCATGCTATGAAGCTTGGGGGTAGACTCAGGGGAAATGTAAGGAAGCACTTCTTCACATAAATGGTGGTGGATGCCTGGAACAACCTCCCTGGTGAGGTAATGGGAGCAAAAACTGCAATGGGATTTAAGAAGGCATGGGATATGTATAAGGGAACCTTAGAGGTGTGGGGGGGGGGTAAAACTGGTAGAGTTTAGTGAAAGTTGTAAATTCTGCTTTCATGGAACTTTCACAAAATTTTGGAAATTTCACAACATTTTCTGCACTTCCACCATTGGCGCAATCAGAATCTTCCAAACATGTTTTGTGGATTTTCACCCTATTCCACTGACTTTTTTGGTTGAACTACAAAATAATACATTAAACTGCGGAATTTATCCCATCCTCAGTTTAGTGAATTATTTCGTAATACAGCTACCCCTTCCCCCACCTATCGCCAGACCCCTGTAGAATAAAATTCCCCTCTGGTGTCTAGTGGCCCTCCCACCTGCTGATCTTCCACCCCAAGTAAAACAAATCCCTGGTATCTAGTGCCTCCACCTCCACCCACTGATCGCAGGCTCAATGTAAAAAAAAAAGAAAAATAAATAACTTTCCCTCCCTCGTGTCTAGTGGACCCCCCCTCCCTATCCCCAATCCCCTTTTTTTTAAAAAAAAAGCCAGTAGTTTACCTCTCATTCCCTGGTATCTAGTGGAGCCTCTCCCTATCCCCTTATTAAAAAAAAAGCCCAGTAATCTGTCCCTCATTCCCTGGTGTCTAGCAGATACTCCCACCCCCCACCTAGGCAGGTAGTCCCCACCACCCCACTCTGCCCCCACGCTGACCCCAAGTGAGCAACTGGCACAACCCTCCTCTGTCCACCGCTGCTGGCTGCGCACTAATCTGTCAATGAATGACAGCATGCTTGTAGAAGCACACACTCATTCATTGACAACTCCTTCTCACTGAGTAGCATGACTGCTCTGTGGGATGGTGCAGACAAGAGCAGAGCCAGTGGGGAGTGGGGGCCACCATGTCATTCCCCCTCATCCTGACCCCAAGCCGATCACCAGAACAGCCCTCTGCTCTTGTCTGTGCCACCCCCAGAGCTGTCATACTACTCAGTGAGCTTATTTAAAAAGGTTCCACATCAATATATAGTCACAAAAAACTGTACAAGTACAAAGACAGTACAAGTACAATAAGCAGTTCCAGATGAAATGCAGTTGAGAGGCAGAACAGTTACATACAATTTTGAAAACATCCATACAGATTGTTGTAAAAAAGCCATATGAACATATGAAGAATGCCAGCAGATACAGGCCTGATGGTCTGTCTAGTCTGCTCAAGTGTGCAGCTAGCAGTCTGTTACACTGCAGCTGCCCCCCCCCCACATTTCCAATTTCATGTCCATACTAGTAGTTACCCCTCCCCCAGTGCCTCATTGGTGACCTTCCCCTGACTTTGCCCCATCCCCTCTTAAAACTGCCCACCGTCTTCAAGGATACCACTTCCTCAGTCAGTGCATTCCACCCTGTCACCACTTTTCCCATGAAATAGTGCCTTCTCAGTTCCCTTCTGAATCTTCCACCCTCAAACTTTATTTATTTGAATTTTGGTAACCGGGTAAGCCCACTGAGACCATGCAATCCCTTTTTCAGGGGTGACCCAGTGGAAGATACATAGGAAAAATAGTCTACAAACATATAAAGAGTTGCCGTAATATATAAAATCAAGATTACCATACAAACTAAATGTCTCAAGGTTGTGCAATAAACAGGGTTACAACACACAGAGAGTCAATTGTACAATATATTATCTACAGCAGTATTCTCATTGCAATACAATTACAGTACAGTGGTTGTTTAGAGTGTCACTCCCTCTCATTAATCTTAAAATTCCCTCTGTACCAGCTTTATTTATGCCTTTCATATATTTGAAGGTTTCTATCATGTCCACGATATCCCCGCCTTTCCTCCAGGGAGTACATGTTGCGGTCCCTCATTCTCTTTTCATAGGGTTTGTCCTCCATGCCGAGGATTATCCTGGTCACTGTGTGTTGGGCCCCCTCCAGCAATTTAACATATTTCTTTAAGTAGTGGTGCCAGAACTGTACGCAGTACTCCAGGTGTGGCCTCACCAATGACCTGTTCAGTGGCAGGATGATCTCCCCTCTCCTGGACGTGATTCCTCTGGCAGTACACCACAGCATTTTATTAGCCTTAGCTGCCACTTTTCTGCACCGCACTGAATGGTTCATTTGCCATGTTATTATCACCCCAAGATCTTTTTCCTCCTCTGTAGGGGATAACTGTACCCCCCAAGTCGGTAAGGATTCCTTGTTTTTTTTGCACCCAAGTGCATGACTTTGCACTTCTTTGCATTGAACCCCAGCTGCCATGTTTCTGACCAGTGCTCGAGTCTAGCCAGATCATCCTGTAGCCCCTGCTACCCCTCTATGTCATCCACCGCTGCACTTATCTATGTGTCATCCGCAAAAAGGCTGATCTCATTCTTAATCCCGTGCAACATGTCAGCAATGAAAATGACAAACAACACTGGACCCATTACTGAGCCCTGTAGTACACAACTAATTACAGATCTTGGAGCGGAGAGTTCCCCCTTATGACTGCCCTCTGCTTCCTGTAATTCAGCCAGTTCCTGATCCACTCCACCAGTTTCTCCTGTGCTCCCTGGTATCTCAACTTGCTAATCAGTCTCCCATGTGGCACTGAATCAAAGACCTTGCTGAAGTCTAGATACAAGAAAACCACTACTTGGCCTCTGTCAAGCACCCTAGTCACCCATTCATAAAAGTCCACCAGGTTGGTCTGACAAGATCTTCCTGAGACAAACCCATGTTGTCTGTTGTCCTGGAGACCATTCACCTCCAGAAAGCTCACTAGCATTTCCTTAAGGATAGTCTCTATCAGTTTCCTGACAATGGATGTAAGGCTCACTGTTCTATAGTTTGCTGGTTCATCCTTGGGACTACTTTTGTGTAGAGGCACCATGTTCACCAACCTCCAGTTCTGGAGGATGCACCCAGTTCCCAGTGAGGTATTGCATTAGTCTGCTAATGGCTCTGCCAGGACCTCTGCCAACTCCTTCAGAACTCTGGGGTGTATGCCATTTGGGTCAGGCACCTTACTTACCCACAGGGCTTTTAGGCCTTCCATCATCCTGTTCGCTGGGATGTCCCCATCTGTTATCCCCCCATGGCCTACCCCCAATCCCCTGAACTATTGGCCCAAAGATGAAATGAAGGTCCCAAAGCAGAACCAGTTTATGAATTGGGGGATGCATGTGCAAAATTCCCTTTAGGGAAACAAGGGACACTTCTAGTTGTGTCACGATACACTCATCGATTGGGCCATGGAAAGCACAACTGGCAGCCAAGTGCACCTTAATGGATGAGTACTGGAAACCAAAGTCAGACAGAGACATCAGTTAGACCAGTGCTGTATTGAGAGAACATGTATATGGGTCCTCAGAATGGAAAGCACACCAAATGGAGAAACGCTTCCATTTTAGTGAATAGCTGTGTCTCATGGAAGACTTCCTAGCTGCCAGCAAGATATCAGCCACATGGGGAGAAACTCTGAAATGGGCAATGGTTCTGTCTTCAGAAGCCATGTGCATATATATAGGGTCCTCAGGTCCGGATGGGCCAGGGACCCCTGTCCTTTGATAGCAGACCCAGACACAGGGGTAGTTGAACAGGAGGTTCCACTGCCAGATGCTGTAGTGGAGGAAACCATATTTGGTAAAGCAAGAGGGGGCAACCAGTATGACGATAGCCTGTTCTACCCGTAGCTTGAGTAGAACTCTCTAATTAGAGTAATCAGAAGACTTGCATAAAGGAACCTCCATTTTCAGGGTAGGGACAACATGTCTCACTAGAAAACTTCAGACCCTGTATCAAGCAAGCAGAAATGCAGCAGTTTTGTGTTGTGTGGGGAAGAAAAGGTCACTATCTTAAGAAGAGGTTGCTTACCACTAAGGTCAGCTATTCCCACTCATGTACTTATGACCAGGACCAACTTAACCTGTTTGCTTAGACATTTTGGACATCTGTGAGAAACAAAGCTGATAGTTGCAGGCTGTGAGACATTGCTTAAAGACAGCATCTCATTGTTTCCCTGCATAGGGGGTAAAAGTGAATATGCCCTTGCTTGTTGATATAGTGCATTGCAGTGACATTATCTGTCTTTATTAACAAAGGACAAGTACTGAGGTGTTCTGTGAAGGCTTGGAGACCTAACAGAAAAGCCCTCATCTCTAGAGAATTGATGTGGAGATCTGAATTCAGGTCAATCCATGCACCTTGGGTCTGAAAGGGTCCCAGGTAGGCACCCCACATGGATCTGGAGGGTCCATTGTAAAGATCTGCCCTGGAGTTGGGAAGAAGAATGGGATGCTGTGCAACAAGTGTTGGGTTCCATCCTTCAAATCAGGGATTTGTGAAGAGGAGACTTGAGAACGATTTGTTCCAGTTCATCTGTTAAATAATCAGTTAGTGATCAAACAGGAGTTCAGCATGTTTGTAGTTCATTTGCATTACCAGGTAAGGAAAAAGGTCTGGCTTCCCATACAACTTGCAGGGGAAACACCAGACCTTGCCCAGCAACTAAGACACAGGAATCTGGCCAATGGAAAACAATGTACACAAATGCCTGCAGTCTGGGAAACAAGATCTCAGACATGGAGGCAACAATGACAGAGGCTAAGCTGGACATAGTTGCCATTAGTGAGACATGGTTCACTAGTAAACACACTTGGGAGACTTCAGTAGCCAGCTATGTACTGTTCAAAAGAGACCAAGGTGTAAAGGTGGGGGGAGAGTGGCCCTTTATGTCAATGAAAATATCAAAGCTACAGAAATTCAAAATACACATAAGGAGCCAGAAGAACTCTGGGGCACCCTGGAAACAGGAAACTGGACAGCAATATGAACTGGGGTTGTGTACAGGCCTCCAGACCAGGGGGAGGACATAGACACATTACTGTTAGAAGATATACAAAACATGACAGCTAAAGGGGAGGTTCTGATAATGGGAGACTTCAACATGCCAGATACAGATTGGTCAATACCAGCAGGAACATCTGCTAGAACTAGACACATGGTGGATTCCCTGCAGGGGAGGGCTTAAAACAACTAGTACAACAACCCACAAGAGACAGGGCTATCCTGGATCTGGTGCTGACTAACGGGGAGAGGATAATGGATCTTCAGGTGCAGGGTCACCTGGAAGCCAGTGACCATCACATGTCATGGTTCAATTTGGCTACTAGGATTAAATCATCCCATTCCAAGGCAAAAATATGGAACTTCAGAGAATCTGACTTTGATAAGATGGCCAACAGAGTTAAGCTAGCCCTGGCAAGAAGAAATACAGGTGAGAGGGTACAGGCAACATGCGCAAGCATTAAGGATGCAATACTTGAAGCAACATCCCATTGTGTTAGTGAGAAAAGCAAGAGTAAAAGAAGGAAGAAGCCACTTGGACTCTGAAAAATAGTAGCATAAAACATCAGAGCCAAAATGTTAGTCTTCAGGAAATAAGAGAACACAGTGGGATGAAGATAGGGAGGCATACCAAACTGTCCTAAGGAAAGCAGGGAAGGCTGTAAGGTAGGCAAAGGCCCAAACTGAGGAAACACTAGCATGAACAGTAAAAGAAGGGGAAAATACTTTCCGTAGATATATCAGTGAATGGAGAAAGTCCAGAGGGGTTATTGCTAAGATCAAAAAGGGGACTGTGTGGAGGAGGATCAAGGAAAAGCATCTATCCTAAATAGATACTTCTGCTCAGTATTTCCTGAGGAGAAGGTAAGGCAGGGCCCACAGCCCACAGCTCAGCACCATGGACATGGTGTGTGTGTGTGTGCACAAGTCCCTTCACAAAAGAAAGGGTCCTACAAGAGCTCACTAAGCTCAGGGTGCACAAGGCAATAGGACCTGATGGATACATCCCAGGGTACTAAAGAAGCTAAGGGTGGAACTAGCAGAGCCATTAGCAGAACTGTTTAGTGAGTCTGTGAGCACAGGAGAGGTCCCAGAAGACTAGAGAAGGGCTCATGTAATCCCGCTTCACAAGAGTGGCAACAGGGAGGAGGCAGAGAGCTACAGACCAGTCAGTCTTACCTCAGTGGTAGGCAAGATTATGGAGGCACTCCTTAAGGAAAAGACAGTGCAACACCTGGAATCCATAGAAGCATAGGATCCAAGACAGCATGGGTTTACAACAGGAAGGTCCTGTCAAACTAATCTCATAGATTTCTTTGACTGGGTAACCAGAGTGGTGGACCAAGGGGGTGCAGTTGATGTCACCTACCTTAACTTCAGCAAAGCTTTCAATACTGTTCCACATAGAAGATTGATTAATAAGCTGAGTAGACTTGGGGTGGGTCAGAGGTCGGTCAACTGGGTGGCAAACTGGCTGATGGGCAGAAAAAGAGTGGTGGTAAATGGTATACAGTCAGATGAGATGCAAGTCACAAGTGGGGTACCTCAGGGATCAGTCTTAGTGCCAGTCCTCTTTAATATCTTCATCAGTGACATTGCAGATGGACTGGAGGTTAAGGTTTGTCTGTTTGTAGATGATCCAGATGGGGTGGGTAGAATGAGAAGAGATCTGGATAAACTGGCAAAATGGTCGGAAGAGTGGCAACTGGGGTTTAATGCAAAGAAGTGCAAGATCATGCACATAGGAAAGAGAAACCCTGAAGCTACCTATAGTTTGGGAGGGAGATGCTGACAATCACAAGGGAAGAAAGAGACATGGGCATCATATTCACCAATGACCTGAAATCATCCAAGCAGACCACTAAAGCAGTAGGTAAGGCTAGAGGGATATTGGTGTGTATTAGTAGGGGTATCACAAGTCGTAAGAGGGAGGTAATAATCCCTCTTTACAAGACACTGGTTAGGCCTCATCTGGAGTACTGCATACAAGGATATTAACAAAATGGAGGCAGTCCAGAGAAGGACAACCAAACTGGTGCAGGGACTGCATTGGAAACATATGAGGACAGACTAACAGAGCTCAATATGTATACCCTAGAACAAAGAAGGGAGGGAGACAGATGATGCGATCGAAACATTCAAACATCTTAAGATCCAGAAGCAAATGATTTGATACCTTTTAATGGACCAACATAGATGTAACAACATGAACAAAGTGCTCTAGCTTTCGGACCAACCAGTCCTTCTTCAGAAGCTAATGGCAGTTGTTTAGAAAATACAATACTTATAACAGCTAGATCAGGACTGGTTGGTCCGAGAAAGCTAGAGCACTTTGTTCATGTTGTTACATCTATGTTGGTCCATTAAAAGGTATCAAATCATTTGCTTCTGGATCTATTCTTGCAAGGACCAATACGGCAACTACTAAATCAAGATTTAAACATCTTAAGGGCATTAACAAGATGAAAGAGTCTGGGTAATGTGAGGAAGTTCTTTTTTCACAGGAAGGGTGGTGGATGCATGGAATGGCCTACCTCAGGATGTGGTGGATATGAATACAGTGCAGGGTTTCAAACAGGCATGGGATAGGCATAAGGGAGCCATACAGATGAGTATGAATAGATAAGCCATTGACAGAGTAAAGGCCTATGGCACATTCATAAGGTAGAAAAAATGGGTAGGCTGGATAGGCCTAGCAGTCCTTATCTGCCATCAACATCTATGTTTCTATGCAATCCCACTGCACCTGCAATATTCACTGAGAGATCCTCATAAAGAGGCGGGCCAGACAGACCATCACAGTGGCAGCCACCATAAGTCCCAGGAGGTGGAACAAGGTCTGGGTGGACACATAATGGCTCCTGTGAACCAAGCAGGCCTAGGGTACCAGTGCTTCTGACCTGTCTGTAGGCAGAAATGAATTGCTGACTTTCATGTTCAGCATTTCACCATTTTGCAGGTATTGAAAGGGAATTAATGCAGACTTTGGTACATTGACTGTAACACCAGGGTCTCTGAACAATTATTATGTTCTGGAAAGGTGTGCTGTTCTTCTCTGGATGGCCCTTCAGTAGCCAGTCATCCAGATGAGAAAAGAAATAAAGCCCTTCCCTACAGAGGGTTGCTGTCACGACTGCAAAACATTTGGTAAACACCTGCGGTGTTGAAGATGAGTCAAAGGGAAAGACTCAGCACTGATAATGGTTGCTTTCTACCATAAAACAGAGGTACTGCCTGTGACATTTTCTGATCTTGGCATTAAGATATGCATCCCACATATCCAAGGCACAGAGTCAGTCCCCTTTTGTAGCAGGAGGATGAGATCCTGAGGAGACACCATTCAAAACTTCTTGTATTCGATACATTTGTTCAGGTCTCTGCGGTCCTAGTACAGGACACAAGTCCCCTGTTCCATTTTGAATCAATAAGTAGCTGAAACAGAACCTTGAGCTCCTTTCACTGGGATGGAAGAGTTTGATTGCATAATTTTGAATCTTTGACTGTATTTCTCTTGCTAGGAGGGATATGTGACTCAGAGAAAAATTAGAGGAAGTTGGAGAATAAACTGGAGGGTTGACCAATAGTTCCAAAGCATGTCCCATTTCTTTTATCTCCAGGAACCACTTGTCCATGGTGATCTTCCTCCATGCTGACAGACGAAAGCAGAGCCTTCCCCCACTTGTACCCCTGGAGGTAACAGTGAAGAGGGAGAAAGTGGAAAATCAGAAGATGCGAGGTGCAGTGGGGCCGCCTGAACCAGTACGTTTGGCCATCTTGGAATGGCCCCAAGGCAAGAGGGATCTGAAAGAGGGCTGCCTCATCTAACACAGTACTGTTGACTGTAGCCACAGCTGTCACGGGCTGTTGGTCTACGAAATGCACCTCTACTACGCCCTCTTATATCATACAGGGTCAAAGATTTAACAGATTCATTTTGGAAGTCTGAAGGTCCTTGAGTACACTGTCAACATATGTGCCAAATAACTTGGAGCCCCTGAAGGGGCATTTAGTCTGGCTATTGTACTTCAGCACCCCTGAGCCAAGAGTATCTTCCGAGACAAATGTCACAGGCAGTACCCCTAGCAGAGAGATATGAGGCATCAGATGCTGAATGCAACAGATGATTGCTAGTATTAACATCAGCTGAAGCAGCTTTAAGTTCAGTCTTTGTAGGACTATCAGGCATGTAAGCCCTAGTACCCAGCAGGGTAGACAGTATTGGGCTATACCATACAGCCTGGGGGTGTAATGAGACCTGACGGGACAGGCAGAGGGACTTATAGCCCCTGGAAGGTCTGGTATAGCCCAATACTGCCCACATAGGAGGGCATTATTGTGCTTAGAAAATGAGTATTTGTTTCATTTTTAATAAAAAAAGTTTCAAGAATTTAAAATAAGGCAATAATAAATAAAAATGAATAAAAAGCAGTTTGCTGTAAAATAGTCCTGTAATTGGTAGAATTGGCAACAGGGGGCGCTGCTCTTTTTGAGAGACTTTTCTATTTTTTGCTCCTGGTCTGGTTGGTTTTGTCTGCCTTCACAGCCCAGTAACTGTGATAACTGCTTCTTCCACCTCCTGCCTGCAAATAGCGGTGGATTTTTACATTTTATTTATTTATTTTTAAATAATTGCAGTAGTAGGAAAACGTGGGAGACGGGAATAGCGTGACTTGAAAGACTGGAAAAGCATGGCGATTCAGCAGTAGCAGTGGACAGTTGGTACAGTCTGTGTGTTATTTTGTGTGTTGGGGGAATAGAGTCCTTTTCTTTTTTAAAGCAGGGAAAGTGAGGGCAAGTGGTGGATGCTGTCTCTATTATAGATCAAGGGTGCGATGCAATGTGAGTGAGTCGCACTCTGTCAGCTGAAACAGTTAGCTATCAGGGCCAGAAAAGAACTTGAAGAGCAGATATCAATTAATAATTAGTGGATATTTGCTCTTTAAGTTTCAAGTGGATCTGTTTGCGGCATTCAGATGGAACTGAGGTGCATTGGTGGGGAACTCACTCGGTCACTCTGTCAGGGGAAAGTCAGCTCTCTAAGTGACAAAAAAAAATTGTGCCATTTTAAAACTGAACATTCTGTGGGCAAACTGATCTTAGAATGTTATCAGGCAACAGACACTGTGACTCATTATTTCCCAGTCTCTGTGGCCTGGTACTGGAGTGGCTAGTTGATGGCTTTAGCCAATTGAAATGGAGATTTCTCTTTGCCCATTTTCTAAGGCCTGAATATTAGTCATGGCAGATTTGCACAGGCTGTTCTGATACTTAATTATGTAAGCCTGATAATTTACAATCGTTAGACCTAAGGTCGCAGAGGCATAAGTTCTTTTGCCCATAACATCCAGTCTGCTGGATTCCTTGTCAGGAGGCAAGGTTTACATTTTGGAACACTGTCAATGTAGCTGCTATCACTGAAACCCTATCTATCCCCTATACCCGGAGGATGGTTTGCAATTGTATGCTAAACATGTACCTAAAACTAGTTGGTTTTGACTACCATTGCCTATAACCTGCTACTGTTGTGTAACTGATGTATGTAACTACAGTAACTTCCCTGTGCATTGTATGTCATTTTCATGCCTTCAGAGCTGTCCCATTTCTGTATTGTGCAATTTTACATGACATGAACTGCCTATTTGCACTTGAGTGTAACTAATCCAGGTCACCCCTGAAAAGGTGACCTCTGGTCGTAGCGGGCTCACTCGGTTATCAAAATGCCATAAATAAATAAATAAATAAATAAATAAGCGTACTCAGCACTCTAGGTGCTCTACAGCAATCATGCGTAGCTATGATTACCACAGAATCAGTTTCTGGTTGTGCAGTATCATGGGATTAACAGATGGAGTAGGGTACTGCTTGTCAGCCTTCCAGGAACTGCTGGCAGGGTACTTGGTCTATACCTGGCAGCAAAAGTAGCATCCTCTAATGTGGGATGAACAGGGGGCACTACAATAGTAAATACAGTGGTAACTTCTAAGAACTCCATTTAATTTTGCTTACTGGAGTCTTTCTCTTCACCCTCAAACCCCATGACATCTTGGATTTTCTTTAGCAAAGCCTGAGAAGAGGGATCGTCAGGAGAAGACCTGAGGTTATAAATCACAGAGTGCTCACTGCAAGAGGAGAGGGAGTAGCTGGAAGGGAATCCCCTTCATTTTCTTTCCCCTTTTCATCCTTCAAATCCTCCTCTATATTTAGGAGATCAGGATTTATTCCACCTCATTGTCATCATCTTGAATGACAATGGGGGCAATAGATGGAGCCAGCAACAGAGGCAGCAGCTGTGATGTAGAAATTACAGTCATGCTTTATGTTCCATCATCAACAATTGTACTGACAAGGAGGCCCTTTCAATGGAACTACCGGTACCAGTGCTGACAGTGACAGGATAAGGTGAAATAACATTTCTGATTATGACGCTAGAATTGCCTGGGAGTCAACGATGCCTGGTTAAGGGCTCACAGCTGCCACCATTGCTGAGACAGAACCCTATGATGTGGCAGAATACCATTTTACCATTTATAGTAGGTACAGCAGCTCCACAGCCAAGCCCTGACCTTGGCGTCCCAATGGGGGCTATAGTCAATGTCACCAGAGTGGACAATGAATATGACTCACTCTACTTCAACAGAGACTTTGACCTCACCTGTGAAGCATGTTTGTCCCTATGTTTATGGTGGCTGGAGGAGGAAGATTTCGATGACTATCTTTCTTTGTCTTTGGTATTCTCCATTGTCCTTGCTGACCGACAGGTGTTATCTTTTCAAGTGATGGTCAAGCATATGGCAGAAGACAGCTTACAGCCTGCAGCCTTGGCTTTGGTTTCTATGGCCCTGATGATGATGAAGATTTCTAGTGCCTTCTTTAGGAATCTCCTTATGGCCTGATTAAATCTCTGCCAGATCTTACAAGTCTTCAAGACGTGGGCCAAGCCCAAACAACAAACACACATGGTAGGAGCATCGTCCTTGTAGATCTTGTAACTGAAGGTACAAAACTTAAATAAAGGTTCTTTCGAAGGAGGCATACAAGGACAACTTCGATAAGTAAAGTTAATTTAGAAAATAATAAGCTGGCCTGTCAGTGCAGCGGTTGGATATCTGCTTGTAACGCTGGTGACCTGGGTTTGAGAATGGACCCGAGTTACTGGAGGGCTGGCTGGGGGCAGAAGGCTTGAGCTACCAACGACTGCTCGCCTTCTTCGGGAAGGATAGGGATGCAATTCGGTGTGTACTGACTCCTGGCGGAGGCTAGGAGTGCAGCATTTCCATGAGCCCCACTGAATGTAGGGGGCGTGGTGGACGTCGGCGTATTCCTTGACATCTGTGGCATGCCACGTCCCACTTGGGGGACAACAGGAAAACAGCTTCCCTACCGACTGGATGATGGCTGCTGGCCTCTGCTGCCATGGAAGACCTGGGTCCCCAGAACCACCTTAGCAGCACCCAGGGACCGAATAGAGGTGCGCTGGTTGTTCCCCCTGGGTCTTCACCCTCAGAGAGGGACCCATCTGGTGATGAGATACACCAGGCTATCCCTGGGGCAGCTGCAATCTGAGGTGAAGGGGACAAGGCGAGTGTGTGTCGGCAGGGCCCTAGGCTGGCCTGAAGGAGAGGTGGGCTTGGGAGCCACAGGGAGGAGCAAAAAAAAGAAAGAAATACTTAAAGAAATGACAGGGTTGTTTCTCTGTAGGTCCAACGTTAGTGGTCAATGGTGAAAGAAGGAACTCAAGATCTAGGGGGCTGCTCATGTTTTATAGGCCTAGATTGTACATCATCATCATAGGTGGCCCTGGCTAGTAAAAGCTTCAGAGTGGTTCTGACACTGATGACCTACAGTTTCAAAGTGTGTCCCAATGTAAGCGATATCCTTGAAGAAGTTGCGAGATTACCTAGAGGTTGCAGAAGTGTAACCACCCAGTCCCCTGGGGTTACTAGAATCCCATCAGTGTCAGTGCTAGGTAGTTAAAGAAGTTGGTGAATAACTGGTTAAATGGGGTTTTCACATACTCACTCTCTGTTTACTTGGTCTCAGCTGAGATGAGAGAGATGATGTCTTTTAAAACTCTCATAGCAACATAAGCCATGGCAGTTGGCAGTGAGTGGGGAGTTTTAGAATCTTGGGTTAGTCAGTGTTAGTTCTGTGTCAGCAGTTGAAGTGTGAGGAGTGAGAGCTGCAGCATGGGCTCTGTGAGAAGTGCCCATTTTCTCACCCTAATCCTGAGAAACATCTGCCTGCCAAGAGAAGTGGTGAAAAACACTGTCTACAGCAGGAGCTCCTGATTTTCATCCCCAGAGAGATGGGAAGGATTGCCAGAAAGGATCCTAGGGGCAATCCCCTATTTGATCCAAGGCCCATTTTGAATCTGCCTGTTCGGTGTCTAACTGTGAGTAATCTGACTTTGTGCTTCCTGAGGAAAGTACCTGTTTTGGGTATTTCTTTGACTAAAAGAGAAAATGTACACCAGTTCTGTTCTAAGTTTCAGACTGTTTCTCAGTTTAAAGTTGGCTGACAATTGTGGGGTCCAGAGGCAGACTAAGGCACATTGTTCAGGACTTTAATTTCTACACTCATGGAGTAGTGTTTTCATCGCTGGATGTGAAAGTCATTCCAAGATGTATTTTCCTAAATGTTCTTACAAGAAGTTTTGAGGTGTAACTCTGAAAGAATGGCTGGATATGGACGTTTAAGCAAAAGGTGGGCAGCCCCCCATCTGGAGTGACCAGTTCAGCACTACAGATTCCGTAAGGGCACCTGGTTATTCAGGACATGGTGGCCAATGCCTGAAGAGAAAGTTTACCACCTTGTGTAGGTTGTGCTAACTATAAGCAGGGCCCCTACTTTTCTGCGGCACAGTGGGACCAAGTTCTGCGGCAAGACTACCATTTGCCGCAGAACTTCTGCGGCGGTGGTTTGTAATTTCTGCTGAAGTTCTGCAGCACTAACAAACTACCACATCACAGTGTCGGCTTGTCATCCTGACTTCACTTTCATGGCAGTGGTTATAGCAATTAGGATGGTGGAAAGCACAGTAACACTAGTTCAAAAAATAACAAACTTATAAAAATAATTTTATGCCTAAAAAAGCAAAACAAATGTCTCTCCCTTAAGGTCCTAGCCTGTTGCATAAATGACATATGCAGAGGGGATCTTATGTGATAAAAAAGGTATTTATATATGCATGCTATCTATCCCACTAATGAGGTCTCCACTGTCTATCACTTATATATTTGTATGTGCTTTCTACACCTCTCATGAGGTTCCCACTGTGTATCACTTATATATTTATATGCAATCTGTAACATGGAAATGGAATAGAGGAGTTATTGCAAAAATATTTTCATGTCAACCTGCTTTCCTGACACACTGCGTAACACCATCAGGCCATGACATGCATGTGAACCGATTGTGAGATAGAGCTCTCAGCCCATCACAATGTGTCCACCATGTGACAGAACACTGCACCATACCTTCCCAGGCTGTGAGCAGTGATATGTTCCACCAATCCTTGTGCTGCTCAGCCAGCTCCCAGAGCTAATCTCTGAACCTGAGTTGCCGCACGGAAACAGCATGCTACCCTCTGGCCCAACAGCTGTCCCACACAACATTTCTCCATAACTTTTAGGCGATTCTATCAACCAATGACAATATGTAATCAATAACCCTGGCAAAAATGCATAAAGAGCAATTATTTATTTAACAGGTCTATTCTTTCAACAGGTCTACACATTATTATATTCCACTTTTCGGGGCATAATTACTTTATTTTTCTTAAAAATGACAGTTAAATTGATTTTACCAGTTCTTCATTTCAGATGGCATCTCTATACCTTAAAGGCACAAATAGGTTTGTACAAAGTGAGGTATGGACTTAACAGGTCTGTGCTATTGACAAGGTTTTGTTTAAGTTGGCCCTAGTGCAATAATTTAAGACTGAAAATTGTATTAGGCTGTAGTGCAGGTTGAGCAAATATCACCATGCATGATGTGCTGTGCCACCGTCTCTGGCAGTGGGAGCTGTGGTAGATAAGTGACTGTTCATTTCTGTTGCAGAATGCAGTCATTTCATTAGCGAATGTATGATGTTATAGCAATGATAACATCACATTCTGAGCATAGAGGGGGGTTTGGATATAAAAAGAGGAGACGGGAACCAGATTCTATGGATAAACAGAAATATTAATAAAAAATCACCAAGAAGAGTGAATTCTGCGGCACTGCAGAAGTTCTGCGGTAGATTGCAAGTTCTGCGCAAAATTCTGCAACCGCCCAAATTCTAGAAACAAACTATAAGCATAATGTGCTCCATTGTAGCCAGTGCCACTAGAAGAAATGGTTCAATGTGGCCAGTTGCCACTTTCCAAAGTGTTAAAGTCCTATGCCATACGGGAAATGTGTGCTTAGTTGTGGCCAGTGCCACTAGATGAAATGTGTGCTCAGTTAAGGCTATTGCCACTGAAGAGAATTCAAGGTCCTATGACATATGGGATATGTAGAGTTTCTGTCCGATACAGTTTTTTTATTGTTCTGCAAATTCCTTGGGCCACGTTGTGTAAACCTTGGGGTCCATCCTTGCTTTGAAGTACCATCTTTTGGAATAAAGTCACACCCTAGAACCCCAGCCTGGTTTGGGCATTCATGTTACTGCTTCCTGTGTGGAGTTACTGGGTACCCCTCCAGAAGTATAGATCTAGCATAGCCCTAGCAAAAAGTTCTCTCCTCAGGACCTGGGTTAATTGATCATTTGTATTAGCTTTTGTACACCCCCACCCCTTTCTGACCTCTAGAAGTAATGAGTCTGGTATACATTCCCAAAGCTAGGGATGGTACCAAATTGTCCGAAGTAGCTTGGATGCCCAGCCAAGGGTACCAGCGGGTAGCTAACTACCCCCGGGGGGGAGGTGGTTATGGAAGGATGATAGATGAGTAGGATGTAGAAGGTGCTGCTGCCAAGTAGTTGTCTGGAGGAAGTACAGTAGGTAAAGATCAGTACCAGGGAATGTCTATTGTATCATAGCATGCAGTTGTTGACATGTCAAAGGACCCTGCTGTGGATTACAAGGTGGAGTGAGGTGGACAGGCAATCTGGTTTCTATGGCAGCAAGATCGGAGCAGTGCCTGGAGTGAGGGAAGGGGGTACTGTGCTTGTCTGGAGGTACGGGGAGGGCATTCTCAGTGAAGGACCTGCTGGACTGCTGCTGTGCTGATGAGAGGAGATGGTACTGGAGACAGCTGCCGGTGAGGACTGGAGTGGAAGACACAGAAGTCTGCAGGGAAGTACCGGATATTTTTATTTGTTTTTACTCTCTTAATGTGAATTGGTCTCTGGTTGTGAGGAGGTTGTTTTGTCTTCATCCGGCAGGGCAAAATTTAAAGTGCTGGCTCTGCTGAAGAAGTACAGTAGGCTCACTGCCCTATATGAGGGTGTTTTGTCTGGCAGGTCGGCAAGGTAATTTGGGGGGGGGTGGTTGGACTAAGGAGAGCAGTGGGAGGGCAATGGAATGTGGAGGGCTACTGGAGGAGGAATTATAACAGTTCTGGGAAGGAGAGATGGGAAGGGAGAAGGGCTAACGGTCTCAGAGAGTATGGGCCTGATTGAATCCCACAAGAGCCAGGGATGGCCCTATTCTCATCCTCCCCTGAATAGTACAGATTTATTGGGGGGGTATGGCTTGGCTATTGGTGGCTCCTACATTGCTCTTGGCATACTACTGGTGGAGAGCATGGCCAGAGGCAGGCACTAAGGTTCCCAGCTTAACAGGAAAAACAGTGAGCACCTGGTAGTGTATCCTTGCAGGGTAGTACTAGTAGTCGGAGGAGGGGGCACAGTACATACAGGCGAGGTACACTTGTGGGTCTCAGCAGCTGAGGAGGACTAGGGCAGCGTTAACCATCACTGATATACAAGGGTTATAGTAACAGAGGAGTAGATAATGGAACATTAGAGGGAGGGATACACTAGGAAGGGGAACAGCTAATATGGGGGCAGGAGGTGTAACAGGGGGTAGCAGGGAACAGGAAGGGGCACCATGGGTAGAACAGTGGGCTGCAATGGGTGTGGGGCAGCTATTGGAATATTATGGAGATTAGGAGGGCGTCCATTCTGCCACAGGCTGAGGAGACTGGAGGAAAGAGTGCAGTGGCTTGGTAGAGAACTGGAGAGAGTGAGGGCGAGGGGGGAAAAGTGGTAAGGGCTCTCCCTGGGGGTAATGGGGGGCACATCAGGAGAGGAACAACAGGTTGAGGGAGGGGACAGGAAAGTGGGCAGATTCATATCTGAACAGGGGTCAAGTGCTGTATGTGGGTCAGGGGACGGGGAAGGAGACAGCACAGTGCAATACAGGAGTGACAGGCAGCAGGTTTACAGTGCGGACATCAATGGGGGAAGATGGGGAGTCAAGGGAGCATCAGAAGTGGGGGACGGGAGAAGGGGAATCGAGGGCTCCGGAGATGGGCATTGGGAGGAGGGCAGCAGGGGATGGGGGGGAGATGGCACAACTGAAAAGGATAGTGGTAGCAGGGGTGTAAAGGAGGGGAGTAGTGCTGATAGGGCAGGCAAGGGGTGCATAGCTAAAGAGGGGCATGGGACGAGGGAGGTAGAGGGGAAGGCGGATGATAGCAAGGGACCAAGTGGGGATGGGGGAGCACAAGACAGGGGTGTAGACTTGGGGGGGGTCTGAGGGGAGAAGCAGAATGGAATAGGTGGGCAAGGGAGGGCAGATGTTGGAGAGGGGCATGGAGGAAAAAGGGGGAAGAAATGGAACATGGAGGAGGGGTTGTGCTAGTGTTGGGGGACTCCATACTGAAAGGGGTCAGATGGGGCAGTAAAGGGGAAAGGCATAGTCTAATATGGGTTGGGTCTATTCTCGGGTTGATGGCAGGCAGGGCAAGGCAAGCCATTCTCAAGTGCACAGGAAAGGGACGGAGGAAACTGCATGTTGTGGTGCATGTGGGTATGAGCGACCTGTCGGGGGAGACAGTGGAGGTAGTAAAGGGGAGATTCATGGAACTGGGGAAGCTGTGGGGTGGAGGTGAGGACAACAGTGGCTTTCTCAGAGGTGTTCCCAGTAACCTGTGCAAGCACTGCAAGGAAGGGAAGGATAGAGGAGTTTAACACCTGGCTGCGGAAATTGTGCCATACCAAGAGGTATGGGTTAGTAGGGGGCTGGGGCAGAGCCTGGGACAAGAATGACCTGTATGCAGGAGACAGTTTAAATTTGAGCAGGGAAGGGAGTATTGAAGCAGGGGATAGCAGTGTACATAAAGACAAGGGTAACTTTAAACTAGGTAAGGGGGTGGCAAGTGGTCAGATGGCAGGCAGGGCTACCAGAGAGGGGAGCCAGATGAGCCTACTCCACAAGTTATAGTGGAGGGCACTGGGATAGGAGCAAAAGGGGGGACAAATCAGGGTGGGGCAAGCATAGTAGCAAGGTGGAGGATAGTGTCACTAAATGAGAGGAACCTGGGAAAAAGCAGCCGAGTTCCAGACGCTCTTGGCAGTGGGGCGGGTAGACATTGTGGCCATTACAGAAACTTGGGCCAGCCAGTACCAGGACTGGGATATGATGATCCCTGGATACAGGCTGTTCAGGAAGGACAGGGAAAACAGGAAAGGGGGTGGCAATGTATGAAAGGGAAGGGATAAGGTGTATAAGGGAAAAAGGGGAGGAAGGCGAGACGGAGGCTCTGTGGATGTAGCTTCAGGATCCAAGGGGCAGGGTGCTGAGGTTCAGGGTGGTCAATAGGGCACCAACTCAAGGGGAGAACTTGGACAGGGAGTTGGCAGATCAGGTAAGGAGGGTTTGCAGGAAGGGGGAACACAGTGGAGGTGGGGGACTTCAACCTACCTGTGGCGGACTGGAGCACACCAAGCACCACATGTGCTGGGGAGCAGGTTATACTGGGGCATTTCAGGATAGCTTCATGGTGCAGCTGGTGCATGAACCAACTAGGTTGGGAAGGACTCTGGACCATGTACTATCAAATAGGGAAGCTGTAAGGGACCTAGAGGTTGAGGATCCTCTGGCTGGGAGTGACCACCACTCTGTGTGATTCACACTCAGTATGGGGAAGCAATCAGGGGGTTCAGTTAACAGGGTGATCGATTTTAGGAGCAAGACTATAACAAGATGAGGGAAATTCTGATATGCCATCTGGAGGGAATCCAACCAACCATGGATGCTAACCAGAAATGTGGTATCATTAAGGCAGGGCTGGTGAAGGTCACTGGGACATGTACTAGGGCACAGAGTAAGAAGGGAAGGGCAAGGAAGCCCAGTTCACTGTCCAAAGAGGTAAAGGAGGGGGTGAGAGCAAAGAGGAGAGCATTTCAGAGATTCAAAAGATCAGGGAGGATGATGGGAAGAAGTATACAAAGAAGTCCAGGGAGGTTAGAAGACTAGTTAAAGAAGCCAAGGTGACCAGGGAGCTAAGGCTGGCACAGGACATTAAGGATGGGGAGAAGGACTTCTTCAGATACACTGGGGAGAGAAGCAAGAACAAGGACCAGATTGTGAGAATTAGGAAGGATGGGGAGGTGGGTAGAGAAGGGGGAGGAGCAGGCAGAGGCACTGAATGAGTTCTTCTGCTCTGTATTCACAGTAGAGACTTGGGGTTAGATACCGCATGGGTGCAGTGGAGTGGGCAGAGGAGGGAAGGGAAGGGGGTGACTGATGGGGAAATTACAGAGGCCAGGGTACTGGAAGGACTGAAGACATTGCAGGTGGACAAGGCACCAGAGCCAGATGGCATTCACCCTAGGGTTCTCAGGGAACCGGTTGGTTGTCTGGCAGGACCACTGGCTGACATTTGCAATACTTCTCTACACATGGGATGTGTGCCACAAGACTGGAGATTGACCCATGGATGCCCATTCACAAAGGAGGCCCAAAGGATGATCCAGGTGACTACAGACCAGTGAGCTTCACATCAATTGTAGGGAAGCTCATGGAGACCATCCTTAAAGAGAGACTGTTGACATTCTTAGAGGACAATGGTCTCCAGGACAAGCAACAACATGGGTTCATCTCGGGCAAATCCTGCCAGACAAACCTGATTGAGTACTATGACTGGGTGATCAGGGAATTGGGCAGGGGTCATGCAGTGGATGTCCTATACTTGGACTTCAGTAAGGCCTTCAATTCTGTGCCACATGGGAGGCTAGAGGGTAAGCTGGAGTATACTGGGGTGGATACTAAGATGGTCAAATTGAACACTAATTGGCTCAAGAACAGGCAGCAAAGGGTGATGGTGGAGGGGGAAACTCATCACCAAGGGCGGTAGCAAGCAGAGTACCACAGGGATCGGTAATGGGACCAGTGCTGTTTGGGATATTCATAGAAGATATCTCCCTTGGGACCCAGAGTAAGATCAGTCTGTTTGTAGACGATACCAAGATGGGAGCTATGGTGGATGACATTAAGGGGTGGAGAGGACTGCAGGGAGACCTGAATAAACTACAGGAGTGGTCAGAAACATAGCAGTTGCAGCTTAATGCCAAGAAGTGCAAAGTAGTGCACTTCTGAGCTAAGAACCAGAGAAGGAGGAGCTACCAGCTGGGAGGGGTACAGTTGGAGAACACTGAGGAGGAAAAGGGCCTGGGGTGATTATAACAGGGAATATGAACAACTTGGCTCAGTCCAGGAGAGCAGCAGCCAAAGCCAACAAGATGTTGGGCTATAGAGCAAGGGGGATCTCCTCTAGAAGTAGGGAGGTGATCCTTCCATTGTATAGATCACTGGTCAGACCTCACCTGGAATACTGCATGCAGTACTGGTGCCCATTCCTGAAGAAAGACATGAGGCTGTTGGAAGGGGTGCAGCACAGAGTGACTAAGATGATCCAGGGTTTGGAGGGGAATTCCTATGAAGAAAGACTATAACAAGCTTAGCATGTATTCCTTGGAGGGGAGGAGGGATATCGGAGACATGATTGAGACATTTAAGTGTCTGAAGGGGATATACAAGGTGAATACAGGAGAGGTATTCCAGATCAGAAGGGGAGGGATGCTAGAGGGCAGCAACTGAGGGTGGGGGGGATTCAGGAGGGAGACCAGGAGACATTATTTCATGGAGAGGGTGGTGGACAACTGGAACACTCTACCTGAGGAGATGGTTTCCTGTAGGAGAGTGGGCTGCTTCAAGAAGGGTTGGGACGCAGTGAGAGGGGAAATGGCTGTGGGGAGGGGGGATGGGGCAGCTGCAAGTTGAGGGGCTAGCTGCAAAATCAAGCAGACTCGATAGACCATGTGGCCTGTTTCTTCTGGCATTTCATATGTTCGTATGTTTGTAATTTTCATTTCTAGCTGAGAAACAGATGATTTAATTTGAAGTAGGATTCAGAGACTGGTTAGTCAATGGAGAAGTTCTCTGTGAGTCTTGTTCACCATTAGCTTGTTTGGCCACTTAGTAGAGGTCAAGCAGCTCTATTTTCTTGGCTGAAATGTCAAAGGGGATTCTGGTAGTATAGAGGGTAAGCTTAAGCCTCAAGGAATTCCTCTCCTTGTACTTTGGAGAGACTGATTTACAGTTTCTTTTCAGAGGCCTTAGATGCTTTCTAAGAGGTAAAGCTCTGATTCAGTGAAAATGGGGGTAGCACCCATGTAGAGTGCTTATTATTGAGCGTTACACTTTTGAGCGACTCAATAATAGTGCTGTGCATGAGAGCGAGTAATGCAATACATTGCTATATACTGTATAGCGAGTATAGCAAGGAGCTGTACTCACTACTACAGGATATAGGATCCTGTGTGGCCAATTCCCACTGAGCTACTCGCATAGCGTAGTGGTGTACACCACCGCTTGTAATATGAGCAGACCTGGGCTCAGGTCTGGCTACAGGCAGAATCATTTTTTTTTTAAACCAATAACTTTGCCCGTGGTCTGCACCCCCCTTGGGCTGGTTATTTTAGTTTGGAGGGTCAGCCACCGCATAAAAAAATATTTCTTTTGTGTTCTTTTAAAGTATTGTAGCAGCCGTCGCTATTTGCAATGGTCGGTACAATATCTGTCGCCCTTTTGATCGTAGGCTCTTATATGTTCACTTTATGTGATGGGCAGTCTTTCAGACTCGCTTTTATCACATAAAACTGAAAATGGGATGAGCCATAGCAAACTTCAGAAATGGCAGTAGAAGTAAATGAGTTACAAACATTAGAATCATGCTTTGATTACACTGGTGGACCTATAACTGCTCTTGTTGTGAGCCTTAGAACCACACAATTTTGAATTAGCACAGGCATTAGAACCACTGTTCTTTTGGGTGTTAGAACCAAGAAATGTTGATAAGTAGTGGATATTAGAACCACCAATTAGAAATATTGGCAGATGTGAAACTGATCTATTCATGTTCATTAGCACCATGATTTGATGTATTAGTGGGTGTCAGACTGCTGAGGTAATGGATGACAAGTGGTTCCATCAACTGCCAGTTGAATGAGAGAATACAGGACCTGCCCGTATAATAGAGTTCTAGCCACTGTATATAGGAGAGACAAGCCAGAAGAAGACCTGCAGGCTAGTGACAGATGATGGGTAAACTGATTGCAATCATCTGTAAGCGTACTAGCTAATGACAACTGTAACAAGAGAGGTGAAGCACTGCCTGTGTCCCTAAATGGTTGTATAGTAGTTTATGGTTATTTGCAACTTTAACTAGAGGCAGCAGTCAGGCTACCTTAAGTGGCTCCAGAGCAGAGCCATTTCAGGGAAGATGGCACCACTCAGAAATATGTAGAAGCCTAGTGAGGAATGGACATCCACCGGACTGCTCATCGTGATCCAGGAAATTTTTGGTCGAGTGGTCGGAATGCATGATGTACATAACAGGGAGCAATGGATCATGGATGAGTGCATAGTCAAACATCAGGAGCCGTAGGGAAGCAAAGACCAGCAGGCTGAGAGGGTAGCTCCCCCTTGTTTGAGCCAAACAGCGGACTCAATGACTATAAGGCAGGTACAAACAAATTATTTAAGCAGCAAAGTAAATGAAGGCAATGCAAAGTGGCAGGTAGGAAGTGGAAGACGAAAGTCCACAAGCCACACACATGAGCCATGGCCAGACAAACAAGCACCAAGCGATGAGCCACATAATATATGTGACCAGCATAAGGGCCACCATGATCATGTTGCATTGGGAGGACTAGAGCCTCCAGTAGAGTGCTGTTCCAAACATCACACGGAATAATGTCAGGTAGACAATCTTCTAATTAGCAAATCAGAAAAGAAAATCAAAATCCCAGTGGTACTGAGTGGCACCAAGGTATGGATTTGTGATTTTTGTTTAGTAAAAGGCAGATTTACTGTATATGCTAAACAACGTACATGCAGATGCTACATAGTACATACAAATACATGCACACAAACACATATACACACACCAGAAAAATAAACAAGTATAGCCCTCACACTACACAAACTCAGAACTTTTAACCTGCTCAGTTCCTTCACTAGGGCCTCTGGAGCTGACATGATCATTCCTCAGTTTGAAGTAATATTTCCAAGTTGCATTCCAAAATGAAAGTCTTAGCTAGAGCTTTTCAAGCTATTAACAGTACAGAGTTTCAAACCTTGCTGAAACTCTACCACTAACATTACCAATGATATCTAAATTTCTGTCATGCTACAGAAATTGTATTGAGGATGAAGAATAATGCTCTGTACTGGGGATCAACCCCAGGCCACCTGTCTACTACTGCTTGCTAGCCTGTAGTTCTACTGTTGTATAAAGGCTCCTTGACAGGAAAAAGACATTCAGCACGGAGTATATACCCCCAACACACATAGCTGCAGTGGATTTAGTAATGACGCAGTCAGACAATCTGAAGTAATTTTCCCGAGCTGCACTCAAATCTCAAAGTCTCAGCTTGAAATGTTACAATTATCAGCAAGAATGAACTTCACATCTTGCTGAGACTCTGTTACTAACATCAGCAATGGCATCAAACAATTTCTCTCATACAACAGAAACTGAATAAGAAATAAATCAAATGTCTCACACTGGGGATCAAACCCAGGCTCCCTACACACTACTGCTTGGAAGTTGATTGTTCTACTGCTGTACTAAACTCACTGACAAGGAATGCATGCTGTGGCAAAAAACATCCAGTACTGAGTGCAGACCCCCCCCACCCCACCAGCTGCAGTAAATTTAGTAATGCACCAGTCTCTATTTGAGTGATCTTTCCCAAGTTCCATTCAGACCTGAAAGTCTCAGTTGGAACTTTTACTCTATCACTAACATCAGCAAGGTCATCTAACACTTTCCCTCATACTACAGAAAAAAGATGATTTTATACTTTTTATTGGACCAACATAGATATTACAAAAGAAAACAGGTGCTTAAGCTTTTGGACTACACACAGTCCTTCATCAGTCTGAAAGCTTAAGCACCTGTTTTCTTTTGTAACATCTATGCTGATCCAATAAAGATATCAGATCATCTTTTTTTCTGGATCTTTTGTTACAAGGACCAATACAGCAACAATAATATTTTTCTGTCGCATACTACAGAAATTGTAGTGAGAATGAAAAAAAAATGCTGCACACTGGGATCAAACCCAGGTTCCCCACCCACTACTGCTTGGTAGCCTGTGGCTTTACCACTGTACAAAGGCTCTGTTATAAGAAATGCATGCTGTGGCTAAGGACATTAAGTAATGAGTGCAGACACCCCCCTCCCATTACACACACACACACACACAGACAGTTGCAATAATGAACATGTTTGTCAATTTAAAGTAGTGTTTCCAAGTTGCATACAAACCTCCAAGTCTCAGCTGGAAATGTTCAAGTTATCAGCAATATGGAACTGCACATCTTACAGAAACTCTACCACTGATATCAACATTGACATCAAACAATTTATCTCATACTACATAAACTGAATAAGAAAGAAAAAATGTCCCACACTGAGGATAGAACCCAAGTCCCTACCCACTACTGCTTGACAGTCTAGAGCTTTACCACTGTATTAAAGCTCGTTGACCAGAAATGCATGCTGTGGCAAAGGACATCCAACCTGAGTGCAGATCCCTTCCCCCAACAAAAAACAAACAAACAAACAAAACAAACACAGCTGCAGTGAATTTAGTAATGTACCAGTCTGTCAATTTAAAGTAACATTTCTCAAATTGCATTCAGTCTTGAAAGTCTCAATTGCAATTTTTCAAGTTCTCAGCAATATGGGACTTTAGGCTTTACTGAAACTCTTATCACTAACATCAGCATGGGACTCTAACAGTTTCTCTCATACATCATAAACTGCAGTGAGAATGAAAAAACATTTCCCACACTGGGGATCACAACCACAATCAGGCCCTCTACCCACTACTGCTTGATAGTCTGTTGCTTTACCACTGTACAAAGTCTATGTAACAGGAAATCCTTGCTGTGGTAAAGGACGTTCAGCCCTAAGTGCAGAACGCCCTCCCCCCACACACACACACCTGAAGTGGATTTAGTAATCCACCAGTCTGTCAGTTTGAAGTACTGTTTCATAAGTTACATTCAAATCTGAAAGTCTCAGCTGGAACTTTTCAAGTTATCAGCAAAACAAAACTTCAAACTTAGCTGAAGCTCTGTCACTGGCATTAGCAAAGGCATCTAAAAATTTCTCTAATACTACAGAAATTGTTGTGAGAAAGAAAAACAAATGTCCACATTGGGGATCAAACCCAGGCTTGTGCTGGTCTGAAACCCTATGCCAGGTCCTAAAACCCGTATCACTTACATTATCAATAACTTCATGCAGCTGAATCACTCACACCAAAAGTACCTTTGAACTTGACTAATGCAAAAACGAGTATTTATGACTACAAAAGTGCTTACAGCTATGCTGTTGGTGCCTAAAAATACTTCAGACATTCACAAAGTAGTGAGATTCTAACATGTTAAATATAGGTGTGTAGCAATGGAGAATTTATATATGAAGATGTCTTCAGATGAAGGCCTTATGGTCTATCTTATCTGCTCAATTGTGCAGATCCCTCCTGTGTTTACAATGGGAGTTGCTCCACCTCCCTAAATTCCCCCAACCCCTCTCAGGTCTGCCTTCCCCCTTCAGCTTTCCTCTTCATTCTGTCCCACCCTCTCATGAAGCTAGCTACTGTTTTTAAGGAAACTACCTTCTCTGACAACTCATTCCACATGGCCACCACTCTCTGTGTGAAAAAGTGCCTCCTCATCTCCCTCCTGAATCTTCCACCATCAGTTTTAGGCTATGCCCCCTAGTGGACTTGTCCCCACAAAGACTGAAGAAGCCCACTGTATTCACCCTATCAATACCTTTAATGTATTTGAAGGTCTCGATCATATTCCCCTCTCCCTTCTGTCCTCAATGGAGTACATATGGGTTTTGCAACCTTCTTTTACCTGCTCCTTCCTTATGTTCATATGTTTGCATGTTCAGATGGTTTTATGTGATATGGGTGACTCCATGTGAGCGAGTCCCCAAAGGGCAAACACAGGATGCAGACTGCTGAAAGGGTGACTGGGGAATACAGCAAGCAGTGGAGACAGTGCAGACAGTAGGCAGAGGTTGCAAGGATGCATTGCAATGTGCAACAGTGCAATGGGGCGACAGGTAATGGGCGAGCCTACCATGGTGATAGGCACAGACTGTGTGCACCAATGCACCAGGAAAAGAGCATCCTGCGGTGGGTGACAGGACAGGGTGAGTGGCACATGGTGACACGCCCTGCGCATCCAGCAGGATGGTGCTGGAGTAGCCAGACATGGACAGCACAGATAGAGGCACGAGACCTCCATCAGTGGAAGCAAACTGTATGGCATATCTGTGCACAGGGCAGGCATGCCATGGCAGGGCTGTGTCAGGCAGCGCATGGTAGGGAGTCTGCAGCGGACTGCAATGGACAGCCATGGGGGCATGGACACCTGCCATGGCACCCGTAATGTGTGCAGCAGACTGCGGACCCAGAAGCGGCTGTGTGGGTGGGCATCTGCAGCAGTGCTGTGTAGGTGTGGACTATGGCCCGAACATGGTGGGAGCTCCCATGGGTCTGCTGTTGTGGGAGGCTCTGCCACAGTGGTGGTGGTCCACTGGGCTTGGGGGGACCGAGGTTTGTGCAGTCCAGCCGTGTGTGGCCGGTTCTGGAGTCCTGTCATCCTGCCGCTCTGCCCATGGCTGTTTTATGCCACCTGTCCACTCTGTGCAGTCATGGGCACCTTTGTTCTATGTGCTTTCCCAGGCCCCTTCTTGCTAGCACTTGCAGTTCCTGTGGAACACACCCTGCACTCACTTCCATGCTGCAGGAGCTTGGTGTGCTTGCACAGATGCCTGTAGCTGCTGTTGGTCTTACCCTTACCTGGCTGCAGCTACAGGTGCTCTTGTACTGCCATTCTGTGTTTTTGGGTGGTTGACCTTTAGGCAGCCGCTCTGTAGGGATCTCCCACCCTTACTGCGCTGTAGATTTAGTGCTCTCCTTGGCGCTTCTCTTCTTCTCTAACTAGTGATCTTAGGGGGAGGAGCCCATCATGGGCATCTTCTCTGAACCACAAGCCTTCAGCTTGACTATTATCACAACTATAAGAAGATTTGGTCATTTTCATGCAGTAGTGAAACTGAATGAAAATCACCACGCTTCAATAAAAATCAGTTTTCTTGCAAGAAAAATTATCAGTTTCCAAGAAAAAAAACAACAAATCCATACAAACATTGGGATACTGGCTTCAAAATAGGGATTTTCATACAAACTTTTTTCAGCAAATGGCTATTTAAAGCTTTTGTATTTTGCAAAAATGCTCGAGTACATTTTACTGAGCCTTGGTTGTGATCCATGGCTGGCGGGAGGAGGATCATGGCAGAACTCCTTGTACTGTACATCCATCAGTGTTTCTTAATTTTCTTAAATAGCTATGTATTTTAAATCAGACAGCCCAAAATGAGTATTACCAAAAATATCTTAACATTTATAAAGTATTTCTAGGTATTTGTATTATAAACCTCACAGAATGTTGAGCTGGGAATCCTACATTCTGAATGATCCACTGGCGGTCCTTATCCCGGAACATGGTAGTCCTTCGCCATTCCACCTCAGTTGGACAGGCTGCTTTTTCTCACCACTTCCCTAAATTATGGAACTCCCTCTCTCAACAGATTAGACACTCCTCTTCCCTGCGTCCATCTCACCAGCTCTTCACAACTTTGTTTCCCATACTTGCAAATTGTGTTTAAAGTTCTCTCTCCTCTACCTGCATGCTGGTCCTTACTAATGTGTCATTACTATTCTCCACTGACTCCCTGCTTGCTCTCGCATTCCCTAATGAAGCTGTGTTATTCTCTGTGTACAACTGTGAATACTTAAGCACTTATTCTGTTACGCTCATATATGTAATGTTTATATTTAAGCATGTAACCAAAGTAGAGTCATGTGTGTTTTTGTTACTCCCCTCCATTTTCCCTAATGCAGATTGACTCTCTGTTTTTATCGGATTGTCTTAAGCACTTTAAATGTAACCTCATATGTATGTTATGTAATACATCTCTAAATATGTAATACGAAGAAGTATGTTAAATAAGTTTGCTGCTCCAAGTCCTTTTTCCCCCCCAAGATGCACCTGGAAATGAGCAAATGTGTTGCTCTGTATGCCTTTCCTGGTGAAATGTTTCAATAAATAAGTAAATAAATAAATCCCTCGGTAAAAGGCTACTATAATTGGTGTTTAGTGTTTTCAAGGCAAGAAAACTCTACCTAGCGATTATATAAAACAAAACATGGGGAGTGCAAAATTCAAATTTAATGCACATCCTTGGTGTGAGATGCTTTCATAAACCCCTCGGGCCTCTCCTTTGGGGTTTATGTAGCATACCACACCTCAGGTGTGCATTAAATTCACATTTTGCACCCCCAATGTATTATTCTATATTTAACACACATTAAAATGTGATATGACCTGCATGAAAATGATAAACAACAAGGGTTGTACTGATAAATGTACAGAATCCCTGAGGTGACTCTTACCAGTGTTGATGAAACTAATTACACATAAAGTGATGGAAACATCATAATTCTGTAGAATGAGCTCGTGCCTCAAAGAGCCAAAAAATCCATCCAGTGCAAACTTGGTAGAAGCATAAGGGGCTACAAACGGCGTTGCAACTTTACCTGTGAATAAAGTGTCACATTGTTATGTATATTACAAAGTAGATCTTCCTCACTTGAAGAAAACATGTTGGACAGGATGGAATAGGAAATGTTATTTATTTAGCACCTTTCTATAACCCATGGGGCTTTAAGTAGGACATAAATACATATGACCATACACAACAATGAATATACATAAATAAATAAATAAACAAGCAAGCAAGCAAAGCAATTCTCAAACACTGCATAAAACAATATAAAATGAGCTGACAATGAAGGCAGAGCATGAAAATTATGCTGGAAAAGCAGGCTAGGTGGACTATAGAGCCACTCAGATTTCTCAAACTATAAATGTCCTGTGGTAGGGAGTTTCACAGCATCAGGGCTGGCAACTGAAAATGCTCTGTACGCCTCCAATTTCCTTCTCAAGTGGGGTACTACTAGCAGTTTCCAACCTCTGGAATGATATGATATACCTGGGTGGTGAGGGAGGGGGGTCAGGAGAATGTGGAGATAGGAAGGACCAAACCCATTTAGCTGCTTAAACATTATCCTGAAGTCCATCCTCTGCCTAATCATCAGCTGGTGCAATTCACACAGAGCTGGAGCTGTATGTTCTGACTTCCTTATGGAGCTCTCAGGGTGAGCTGCAGTGTTTTGCACCAGATTCAGGTATCAGATCTGGTCACAGACTACGCCCTTTTAGAGCAGATTGCAATATTTAAGAAACAAGGAGATGGGGAGGGAGGAGAAATTGTTTAATCAGGAAAGGCACACTAAGCTGGAGATTGTTTCCAGGTACAACCTGGGAGTACAAGGAAGTTAATGACTTGCTCAGGGTCATGCAGTATGCAAATGGAGGCTAATGGGATTCAAACCCAGGTCTTCAGGTTTGCAACTCAATGCCCTTAACCACTACACTATACTGCCTCCTGAATGCCAAAAAAATGTTTTTGCATCTTGTAAGAAATTCAATACAAGGGCAACATGTCTTCCCTTTTAACTATGTTAGCAACTAGAATTCCTTTCTTCTTGACATTCAAATTGTAGCACAAATTATTATTTTTAAATTTCACTTGATCAGGCTAAATTCACATCACTTGCATGACTTTTTATCTTTTTGTTGCACTTGTATGCTCAGTTATATATTGCATTCTCTGTATATGCCGCAATGTTTTGGCCCCAGAATACCCTTCAAAATGGCCATCTGCATTCTCAAGGACCTGAATGCTTATCACTTAACCAAATATATAAAAAGTGCTTGCATCACTGTTCTCAGATCCCTAGTTTCTAGAAAGGGACACAAATGGTGACATTATGTAATGGAAAAAGCAGCTCATGATTGCTGCAGTCACCTGGGATTCCAAAGTCAAACTTCCATCACAAACTACTCCCACATTGCTGGCTACCCTTTCTGCCACAAACAGAACATCCTCCAAGGTTGACAACTGAAAGCTGTTTATAAAACCAGAGACCAGACATGCTGAGACCAACAAAATAATTCTATCTTGCTAGGGTTTAGAGTTAATGAGTTGGAGGAAGCCCAGTCCTTCATCTTAGCCAAACACCACTCAAGATATACAGTAGCAGACAGTGATCACCCTGACCCTACTCAGGCACAAAAGAAAGATACAGCAGAGTATCATCTGCATAGTAGTGACAACCAGTGCTAAATACCCCCTAATACTCTGTCCCATGGACAACATATATACAGCAAATAAAGTAGGGGATTGGGCAGACACGTGCTGGTCACTGTAGTCAAGCCCACTTAGCTGCTGGGCATTGTAGTCAAGTCCTTTTAGCCAGGACATGCAAGAATCCATGCCATTACCACTAGCTGTCCCATCCTGCCAGGAAAGATCAGAACCATGCAAGCACAGTTCCAGACATAGCTGCATACCCTTAGTGTCCATCGCCAAAACCCCATGTCCACTGTATTAAGTCTGAGAGAGACTGAGAAAGATGACCTCTGACACCTCACCTAAATCTTTAACTCAGGAGAGGTTATCACACTTTATGCAGTGCCATCTGTGTAATGTGGCATTGAAACAATCCAGGCTGGTAGGTTCAAAGATATTTTGCCTTTCTGAGTGTTTGGCTAGCTGCACTGCCACCATTTTCTTCACAATTTTTGTCAAAAATGGTGGGTTGGAGAAGAGCCGATAATTTGCAAGACTTTCTAGATCTAAAGACTGCTTCATGTGCAGAGTTTTCAGAACAACCTATTTCAAAGCTGCTGTGAACACCCCCTCTCCTCAAAGTCATGCCCGCAATCTGCGCAATGGCCAGGGCTTGTTCTATCAGCATTCCCCCTGATGAAGAGATTGGTTGAGCCTTGAAGTGCTGAGGATTTTCTTTTTGGTTGTAGCTATTTGCTTTTAGAGGTGATGGTCACTACATGCAAGAAGTGGTGAATTTAAATAAAATATCTTGAAGCATTGCCTAGTAAATGAGTGCTATGTCTTTTTGCTCTTGTTCCATCACCCCAGCATTTATCAATGAGGATGGAGCTGAATGCAGGCACAAAGAGGTGCATCGTATATTGGTTACAACTGAGATGGTGCTTCCCCATCCAAATGGGTACACACACTCCATGCTGATGGAATGTTTTGAGATCCTTGGCCCTCTACCTCATTGCTCCTTGTTTGGGCAGTAGAGAAGAGCTGGTCTTGGATGCCACCTATCTTGGCTATGAAAACTGGACACAACTGCTCAAATTTTTTGGCAGACACCTCCTTGCTCCGCAGGCAAGCAGGATATTAAAGCCTATATAAAGTATGCAAAAGATTAGCAGGTCTGTTTTGTTTACCATGAAACTTAAAATCTGCTGTTTTTATTTCCTTTCATTTCATTCCTCCACAATATCACTATTTTGTGGGCCAATTCCATTTGTCCCACTTTTCCTCACTATCTCATAGCCATTGGGTTGCCCTAGGCACACCTTGATAGCTGGCTGGGAAGGCAAGCAAGCAGCAGTCACTGCTGTTGACACCATTGCTGATGCATACTTGGTTGGTCGGGGTGCATGGATGCTTAACAGCCTACATATCCTCCCCACAGGAGACACGTGCTTCATATCTACAAAATGCCTGGCTCATTGCCTGTTCTAAGGTGGGAAATGGGTCTGCTTGCAAAACCAGGTTCCTGCCATATAAAGTTGTGAATTCTTTACAAGTTAAATGTGTACCAAATATGCAGATTGGCAGATAATAGTAAATAAGATGGGCTGTCTCATTTAGCAAATGTACCTATTTATTTATTTGTTTAAGAGTTTTACCAGGTAGGCCTGCTGAGCAGTGTACTGCTCGATTCCAGATGCGTCCTGGGGACAGAAACAATATACAGAGAATACAGTAATAATAGAGCAGTGGTAAACAAAACATGGTACATAGCGATATGGTACACCAGTAAAAATAAGGACATGGTACTATAAACAGGATAGTGCAGCCATTACAGTGATGAACATAAACAGATAGAAGGAGCAGCATGAGACAAGTGCATAGACAACAAAAGGCTTAACAGAGGTATGGCTACGGAGCAAACACAGGAAGGGGTAATTGGCCTAAAAGAATACCTGCTAAGGATGAAACTACAACTATACTCCCATTGCTCTCCTTCAGCATTGGCAGGGCAGCAACCGTCATAGTGGCATAGCTAAGGAAGTTGATCTCCATCAGTTTTCGGATATTGTCAACATTTCCATCAAAATAGCCAAAAGAGGATTGACCTATATGATTCAAAATCAGCAGATCCAAACCTCCTACAAAAATAGAGGGAAAATATTAGGAAACAGAGCAAAATCATACATGGTCAACAGCCATCTGCAATATACAAGAAATATACTCTAAGTTACAGCAGTAGCATATGTGGGCTAGTATCATGGATATTACATAAGCAATAATACCCAGCAGGGTGGGCATTATTGGGAAATTCTGGACCACCTAGGGGTGTAATGAGGCCTGAAGCCATAGGCAGAGGGCTTTATAGCCCCTGAAAGGTCTGGTATTTCCCAATAATGCCCAACCTGGAGGGTGTTATTGCACTTAGAAAATGGCCATGTGTGTGTAAATTTTCTAGAAGCTGTAAAGTAATAGAGTAAATGACTGTAAGAAATGAACACAAGTATTAGGAATAAACCTATTGATAAAGCAGTCCGTAGGCTGTCCCTAGTGCTGTTGCTCCTTTCTGCAGCATTCTTTTTTTTTTATTTATTTTATTTTAGTCTTTGGTAACTGGGTAAGGCCCACTAGGCACAAGTGCCTGTTTTCAGGGGCGATCTGGGAGCACTGGGTGGTTAAGTAACTTGCTCAGAGTCACACAGTATGCAAGTGCAGGTTGTGAGAATCAAACTCAGGTCTGGTCTGCTGGATGTATCAAGCTTGTTCACACCTCGTTCCTCTAACCTCTAGGCTATACTGCCAGCTGGTGGATTGGTGCCCCCCCTACCCCCCACGAGACAGTCACACACACAGACACTGTTTCCTGAAGAAGAGAGGCAGTGTGCTGTGAAACTTTTCTGTAGGACTGTCTGGCAATTTGAATTTATTTTTCTCTTTTGGTGCAGGATCATTTTTTTGTTGTTTTTTTTCTGTTGCGGTCAGAAGTTGGGTCTCTGTGGCATGCGACATTTGACTGTGATGTATGAGGAAAGAGAAAAATGATTTCTTTTCAGTTTCATCAACATCTAAGGTAAATTTTTTTTTATGAGGCTCAGTAACTGTGGGGGCACTGTGCTGACTGATTGCTTACTTTCTGTTTGCAGTTAGAACAGCAGTGCGAGGCCACGGTCGGGAGATGGTCAGCACGGTACTGCGAGAGTGCGGTCAGGAGAGTGGTGTCATGGCGTCACTCTTTGAACCACAAGATAACTAGTGTGCTTTTTTGATTTATTTTTAAAACAGGGAGCAGATGCAGGAAAAGAGTGTTTGCATTGGGCTGACGGAGACCAGTAGATCTCGATAAGTGAGAGAAAAAAATGGCAGCCATTTACCATTTTCTTGGGTGTGTTCAGCCAATTAAAGAGCAGCCTGGGCACCACTGTAGAATGGTGCAGAGTGAGGTGGCATTTGGACTGGCACTTAGTTTTGACTGGGAATCTATTGAACAACAGACGCCCAGGTTGGAGGTAGTTTCAGCCAATCAGAATAGAGAATCATTTCTGGTCATTTTCTAATGTAAATTACTCAACCCCTCAAAAGAGCCTTGACTACTGGATGCCCAACTAGCTAGACCCAAACAACAACATCAGGCCCCTTTCAAAGTAAACTGTAAACAAACAGGGCAGCTCCAACTGCAATGGCGTGTAGTCTCAATACTGAAAACGTACATAAAAAAATAAGAAAACTGTACTCAATACTCAAAGTTGCCAAAATCAGCATAATTTAATTTTGCAATTCATGCCCAAAAGTTGGCAGTGCCCCAGCCACCAAAGCTCCAGGCAACTTTAACTCCTGAGTGCATTTTTCTTTCTTTATGTACCCCTCTCAAAGTACTTACTTTATTATGAAACTGGTTGTAAAGGGTATAGGAAGTGATCCATATGCACAGGCAGTATGCAGCAAATGTTGTTGCATGTTAAAGTTAGTATGAATATCTATTTAATGTTTGATTAAAAACTAAGATAGATTCTATGTTCAATGGTACCCATCTGATATTTTGTAAAAGCTAGTAGCCCAAATAAGTATCAAAATGAAAACTGGAAGCTAACATAAACAAGGTTTATAGGAAGTGAAAAGTATGATAGTTCTTCCTATTTCCAGTTCAGTTCCTTTAGATTTGTCTGAAATATAATTTTGTCATCAGTCGAGAAGAGGTTTGATTATTGATTACCTCATTCTAAAGGATTCCAAACTGACATGGGGCTATACCGCAGTACCTGTCTGATAACGTTCCACGGAATATGTACCATGAAGTGCAAACCAACAAAATATGGCACTTTTTTTTTTTTTTTTTGTTAGTTGTTTAACCAGGACTAGCACACTAAGCTGAAAGCTTTTTTACAGGTGCGACCTGGGAGCACAGGGATGTTAAGTGACTTGCTCAGGGCCACACAGTCTGCAAGTGGAAGCTGTGGTATTCAAACCCAGGTCTGGTCTGCTGAATGTCACCAGATTTGCAGCTCAGAACCTTAAACTACTGTGCTAAACTGCCTCCCTTACCCCCACTCACTTACCCCCATACTGCAAATAGATGCCACTCCGTTATGATTTTTCAGGTGCAAAAGTGGAAAAATCTTTATTGGTGCCAGAGACGACTCACACTACCCAACACATGTCAGATCTTCAAAATCAGTTCCTTTGTCAAAGGTTAAAAGACAAATGTCCACACCCTTCTTATATCCTGGTGCCTACTGATGACCTCATATTATGTCATCAAGGAGGGTGACTAATGGCTCACATCGTATCGTAAGCGTAACAACCCATACTCACATTTAAAAATGACATATAAAGTGCAATAGTGCAAGTTGATGGTGAAATAACATGCAAACAGTCAACATATAAAAAACATAAATAGATATTAAATAGATTAAAATTACAGCTTACCCTGCGCAAATGCTAGAAAAATATTTTGACACAATACTCTCACCAACATTACTAATATTGCACAAACTAACTGTTTTGTTATTGACCTACTTATGCAACATAAATTCAAACCTCAAGTTGGCTAAAATGTTTTAAAGTCCAAAGTGCTAAGCATTCATAAGTATTCCTCTAAAAACTCCAAGTGATTCACCAACACTGTTTGTAACAGGAACTTTGCCTTTATGTACTTGATGTAACAATAGATTTGAATACGGCCACAGCTGTATGGATTTGGCACAGACTGACAAGAGATTGGGACCTTTTCCTTTGTTTGCCCACTATCCAAAGATTTCTTTTTTGAAATATCATGTTTAATGTTTTTAAGTACTATCCAAAGATTTGATGACTGCTCAATTCTTATTAGAACTGTTGCTGTACCTTTGTGTAGTTTTGTGCACGATAAGCACATGAATATATAAATATTTAACAGTGGACTTTAAAAACATTTTAGACAGCTTGCAGTTTTGGATTTATGCTGCATAAATAAGGTAGTCTGATACTTTGTAAAGTGCAATAACAAAATAGTTATATTATGCAATATTAGTATTGCCGGTGAGAGCCTGACGTTAAAATATGTTTCCAGTTTTTATGTAGGGTGAAGGGTTTTAATGTTTTTAATGTCTAATAATAACTGGCTCGCGTATTTTCCCAAAGGAAAAGCGGGTTGTAAATTGACGTTATAACCAGCTGGTTATAACGGCAAACACCAATTTCTCAGCCTATGAGAAAACCATGAGCCAGAGTTTGGCTCACTCTACACTGCATTCTAGCAAGCACCAAACAGCTGCTATTTTATATAGTTACTGTAGTGAAAAAACGTGACTCCAGCACTTCTATAAAACATGGGGTGATGTGTAAAACTCACATTTTACACAAACCCTTGATGTTGGATGCTTAAATAAACCCATTGAGCTTTGCTCTCAGGGTTTATGTAGAATCCAACACCTTGGGTGTGTATAAAATTCTCATTAAACACACTACCCCATGTATTATTCTATATGTTACTTTTTCTATATAGAATGTTTTCATGCCTTTTCACCATTATTAACTTGCACTACTGCACTCTATATGCCAGTGTTAAATGTGAGTATGGATTGTTATGTGTACAATATGATGTGAGTCATTAGTGTCACTCTCTTTGATGACATACCCATATTGTGAGGTCATCAGTAGGCACCCAGATATAAGGAGGGTGTCGACATTTGTATTTTAACCTATGACAAAGGATCAGATTTTGAAATCCAAAATGCATCAGGTAGTGTGGGTCATTTCTGGCACCAATAAAGATTTTTACACTTTTGCACCTAAAAACCATAATGGAGTGGGTGGCTTTTTTTGAATTAATACATTTTATCGACATTTCATAATACAAACAAACAATGACAAGACCAAAATCCATCACAAGGCAGTAAAATAAAAAACAATACATGAAATCATGCAAACTCATACATGACAGGACATAATCCCCTCCTTTCGGTATGATCCTAGGCTAAGGTGGTCAACAGGCATGCAGGGTAATAATCAGATACCTAGCAATAAAGGTAGCACAGGCGCACCTTAGAACTTATCAGACACAAGGCATTGCGAGTCTGCTATACCTAGCAGGGTATAGAGGGATTCCCAACATTTCTTAAAGGATCTGTACCTATGTCTCATGGAGGCTAGCATCTTTTCCACCCTGACAGCCTGCATTACTTCAGTGTGCCATTCTTGAAATGTGGACATGTCTTGGTCCAACCATCACCTCGATATTATATATTTTTTTAAATCGCCATGGTTATTAGGGAGAAATTATGTTTTCTAGTGCCCATGAGTACTTCTGCCCTCAACCCTAGAAAGAGAGATGTGTGAAGTTGCCAAACTTTGTGCTGCGAAATAATTAGCAAAGTTTACCACATTCATGAAGTTGTGGGCAGGCAAAGTAGCATGTTTTCAGGAGAAGTTATGCAAATCCCCTGATGAAGTTCCAACTTCACCTTAACTTCACCTGACTTTACCTAGATAAAGTGCCATTTCACCAAGAAAACTCACTGTGAAGTGAAAAGTGTGAAAGTGGGCAATTTGTGAAGATGAATTTAACTTCATCAGAACTTCCCCAGTGAAATAAAAGTTCACAAAGTCTTGACCTGGAAGGTATTTCTCTAGGGTAACCATGTCAGTGAGACCCAGCATGGGGGTCAGTGCCTGTTGCACTTGTTGCCATAAGGGTTATACCTTGGCACAAACCCAAAGAATATGTTTAAGCATGCCAGGAGTGGTGTCACACCTTGTACGGGGGGGGAGGGGGTCTAGAGTATCCCATGCATACAGTTTCTCACAGGTGTGGTACATATTCTGAAGGATTTTAGTTTGTATCAGCCTGTAGTGGTTGAAACCTCTACTGGGTGTAGTGGAAAAATTAATATAAATCCCTATCATATGCAGATGATCTACTGCTTCTCTTTAGTGATGCTTCGAAGGCCATAAACCTAATTTGCAAAATATTAGACTTTTTCATGGCTCATTCATGCCTTAAAGTGAACCATGACAAGTCTGAAGTATTATCTGTTAATTGTTATTGCTCAGCACTAAAATTCCAACACACAAGCTGGAAGTGGGCACACAACAGGGTTCACTTAGCTGGGCATTCACATCACACCCAACATTTCAGACAACCTCAGACTCAATTTCTCTTCTCTACTGCTTGTACTCACTGTGGACATAGATAGGTGGAACGCATTACATCTATCCCTGACAGAAAACATTACGACCATTACAATGATGATGGCACCCAAGGAGTTTCATCTCCTGGCCCATTTACCCCTTCTTAGTTCAGATAAGTGGTTCAACCTAATCAAAAAATGTGTGTAACAGTTTCTCTGGGAAGAAAAACCACCGTGGCATGGCTGAACTAATCTGCAGAAGCATTTGACAGAAGGAGGTTGGGTCCTGCCCAACTTTGCACACTACCACATAGCATTCATAACAGCGCAGATTACAAAATGGTTCCTAACAAAGACTCCAACCCACCCCAATGGGTAGATATAGAGGGCTACTTTGTGGATGCCCCAGCAATGTGCCATATATTGTATACTAAACCCCTTAAAGGGATATCCAGATACCACATGATACAGATTTCACTATGATACTGGTGAAGGACTAGGAGATCCCTTCACATTTCCCAAATGCCAATATTTCTTGCTTCCTTCTGAGGTAATCCTATGTTCACTGTGGACTGCAAGCCTCTTTACTGGCCCTCCTGGATACAGGCTGGCATCCAAATGGTCGAGGATGCATGTACAGTAGGTGAAACCCTTATTATGTCCTTCAATGGCCTTGCCTTGCATTATAATCTAACGCAAAGGGATTTCAGATGCAATCTACAGATTAGGGTTGCAATCAACCACTACCTGCAATCTAAGCCATCTAATCTCACACCTATTCAGGGCCAGGATATCACATCCTGGATAAAAGTAGAGAAAGGTAGGGCAGGGGCTATATATAGATGCCTGTGTGATGCAGGACTCCCTTCTACTCACAGAAGCAAAAATACATGGCAGAACAAACTCAACATCACTATTTCTGACCAAGAGTGGATGAGCTGTTGGTGCAGAGCCCAACAGGCTTATACAGACAATAGGGCTCAGCTTTTCAATTAAAAATCCAGCCTTTACTGGCCCGGTGGTACTGAGGGTTGAGGCGCTGGACGCCACACCTCGCGCTATGCCGGCGGCCGGGTTCGAGGCGGACTCGGGCAGCTGAAAGGGTGATGGAGAGAAGGAGGATCAAGCGTCCCAATGGATGCTCTCCTCCCTTAGGGGTGGGTAACCAAGAGCGCTAGGCATTCTGCATCCTCTGCATAGCCGTGGAAGCACCGCAGAGGGAAGGATGAGGCAGCTTCGCTTGGCCGGAGCTGGGGAGGGGGGACGTCACAGCGCATGAGGGTTGACGTGCGTCAGCATGCCATCACTCGGGATGTACGTCCCAAGCACTGATGTCTCAGGGGGAGTGGGACACAAGGGGAGAAAATGGAAAAACCCCTCCAGCAGCCCTAGATGAAGGCCGCTCCAGTACCACCCAGGGCCTCCTACAGGACAGACCCCACTGTGCGAGGAGAAGATGAGGAGGCACTCTAGGGGCAGATCCCCAAGGTAGGCAACTTGGGGGACATGAGCGGATGGAAAGAGTGGGCACTGGAGGTAGGCAGGAGGATAAAGAAGAAAAGTAAAAAAAAAAAATCCAGCCTTATTGGTACAGAACACCCTAATACTTGCATAAGCTGGGGGTGAGTCCCAGCAACAGATGTTGGAGATGCAGTAATCATACAGGATCTCTCTCGCTCATATTGTGTGGCCCTGTCATATTATTCGTCCCTTTTGAAAGAAGGTCACCATCTTCTGTTAAAAAAAAATCTTCCCCATGAGCTACCTTATTGACAAATCATTTGCTCGTTAGTTTAGTTTAGTTTAGTTTAGTTTAGTTTAGTTTAGTTTAGTTTATTGTTCTAGGAATTACTACCTTTGAGCCAGAGGCTCTTTTACAAAGGTTCCAATGTCAGTTAGGTACAGTACAAAGGTTACATAGATAACACAACAATTTGTGTTGTGTTAAAACAGAAAAACATATACAAATACATATCAAATAATTTGTGCAAAAGGACATGAGATATCAATAATCACATTATTATTACAAGAAAGGGTCATGCCAGATTAGGAGAAACAAATAGGAAAAAGTCCAGAACAGAGAGGGTAAGTGAAAAGTGTGGGAAGCAGACAATAGCAGGAGAAAAGGTTTCTAAACATGTCTTTGTCAAATAACGGACAGGGTGGGTAGTGAGAAAGTAGGAGGTTTAATCAGGGCAGTCACAGGAGCTGGAGGTGGCAAGGTGAGAAAAGCCTTGATTTGAAAATACCTAGAGAGGTGGAGGCAGTAATATGAGTGCTGAGGGCATTTAGCCAGCTGGGGGCACGATAGGCAAATGATCTTTGTCCCTGAGAAGTCCGGCAGGGGGACTTGGAGGGCTGGTGTTCTGATCTTCTGGCAAAACGGGTGCTAGCGCGGGCATAACAGGTCTTGGATACAGGGTGGAGTGAGGTCCAGAGTGGATTTTTTCGCCATCAGGCAGGTAAGGTACTTTATCCAGTTTGAGAGTTGCAACCAACCTGAGTCAGCATAGAGTTCACATGTGTGGAGTCGCCGGTGTGCGCCAGTGAGCAACCGACAGGCCTTATTTAGGGATGTTGTAATGCGACTAATGCTGTAGTAGTAGCAGATCCATATATAACTAAGCCATAATCAACGACTGAGATGATAGAGGTTGGATGGCAATCCTCAGTGCAGAATGGGTAAGAAGCTGTCGGTTCGATACAGAATCCCAATTCGCTGATTAATAGTTTTTGCTGTACTATCAATGTGAGTTGCAAAGGTTAGGCCTTGATCAAAGTTGATACCAAGATATTTGAAAATTGGCACTTGTTCAAGGGTATTTCCTAGGTATGTATTAATGGTGAGTGGGACTTGCCGTTTTTTGTTTTGCGAGTTAGAAAAGAGCATAGATTTAGTTTTTTTGTGGTTTAGAACCAGCTTATGTTCAAGGAACCACATCTCAACTTTGGAAAAAGCATGCTGAAGGTTGAGGCATAAGAGGTTCGGATCTTTATGAGTGGCAAGAATCACGGCATCGTCGGCATAGAGGATTATTTGTTCAGGGCAGGATTTGGGGAGGAGTTTAGGAAAAGGGCTGAAAAGGAGGGCCAGGATGGATCCCTGGGGAACTCCTGAGCAAACGGTTTTGAGTCTGAGAGAACTCCAGCTACTTTTACAGATTGAGCGCTGAGCAAGGTAATTTTTACCCAGTCACAGGACCCTGCAAGAGCCCTAGGGATAGTAGTTGTTTGATAAGTGAGGCCATGGTGAACTGTATCAAATGCCTTGGTTAAATCAATGTGAGACTGCTCCAGTTAGGTTTCCTTTGTCCATGGCATTGTGGATTGCTCCTGAGAATTCAAGTAGGGCAGTTGTGCTGTGCCCTTTCCTAAATCCTTGCTGCTGAGTGCATAGGATGTTGTGCTTTCCAGGTAGTCTGAAAGTTGGTCCTCCACCAAGCATTCAAGGGCCTTAGAGAGAGGTGGTAGTATTGACATCAGGCGATAGTTACCAGTCAGTGACTTATCACCACTTTTGTGCACCGGATGACAACTGCAGCTTTCCATTTCCTAGGGAATTGGCTGTAGCAGAGGAGATATTGAAAATTTTTGTGAGGGGAGCAGTACTTCCTCCAGAGTGAGGACAGAAGTTTAAGGTCAATAATGTAGCTGCTTGCCGGGACTTAGAAATGGCCTTCTTTACATATTTATAGACTTCAGTGTGCCTTTACTAGTTTGAAATGGAAGGGTGGTTTGGTTGGAGAGGCAGTAGTAAAGTAGAAATTGGAGGTCAGCATCAGTGAAGAAATCAGATGAGAGGACACCACTAAGGTCCGTGAAGGTATCATTTAGGGTGTTTGCAATGATCTCTGGGTCTAATGTAGTGGTTCCATCCACATTCATTATTGTAGGAGAGGATTTGGACTGCTGACCCTTGATATTCTTTATGTTGTCCCAGAAGGATTTCCCTTCGCTCCAGGAGTTGAGAGGGCATTCTTGAAGTAGGAGCTCTTCATCAAGCGGATTTTAGTACAGTGGTTACGAGCCTGTTTATACTTTTGAATGTCCGACAGAGTGCCAGTAGCTCTTGCTGTGGCCCAGAGGTGATCCCTACTTCTGAGTTGTGCCAATAGCTTTGCCGTGAGCCAGGGATTTGTGAGTGCTTTGATTTTGTGCTTTTTTACTGGTGCATAGGTGTCACAGGCAGTGTTGAAAGTAGAAATAAAGTAATCAAGAGCTAGGTCAACATCTTGAGTTTTGTAAATCAAGGACCAGTCTACCTGCCTAAGACAGGTCTTGAGACGAATAAGGTTGCCATAAGGTAGGACTCTGCTATAGATGGTTTTTGGAGGTGGTTTACAAAACTTATTTGTCCAGGTACATATTATTGGAGAGTGATCACTGAGCGAGTCAGGGAGAACACTTACATTGGTTATATGGGTAGGGTGGCTGGTAAGGATCCAGTCAATGAGGGTGCTGGTCCCTGATTTGTAGTTTTCCTGGTAGGGAGTTTACCACTTGTGTTAAATTTGCTGCTAGGATAGCATCTTTGTTTGACCCTGCATCAGGAGCAAGCCAATTTATATTAAAGTCCCCAAGGAGAGGAGTTCGATGTCAGAAGGTTGTGTACTTACAGACTTGAGGACAGCCTGTAGGCCAGAATCAGGATCTTTTGGTGGAATAGACAGCAGCAATCGTGAGGACTTTGTTTTGGGCACCAAGTAGTATCTTGATAGGGAGGTTGCACTGAGGTTTCTGTGGTGGGGTAAGAACCAGGGAGACAGGTGAGGTAGTCCTTTATGTAGATTGCACCACCACCCCTTTTGAGGTCCTATCCAGCCTGAATATCTTGTAGCCTTGTATAGAGATGGCATGATCTGGAGTATTAGGTGTCAGCCAAGTTTCGATGATGGCAAGGATATCTGGGTTGTGCTGGCTGGCAAAGATTTGAAGGGAGGCCAGTTTTGGAAGGAGACTGCAGATGTTTAAGGTAACAATTTTGAGCCCCCCCCCCCCTCCATTTTGGCAGGCTTTGTTGTACTGTAGGAGACAGGGCCAGGATTTGAGTGGACACTTCCTGATATCAAGAGGAGGAGGAGTAGGAGTTTAAGAGACAGTTGCTGTACTTCGTAGTCAATAGAATTACACTTCTGAGGCTTATGCGGCTTGGACCAGTGCAGGCATCTAGGGTCCCAGAGCAAGGAGGTTGTTAGTAATAGAGGATGATATGCCTATTTATCCTTGTTGTAGCTACCAGTTGCACCCAGTCGCTTGCAGATAGGTACCTGGTGGATAAGTCAAAAGCCAAAAGAATGATCAACAGCTGAGGTCCAGAGGTAGTTAAGGGTTAAACCATTTGCAGGCCCTTCTTACATGCTCCACTGGGGACTGGCCACTACTATCACAGCCAAGAGACTCATTGTCAGGAGATGGAGGACTACAGATGTCCCCTCATGCAATGAATGGTTGCAGAATGTAAACCAATTTGCTTCCCTGGAGCGTCTTTCCTATCTAGCCATCTACAAAACCCAAGCCTATCACAACAGCTGGGACCCTTTTCACAGATTAAGAGCCAACAGTGGGTAATTCTTAAACTGCATAAATATAGCACATTTCTACCTCTAAGTCTAATGTGTATAAGGTTGCATGATAGTATCACCTCTCGTATGTCATTTTTTGTACACCCTTTGTGATGTGTAATTGCACACAATGTGTATTGGTTTAATGTATGTGTTTTATTCTCAAATGGCTTGTACAACATTTTCAATGAAAAGGTTAATGTTAAAAAAGAAATGTGAGCTACCATCATATTAATACATGCATATCAGCAATCTAGTATGTACAGTTTAAAAGAATAATTAAGGGAAGAGATTTTTATTTTAATTTGCATTAGTGTCTGTCTTTAATAACTTATGATATTAATTGCAAAATTAGTAATAAAATCTGTTTTAAACATATCTGAAAAAATTTAAAATGCACCAGTGATAAATGTAAGGGTGTCAGAAATATGATTTTGCTAAAAAAATGATATGAAGAAAGTTTTGCTGAATGACTTAAGCTTTAACCTCCCACTGCTTCAGCCTACTCTGCTATAAAAATGGGCAAAAGCAGAAATCTATGAAAATTGAATACTGCAACTCAATTGGGCTATCTAGCAGTGTCACTGGCTCAGCAGGCTGTACATTCACCTCTGGAGATGGAAAATGAGAGGCCGGTCTGGTCACACTGAGGGTTGAGGTGCTGGATGCCACACCTTGCGTCATACCAGCGACCCAGGTTCGGGAACGGACCTGGGCCATCGGGGGTCAACAGGGGAGAGAGAGGATCGAGCATCTGGAGGACTACTCTCCTTTCCTGGGGTGGGTTTCTGGGGGTGCCCAGTGCAGTAGCAGCCTCTGGCAGAGACCAGGGGCAGTGCAGACTTTGGGCGGCAGAAAGGGGGTGTCACGTAGGCAGGTGCAAGCGGTGTATGCGCCCCATAGGACACCATAGCACATCATGTCCTGCAGGGAGGAAAATTACAAAAAAAAACTACTGTCTTGGTAGGCAATGGTGGGGTCAGTGGTGGGCCCCATGCCCATTGCCAGGCCTACTGATCTGTGCTCCTGGTTGCCCTCCCCCTCTGGTTTCTCCACTAGATTGATAGATAGAGCATTGGAGGAGTTGGCAGTACCACCCTGGGGGGTTCAGAGCCAGAGGATGTTGGAGGGTTCAGGGAGTACCAGAGAGTGCAATCAGGGGCTTCAGGCAGGCAGCAGAAACCTGACTGAGTGTTCCCACCGGAGAGAGTTGGAGAGAGCCTGGGACAAGTAGGTGATAAATAAAGAAACAGAAATAAAGAGGTGGGAAATGAGAAGGTCAGGTGTTCTAGTACTACTCCAGGGGTGCTGGGTTGGAACATTGCCAACCAGGACAGTGCAGTCAAGAACCATGTGGCAAAAATGCCATCTCTCTAGTTTTTATGGGGGTTGTGCCCCCCCCACACTCCTCGGACTAAAGGATTCCCACTTCAGGGAAGAGTGGATCACAGGGCAAGATGACATTTGTGGCACCATGAAATACTGTTTCCACAGCCTCTTGTAAAAAAAAAGTCACAATCGGCAAAAATTTAGGGAACCACAACTAGAACCCTGGTCTCCACTGCCACTTGGCCAAGCTGCTCTATACCTCAGCCCTCCACACCACAACAGCAGCTTGGCCAGCTTCCTGGATTCTGGTGCCCTTGTCTTCTGTCGGCACCACAGACAGCAACCTGGAGGGCACTTACTGCAAGTGCTGTAAATCCTCTCTCACTGTCTGTGGTAGCTCTATCTAGACTAGCACTCAGTTGACTGGTGCTACTCTGGTAGCACTATTCTAGAGTGTTACCTACTCCTGGAACTTGGGCTAATACCCGATACCCCATGATGGCATTGTGGTGCAGCACAGGGTGCACTGTTGAGGTGCCATTATTTGGACAAGATATAAAACTGAGGTCCCTTTCTGCCCATCTCGGATGGCTATTCAAATGAAAGTTAAAGGTATCAAAGTACTTATTGTAAGAGTTAGTGATTTTGCAAGTGTCACAGCCAACATGCCTCTGTCAATAACACAGGTCAATGAAACTCATCCCCCAGGATACACCTAGAATCAAGCTGTCATAGCTCAGTGTGTCTTCGCTGGTCACAAACTGCAAATAAATCAATAGAGTATTCACTGTGTAAACATGAAAGTAAGAATAATGACAAAAGGATGCCACTCTCTCTGCCGGTACACACAACAGGACCTGATTACATTTCCGTGTCTTTATTTGTTCTAGAAATGAAAGTAGTTTCTGCCTTTTTCCTCTTTTCTTTCAGATCCCTTCTTTGTGACTTCTCTAATCACTTCTGTAACTGCCTTTGAACTCTCAACTGTCACCCTCACTCCCTTCAATCTCCCTATAGGCACAACTTATTTGGTTTTTGCACATTGCCAGTACAAAATCTATTACTCGATCCAGCTGTACATTTGGTCAGTGCTACTGTATGCTTCCATGTTTATGGCTGACTCATCAACTGACTGTATCTTGCTATGTATATGTGCTATCTTATCACTGCACGTTGCTGTCTAACATTTACGGTACTCCACCTCCTATCCCCCAGTACACATTTGGAAATGAGCTGTTAGCAGCTCAGTATGTCTCTCCTGGTGAAACTTTTTTGAAATAACTAATGAATGAAGTTTCATAGTCACTGACCAGCAGAGCAAATGATTTTTGCAGCCACCAACAAGCTGGAACACTGGCTATGAAAATTCATTGGTCTCACAGAAATTTATACTGGTCCAAGTAGTGTACTTATAGCATTTGCATATGCTTCCCATGACACTTTGCATTATTGGGGTATGGATTGTAATTCCAATTATACAGTAAATTAAAAAAAAAAAATGAAAAAAAAAAAAAAATAAAAATGTGCAATTTGTGTTTTCTTTAAAATTTGGCTGTGTGGCCAATATCCTCTGGGATAACCCTTGCTCCAGTGCATTTGCTCTGGGGTTCTTTTGTTGTTCTCTTCTCTCTCTACTTTGGGCTGTCCATGACCCAAACCAATAAGATCCCCTGTAGGGTGGCTGGCTATCTCTCCCTGGGCTGAGGTGCAGATATGGCACACTGATGAGTCCAAATGAAGATAAAACATGTGTCTATGTCTGCTGTTCTCAGTCTTTGCTGGCCGTATTACATACATACAAACATATGAAGAAGTCTGCTCATATTGCAGGGCCCATAGCTTGCGCTAATGTCCCTGCCCTCCTTCCCCACTCCTCCCATCCTCCCTACCCATGAGTCTTACCTTCCCCCTATGCCTATCCCAGCCTCTCTTAAAGCTGCCCACTGTCTTCAATTAGATTACCTCTTCTGGCAGCGCATTCCAAGTGTCTACCACTCTCTCTGTGAAGAAGTGCTTCCTGACCTCCCTCCTAAACCTCCCACCCTACAGCTTAAGACTGTGCCCCCTCGTGTTATGGTTGCCACTACGCTTAAAGAGATTCTCCTTATCAACCTTATTCATCCCTTTCAAGTACCTGAAGGTCCCAATCGTGTACCCCCTCCTGTCTTCCAGGGAGTACATGTTCAGTGCCCTCAACCTCTCCTCATATGCCTTACACTGCTGACAAGCTATCATCTTTGTAGCCCTCCTCTGGACCTTTTCCAGCTGGTTAATGTCCTTTTTGAGGTGTGGGCACCAGTAGTGAACTCCATACTCTGGATGCGGCCTTACCAGTGACCTGTACAAGGACAGTATAACCTCCTCTCTCCTACTACTGATCCCCCTAGATTTGCATCCCAGCATCATGTTTGTCTTTGCTGCTGCTTTCTTGCACTGCATGGAGTGCTTCAGGTCACTAGTGATCATCATTCCCAGGTCCTTCTCCTCCTCTGATGCAGATACTCTGACTCCATCCAGGTAGTACTCTGTCCTAGGATAGTATTGTGAGGCCTACTGGCACCATACAATTCTGCTTAAAGTTGAGCCAGTCCAAATTAATCCATGGGCATTTGCATATGCTTCCCATGATGCTTTGCATAATTGGGGTACGTGCAATTTGTGTTTACTTATAGAAATGTTACCTTCTCCAATGCATGCTATTACAGCTAATTTTAGGGAACATTTACAAGTCCTATGCAAAATCTACCACCATTTGACTAGTGGACCAGTACCAGTTTAAACCACTGGGATGATCCAGAACTATCAGAGGAAGTGTATTTATTTGGGTCTAATCACCCAGACATGGATACTTGAGCTATTTGCAGGTAGTGATCTGGAGTGGTTTCTGCACTAGCTGAGACTCTCTACTTTCTGTGGTGTTGCATGCTGTGCATATCCTGCAAGCAGTTCTGTGCTGACTCATGTCTTTTCCATTTCCATGTCAGTTAGGTCCCAGGTCCCCAAAGTTTTTATTCATTGTTTTACATTTCTTTACTGTGTTGTCCCCCCATCTGAATTGCCTTCTCTCTGATATTATGTTCTTTCCAAGGTGTCCATCACCCGTTCTCCACATATTACTTTATGGGGATGTCCCTAGCACATGAGGGTGTCTTGCTGGCCTAGTTACTATTCCAGCTGTAACCAAAACAGCCAAAACGTCTCCTGACTGAAAAATGCAGGTAGGCATACTCACTGTACACATCTGTGTACAGCTACGTTAAATGCCTGCACCAAACCATGTGCCTTTTTTAACCATTATCATTCTAATTTGGAATGCATGAAAATATAACACTGCGGTTTTGAAAGTGGTCACCAGTTAGTGGCTGTGACAGTTTAAAAAGCTAGTAGCACCAAAAATAGCATGCAGAACATGTTACTCATGTATAAATGTAGTCAGTTATTACCTTATATTTCTGAAGTATTTTACTTTTTACACTTGCTCATTAGAAGGCTTTTCACCTGCTGGTATTAGGTACTGTATTATGTGTAGACATTCCACCTAATTCCATAGAATTCCATCAGATCAGACATGAATTCAGAAATTCCAACAGTGGAATGTTAACCATGGATGATATTCCACAGTTCATTTTAAACTGAAGATTCCTTTTCACATAAAGAGGCATATTATTTTTCATATTACATAACCCACAAAATATTATTCCCTAGTTTTCATAGAAATGCTTTTCAGAATTCCAAAGATATTTTGTTTTGCAGTTAGTGCTGTTTTGTCCCTTGGCCCTGAGCAGCCCTCCGGACACCAGCCACCTCAACCCTGTCTCCCTCCATTTTCCTCCAGGTCTAACCTTTACGCAGAGGCAGCATGGCCTGGAAGCATGTTGAGATGCAGGGCTACAGGGTGGCAGATGGATTCCATTCTGGGCAATCCTGATTACTAAACTTACTGTAATGCAGATCACTGTTTTATTTAGAAATGAGGGAGTGGCGTTGCATGACATTAGCTACTGGTTGCAGAAAAAATTTGATATCTTGGGGGAGTCATCCCTGATCCTAGATGACGAACATATCTGGACAGGGAGATGGAAATTTAAGGTGAGGCTGAGAGTTGGCCCACAGGGCCTGAGGCACCTTCCTAGCGCATTCTTCCCTGGAACTGAGAGAAGCCACTGTTTTTACCAGGGTCAGCTGAAAACATGCTTTCGTTGTGCCTCCCATCTGTATTTAAGTAACTCCTGCGACAGGCAGAAGTGCTTTCTGTGCATGGAGTGTAGCCACACCAGCAAGGATTGTACCAATGAACAAATGTACAATCTCTGGGACCTCCCGGGGCATGTCTTTCGGGTCTGTGAATGGGCTACCCATAATAGGACGGATCATCCAAGTCAGGAACTGATGGTGAAGAAGGCTCAGTCCAATAGTATCTCAGCCCAGAGGCTGGTTCGAGAACAAACAAGGTCTGTGACACAGGATACTCACCAGACCTTGACCTCTGAGTCATTTCCTGAAATCCTGCCAGAGGAGTCTGCTTCTCCTGCCCCCCCCCCCACCTTCTACAAACTGTTGTGCTGGAGACTGTGAGAGCTGATTAGGTAGATGACCCCAGTTTGCGTTCTGAGGATCTGCTTTTTATGAAAGTTACTGATGGTGAGACCCCCTTTCAGGTATTGCCTGCCACCTCCACGCCTCATAGTACTGACCCTATGGTACAGGATATGCCCCTGCCTGAAACAACTGTTGTGGCATTGAAAAAGAGATCTATGAAGACGCTGAAACCAAAAGCTAAAGTACAACGGTTGGGAGTAGTGCTGGAGGTGATGCCACTTTCTAATTCTTATGAAGTATTACAAATGCATGAGTCTGATCATGAAGGAGACTCTGAAGCTTCCTCTACTTTTTCTTCCCAGAAGGGTCCTTCATCAGACTTGGATGAGGAATGTACACTAGCGAAAGTGTAGGCAGTCAGGATGAAATCTAAACCTCCAGGAACTATGCTCAGACATAGCCAACGTTTGGGAAAGCAGGCCTTGACTTGATAATTGTTCTTGTATGGTATACTGGTGCTCATATGTTTCCTCCTGAATGGCTCAACAGTCCTTCTACAATGTAGCCACCATGAATGTCAATAGCATTAGGAATAGCCAGAGGCATCTGGTTACTTTTTCAGTGCTTAGAGACCTTCACCTTGATATTGCATGTTTACAGGATGTTCTTTTTTACACTTTACAGGATGTTGATGCTGCTACATGATTATGGTGTTGGGGACCTGTTTTTTTTCCCTTAACTCTAGAACGATGTGAGGGAGTGGGTATTTTGTTTATGGGATGGGATATCTTGGTCACTAGAATTCTTGACATTTTTCCAGGTAGGGCACTGTTAGTTGATTTCACAAAGCATCACAAACAAACACAGAAACATAGAAACATAGAATTTGACGGCAGATAAGGACCGCTTGGCCCACCCAGTCTGCCCATTTCCCTACCTACTGGATAAGCTGAAGATCCTAGTTAACCAGCAGCCTACTTCTTCCTACCCCAACCCCCCAGAATTGCCTTATGACTATCCCATGCATGCTTGAATTCCACCACTGATTTTGACTCCACAACCTCCTCCGAAGGCCATTCCATGCATCCACAACCCTCTCTGTGAAAAATACTTCCTAAATTACCTCTGAGCCGCCCCCTCTATCTTCAAATTGTGCCCTCTTGTTCTTGCACACCTCTTTTTTTGAAAGATGCTACCCTCTTGGACTTTGTTGATTCCCTTGAGGTACTTGAAAGTTTCTATCATGTCCCCCCTCTCCCTCCTTTCCTCGAGGCTATACATATTAAGCTCCTTAAGTCTCTCTTCATATGTCTTCCGGTGCAGACCCTGCACATTTTAGTTGCCCTCCTCTGGACAGCTTCCATCCTGTCTATGTCTTTGCGGAGATTGGGTCTCCAGAACTGCACACAGTACTCCAGATGGGGTCTCACCAGCTGTCTGTACAGAGGGATAATAACTTCCTGTTTTCTACTGGTGATGCCTCTCCCTATGCATCCCAGTATCCCCCCAGCCCTCCTTGCTGCCTTCTCACATTGCTTGCCCACCTTTAGGTCATCTGATATGACCCCCATGTCCCTTTCCATTTTTGTTGTTGTTAGTATCTCACCCCCATTGTGTCCTCTTCCCTGGGTTTTGTTTCCCAGGTGCATTACCTTGCACTTCTTTGCATTGAATCTAAGCTGCCATACATTTGACCATTCCTCTAACCTTGCCAAGTCCCTTCTCATCCTTTCCACCCCACCCTGTGCATCAACTCTGTTGCAGATCTTAGTGTCATCTGCAAAGAGACATACTTTTCCTTTCCAGTCCTTCTGCAGTAGCCTCAAAGACATTGAAGAGGACTGGTCCTAACTCTTGAACCCTGCGTTACCCGGCTAGTAACCCTCCTTTCTTCTGAGTGGACTCCATTTACTATTACTCTCTGTGTCCTATTCTCCAGTCAATTCTTTACCCAGGCTGTCATCTTGGGACCCACTCCCAGGCTGGCTAACTTATATATTAATCTTTTGTTTGGGACTGTGTCAAATGCCTTTCTAAAAGTCTAGGTAGGCCATGTCACAGCCCCTCCCTGATCTACTACTTTGGTCACCCAGTCAAAGAAATCTATCAGATTAAGTCTGGCATGACCTTCCCGCTGTTGAATCCATGCTGCCTAGGGTCCTGTGCCCTTCTGGCCTCTAGATACGTGACAATTCTTTCCTTTGAAGTGATTCCATCATTTTCCTGTCACTGAGGTTAAACTAACAGGTCTATAGTTTCCTGCTTCTGCCTTGCTCCCACTTTTGTGAAGGAATCACATCTGCCCTCCTCGGTCCTGGGTACCACCCCATCTCCCATGATTTGTTAAAGAGGGTAGTCAGTAGTGTCACTAGTTCTACCCTTAGTTCTTTTAGAATTCTGGGATGAATCCCATCAGGCCCCATTGCTTTGTCCACCTTCAGTTTTAGAGTTCTTTCAGAACCCTTTCTTCTGTAAATGGGCTGGTATCAACTTCTGTATCCAGAGTGTTACTACTGTTTGTTTTATGTACCTCCCCTCTTCCTTTGTAAATACTGAGCAAAATATTTGTTTAGTATCTCTGCCTTTTCACATTCTCCTCTGCCCACCCTCCTCCCCTTTATTAAGCCTCACTATCCTCCTTGGTCTTCCTTGCTCCTGATGTACCTATAAAAGGTTTTATTCCCCTTCTTAACTGAGTTGGCTATCTTTTCCTCAGTTTGGGCCTTTGCTGTTCTGACTGCCTTCCCAGCCTCCTTTTGCTTTAACTGATACAGTTCTCTGTCCTGCTCCTGCTGCAATTCCTTGTACTTCCTGAATGCTTTCTTTTTCTCTTGAACCTTCACTGCCACTTCCTTTGAGAACCATAGTGGTTTCTTACATCGTCTTGTTTTGTTTATTTGCTTCACACAAAGGCTCGTTACCTCTGTGATGGCAGTTTTTATTATTCCCATTGTTCTTCCACCCCTCCTTCCGCCATTTGCTAGTGCATTCCTTAGGCACTCACCCATTTTGGCAAAGTCAGCCCTCCTAAAGTCCAGTACTTTTGTCTTTGTATGACTTGACTCTATTGCTGTGTTTATTGTGAACCATACTGTTCGATGGTCGCTAGTTCCCAGATGGCTACCCACTTACATCTGTGATCCTCTCCATCTCCATTTGAGAGTATCAAGTCTAATATTGCTCCCTCTCGAGTGGGCTCCAGTACTAGTTGTCTAAGGCATGCCCCTGTAGGGCATCTAGAATAACTGCACTCTTCGAGTGGCAGCTGTAACTGCGCTCCAGTTAACATCTGGCATATTCAGATCACCATCAGCAATATCTCCCCTTTTCTGCCATTCTAAGTATACTTTCTATCATTTCCTTGTCCACTTCCTCCCCTGAGAAGAAGTCTGTATCTAACCCCTGTCTGGATTGGGTGCCATTGCCTGTCTCACAATTTACCCACAGTGCTTCTTCTCTCCCTGTTTACCCTTTTGTTCTGTTGCTTTTATTCCTTCCCTTATGTAAAGAACTACTCCTCCCCTCTTTTACCCTCCCTGCCCTCCTGTAGATAGTGTATCCTGGTATGTTTACGTCCCAGTCATGGTTTTGTGTGTACCATGTTTCTGTGCTGCCACGATATCCAGATGTTCCTCCTCCATCAAGGCCACTAATTCAGGAAGCTTGTTACCTAGACTACGGGCATTGGTACTCATTGCTCTCCATTTTTGATGGCCTTACCTTCTGTTGCAGCATCCCCACTGACCGTTCTACCTTGGTCTTTTCTCATTTAGTACCCTGTTTTGTAGGGAGAGGCTGGGATTTTCTGCTGCTTGTCAGTGCCTCCCCCATTGACTAGTTTAAAAGCTTGCCAATGAAGCATTTAAACCGATTGCTCAAAAGACTTGTTCCCTTCCTGGACAGATGCAGACCATCCTGCCAGTATAGGCTGGTGTCCCTCCAGGTGGAACCCCAGTCCCCAATGAAGCCAAACCCCTGTGCTCCACACCATTTTTTCAACCATTCATTAAACTGCATGGTGCCAATTACCCTCGCCTCCCCCATGCCTTTGACAGGCAGCACCTCTGAGAAGGATACTGTGTTTGCTACTTGTCTCAGGCCCCTCCCCAACTCTGCAATGTCCTCCTGCACTGCTCTAACCTCATGATGAGCCAAGTCATTTGTCCCTAGGTGGACAATTACGTCCAGTTCAGAATCCCTTGCAGCTGTTGTTGTGATCCTGAGGATTGCTTCCTGTCCCTCAAGCCATGGCACCAGGCAGGCACCTTACTCAGATTTCCCAGCTCCTCCCAGTTCTATCCCCTATATTGGAGTCCCCACCAGGAGCTGCTTCCTTTCCTTGTGGTGTCCTCTGCCTCCTTCCTGTGGGCCTCCCTTGTGACAGTTGTCCTCAGCCTCCTTAGTCTCCTCTGTGGGTGTATCTATAGGGGAGCTATGCTCCCCCAGAATGGCGTATGGATTGTGGTGTGTAACATCTGACTGGGTGTGCCTCTGTTTCACCATCCTCATCCTCCCTGAGCCCACTGTGGTCCAACTGCTGTGCTTTCTTTGCAACCTCTGAGGTAGTGGTGGTGGTTCTGGTGCTCCCTGGATGGGGGAGGTTCCCTTCCTACTGTCCATTGTGGCCTGGGGGAAGATCCCCGTACTACTGTCCAGTGTGGCCTGAAGACGGGCAACTTCCTCCCTCAGGGCAGACAGTTGTCTGCAAATAGGGCAGCATCTCAGCCTCCAGAAAGACTCCGGAAGACTGCTGCCCCACAGCCATTACATTGCACTACTCCCCATTTTTTTTTTTTTTGTGTGTGATTGGTTTGTAATGTAGAAATATATATTTATATTATACAATGTTTATGCTTATATTGCCAGTGCAGTGTGCTAGAGAGGATATGACAGTGACATGCACCTTGAACTCTTGAGGAAATGATGTCAGAACCCCAGGTATAAAGGAACTATTTCCAGGGGTGGGTGGGGTGAGGTGGGAAGAGGTTGGGCCTAAACTGTGCCCTCATAAAACAATCAGCTAAAGCTCTGACCCACTGCTGCAATGAGTGCCTTCCTGTCAGGAAGATGCCCTACACAACAATTTGATAGAGAAATACCCTGCTAATCAATCAGAGAAAAATCCACACATCCAAATCAGACACAGGTAAACCTTCCCAGCCCCAAAACAGGCCTGGTGGTTTGTGCTCTGAGAGCTGTCCACCCCAAAATAAGTCAGCTGTGCTTTAAACTCTTCCTGCACTGAAAATGGTGGGTGATTACTGCTAATGCACCACAAACAAAGAAAGAGTGGGTGGAACTCTTCTCTAGGATAAAACCCTTTCTTTTCACTTATTGCTTGCTGATATGGGTGGGAGATTTTAACTGTGGCCTTCTAGGCAGGATAAGGGTGCTAAGACTAGCAAGATCTTTTGTGATACAAATGCTCTACAGCAGATTATACAGCAGTCGGGTACGGTGAACACTTATAGATCAATACATCCCACTGGTGGGTATACTTTTTATAAAGCAACTCCAGCTACAAGAATTGATCACATTTTTGCATCCCCCACTTTATGTTGCGTGAGAGCAGCAACAATCCCATTGGAAACCTCTGACCATCTTTTGATTAAGGTTTCCTTCTCCCTTGGGGAGAGTGTTAGTTGTGGGACAGGTAGTTGGAAGCTTAATAATTCAGTGCTGGTCAATACACTTTGCTGTGACGGAATAATAGACCTGCTGAGAGCACATCGGTCGGTTGTAGGTTTGGGTGACAATATCAGTAGGTGGTGGATGCAAACTAAATTGGATGTTAAACTGTTTATGAGACCATGGTCCTATAGCCATCATTCGGACAAATATCTGAGATACCTTACATTATGGGGTCAATATATGAGGATAGTGTCCCTTGTGAATAATGGTTATAAGGAATATTCGTCCCAGCTCCCACACTTGAAGTCACTAATGGAAGCTTTGCAATATGAGAGGGCTTCCTCTCTGTTGTATGAACATCAGATAAGTACCCTGGGTACGGAAGCAACTGGGGATATATATGAGAGTTGTAGATCACGTGTGTGCAAAGGCTCCATGGATGCCCTTAGTACACCGGGGGGTGTTGTTGTGACAACGGATGGGGGCATTATGGACAAAGTGCTATGACACATGGAGCAAATCTATACTGCATCTGATGTGACAACAGATATGGTTACTTCTTTACTGGAACCTTGTCATGTGCCATCGTTTTCCCAGGACTTATTGCCTGATCTGTTAAAGCCCATTTCTACTGTGGAAATACAGGGTGCAATTTGTGCCCTGAATAATAGCACTACCCTGGCCCTGATGGCCTCAAGACTGAATTTTTTAAGACTTTTGAAACTGAATTGATAGATGCTTTACGGGTTGTGTTTAACATGATCTTGGAGAATTCAGATGTAGATCCACGGTTTCGTCATTCCTTACAGCTTTTCCTTTAAAAGAAAGGGGACATACATCTTTTGAGGAATTGGAGACCTCTGAGTCTCATGAATATGGATCTTAAAATATTAATGAAGATTTTGGCCTTAAGGTTAGGAAAGGTGGCCCCATATGTGATTGATCCTGGACAGGTATGTACAGTTAAGGGGAGAAAAATTATGGATAACCTCCTTTTATTGAGGGAAGTTGTTTTCCAGGGACTACGGGATAATGCACAGGGATACTTACTGAGTTTAGATCAAGAACAGGCATTTGATTGCATTTCACATTTCTATTTGTGGGAGATCTTACTGTGATATGGTATCCCACGGTTGTTTGTGGTCTGGTTGGTGAGACTGTATTCTATTGCTTCCTCCAGTCCACTGGTCAATGGACATGTGGGGCAGGCTGTTCATATAAATAGAGGGGTACAACGGGTGCCCAATGAGCCCAATTTTGTGCATCTTTAGTCTGGACCCTTTAAAGAAATTGATATGACGGGATGGGAGCATTGACAGTGTTCGAATTTTGGGAGTTGGGGGAATCCCAAAGGCTCATGCTGATGATGTTTGTCTCTTGGTAAAAGATAAAGGGTCTGCAGCACGTGCATTGGACGTAGTCAGACGGTTTTCCATCATGACTGACTCAGCACTGAATATACAAAAGTGTGGAGGGTGTATTTTGAGTAAAAGTACAGAGCAGGTGACCGATATTCAGGAGATTGCTATGTCTCATGCATCTATTAACATTCTGGTGTTATTTTTGGTAATGTAGACATGTCAAAGGAAAATTGGGACTCTACTTTAAGTTGTAGCAAGGAAAAAGTCCTGATATGGAACAATGGCAACAGACTAAAAAGAAAAAGGTGGCAATTATTAAAACCTTACTTTTACCTCTGTTAAGTTTTGTAGGTGCAAAATTCCTATCTCCAGGTACATTAGATGTAACCATCCTGAGTCAAACGTTACAGATTCTGTTGGGTAGCATGCTGAACCCTACTAAATGGGAGGTCCTGTACAGAGATTTCAAGGATGGAGGTTTAAGACTGCTTAACCCTATTAGCTCCCTACATAGTATTTTCATCTTCACTACCATTGCTGCATATCTGATGCCAGGTGCAGTGGATTGGAAAGAGGTAGCAGCCTTATGGCTAGATTCTTTATTGCACCAATGGAGGAATGGACCCCTGGTAGTTCGTAGACAGGAGAGATGGCCACAGTTTTTGGTGCATTCATTGGAAAAGTTGCATCGCTGGAAGCTCACTGTTGCTCAGGTTTCAGTGGTACAAAGGAAGACTCTGTATGTCTCCATCCAGACCAGTTCTTATCAAGTCCCAATTGTCTACACCAATATTTGCATGATGAAACCTATCTCCTTGACAAACGTACACCCCCTCATATGTGGGATATTGTTTGGCTGTGTGAGCATGGTTGGTTGGGAGTGAAGGGTAATGCGAAACATAAAGGTGTTGAGAAATGGTATTGTCCAAGAGAACAGTGTCAACAACAATTGTAAATACAGGAACATTTTTTATCCACTGTAGCTTTGTGAAGAAAATGTGGGAGGTGACAGGGGTTTGTTGGGGTGATGAGAGGTGGGAGGCTGTCACATATGAAAATGTGATCACAGGGTTCTTGCCACTGCTAGGGACTGTGGATCTGGGTACTCTCTTCTGATTTTTAGCTGTATTCAATTTATTTTATGGCAGGTTTGTTGTAAATTTGTTCTCCAGCAGAAAGTTATTTTGCCAAGAATTTTGGTTCGGATGATTGAGAAGGAAATAGTTACACAATTGCAATATAATAAGCAATGCTTGACGTGGGAACAGTGGAAGAAGCGTTGGAAAGGAGTTCCCTTAGACTATATGGGGTGAGGCCGGAGAATTGCTGCTTTATGGTGGTGGGGGGATTGAATGCCATTAGTGGATAATTGTGCATTTCTATGTCTGCTTTACGTTCTGCATTTTATTCCCCTTGCTTTGCTGTATAAGTTGCAGGATGATTGTCTTATTTCTGTTTTCTCTCCTGTAGGTATATGTCTTCCAGGTATGGTCAGTTTGGAATTTGTTTGGCACTGTATGTTTTCTGATTCACTGTATATTTGTGTTTCAGTCAGTTTATCTTTCTTTTGCAATAAAACGTCCCCTATTCTTTTCAAGAAGTGCCATAGGCTCTTTAACGTCCACCTGAACAACCACCAGAACAGGCAGATGGGACCTCGGTTTAACGTCTCATCTGAAAGACAGCACCTCAGGAGTGCAACATCCCCCTCATGCTGCACTGCAGTGTCAGTATGGGATATCAACCCAAGTGCCTGGTGTGGGGATAGAACCCACAGCCATCTGATCTCCCCGCCTCAGAGATGAGTGTGCAACCTGCTGAGCAACTCAGAAAAAAATGAGAAAATAATCATCTTGTGACAAAGAGATTTTAAAAAGAAATCTTAGATAATTTTCCAGCTCTGTGTTAAACAACACCACACACACACACACAATGATACATGACCAGGGACATCTGGGTGGGAGAGTGGAGGGTCAGCAATTGGTGAGTTTGTGTACAAGACTAAAATTCCTTGCAACACTCCCAGCTCCAAGGAAGGTAGTTGACCAGACTACAGGAGCAGTTGATATTAGCCAGTTCCTGATCAACCAGAGTATTGTACTAATTTAATCTATGATGCTCCTGAATCCTAGACACATCACTGATACAACTGGTCCTAAATTCCATCTAGCTCTGAGCAGTCCTGAACTTGAAAGTCATATGGTTGTGCACTGACCTTTTTTTTTGTGGGAGGGCTTTGCCTGAGATTCAATATGAGGGGAATAACTCCTTCTTCCAGCCTTAAAAAAACAGCCTCTCCCATCAATCCTCACTTAAAGCGTTTCGAGCTCCGAGTGGCTGCATGGTCTGTGTGGTTGTGTTTAGCCTCTGTTCTGCCTTCTTCTCTCCTGTCTCCCCCCCACTCTTTCTTTCATTTGCCACTCACGGCTTTTACTTCATCCTGCATTCTCTTACTCTTCCATCCCCCCCACTCCCGTGTCCCTGCTTCAGTCCTTACCTCCCCTCCTTCGCTCTGTGTATTTCCATTTCTCCCCCCTACCCCTTCCCTGTTCTTTCCCATCTCTTGCCTTTTTATTTTCTTGCTTGCCTTTTCATGACTGGCATTTCTGCTGGCCATGTTTCTTTTGAGGGTTCCTCCATTTCTTATAGTGCAACCTGTTTTTGTCTTCTACCCAGCCTGCTCCACTTCCAGGTTTGTTCTTGCGATTACACAAAAACAGCAGGTTTCTCCATAGCTCAGAAGCCTAGGTCTTAGTTTACCTAACTTTTGCCACACATAATGGGGCTTTTGAGGTGAGTGTTGGCACTGCATAGTTTATTCAGCATTCATCCAGTTGGCTGAAGCAAATCCTCCTGCAGCTTTCCTCGAGAGCTTGGCTCCCTCTAGTGGATACAGCTTGTGCATACCCTCCAAAAACCACCCAGACTGCTTGTTTTCAATAGCAGCTCTCTTAAGGACTTAACATGATAGTTGTCTCCTTTTTAACGTTTATGTGAAATTCTCTGTATAGCATTGTAATGCTACAAGCTATTTCTCTAATTGGATATTCCAAAGGTCCATTATATCCTGTACTGCCAGTGCTTAACTTGCTCAGCCTATTTCATTGAGTAACGCAGTATTCATTTTCCCCTTTAGGAGCTGATCCCCCAGATATAGCTCCTTCTAAGCTATGTTTTCATTCTATCCTTAGCACTAGTCCTGCATTGTTTCTTTCTCCTATCTCCTCCTTTCAGCCTTTTCCCTATAAATTCTATTCTCTATATCTTTTCTCATCATGAACTTTCATTTGCTCATTCTGCTTCGATTCATGCTTCCTTCCCCCACCTTCTCATGCTCAATTCTATTCTTCTGCTCCATTTCAGCTTCTAAGCAGTCTACTTCTTCAACAGCCTTCACTAGCAGCTCCAGACTCTGTCTGGCTCATACCTTTAGGCTGTCTATGAGTGTAGGTAAGATTCTATATCATCCATCAGCGCAGAAGCTTGCGATGGCCAGTCTGTTGCATCATATCAAATTCTTACAATGACTCGACTTCTTTGCCAGATCTGTGATCCTGCAATGTCATCCCATCCATAGCGTACCAACTTCACTCAGAGCTTGACTTCAGCTGCCAGAGTGGAATCCTACAACCTCAGTTCTTCAGCAACTTTTCAACCACAGTTTTCAAGTGATATGAGATTCAAGCCTTGATTTCTTCCATTCTCCTACAGAAGAGATTCTGCCACCTGCAAGCCATGCATATGCAGCCTACTACAGTGTTCCAATCATGACAGTATCTAGTACACTGTCCTAGCTGCCTGAGGTTGATCTTCCTTCTGAATCTGCAAGCGTTAACACTTCCCACAAATTCTGGCAGAGTACGGTTTTCTATATTTCTGCAGTCTGTGACAGGCTCGAGTTCTTCAGCTCAAGGTTTGCTCTTCTGAATTGCATTACAAAGTTGCTAGTGGCACTATGAATCTCACCTTCTATTTATTTCATTGTTAGATATCACAGAAAGTCCTCAGGATTCCCCTCGGACTTCTTTAGACATGCTTCAGTTGTACAAAGGTCTCCATTTTGCCCCTCCGCTCAGAGTTCATCCTCTGAAATGCAATATGAAGTATATACCGATGCTATGTCTTCTGCACTCCTACCATTTTCAGATTCTGGAGAAGGCCTTAGGGGTTCTACACTCCTACCTCTCTCCCCCCCCCCACATCTTTAAAATCTGGGATGATCTCTAGTGCACACAGGCCCCTGCCTGGACTCCCCCAACAACAACCACTCTATCCTGGTACAGGGATCCCCACCCCTATCTCAAGGCTGCCAGATAGTCCCTCTGGTGAGTGTTGCGGATCTGGTGGCTGTACACCCTATCTGCAAGCTGCCAACCAACACCCCCCCCAGACTAGCATAATACTAGGAAACAAAAGAATTGTTAGGCCAGAGATATACATGGCCACCACGTCCACAGGAACCACCCAGTAGATCTTGCTTTGCCAAGTTAGGCAAGTGATCATATATGCAGGATGGCTCCATCTGGGCACAGTAGTGCACCTTGTAAATATGTTTAACTACTGGTTCTTGTTTATGTTTTTGATAATGTTGATACATGCATCTAAGGGAAGACATGGAGAACCATCTTGGGAGACAGTCCTAACCACAGGTAGGTCACACTTTAACGGTACAGTCCAGGAAATGCCCCGTAGGTGCCACCAAGACTCTGGCTTAAAACCAGCCAAAGGGAGCCCCAATTGTCAGGATGGTCTAACACCCACTTTACAACCTCTTAGGGCTCCCAATCACTATATGGGATGGTTTCCAGAACTTGCCATTATGAAACCCCTAGAGTGCTCCCTATTCTCCGGGCAGAGGCTCAGCCTGGACCACTTTCATATACTCCATGTAGGGCAGTGCCTATTCCTCTACACCAGTTATTTACAAATATTTTGTCTTCCACTTCCTTCTGACAGTTATGACTATGGCTGACTTAGTATGCATTACCTGGAATGTAAGAGGGCTGAATACACCGGTGAAGAGGAAAAAGGCACTGTCATTCCTGAAGCAGCCAAGGCCCAGGTGGCCTTTCTGCAAGAAACAAAACTCACTCAGAAGGGTCACAAGCTCCTCAAGCGGGACTGGGTGGGAATGGAGGTCCACGCATCAGCCCCAACAAAAAAGCGTGGGGTGACTATTCTAATTCATAGACAGCTGAAATGGTCTTTCATCACGTCCAGGGCCGATCCACAGGGCAGGTGGGTGTTCGGAACTTTCCAGACCCCTACAGGTCCCATTCTGTTGGGGAATATCTATGGACTTAATGAGGATGACCTGGCCTTTTTTCACCAGACCTCTCAAACCCTTCTTAGCATGAATAAAGGTGGCATACCCACCATAATTGGAGGGGATTTCAACTTAGTTCTAGATCCCCTGCTAGATGAAACTGTAGCTAGAAGTGGAAACACACATGGGAATGGATGGAGGGCCCTGCTAAACTGGATGAGAGACCAAGGACTGGCAGATGTGTGGCGGGTGCTGAATCCCAGGGGGCCGGACTATTCCTTCTACTTCCCAGTACATGGATCCTACAGTTGCATTGACATTATGCTAACCTCTCCTTAAATCACACAGGCCACCATAGCCTCCGACATCTTGCCTATAATAATCTCTGACCATGCCCCAGTCTGGCTGAATAGTCTTTGGGACCCCCACCCCCACATCCACCTCTTGGAGGTTGGACCCCTGTTAGGTAAAGACAAGGACATCCTTGTCTGGGCCCATGCTGAAACAAAGTTGTTTTTTCAGGGAAAATCCTGCCCATGACACCACGGCAGGGATCAGATGGGAGGCATTTAAAGCCACCATGAGGGTTAAGATCATTGGTTATGCAGGGGCCTCGAGAAGATGCAGAGAGCAGAAACTAAAAGAGCTAGAAGATGAGCTCAAAGCAGCGGAGCACCAGCAAAAAGAACAGGGAAGGAAAGCCTTACGAGGTCCGCTCAGAAGGAAGATTATAGGCTTCTGAATGGAGATAAACTCCCTCCAATCACGGTGGGCAGAGCTCTCTATTTTGAGATTGAAACATAAATACTGGAAGGTGAAAAAGGGGGAAAAGTGCTAGCCTACAGGCTGTGGAAGCAGCAAATGGAAAGACACAAAGCTGGACTGAGAGACACCTTTGGGGTAATATGCACCAAGGACGCCGAAATGAATGTGGTTATGGCAGCGTACTACACCACTTTGTATACCTCCTCCAGGGATGCTAACCCCCAAGTGACTCACTCCTTCCTCCACTCACTACATCTTCCCACTATAAATGCACAACAGGCCAAACAACTAGACACCCCACTTACTGTAGATGAAGTGACGAAGGCCCTACTCTCCCTCAAACCAGGGAAGGCCCCAGGGGTAGATGGCTACTTGGTTGAATTCTGGCAGGACCTGACTAAAATTATTTCCCCCGTCATCCAACAAACTTACGCTGAAGCAGAAGTACAAGGGACTCTGCCCCCCACTCTGTGAGAGGCAGTGATTACAGTGCTGCTAAAAAAAGGAAAGGATCCTGTCTCTCCTGGTAACTATTGCCCAATCTCCTTCCTTAATGTTGACAGTAAAATATTCACTAAGGCCATGTCCCTAAGACTAGGACACTTACTGCTGCAACTGATACACCCCTCTCAAGTGGGTTTTATCCCAGGTAGATACAGTGCAGATCACAGCAGGACCCTAACTAACCTGGCCCAGGTGGCTCGACACCTCCAAACCCCAGCAGCTGCGGTAGCCATAGATTTTGAAAAGGCTTTTGACTCCCTTGAATGGGACTACCTCCATGCTATCCTTGAGAAACTGGGAATTGGTCCTCGTTTTAGTGCATGGGTAGCAGCTATATATAGCTCTCCATCGGCCTGACCGCTGACTAACTCCACCTTATCCCCCCTTCGAGCTAGTCTGCGGTACTAGGCAGGCTGCCCTCTCTCCGCTCTGCTGTTTGTTCTGGCAGTGGAGCCATTGGCTGCCACCCTTAGAGCCAGCGAGAATATCCAAGAGATATCAGTAGGCAGCAAGGAATAAACCACCCTCCTATATGCAGATGACCTCTTGGTCTTTCTGGCCGATGTGCCCACTGCGCTACCCTTGCTGATGGAAACCCTCCATCATTTTAGAGGACTGTCAGGACCCTGGCTTAATCTTACCAAAACTGAAGTACTCCCCTAAACTCCAGATGCACACCTCCAGCACTGGGCAGCACTGGTCTGAAATGGGCAGGTGACAGTATCACATACCTTGGCATTCACTTTACCACTACATTTTCTAAACTACAGGACTACAACCTCCAACCCCTCCTACTAGATATGAAAGAAGATATGTCCAGGTGGACCAAACTTCATTTAACCTTAGAGGGCAAGATAGCTGTGATCAAAATGATCCTGGCATCAAAAATGTTCTATATTCTGGCACATATTCCCCTTTCCCTCCCCCAGAGCTGGACTCAGAAGCTGGATAAGGCCATTAGCAGATTTCTATGGGATGGGAAACCCCCCCAGATATAGCAGAAACAAACTTAGAGCACACTGGAGCGTAGAAGGGTGGTGTCTTCTGTGGTTCGAGGGCTGTAAATGGGCCTTTCATATGGCACAATCTCTACATTGGCTTGGCATGGGCAATGCCCCCAAACCTCAATGGGTGGACATAGAGTTGGCCGTCAGTCAGAAGGCCTCCCTGTCACTCCTGGTTTACAACACTCCACCTGCAGGACTCAAATTACACTCTACTGTAGGAGCCTCCCTACAGTGCTGGACCAAGCTAAGGAAAAGGCTGAAAATGACCCTCGCCTCAGTTAAACTGACCCCACTGTGGGGAAATAAGAAACTGTGTATTGACAAAAAAACAGTGCACTGGAAGGGGTGGGAAGACAGGGGCATCACCATGATAGGGGACCTACAGGCCCCAGCCTCTATGGTGGTGGCCACCTTTGCCAACCTGCAGGCCTGATGGTCACTCCCTATCTCTGACTTCTGGAGATACTTACAACTCCGAAGTGCAACCCAGAGATATGTATCCCAGAAAGCCCAAGGGGAGATCCAGATCATGCCTTCCTGGTTAAAAAAAGATAGAGGTCTGGCAAGCTCCATCTATGCTGCCCTTAGGGACACTATACCCAGTCAAACCGAATAATCCAAACAAAAATGGGAGGTGGCCCTGCACCTTGAGTTCACAGACCTACAGTGGAAAGAATGCTGGAAAACAGCTCAAAAATACTTTACAGACACAAAGAGTAGATTAATACAAAACAAGATCCTCCACTCGTGGTACCGTACACCGGTGGTGTTCCACAAGGCAGGGGTGCTGAGCTTGAACCTATGCTGGAGGTGTAACTCCCAACCTGGGGACCTGCTCCATATCTTGTGGACCTACCCCTCAATACAGAAGACATGGGATCATGTCTGTGAGACAGGGGCTAAAATACTGCAAAAACCTATCCTCCCGGTCTCTCCCCCCTTTCTCCTCCTGGACATGAAATCGGAAGCCCCCACCTCCGAGACATAGAACACCGCTGGTTAGCCTTGTGGGCCATGCAGACCAAACAATTACTAGTATGTAGATGGAGAACCGCAGAGATTCCTAGTGCCCAAGAACTTTTGTCATCCATGGTCCAGATAGCCACCATGGACAAAGTCTCCCATCTGATTAGTAACACTATGGAAACCTATGAAAAGTGTTGGACCCCCTTTCCCACATATGTCACTCCTAAAACCGGGGTGGGTTAAATACCTAGCAATAAGACCTACTGCCTGGTACCTGAAACATAGCTATGGATTACTGTGACCCACCTATCTGTTGACTAAGCAAGTACAGTATGATATGTCTTAATGTTCTCTCTATATATAGTTATATTAGTTAGTATATAGAATAGTGGTTCTTTGTGTTTGCCTTTACCTAGGGTGTCAGAAGCCTAGACGTCACCTGAACCCACAAAGACAACCAAGATGCTACTTAGTGGAGCATGGAAGCCTTGTCCCTCCAAAACCCAAGTGTTAGTTGCCTCACATAGAGGGGTAAGTACTTGCTACCCGGTAAGAGCTCATGTTTTTTTGCTCTGATGTCGAGTTGTCTATGTAACCAGCAACTCTTTCCTGTTTCCCTTGTCCTATGTTGATTTTGATTATTGTAAATTGAAAATGTCAATAAACAATTTAACAATAAAAAAAACAAGCATGTCACCATGACTGCACCCTTCACAGCACCCAAGTGGGTAAGCCAATGGCTGTCCACATAGCCAACAACAGTTCCATTCCTCGATCAGCAGGCAGGAGATACGCAAATGCAGAGAAGACCACACCATCCCTCCCCCCCTCCTTCCCCACGAGCTAAATTCCTTACCCTAATGACATGCTCAGCTCCCAGCTGGGCCCAGTGTGAAATCCCAGGACTCACATGGGTACCTGAACTTCAATCTCCCAGATGCAGCGTGATACCCTGCTTCTGCACCATTGGACCAGCTTGAATACTACATCTTTACAAGGAATGGCAACTTACCAAATGTTTTCCCAGCTTCGACCACAACATGTTCTGCAAATGTCATATCATCCATGCTACCGGCAAGGTAGTGAGCAGAGGCTGCTCCCAACTCTAGGCACTTTGATACAACCTAAAACAAACAAACAAGTAAAATAACAGTGGTTTTGCATCATATGCATGAAGATGCTGAAAAGTAAACACTACTAAGCATTGTGTACTAGCTTTTCCTTAGGGAAGTTTGCAGTCATCATCACCTTTCTTGTTCATGCACACAAAACCAAGGTAGCAGTCTGGGGGATAGTTCAACTCTGACTTCTTAACCCTTAAAACTGCATGTTATAATTCAATTTTAGCTTAAGTTTTAAAATCGCATGTTATGAACTTTTATAAATATGAAGAAAGAATCTGTCCAAGATGTGTCCACTGCTATTTTCAAAAGAAAAATGTGTCCAAACCTGTTCAGCTATTCGATGGTCTAACTATGTTACATTTGAAGTACATTTTTTCACCAGAAAACGTGACTTACTGTTGCAAATGGATGCATCTTAAAAATAGTAGCAGAGCTGCTTGAAGAGCAACTCTTCACTTCAGCATGTGCTTTCATAAATAAGATGTTTCAGCTGTTACCATTTATTAGTGAATACATTTTTTTCATTTTCAGTGATCCTTTCCAAGATTTACAGCACATCTTGGTAGTCCATCTAAAACGTCTGTGTAGAAAACATTTGAAAACTCATGCCCCTTCCCTGCTAACTCACAGTGCCTTTGTTTAGGAAATCATAGTGCTCACCATGGCAACAGGCTGTGATGTCACAAACAGCAATTTTGTGTGGTTAGCAGGGAGAGCTGGATACATTTTGAAATGCTCAGTGAAGTAATTGCTGCAGTATCTACAATATTTAGTAGACCAACAGCAGGATAAGGTCAAAAAGAAAGAACTAGAAAACAATAAAGTTTAAACATAACTGGTGAAAATCTAGTGTTTTTAAGCTTTTTATTGTAATAGAGAGTTGCTCTTTAAAGCCTGTTTACGCCATCTGATCTGCACTGTTGCAAACAGTATAGATGAGTTGTATCCGTGCAAATCAGATAGTGATAACAGCTCAGGAAGTAGTGCAGGCAGCTCTGTTGTGGCACAGGACAATCACTGTTTTAGTGGGTTCATGTACTGATGCAGGCATTTTTGTCTGGCATGTAAACATGCTGCTTCACCTGCAGCAGTACAGCCTCACAATACCTGCGAGATGCCATGCCAGACTGTTCTCCCACTGCTCGCAGCCCAACGATACCCCACCAAACAAGAATAAGTACACAAGCAGGACCTTGCAACATGCACTGGATGGATGTCTGTGGTTGGAATGGAGAGGGGCTTGCCTTGCCCTCTTCCTAATCTCCATCCCAAGTACAAGCGAAGCAAGGAATGTCTGTTAGCATGCAACAGAAAGTGCCCCACATTATGAATCTCTGTCCCAGGTGTCAGATACCATCAGTCTGTGGCCAAGCTACTGTAACCTTTAGATAGAACTGGATGGATGCAGGTGCAGTATGTGTTTGCTTCCCTGTCTGGACCCTTTGACTCCCCCCCCACCCCTAAGTAATTTTGACTTTCTGGTTGATGATGTCTCCAGTTTCCCTGTTAGAATCATACATCTATCAGAACATGAGCGGTGAGTGTAATCCACATATAAGCAGTGAACTTTAATACATTTTCAGAATTTCTTGGGCTTTACTAATCCAGCTAACATCATTTTTATGTTTGCTTTGCGCTTGCACAAAGCAAACATATTGCTGTGATAGTGAATTTGAGATGATGTGCCACTGTCAGGCCAATGCAGGGCAGTCTGCAGTGGGCTCAGTAGTGTCAGACCAATGATCAACCAGGCTAATCATGACACTTTTCTGTGCTTGGTGGGTGGAAACTTCATGAAGTTCAAGAAGACAGAGCCACCTGTGTCACAGGGTGACTCTTTACTTTAATCTGCATGACGCCACCCAGCAAGCAGCTGATTGGTGTCACGATCAGCTTGCGCCTCATACTGCCACCTGCAACATAAGTGACACCTTCTTGCTAAAATTAGTATGTATGTATTTTATTACATTTACTGTTGCTTAAAACTCTGCAAAAAGATCCCACTCTCTGCCAAGTATCCCTTCTGCCTCCTCGTCACTTCCTATGTCCCATAAATATGAACCCCAGTGCTGGTACCTGAAATAAAGAAAACCATCCATGAATGTCTTTTTCATTTTTTTTTACACCCTGTAAAACACACAAAACAGTCTATTGATGTCTATTGCAGCCATCCCCATCGCCACTACCATGGCCCAGGCAACTGGCTTCCTTGTAGCCCATTTCTTCACCTCCGGTAGCCACAGTGTCTGTTCCCTTTCTTGCCCTGTGCCTTGCTTGCCACTGGCCCTGTTGGGGCACAGGCTCAGCAATCAGCTCTGGCACAGCTGTAGGGGTTGACTGGCTCTGAAGCCTGGATGGTCATTCCACTGCTGGGTTCCTGAACTCCACCCTCAAGTTTGGAAAACAGGACTCCAACCAGGCATTGCCTCTCACCTGCACCATCACCTATAGCTGATTCTCGAAGTTCTCCAACCCTTGCTTCTGTGGCATCTTCTCCTTACTTGGTATTCTTCCATGCTCTCAGCTAGAAAAACTGGATGAAAATACAACCTGGCCCTGCTTGAACTAACTGTGATGTTCTGGGCCATTCAGTGCAGACCATAACCGTTATTCAAGTCATTTGTAACGTGTCACTTCCCCCCAGCCTGTTCCATGTACCTTCTGCAAGATGCCCCATCCCTTTTCCATTATCCTTTTGTTGTGTTTCATATACATTTTTTTAATTTGCCCGGGTTCATGGGGCGAGGGCCTTGCCATGGCAGCCCCGCTTCTTACTAATGCTCCACATTCACCCCAGATGCCTTCCATCACCCTTCAGGCTGGCTCTTTTTCTTATCCCATTTGACCTTATTTTTTTTCCTTAATATAATGCACATCCCTGACTAACTGCCTACCAGTTCCCTTGTATATGGCCCCTCTGTTCCCAGATTACCCCTCCAGCTATGCCCCCCCCACTTGGGCTTCCCTCAGGTAACCCTCACTGACATTTGCTTTAACCTCTGGACTGTTTCGTGCCTGTACCTCTTAATGTAATGGCTTTTGAACCCTTGTATGCACCCAAGTAATATATGGGGATGCTGTGTGCCGGCACCTGTTTTCGTGGCACAGACTGCCTCAAGATGGTCACCGTCATTCTGTCATGCACACACATTGCCTCAGCTCCCCTGCATGGTACTGCCTTGCTCAAAATGGCTGCTGCCTCCTTGGTGCACATGCACTAGCTCTACACATGCTCCCCACTTTGTAAGGCACTAAGATGCCACTGGTGCCAATTCTCTGACAATGCACACCCAATAGTTCCAGAACTCAGAACACCCAATCAAGCACCACTGAAATATCCTTATATCTCATTCTGTGAAACCCTTTTGCATTTATTTAGTCATTTGTATTTGTTTTAAAGAAGTAATGTTCTTCTGGGGACAGAATGAAACCCAGCCTATAGCTGGCATCATTACTGTTGCAGGACTGTCTTGCTTTCCAGCCATACTCTGTCCATGCTGCTGTGCTGGCCTTGCTGCTTGCAACAAAGAGTGGATGGCCCTGTAGCCATGGAACTGGTCATTCTTCCCTACTCTACTGCAGCAATGGCCCATATTACCATGACAATGGTCACCCTCTTGGAACAAGTGCTGACTCTTGCCTCATGGTACCTCCACCTTGCTTCCCACTTTCCCTCACCTGGACACCAGCATACAGACTCGTGTAAACCTTATGCCCAAATGGCATCCAGACTTGTGTGCCCCATATGCCAGATGGCCCGCAAGCTGCTACTTCCCATTAGGCACCTCCACACCTTTTTCTGGTGCTGACTGGTTATCACGGCAAGCCATGCGACCTTTCTTACCATGCTTGCACAACTGGAGCTGCAGCTGGTGGGATCCATGCATGCTCTCCCCCACTACTTGCTCTAATTCACAGTCTCAGCCATTTTCTACTGGACCAACAGAATGCATCATTTTGTAACAACCCTATATTCTTTTGAAAATGGGCCCTCTGCTTGGGTGCACATTCCTCCCACACTCACCATGCTTCTCTCTTTCTCTCTGCCCTGTCTGGCTGTCCACGCTGAGCCAACCAGTGCCCTTGGGAGTTGATCCTTGATGGTAGCTAGATCTTACCTGCCACAGATGGAAATAACTACAGCCCTATGAACCACACTACCTTACAGGTAACATTCCCCTTAATGATCGTATCTATCTATCTATCTATCTATCTATCTATCTATCTATCTATCTATCTATCTATCTATCTAAACCAGCTGTGCAACAAAATTTAGCAAAAATTTGACCTTACCTTTTTTCACTATGAAAGATTTCAAGCATCTTCCAGTTTAATTTGATGGTACAATTTTCTGTTCCGCCACAATTTGACTATTTTATAAATGATTTATTTGAGTTTTTTCTCAAGAAAAAAAGATGGGTGCCACATTTTGCATAGAGATGGCATTGGGGACCTCATAAGGGTTAGGATTGGGGAAAAAAAAGTTTCATGGTGCACTGCATAGGAGGTACTTAGATAACAACATTTGACAGGAATGCTAATATTTTTCTTAATTGTAGCTGAAACTAGCTTTTTTGGAAAAAAATGTTTTATTGCACTGCTGTTTTAAAGAGCAACTGACACATTTCGGTAGAGACATGCCAGTAGTGCCCTATCCTGCCTACATTACCTCCCAGTACAGAGACCACCGCAAAGGGAGGTAACGTAAGGCAATATTTTACTGTAAAGATGTGGCGGAGCACAATACGAACTTATGAAGAAGCCAGCAGAAGAACGCCATTTGGTCTGTCAAGTCTGCTTGTATTGCAGGGTCCACAGCTAGAGCTAATGTCCCTGCCCTCCCTCCCCACTCCTCCCATCCTCCCTACCCATGATTCTTACCTTCCCTATGCCTATCCCAGCCTCTCTTAAAGCTGTCCACTGTCTTCAATGAGATAACCTCTTCCGGCAGCGCATTCCAAGTGTCCACCACCTTCTCTGTGAAGAAGTGCTTCCTGACCTCCATCCTAAACCTCCCACTCTCCAGCTTAAGACTGTGCCCCCTTGTGATATGGTTGCCACTCAGCTTAATGAGACTCTCCTTATTAACCTTTTTATCCATTTCAAGTACTTGAATGTCCCAATCATGTCCCCTCTTCCTCTTCTGTCTTCCAGGGAGTACATGTTCAGTGCCCTCAACCTCTCCTCTTATGCCTTGCCCTGCTGACTAGCTATCATCTTTGTAACTCTCCTCTGTGCCTTCTCCAGCAGGTTAATGTTCTTTTAGAGGTGTGGGCACCAGTACTGAACACCATACTCTAGATGTGGCCTTACCAGTGACCTTTACAAGGACAGTATAACCTCCTCTCTCCTACTACTGATCCCCCTAGCTATGCATCCTAGCATCTTGTTTGCCTTTTCTGCTGCTTTCTTGCACTGCCTTGAGTGCTTCAGGTCACTAGTGATCATCACTCCCAAGTCCTTCTCCTCCTCTGATGCAGATACTCGGATTCCACCCAGGGAGGTATTGTAGGCAGGATAGGGCACTACTGGCACGTCTTAACCGAGACGTGTCAGTTGCTCTTTAAATCCCTCCAGGCTGCCATGCAGTGTACCATAGCTCAGCTGTGCAGAAACAAGGCTCTTTAACAATCCTATACCCTCAGCTTCCTTCCTTTCACCACAACTGGGCAACCATCTCCCCTAGGATGCCTTAATGCTGACATGCCTTTGTTGTTCAGTTTGCTCACCCATGTCCTGCTCCTAGCTAGGTCTTGCTGCTTAAACTCTTGATCCTGCAATCAAAACAGGTAGAAGGAGCTAAGTGGCTGGCCTCACATGTGTTAGTCCTTAAAAAGCCTCCCAGCTGCTCCCCATCCAACTCCCTCCGCATAGTGACTGCCCTCCTTCTCTCTGCTCCTCCCTTGATTCTCCTACTCCCTATCCTTCCCTCCCTCCCTGTCATCTTCTGCCAGTCATCAGGGGAAGGGTCCTCAGACAAAGGTTCATAGGCTTCGGGGGGGGGGGGCCTTCATCTGTTGTCTAATATAGTGTAAAAATTGGGAAAAACAGGATCTCACTGAAAACAAAATGACATCTGAGTTGTGCTATCTTGGGTAAATACAGTACAAAAATGTGTTATAGCAGGACCCCCATTGAAAATGAGATATTGCATCTTTGCTGGGTTACCCTGGGTAAATACATTGCAAAACTGTGTAAAAACAGGACCCTACAGCAGAACATCTCTGAAAAGGAGATGTTGCATCTAAGATGATCTGTCGTAGAAAAATACATTATAAAGCAGGACCACACTAAAAATGAGATATTATTGCTCAGGGCATAACCAGTAGGAGGAGTGAAGTGGTCATGCCACCTTACAGGTCCTTGGTGAGGCCTCACCTGGAGTACTGCATGGAGTTCTGGAGGCCCCACCTCAGGAAGGACATTGACAGAATGGAGGTGGTCCAGAGAAGAGTGACCAAGATGGTAAGCAGATTGCACCAGAAGCCTTATGAGGAGAGACAGAGAGCTGAATATGTACACGCTGGAGCAGAGGGGGGACAACAGGGACATGACAGAGACTTTCAAGTATCTCAAAGGCATTAACAGAGTAGAAATGACCGATGTCTTTCAGATACACAGTCAAACTAGAACATAGGGCCACGAAATAAGACTGACTCAATGGCAAAGTCAGAGGAAACACAAGAACATTTTTCATCACTGAGAGAGTTGTGGACCCATGGAACTGGCTCCCAAAAGAGGTGGTGGAGTGGAAAACAATAAATGGGTTCAGGAAAGCTTGGGACAGACAGAAAGGAATCCTGGTACAGAGTAGTACAAAATAAATCGGGGGGTAGCTTAAAATACGATCAACGGGCAGACTACATGGACTGTAAGGCCCCCTTCTGCCGTCAGTTTCTATGTTTCTATGTATATTGCATTTCACCTGTACTATCCTGGGTAAATGCAGATTAAAACTGTGTAAAACCATGACCCTATTGCAAATGACATATTACATCTCATCTGGTCTATGTTGGGTAAATATACAGTAAAAATTTGTACAAGCTGTCAGCCTGGTGGCAAAGCGTGTCCAGGTGCTGTATGCAATTTACCTGTTCCCATGCTGGCAGCCTGAGTTTGGGAATTAATTCAGGTCACTAGGGCTCGGTGGGGGTGGGGGGGCCGAGAAAGCATTTAGAAGCTGCCTGGCAGCTCTTCTCTGACTGGAGGTGGTGGGCCTTCTTGACTTGTATCTGTCACCACGTGGAGACCTGGTGGTAGTGCTGATGCATGGGAGACAAGATGTACATCTGGGGAGGTAGAAGGATCTGTGGTTCCAGAATACATGTGCAGCTCCACACACCTACATCTTCTGTGTTGCTGTGGCTTTGGGACTTAGTGGGGAGGAAATGGAGGAAAAACAAGCAGACCAGAGCTTCGTGAAGCCTGCCCAGGGACATCTTGACCTGCTCTTCCACTCTGGCTGGTGAGCATTTCTAGATTAGAGTACTTGGGGGGCGGGACTCACCTCTCTGGCCCACCGCAGTGAGAGAAGTAAAGGCACATTCAGCTTTGCCTCCATGATGATATTGCTTAGGTTGTTTCAGATCTGGAGTCACTTTTGTTTCTATGGTCAGAGGTTCTGTCCAGTGCTATTTGTTCTATTTATTTATTTTAACTTTGTTTACTGGGTGAGTGCACTGGTAGCAAGTACCTTTTTCAGGCATGACCTGGGTGCAGAAGCACAGAGAAACAGGAAAACAAATTACAGTGAATACATACGAATTTACAGCAAGTTGTAGGCAAACATGAGCACACAGAGTGCTAATACTAGTATATAGACAAGGTTTACAACTGGATAGATTTTTAGTTTTCATGGACTTGTATGTTCCAAATGAACACTGGGGGCTAGATTTCCAAAGACTCCAGGAACTAATTCCTACTCCACAGCTGAAGCTGTGGGATGAAATCTGTGCACCTGTGGAGATTAAAATTTTCAGCTGGTGCAGCTGTGGGGGATGTTACACCTGGTCCCACCAGACATAATATTTTAACAGCTGTGCCAAGGAAACAGCCACAAGTCGCTGTAAACCCTTTCTGGCAATTAGAGTGCCGGCATTACAGCGCCGAGTATTTAGGGCACCAAGTGCTGGATTCAACGCCCACTCCCTGAGGTCCACCCCCCCAAAGGGAGGTGTTAGGAGCAGCCCCCCACATGGGGGGTGGGGGTGCAGACCACCACAAAAAGAGAGGACAGTGACTTTCCCACTTGGCACTGTAATGACTGGGTGCCATGCCACTGGGGCTCTGAAGTGGTGGAACTTCCACAAACCATGGAGCTGGTTGTGAACTCGCTCTACCTTTGAGAACACCACAGCTGCAGGACAAACTGCGGCTCTACAAGTGGAGACCCCCTTGCACCAGTTTTTTCCCTCAGCTGCAGGAATGTCAGGGGCTTTGAAAATCTAGGCCTGTCTTTACTTGATTTTACATTTTGGTGCCTTTGTGTGGTGTGTTTGTGTCGCAATGTGGAATTCCACCAGCAAAATTAGTGTGGAATGACCATTCTGCTGGCAGAATTTCCACTAGAATTTCAGTGGTTCTTCTCTGCAATTTGGCCTGTTGTGACCAACAGAATAATATTCCATGGAACAGCATTTTTCTGCAGGAAAATCATTCTGCAACCATTTTCTATTGCAGAATTCCATCATTCTGTTTTCGGTGAAATTCAGTGGAATTTCAAAAATTCAGTAAAATTTAGTTCTGCTGAAATTAGAAAATTATGCACAGCACCACTCGCAAGGGTGGTTGTGTAGTTAAATCTTCTCATCTTAGGGACTATATCATGACCCACTGCACTGGGCTGACAGTTACCAACAGGATAGCATGACATACTTCCTAAAGAGGGAGTGGGTGTCACTGGCCTTAATAAACCCTATACGCATGTTATGGACATGGGACTATAGCCAGCACTTAAAATGCTGAGCCTACTAGTTATAGGATTGAAGCACTACCTACTGTACAACAGTGTGATTTAGATGCTTTAAACATGCAATTCTGATTTTCTGAATCTGTACTTTCATTATTCTGCACATCATGCTGACTAGATACTTTACTGTACCTGTTTCAGTCTTTCCTCCCTCCGTGCTGTAATGAACACATGGCTCCCCATCCGTGCTAGGTGATAGGCCATTTGTTCTCCAATTCCAGAACTTGCTCCTGTGACAATGATACGCTTCCCGCTGAACATCTCTGAAGCCAAAAGCAAAGCAAGAAATTAGAAATGCACTAACAGAAAATAAGTCATCACAATAAACAATAACAAAGCATTTGTCAATGCCAAACGTTTGCTTGCTGGTACTTGCATTGGTGTTTGGCATTTGTGCAGCACCCCCCTCCCAGTTGTATCCATGTCCTTTCAGCATCCATATCCCAACAGAGTACCTCTCTGCAACTCCTCTTGCATCTGAGTAACAGTTCACCCTCATACTTCTTAAGTGTCTGTCTTAGGAACCCTAACACCCTGGTTGTGCTCAAGGGTATGAGCCTGTGCGGAAACTGTGCAACCCGCACTTGTAACACAGTCATTCAGTGGAATTATTTCACCAAATTTTCAACATAGCTGTTTTGTCACCTCTGGTCATGAACAGTGCCACTATGATTTTCTTACTGTGTACTGAACCCTGATTTCCCACAGCGACCGCACTATTCTACGACGGAAGTGTGAAAACAGATTTCATCCAGGATGTGAAAAATGACAGCTGTACGGCTCATAAGGAGGTGTATGAAAATGCAAATGTTGAAAATCTGGATTGAAAATATGACAAATTTGCAAGTTACGAGTGCGCATGGAAGCTGCGTAATGCACGCTCGTAAAACAGTCATTTTTTTGAATTTTTGCACAGAATTTTCAACATAGGCATTTTAGGATGTCTGCTCATGAACAGTGTCTCTGTGATTTTCTTACTCTGTACTGAACATGATTTCTCACAGCTGCCATGCTATTGCACGTCGGAAGTGCGAAAACAATTTCGGCCAGGATGTGAAAAATGACAGCTGTACTGGTCATAAGGAGATGTGGGAAAATGGCAATGTTGAAAATCTAGAGTGGGAATATTACAAATTCATGAAGTACGAGTGTGCGTAGGAACTGCGTAATGCACGCTCGTAACACAGCCATTTTACGGACTTTTGCCACTACATTTTCAACATAGGCATTTTAAGACGTTTGCTCATGAACAGTGTCACTGTGATTGTCTTACTCTGTAGCGAACACTGATTTCTAGCAGCGACCGTGCTATTTTACGCCAGAAGCGCAAAAACACATTTCGGGCCAGGATGTGAAAATTGACAGCTGCACTATTCTTAAGAAGGTGAGGCAATATTGCTATGTTGAAATTCTGGAGTGAAAACATTTCAAATTCGCAAACTTATGAGAGCGCGTGGAAACTACACAATGCACACTTGTAAAACAGTCATTTTTTGGAATTTTTTCACCAAATTTGCAACATAAGCATTTTGAGAGCCCACCTCATGAGCACCAACACTGTCATTTTGTTACATGGTCCCAAAAGGTGATTCAGCGCAGTGACCAAGAAATCACCTTTCAGGACCAAATAACACCATGACAGTGACTGAATTCATGAGAAGGGGTGTCAAGAACCCCATGTTGAAAATTTGATGTCAAAAGTCAAAAAAATGGCCGAGATATCCACCTAAGTTGGAAAACCCCTATTTATGCCATTGTACAGCTTACCGGCATTTCCTAAGTTGGCGGTCATCTTTGAAGAATGCAGACGTGTTCCTGGTCCACTGAAGAGCATCACGCCAGGCTCCAGAGGTAAGTGTGGAGTGGGGGGGTGGGAAGGTGGGTGCATAGAGGGTGGATGTGGGTTGGTGGGGAGGGGGGACAGGGACTCACCGAGGGACCGTTTTCTTCTTTCACAGGATTTAAAAAAAGAGACGATTTTGGCATGCTGGGGTGGGCTCCCAGTGTGCCACCTACCTGTTTGTTGGGGATGGAGTGGAGCTGGTGGGGATTGGACACACTAGCCAGCCATACAGTGTGCACGGGTGGGAGGCATGAGCATGCTGGAGGGGGCTATCAGCGTGCCAACTGGGTGTTTGTTTGGGGGCAGGCTGCAGCCGATGGGGGATTGGGCACCCCCATCAGCCACACAGTGTGCTGTGGGGTGCATGAGCCAAGGGGGATTGGGCAGCCCCCTCGGCATACAATGTCAGAGCAGGGAGCACCCTAATGAGGGAGGAGGAGGACATTAGCAGAGGGAGAAAGCAGGAGGGTTTTTTAATGCCGAGCTGTGCATGACAGCAGTTCAGCTGACATATATGCTAATTGCATACATGCTACCACCGCTGATTGCAGCGGACCTTTTATTTAAAGTAAAGACCAACACAGCCAAACTGCTGTCATACACAGCTCAGCAAGTATTGGTCTGATGGAGTCGTGCCTGCTACACTGAGCACTGGATTCGGGAGGAGGGTCACACACCTCCAAAAGTCATACTGTTGCAAAATGTTCCTTGTGCAAGTGTGCAAGTGAACATAAAAATGGCTTATTTGCTGCACTGCTAGTCTAGTATGCTGTTGTACTGTTCCCATCTCTTCAGCCCTAAGAGCTTCAGCAAACATATCATTGCCTCACCCAATATACTATGAAACTGTTGTTCTTGCCTAATACAGTACTTGATTTTTTGGCCCAAAGAACATTCTTAATGCTACTGTGTTCAACTAAAACTTGACAAAAAGAGCTCAATACAGCAGCAAGAAAAAATTACTCACCATAGTAATGTTGTTTCTTCAAATGGAGTCTTGCTATATTCAGACATAATGCAGTTAGCCCCAGCACTTGAACTGCCCCGGAGAGGAAAGAGTTAACTCTATGCAGAAGCATAGAATGTTGAGCTCGAGCTCTGTTTTTAAACCCCTGTCTGTGGTACTTCCCAGTGTAACCGTCAGATTCTTACGAGCAAACTAACTAATATACTATAGTATGGAAATTGTTCAAAATATAGCCAAAGGACAAAAGATTTCTTTTTGGGCCCCAAAAGCCCCAAGTCGAGAACCCAAGAAGGAAAGGTAGTGACAATATTTAAGTAAAACAATAACATCTACCCCTCCCAAGAGGGAGGGCTACTGCACAATTCCCTGAGGTGCAACACTGTACCTGCCAGCCCACTTCCCAAAACCAGGTTCTGAGAGGGGAGGCAGGGGGGAGGTCTGAATACAACAAGACTCCATTAGAAGAAACAACATTACTACGGTGAGTAATTTTTTCTTCAAACAACATGAAGTCTTGCAGTATTCAGACATAATGCAGACTACTAAGCAGTTCCCTATGGAGGAGGGAATGCAGAACCTACTTTGGGAAGAGGATCTGCAGTACTGCTGTACCAAACCTAGCATCGTTCCTAGCCTGGATGTCCAGGGAGTAATGCTAGGTGAAAGTATGTACTGTATTCCAGGTGGCTGCTTTACAGATCTCTAACAAAGGTATATCTCTGGCTGCAGCTAGAGAAGCAGCTGTACCCCTAGTCGAGTGAGCCCTCAGGCCTCAAGGGGGCATCCTACCCAACTTGTCATAACAAAATTGTATACAAGAAACAATCCACCTGGCAATAGTTCTCTTAGTGGCAGGCTTACCTTTCCCCACTTCATCATAAGTGAGAAACAATTGAAGACAGTCATTGCTATGTGCCTTAGTATGCTCAGTGTAGTAGCTAAGGGCCCTCTTAACATCCAGACTGTGTAACCCTCTTTCACCTGAAAAAGAATGGTCAATGAAAAACACAGGGAGAGCTATAGACTGGTTCAGATGAAAATCTGATACCACTTTGGGTAAGAACCTACTATTGGTTCTTAGGACCACTTTGTCCCTATGGAAAGAGATGAAGTCAGGTTCCACTGACAGAGCCTGTAACTCACTAATCCACCTGGCAGAAGTAATAGCTACCAGAAATACAGTTTTCCAGGTCAAGTACTTCAATTCAGCCAAAGCCAGAGGTTCAAAAGGTGGCTGCATTAGCTGAGCTATGCAGACATTAAGATCCCAAGGTGGAGTGGGCTCCCTAAAGGGAAGGCTAGTGTGAACCAGACCTTTGAAAAACTTTTTGAAAACAGGATGAGATGCCAGGAAAGAGCCCTTCCTTGCTGAGAGGAATGCAGAGACTGCTGCTAGATGAACCTTCAGAGTGGCAGGCCTAAGGCCTAAACCATTGAGATGAACTAGACAGTTTAAGGTTGTGGAAATGTCTTCAGAATCGGGCAGGATGGCTTTCTGAAAGCACCAAATACTGAACTTTTTCCATTTGGAGTTGTAAGTTTTTCTAGTGGAAGGTTTCCTGGAGACCTTCAGAATATCCATAACTCCATGAGAAAGATGTAAAGCTGCATATTCTAACTCCTCAAGAGCCAGGCCTTGAGATTGAGAGACTGGAGATTGGGGTACCAGATCCACCCCTGGGAGGAGGACAGGAGATTGTATGTCCTAGGCAGAGACAGGGGACATGACACTGACAAGGAGAGCAGTAGAGGATACCAAGGTTGTCTGGCCTAATTCAGAGCCACCAGTATCACTGTGCAGGGTTGAGTCCAGATCTTGATCAGAACTCTGAACAGCAGAGGGAAGGGAGGGAAGGCATAGAGAAACCTGCCCTTCTAGTCCAAAAGAGCATCCTGGGTAGCCGTCCCCAGGACTGGAGGGTCTGCAACAAAACAAGGAAGTTGATGATTGTCCGGTGCTGCAAAGAGATCTATCTCTGGAGTGCTCCACCTGAAGAAGATGACTTTCGGGATGTGAGGATCCAGGAGACCATTGGTGGTGTCCCTGTGAAATTCTGCTCAGAGCATCTGCTAGTAAGTTGTCCTTCCCTGGAAGGTGAACTGCTACCAGAGAAGTCTGAAGAGAATAGGCCAGAGACCAAAGCTTCATGGCTTCTGTGCACAAGGCTGAGGACCGGGTGCCTCCCTGCTTGTTGATGTACCACATTGTGGTGGTGGTGTCCTTTCTGACTTGGACCACCTTGCCCTTGGCTGAATTCAAGAAGCTCTGCAGGGCTAGGAAAACTGCCCTGAGTTCCAGGAGACTGATATGAAAAAGAGACTCCTGTGGAGACCAGAGCCCTTGAGCTGTCAGGGCTCCCAGGTGGGCTCCCCACCCTAGGAGAAAAGCATCCATAGTTAGAACTACTGATGGGACTTGAGGGAGAAATGGAACCCCTTGTCTGAGGTTGTCCTGGTCCAGCCACCACTGGAAAGCTTGGACCAGAGTCTGAGTCACTGGAATCAGTTTGGTAAGTGAATCCTTCTTTTGAGACCAAAAAGACCTCAGATGAAACTGAATATCCCTCATCTGGAACCTTGCTCTCTGCACCACTGCCGTGGAAGCTGCCATGTGGCCCAGGAGCTGGAGGAACTGTCTTGCTGGGTGGGAGACCTGAGGTCTAGGGTCTTTACCCTTGCCAGGGAAAGGAAGGCTTTTGCTTGTACAGTGTCCAACTCTATGCCTATAAAGGTGAGAAGTTGAACTGGTTCGAGTACAGACTTTGGAAGATTGAGAAGAAACCCCAGGGAGCTGAGTAGGTCCTGGGTAGTTTGAAGAGCTGACTTGACCTGTAAAGGTGACTGACCCACTAAGAGCCAGTCATCCAGATACGGTAAGATGGTGATACCCTGTCTTCTGAGGTAAGCCACCACCACTACTGCAAGGCACTTTGTGAACACCCTTGGAGCTGATGTTAGGCCGAATGGCATGGCTCTGAATTGGTAATGGCCTGAAGGCAACTCGAACCTGAGGTATTTTCTGTGGGAGCACCTGATAGGAATATGGAAGTAGGCATCCTAGAGGTCCAGAGATGCTAGCCAATCCCCTGGCCTTAGAGACAGAAAGATTATTCTGAGTTACCATTTTGAATTTGGGCTTTGAAATGTGTTTGTTCAGATACCTTAGGTCTAGGATGGGTCGCCACTCCCCTGTTTTCTTTGGGGTAAGGAAGCACCTGGAATACAGTCCTTTTCCCTTGTGCTGAGTAGGAACTTTCTTTATAGCTCTGAGAGCTAGAAGAGAGGAAACGTCTGCCTCTAGGGCAAGGGTTTCTGAGACTGATACAGGTGGAAAAGACTTGGCCCTCTTTTTTGGAAATTGTTTGAAGCTGAGGGCCAGTCCCTGGCTTACTACTTCCAGGACCCACTTGTCTGAGGTCACAGATTTCCAGGCCTGGAAGTAGTAAGCCTGCCTCCTACTGGAAAGGAGTCGACCGGGCTGACACATCAGGGTGTCTGCTTGGCAGGAGCCTCAAACTGAGAGGAGGAGGGAGCAGCCTGCTCATCCCCTCCTATCCCTCCCTCTGAAGAACCCCCTCTGTGGGAAGGGAGATGAGGCCTGGGCTTGGTAAAAAGGCCTTTGAAAGGGCCTGCCCCTAGACTGCTGCTTGGGTGGAGTGGCCTGCTTTTCCTTGGCCTGTGCACTCCTGTACGTGGTCCTGTATTCATCCATTTTCTTCATGCAAGCCTCTGTCTGTTCCCCAAACAGAGAGTTACCTACTACAGGACAATCCATGGCCTTAGTCTGGGTATCCTGTGAAAGGCTAGTACATCTGAGCCAAGCATGTCTTCTGAGAGACACAGATGTAGCCATGACTCTAGATGCCACATCTTTGGATTCCACAGCAGCATGAAACTGCATTTTATATGCCTCAGTTCCATCAGCAGCCACTATCTCCAGCTCCTTGGCTAGCTGGAGAGAGGCCTGTTTAGCCAGTTCCAGAACCGTATCCCATCTGGATTTCTGGTACCTGGCTGTGTAGGCCATATAAGTAGCCTGCCTGAGTCCCAAAGAGGATGCCAAATACTGTTTTTTGGTCATGGCATCCACTTTCCTGGAGTCCTTATCTGGGTGTGTGAAACCAAAGGAATGTTAGCCCTGCCACAGGCTGCAGCCTGCACTACCCCAACATGGCTGCAATGACTATAAAGGAACTCCACAGCTGAGCCTGATAATGAATACCTCCTGTCCATTCTCTTATCCACAGGAGGTATTGAATTAGGAGTTTGTAAGATTTTGTGTGTCTGTTTCCCCAAGGATTTATGAAGAGGGATAGATAACTTTTTGGATTCTGGGATGTCCATCATTTCCACAAAATCAGGCCCTTCATCCTCCTCTGTGGCTTCAACCAAGGGAAGCTACAGGGTTTGTGCTACCTTTTTGTAGAAGAAAAAGTGTGAAGGGGACTCAGAGAACCTGGGAGGAGAGACCCCTGAGGGCCTGTCTGGGGAGATGTCCGGTTCAGTGGGCACATCCAGACCCCCCATCGTCATCACCATCGCCATCATGACTGGGATAGTCTTCGTCTCCCTCCCACTCCTCATAATAAGGATCTGGGTCATAATCCGGAGGAGACGGATCCGACCGAACCAGCAGTACCGGTTCAGATGGAACCAGTCTAAGTGATTGGACAATACTAATCGCTTTGTCTATTTTGTCTGCGGTTGGAGAGTGGGATACAGGATCCGAACTTGCAGACTTGTACTTTTTCTTTGATGGATCAGCTCTCCTTTTGCCAGAGAAGGTATCACCTAGGTCAGTAGGCACCTCCTCAGATTCAGCTGCAGCCGAACCGGGCTGAACATCTGGATCTACGGACTTCTCGGCCTCCCTTTCCTTCAGCCTACTCAGTCTTTTATCTAGAGTGGATTTAGAAAAGTTTTACAGATTTTGCAGTCTGACTTGAGGTGGTCAAACCCCAGACAATAAACACAGATGAGGTGGGGGTCGGCCTTAGCAAAAGCCTCCCCACACTCAGTACAGTGTTGAAACCCAGTGGGACCGGTTTTCTTCTTGGGTTTCTCAGACATGGCTAACCTAACAAATTACCCTATTGCAGCTTTCAAGCCAGGTAATACAATAACCGATCAGTTACAAACCATGTCACAGGCTTTTTAAAAGAACCAGCAAAAAGTTCGGTTCTTTTGAAACCGATCGGTACCGAACACCACACTAATCCCATAAAAATTAAATTAAATTTAACAAAGTCGGTTCCAAACCGGACCAACCAAGAAGAAACCAAAGAAGAAGACAATTTCCACTTTTTCACCAAAATAAAACACAGTCACTACCTATCTATACACTACCTATACCATAGACAGAGTCTGGAAATCCAAAAATAACAAAAAAAAATGCGGTTTAAACTGAACGCTTTACTTTTACCAAACCGAGCAGAGTAAATCTCGGGAGTGATTTCACTGTTAGGCGGAGTAAAGAATCTGACGGTTACACTGGGAAGTACCACAGACAGAGGTTTGAAAACTGAGCTCGAGCTCAACGTTCTATGCGTCTGCATAGAGTTAACTCTTTCCTTTCTGGGGCAGTTCAAGTGCTGGGGTTAACTGCATTATGTTTCAATACAGCAAGACTTCATGTTGTTTGAATATGCTTTGTGCCTTTTAAGGATGTTCCCTGGCAATTAAGAACTGCATTTTTCTGACAGTCATAAAAATTGTCAAGGCTTTTTATTGGCACAAGTGCATTCTTAAATGTAATAAACCATTACTCATTCTATGATATTTGGCACAAGGCATAAGCTTGACAAGCTAAGGGATGCTATTAAATGTCTAGATGGGACCATACTGAAAAATGCAGACGTGTATAATTATCTAGGTATTTGACCCATACCTAAATTTTAATATCACATAAAAAACTATCAAAGCTGTGAAAAATAAAACTTGGGAATCTCTATAGGGTAACAAGCTGCCTTACTGGTGAGGCTGGAAAAGTGGTTGGAACTCACAGCCTGTTCCCTATACTCAAATATGGGTCTGTTGTCTATAGCAGTCTCTCCAAAGGAAGCAAGAACAAACTAAGCAGTGCATATAACAATGTTTACATATTTGTTATAAATGCATCTAGGTTCACCCACCACTGCCAGCTGTGTGCTCGAATGGGCATCTTACCCCCCCCAAACAAAAAGGCTGCCATGCCTGGGGTGCAAACAGCTGTTCAATAGATTGAAAAATAAAGAACCAGATGCACTATACAGCTTCCTTAAAGTGCAAAATGAGCATGGCAATCTCTGCTCTTCCGCCAATGTTTCTGAAACCTGCAGAACTAGGACAAAAATTGGAGAATGCACCTTCTTGTACTGGACAGGTCTTTATGTGGAGGCAGTATAGCGCAGTGGGTTAAGGCTCTGAGCTGCAGATCTGGGTTTTGAATCTCACAGCTGCCTAGGTGCAGACTGTGTGACTCTGAGCAAGTCACTTAACTTCCTTGTGCTCCCAGGTCGCATCTGGAAACAAGTTTTGGCTTAGTGTGCTACTCCTGCTTAAACAATGTTCCCTTTCTCCTCCCCTATGGAACAAACTTCCACTTGATGCAAAAGTTGAGACCAACTTTGCTCAATTCAAAAACTAGGCTACGATCTACCTCATGGCTAACTCGATGTGCAACTGCTTTTCATAGTTCTATCCATGGTACACTAAACTATCCTTGGGATTGCCCTGCTGCCTCACTGAACTTATTTAGTTTTATATAGAAGTCACTGAATCTGATGTGCTATAATATACTGCAATACTACATATTGTACTACACTCAGTTATTGTACAGATTGCTGCTAATTTTGATATACTGAAGAGTATTGGAATGTATTACACTGTACTGTCTCTCCCTGTTTTCCCTAGGGCTTTTCTGAAAAAAGAATCTATGTTATTACACTAGCAATTCCATTTACAGTATTTATGTTTTGATAATTGGGTAAATTGGACTGAAACATAGGCATTACCCAATGTTGCCTTGTTTTCAGTCACTTCCCAGTGGAGCGCAGAAGAAGTAGGACATTCAAGAAGGAGCAGTACTGGACAAGACAGGTAAGTGTGAGATGGGGTAGGTGTGGGGTGGTGGGTGCTGCAGGGGGGATTGGATTGAGGGCATGAGAGGCAGAACTGTCTACTGGGCCATTTTCTTCTTTTACAGGTTTATGGACGGGGCATGAGGAAAGGATCGGGAGGAGAGCAGGATACTTGGCACTGGGAAGGTATTTTAATCTATAGATAGGGCATGGGGAAGGATAGGAAGGTTGGCAGAATACTTGGCAGTGGCAGGGTATTCTATTTTCATAAATGGGGCATGGTGAAGGATTTGGAGGTGGCTGGGATACTTGGCAGCAGAGGTATTTTCTTTCCACGGATGGGGAGTGGGATCAGGAGGTATGTGGGATACTTAACAGTGGAAGGGTATTTTATTTCATGGATAGGGTAGGTGGATGGACCAGGAGGTGGGTGGGATACTGGGCAGTGAGAAGGTGTTTATTTTTACTGACATGGCACTGGGGAAGGATCAGGAGGGGGGCAGGATACTTAACAGTGGGAGGGTGTTTTATGTTTATGGACAGGGCACCGGGGAAGATTGGCAGGCAGGCAGGATACCTAGCAATGGGGTGGTATTTTTTTTTCTACAGACAGGTACAGGGAAGCATCAGGAGGAGAGCAAGATACTTGGCAGTGGGAAGGAGTTGTTTTTGCACATCTTCTCTCTGCATAGTAGTGGGGGTGGGTGCTCAGAGCTGATTGTGATGCCACTCAGCTGCTTGCTGGGCGGCATCATGTAGATGAAAGCACTGAACCACTTACTTATAGCAGCAGCTTGGTCCTTTCAACTACAAGAGGTTTCCACCTTGCAGAACAGTGTCATGATCAGTCATGTAGATCATTCATTGGCCTGTTACTGCAGAGCACATGGCAGTCTGAGCTACACTGGACCTGACAGTGACACACCTCTGAAATGCCATTCTTGTAATAAAATGCTTGCTGCACATGTACAAGAAAACATGAAAAGGAAACAAGATTTGATTGGCGGCAACAAAACTAGTCTTGTGCTTTTACGTTGTTATCTTTATCATCATAGCAAGCTTTAGTGTCTCATTAATCTGAGTGTTATATAACTAGTAAAATGAGCGCACATCCAGTGTCAGTTTTAGAGATTTTTGTGTAGTAGTAGTAGTAAAATTTTATTAATTACATACAAAGATGCATGAATCGGATAGCTCAACTGAGACAAGCTCATTTTCAATGAGGTCCTGTTGTACAAATGTGCAAATATACAAAAAAAGATAAACATAAAAAGAACAATACAAATTATGTAATAAGTAAGAAGCACCATACCCACAAACAGCTTATACAATTTAAATACAAAAAATTATATTGCACCCTAAAACATACTTTGTGTAAAGTGCCCACAAGGAGTGATTTGATGCAGCAGCACAGCTTTTTTACCAGTACTCCCTAAACTCACCCAGTACCAGACAAATACAGTTTTATTGCCCCAACACCAAACTCATTTAGAGCCCTCACTACCACCGGGTATGTTTTCTTATTTTGTGATGGGACATGTTTATTGGATCAATCAGATAGTGTGGGGGGGGGGCTGATTTTTTTTTTGTTCCCCTTTATTCCGTGACAGCTCAGGCTGAGCACTGGACCAGTGAAGTAGTTTAGGGAAGATGGCCAGATTTGTTTTATTCCCTGAGAGGCTGGGTTGGGTACTAGAGCAGTCAGGTAGTTTCAGGGATGAAGACAGTTTTTTCTGTTATTTCTAGATGGGTGAGGTTGGGTACCGGTTGCCAGATTCCTTATGGATACAAGAATACTGTACATAATTTAACACTAAAGAGGTTGGGTGTGGTTTATTCAACATTTAGAAGGTGCCCCACCATGGCATGCCATTGTGAGGGTGCCATCATCAGGGTGCTGTAGTGTGGGTGATGAAACAAGGTAGTGAGAGACAGGGGCATTCTGGATTTTACAGTGTCCTGCACTCAGACTGGTTTTGGTGACGGCACCATTCTCTTGCCCTTCACAGCATGCCAAACCTGGAGGTGATTATATTTAGTTTTGGGGGTGCGTGGGTGAGGGACAAAGCCCCACACAAAAGGTAACTGGCACTTTAACTTTGTGGCAACACAATGTTTACCCACGATCATGACAAGTGACATTTTTCTTGTGCTCTCATTTATGGTGTTTTTTTAAAATTTGCACCAGCATGGAACTAGCACACATGGTCCAGCGTATCAAACCGTTGTGTCAAATCTATAAACACAGCACTAACCTTCATCCCTTCATCTATAGCTTCCTGAATGTCACCTGCAACCTTCATAAGTGCAGTTATGCTACTGTGTCCCCTTCTGAAACCTGACTGTTGTGTATTTAATAAGTTCTGTTCATCCAAAAACATATTTAGCTGCTTACTAACTAATTTCTCAAACTTTGGATACTATTGGAAGGGATGTGGGTCATTCATGTAGAACAGATTACTAACAGTTTACATAAAAAATTTGGGGCATTACATGGCATAAACAAGCATTTGTCAATGCCAAATGTTGATTGCGTTGGTCTGTTGAGCTCGCTTACTGCCCCTGTGTCACTCACTGGTTCTGTTTCTCCCGGTGTTGCAGGCTGCCCTTTTGTACTGGGCTCCCATCTCTGTTGGCGGCTTTTTCTCACCACAAAGAAATCTGCAGCAGTCCTGACACAGGTCCATTGAGCTAGCTCACTTCCCTTCACTCACTCATTCCATTTCTGCCGGCACTGCAGGCTGGCCTTTTTTACTGGGCTTCTGCCTGCAGTTGCCTGCTTTTTCTGCCCACAAAACAATCTGCAGCAGTCACAATAGAGGTCTGTTGAGCTCGCTCACCCCCCGTCTCACTCATTATGTTTCTCCTGGTGCTGCTGGCTTCCCTTTTGTACTGGGCTTCTGCCTGCATTGGCACATTTTTTCTGCCCACAAAGAAATCTGTAGGTGTCCCAACAGAGCTCCGTTGAAGTGGGTCACTCCCCCTCTCTCACTCACTCATTCTGTTTCTGTTCACGCTGCAGGCTGCCCTTTTGTACTGGGCTCCTGCCTCTGTTGGTGGTTTTTTCTGCCCACAAAGAAATCTGCAGCAGTCCTGACACAGGTCCGTTGAGGTAGCTCACTCCCTCGCTCATTCTGTTTCTGCCAGAGCAGCAGGCTGGCCTTTTGTACTGGGCCCCTGCCTGCATTGCTGCCTTTTTCTGCCCACAAAGAAATCCACAGCAGTCACAATGAAGCTCCATTGAGCTTGCTCACTCCTTCTCTCTCACTTGCTTGTTGTATTTCTACCGGCGCTGCCACACTGCAGGCTGACCTTTTATAGTGGGCTTCTGCCTGTGTTGGCACCTTTTTCTGCCCACAAAGAAATCCGCAGCTGTCCTGACAGATCTCTGTTGAAGTCGCTCACTCCGCCTGTCTCACGCGCTCATTCTGTTCTCCTGGCACTGCAGGCTGCCATTTTGTAGTGGTCTCCTGCCTCTGTTGGTGCCTTTTTCTGCCCACAAAGAAATCTGCAGCAGTCCCAACACAGCTCCATTAAGCTAGCTCACTCCCTCTCTCTCACTTGCTCATTCCTTTTCTGTTGGCGCTGCAGGCTGCCCTTTTGTACTGGACTTCTGCCTGCATTGCCGCCTTCTTCTGGCCACAAAGAAATCTGCAGCAGTCATGATAGAGCTCTGTTGAGCTCACTCACTCACTCCTTCTCTCTCACTTGTTCGTTCTGTTTCTCCCGCTGCTACAGGCTACCCTTTTGTACAGGGCCGCTGTGTGCATTGCTGCCTTTTTCTGCCCACAGAGAAATCCGCAGCAGTCCCAACAGAGCTCCATTGAGCTCACTCACTCACTCACTCCCCCTCACTCACTCATTCTGTGTCTCCCGCTGCTGCAGGCTGTCCTTTTACACTGGGTTCCTGCCTGCTTTGCCGGCTTTGTCTACCCACAAACACATGTGCAGCTGTCCCAACAGAGCTCCGTTGAGGTCGCTCACTCCCCCCTCTCTCACTCACTTATTCTGTCTCTGCCAGGGCTGCAGGCTGGCCTTTTGTACTGGGCTCCTGCCTGCATTGCCGCCTTTTCCTGCCCACAAAGAAATCCACAGCAGTCATGATAGACCTTCATTGAGCTCACTCACTTCCCCTCTCTCACTCACTCATTTTGTTTCTCCCAGTGCTGTAGGCTGCCCTTCTGTACTGGGCTCCTGCCTGTGCACCTTTTCCTGTCAGCAAAGAAATCTGCAGCTGTCCCAACAGAGCTCTGTTGAGGTCGCTCACTCCGCCTGTCTCACTTGCTCATTCTGTTTCTCCTGGCGCTGCAACCTGCCCTTTTGTACTGGGCTTCTGCCTCTATTGGCATTTTTTTCTGCTCACAAAGAAATCTGCAGCAGTCCTGACAGAGCTCCGTTGGCCTCACTCACCCCCCAGTCTCACTCTCTTGTTCCATTTCTGCTGGCGCTGCAGGCTGCCCTTGTGTACTGGGCTCCTGCCTGTGTTGCCGCCCTTTTCTATCCACAAAGAAATCTGCAGCAGTCATGATAGAGCTCCATTGAGCTCGCTCACTCACTCCCCCTTTCTCACTTGTTCATTCTGTTTCTCCCGCTGCTGCAGGCTGCCCTTTTGTACTGGGCCCCTGCATGCATTGCTGCCTTTTTCTTCCCACAAAGAAATCTGCAGCAGTCCCAACAGAGCTCTGTTGAGCTCACTCACTCTCCCTCCCTCCCTCACTCACTCATTCTGTGTCTCCTGCTGCTGCAGGCTGCCCTTTTGTACTGGGTTCCTGCCTGTGTTGGCAGATTTTTCTGCCCACAAAGACATCTGCAGCAGTCCTGACACAGCTCCGTTGAGCTTGCTCACTTCCCCCCTCTCTTACTCGCTCGTTCTGTTTCTGCCAGCTCTGCAGGCTGGCCTTTTGTACTGGGTTCCTGCCTGCATTGTTGCCTTTTCCTGCCCATAAAAAAATCCACAGCAGTCATGATACACCTCCGTTGAGCTAGCTCACTCCCTCCTCTCTCACTTGCTCATTCCATTTCTCCCGGCGCTGCAAGCTGCCCTTTTGTACTGGGCTCCTGCCTGCGTTGGCACCTTTTCCTACCACAAAAAAATACACAGCTGTCACAACAGAGCTCTGTTAAGGTCGCTCACTCTCCTGTCTCACTCGCTCATTCTGTTTTTCCTGGCACTGCAGGCTGCCCTTTTGTACTGGGCTCCTGCCTCTGTCGGCATCTTTATCTGCCCACAAAGAAACCTGCAGCAGTCCTGACACAGCTCCTTTGGCCTCACTTACTCCCCCTGTCTCACTTGCTCATTCCATTTCTGCCAGTGCTGCAGGCTGCTCTTCTGTACTGGGCTCCTGCCTGCATTACCACCCTTTTCTGCCCACAAAGAAATCCACAGCAGTCATGATAGAGCTCCGTTGAGTTTGCTCACGCCCCCTCTCTCAGTTCCTTGGTCTGTTTCTCCCACCGCTGCAGGCTGGCCTTTTGTACTCAGCCCCTGCATGCATTGCTGCCTTTTCCTGCCCACAAAGAAATCCACAGCAGTTCCAACAGAGCTCCGTTGAGCTCACTCACTGCCCCTCCCTCACTCACTCATTCTGTGTCTCCTGGTGCTGCAGGCTGCTTTTTTGTACTGGCCTCCTGCCTGCATTGTTGCCTTTTCCTGCCCACAAAGAAATCCACAGTAGTTTAGCTCGTTCACTCCCCCCCCCCAAGTCGCTCAATCCAAATCTGTCCCAAACACTGATTTCTGACAGCGACTGCGGTATTCTGCACTGGAAGCGTGGAAACACATTTCGGCCGGGATGTGAAAAATGACAGCTGTACTGTTCATAATGAGGTGTGAATAAATGCCAGTGTTGAAAATCTGGGGTGAAAATATTACTAATTTGCAAACTTACAAGGTTGCATGGAACCTGCACAACACACGCTCTCAACAGTAATTTTATGGAGTTTCATCACAGTTTTCAACATAGGCATTTTCGAACCTCTGCTCATGAACAGTGTCAGTGTGATTTTCTTAATATGTCCCGAACACTGATTTCCCACAGCAACCGTGCTATTGTGTGCCGGAAGAGCGAAAACACATTTCGGCCAGGATGTGAAAAATGACAGCTGCACTGTTTGTAAGGAGGTGTGGCAATATAGCAATGCTGAAAATTTGGAGTGAAAATATTGCAAAGTTGTGAAGGTATGAGCGTGCGTGGAAACTGCACAATGCACATTCATAACACACTCATTTTATGGACTTTCGTCACTAAATTTTCAACATAGGCATTTTAGGACCTCTGCCAATGAACAGAGTCACTGTCATTTTCATAATGTGTTCCGAACATGGATTTCCCACAGTGACCATGCTATTCTGTGGGGAACTGCGAAAACACATTTTGGCCAGGACATGAAAAATGACAGCTGTACTGTTCATAAGGAGGTTCAGAAGAATAGCAATGTTGAAAATCTGGAGTGAAAATATTATTAATTCATGAAGTTATGAGCGTGCATGCAAACTGTGCAACACGCACTTGTAACACAGTCATTTTACGGAGTATCATCACCAAATTTTCAAAATAGACATTTTAGGACCTTTGCTCATGAACAGTGCCACTGTCATTTTTGTAATCTGTCCTGAACACTGATTTCCCACAGCGACTGCGTTATTCTGTGCCAGAAGTGCGAAAACACATTTTGGTCAAGATGTGGAAAATGACAGCTATACTGTTCACAAGGAGGTCTGAAAAAATGCAAAGGTTGAAAATCTGGCATGAAAATATTGTAAATTCGCAAAGTTATGAGCGTGCATAGCAACTGCGCAACACACGTTCTTAAAACAGTCATTTTTGGATTTTTCCCACCAAATTTTCAGAATAGGCTTTTTGAGAGCCCACCTCATGAACACTGGCACTGTTGTTTTGTTAATCGGTCCTGAAAGGGGATTCCATGCAGTGACCGCAAAATCACCTTTTGGGGCCGAATAACACCATGACAGTGCCAGAACTCATGAGGAGAGGTCCCAAAAACCCCATGTTGAAAATTTGGTGCCACAATTCCAAAATGCCTGAGATATGCATCAAAGTTGAAAAAACCCTATTTATTCCATTATACAACTTACCGGCATAGTTTGCAATCGGCTTTGAAGAGTGCAGATGTGTTCCCGGTCCACCGAAGATCGTCGCGCCAGACTCCGGAGGTAAGTGTGGGGTGAGGGAGGGTATGGGGAGGCAGAGTGCACAGTGGGTGAGTGCGGGTTGTGAGAGGGGGGCAGGGAGACCACCAAGGAACGCTTCCTTTTACAGGTTAAAAAAAAAAAAAAGACATCACGGGACCATTTCTGATTTTACAGGTACATGGCATGTTGGAGTGGGCTCCCAGCATGCCAATGGAGTCTTTTGAGGGGCAGCTGCATGCGATGGGGATTGGACACCCCGTCAGCACACAACAAAGGGGGTGACATTATGCTGTGAGGATTGGGCACCCTGTTGGCAGACAACAGAGTGGGGGGTTACATAATGCTGACGGGGAGTGGGCTCCCCTTGACTGCAACATAAACCTTGGGGCACTGAAGTCGATGGGGATTGGGGTCTCTGTCAGCAAATAAACATGGTGGGGGGCACATGCTGCTGAGGGGGATTGGGCATCCCCTCCGTGGTGGGGGGCTAATATTGTTTGTGAACATGGCAGCAAGCCACCGCCATGTTCACAAACAATATCAGTGTTTCAAGGTCCCACCCTGCAATGACGGATTACTCTCTCATTGCAGCGAATGGCTGATGCTGCAGTGATGAGGTTGCCCCTAATTGCATCAGCTAAAATTTTACAAGTTGATGACATGCTGGCTGAACTAGTGTTAACAGCAGTGTGCCATGGCACTGGTGGAACTGGGCCAAGCCTTTAAAGGCTGTGGGGGCATTGCCACAACAGTACCACGCTTCCATAACCTGCTTCTGGAGAAAGCTACCACAATATATTTCTTGCGCATGCTAGAAGTCAGACTTAGGACTGTTGAAACCACACTCTTACTTGTCCAAGATTATGATGATATTATTTACAGGGGTGCTATACGGACGGCATTGCACATGTTAGACATTCTATACAACAGATTTGCAAGGTTTGCATTAAATGCACCATCAAAAACACACCATTGTTTACTTTATAGTGATCTAAACTGGCTTAGTTTAGCAGAACATAGAAAACTGCATTTACTGAATATCATGTTTAAAGCTCATAGTAAACAACTACCCAACTACATTTTAGAGAAATTGGAAATTAGGAATGGTAGGCCAAATTTGAGCTCCTCAGAGGGAACTGAATTGTATAGTTGTATCTATTTGCAGGCACCTCTCTGGTCTGAGGGAGGAGGCTGTCCATTTCCAGGTCAACCTGGCAAAGATTCAGGAAACCTACTCCCCCACCCAGGGACCACCAGGGCTGCTACGGCTGCCTCAGAGATTGCCAAGAAAGATGAGCAGTTGGACCATGGTGGGCTCAGGAAGAGAGGGTGGTGGAATTGAGGTACATCCCTCCAGTTGTACCACTACACAATTCATACACTGTTCTGGCAGAGAGCGGTCTCTACAGAGGCACCTGCACTGGAGACTAAGGAGGAGGCTGGGAATCTCCACAAAGGAGACCAACAGGAGGGTGGCACAGGACTCCATAGGGAAAAACAACTCCTGGTGGGGGACTCAATCATTAAGTAGGTAGAACTGAGGGAGGGAGAGGAGAGGAGAGGGGGATAAGGGGCCTGCCCGGCACCATGGCTTGGAGGGACAGAAAGCAAATCCTCATGATCATGGATGCAACTGCATGGGAGAGGGAGCTGGACATCACTGTCCACATAGGGACAAATGACCTGGCTGAGAATGGGATCAGAGCAGTGCAGGAGGAGTTTGTGGAGTTGGGGAGGAGCCTTAAACAAGTAGCACAGATGCTACCCTTCTTGGAGGTGCTGCCTTTCTATGGCATGGGAGAGGCTAGGGTATTCTGCACCATGGGATTCAATGAATGGTTGAAAAACTGGGGTGGAGCTCAAGGTTTTGGCTTCACTGGGGACAGGAGGTCCACCTGGAGGGATACAGGCCAATACTGGTGCAATGGTCTGCATCTGTCTGGGAGAAGAACCAGGATCCTAGGCGATAGGTTTAAATGCTTCATTGGTAAGAATTTAAACTAGGCAAGGGGGGGAAGGTACTGAAAAGGAGCTGGGAAATCCCCCACACACAAAACAGGGTAGCTAGTGGGGTAAACACCAAGGTAGAGAAGTTGATAGGAAGCAGGACAGGGTAAATGGAGAAACAGGCAAAGGCAGTAAGGACAGGGATGGACTAAAAGGGGTAAGGCCTTCAAAAAATGGAGGGCGATGAGTACCAATGCCCATAGTCTGGGTAACAAGCTCTGAGAACTAGTGGCTTTGATGGAAGAGAAATGCCTGGATTTTGTGGTAGTCACAGAAACATGGTACACAGAGAACCATGACTGGGATGTCAACATACCAGGTACACAATATACAGGAGGGACAGGGAGGGTAAGAGAGGAGTAGTAGTAGTAGTAGTAGCTCTTTACATAAGGGAAGGGATCAAAGCAATGGAACTAAAAGGTAAATAGGGAGGAGAGGAGGCACTGTGGATCACCCTGGAGGCAGGAAATGGCACCACAGTCTGCTTGGGGGTAGTTATATCAGATGACTTAAAGGTGGGCAAGCTATGTGAGGAGGCAGTAAGGAGGGCTGGGGGATACTGGGATGCATAGGGAGAGGCATTACCAGTAGAAAACAGGAAGTTGTTATCCCTCTGTACAGTCAGTTGGTGATACCCCATCTGGAGTACTGCATGCAGTTCTGGAGACCCCATCTCTGCAAGGACATAGACAGGATGGAGGCAGTCCAGAAGAGGGAAACTAAAATGGTGCATGGTCTGCACCAGAAGCCATATGAATAGAGACTAAAAGAGCTTCATATGTATTCCCTCAAGGAAAGGAGGGAAAGGGGGGACACGATAGAAACTTTCAAGTACCTCAAGGAAACCAACAAAGTCCAATAGGGTAGCATCATTCAGAAAAAGAGATGTGCAGGAACAAAGGAACACAATTTGAAAATGGGGGGGGCAGCTCAGGGGCAACGTGAAGAAGTATTTATTCACAGAGATGGTGGAGGATGCATAGAATGGCCTTCCTGAAGAGGCCATGAGGTCAAACACATTGGGGGAATTAAAGAACGCATGAGACAGACATAAGACAATTCTAGTGATGGGGGGGGTGTAGGAGGAAGTAGGCTGTGGGTTAACTAGGAGCAGCAACTTATCCAATAGGTAGGGGAATGGCCAGACTGGGTGGGTCAAGTAGTCCTCATCTACTGTCAAAGTCTGTGTTTCCATGTATCTATGTAAGACTAGAAGAGAAAGTGTGTCACCCATGTGTGATACCTAAATATTGGAACTCCCTCCCACAAGACATTCATTTTGCTCTGACCCATGCCTGTTTTAAGAGGCTGCACCACAGTCATCTACTTGTCTCAACACATTGCACATGCTTTTGCCCACCTTAGACCCTCCAGACTAACTCCTGGCCACCATGTCTCTACCTACTGCTGCCCTTCTCACCTCCATCTTTCTTCTCAACCTGGCTTCCTGCCTTCTTTCTTTCTTTCTAGCCTTGCCCTCGCTTTTCCTAGGCTCACACTCCCTTGCACCACCACCACCACTCCTCTATCTTTAATTTCTTACTTTTCTCTCATCTATATCCATGCCTTTCTGGTCAACAGTATACTGTCTATACCCTGGTCTTGATCATGGATCTTTTCTCTAAATTAGCGCTCTTGTACTTCTTAGGACCTTTAGTCTTGTGGTTGCAAACAATTTGACTCTATTACATTCCTACTTAAGGCAATGTTTAAATGCACTTTTACTGTATTTTGTAAAATGTTTGTAATGATATGTCTCATATTTTGTATCCTAAATATTGTTGAACTTGCACTTGCATCTCTCTTGCTTTTGACCCAACAGTATTTCTATCTCACTGGTAATTGTATTTGTAACTGTACCCTCTGTATTACCAATTGTTGTACTGCTTCAAACTGATTGTTATCTGCACCCTCCTGGATCATGCCTGAAAATAGGCATTGCTATGCCTAGTGCGCTTACCCAGTTACCAAAAGCAAATAAATAAATAAATAAAATTTTCTACAGAGGAACATCTACTTGGAACGCTATTGGAATTCAAATATAGAAACAGTAACACTCCCTTGTATTTTAGCAGTATAAAGAACTGGTTGTATCACAAAAGTTTGAAACCTCAGAACTGTTGTGCTGACTTTGGGATTAGGTGAAAATTATTAACAACAGGAAATCTTTAGTATAAGAAGTATGATCATATTATAATGTTGTAAGTTTGTATATGGTAATTTAGTTTTGTGCAAATGTACTACTTGTAACTTACGTTTGTAACTGTGAGCTTACCACTCAGCTAGATTGTCATGACTATGTTCATGTCTTTTAACACCTTCTTAACATTAATACAATTTTATTGAATATTGAATTGACTTGAAGTGCCTGTACAAAAAAAAATTAATAACACACAAAAAAACATAGTTTAAACAGACATAAAACACATAATAAGTTGAACATTAAATTAAATATTATAGCACATATCAGTTGTCTGTTGCAGCTGGCAAATCATGTAGTTTATGTCTAAATGATTTTATTAATCTGTTTTTGTACATGTTTTATCACTAAAAATACCACCAACAGCTTAATCTGGTTCAAGGTCAGTTGGCATTCATCTGTATTCCCTTCCCCCAGGTCATGCCTGAAAATAGGCATGATTTGTCTAGTGCACTTACCCAGTCAACAATAAATAAATAAATAAAAATTTAGTTGCTGTATGCTTGCTGCACCATACATCCTCCTTGTATTACCATCTCTTGCTATGGGGACCTCACTAACAATTAAGCCGAGTACCAATTTAATTTGTTTAAATTTACTTTTCCTACCTCGGTCATACACCTGTCCTGCACTCCCTGTTCTTTCCTATTAAGCCCCTTCCCCCATGACTTACTCCTTGTGGTGAAGTCCTAGAACTGAACAAGCCCTTTAAGACACAAATATCCAGTACCTTACGGTACCTATCTAGTGGTGGTTGAATCTTGAGGAGCTCTGCAAAGTCATGTGCTGGTTCCAGTTTGTCCTGTTTGCACTCTCAATGTGAGTACCATCAACCATGGGCTGCCACTCATGTGTCAGTCATGTGTTAGAATCCAGCATCCTTTCCCCAGGAGTAGCTAAGTTTCCTATGGGACACTCAGTCCTCCTCTCCTCAATAGTCTCTGTCATTCCATATCCCTTCCAGAACCTGGGTTATTGAGGTTGCCATTGGCAACACTGCTACTATGCAGATGTGCTGGCCTCATTCCTAAATTTATTTAAAGTACATCAAACATTTAAAGGTGATTTTTCAGGTATTCTGGGAAAATGTTTCAAATATAATATTCAGACATGGTTTAGCTTGTATTTCAACAATGTTCTGTATTCATTCCCCCCCCCCCCTTACAACTGTGGGAAATTGCATGAAAACTAGCTACCCTCTCTTTTTTCTCTGTTAACATCAACATCACACGTCTGGTTATGTATGACATTACCTGTCAGCATCCTGAAACTTTATGAATTTGCATTTTAAAATCATCATTCACTGTGAGGTCACAATATTTTGCTGTGGAAAGGACCAATGTCATAAATAGAACATTATGGCATAGGGGAGTGGGGGCAGGAGGATAAGATGAAGTCTGATGCACAAAGATCTCATTTTCACGCAAATGTCCTCAGTAATAAAACATGATGGGTGATGAATGCAGACATATTAGCTGCACTATATCAGAATATCACATTTCAAAAAATGTTCCTAAATACTGGAAAGTTAATTAAGTCTGGTTATACAATGGAATAAGAAAATACTGCACTGTGATTGACAGACTGGCATCTTTTACCCATGGTAAATCCTGTGATATACCAAGGGGTAAAAGTGCCAGCCAGCCACATCTTCCCACTTTATGAACATCTGAGCCCTGCAACATTAAAACAGTGAACCACCATGTTGAATGTCACTAAAATGCAGTCATTAAACAGGAACTAAACATTGCAGGGATCACTCAAACTATGAAAGCCCAGAAAAGATATTTCAGATGAGGCACTGGACTTTCTTGTAGGTGTTAGGAGTCCTGAGATATGACTATCTAATTAATCTGTAAATCAAAACAAGGCAGCGCCCATTTTAAAACAAAAAGTGATGCCACTGAGGGGCAAGCTGCATGTTGTTAATTACAGCTTGCCCCTCAGTGACATCACTGTTGGTCTCATGATTCAATGAAATGGCTGCTGCCTTATTTTGATTTACAGATGATTAGGTATTTCACCCCACAGGTCACTGACTCCTTGGTGGAGCGTACTCTCTCCCTAGTAATCAGTGACAGAGAAACTCAACGTAGAAACTGACTGTATACCTTTATCTCACAGACTGTAACACAGACAAATACACATCATGTAGCAGAAAAATAACATTTTATAATGTTTCCTCTCTAAGACATTGAACAAAGCACCACCTCACCTCACTCCACAAGTTTCCTTCTACGGGCTGTTTCCCATTCCCCACAACATCAATAGCTGGCAGCTGCATAATACAAATATATAAATGCCCACATCCAATCAACTAAAGAATTAAAAAGAAAACATCAGCTGACTAAAAAACGTGATGACAAGTTATTAGGGACTATTGAAAAAAAATACAAACCTTACAGTCCCCTTGGCAATATATAAAAAAGCGCAGCTCAGACTCTCTGTTTCCAAGTTTTCTGTGCCCGCAATGCTGCTGCCTTTCCACTGGTACTTCCACCCCAACCCCCAACAGAACCACTCCACGATGGTACCTCAGTCCCACCATGGACTGCATGGTGGCGGGAGGGTGCTAAAGAAAAGCGAGAGAGTTTGCTGCCATTGGGAGTTTCAGCAGCTACACACTTGACTGCTGTTGCCAACAATCACATCTGAGACACAAAAACTAAAAAGTCCAATGAGGACACACATAGGGCAGTGGCATCCCTCATCCAGGCCACACACAGACACACGTGTCTATACCCACCTCCCACATCCCTCAACCTAATGAGGACAGGACCAGGGAGTAGCTTTGCCTTCTGTTATGATGTACTCTGAAGGTGCTTCCAGATGCATTCACCTGTCTAAAACAGCAGCAGCATGGGATAGCAAGACCTTTATAGAAGTAGCTGCACTGTGTGTGTGTTTGTGTGTGTGTGTATCAGGAGTTGATATTTATAGCAGACTGGTTCTATTTTCATAATAGTTATGTATTTTGCAGCTGGGGAATATTGGACAATCTATTTTTGCATAAAAATACATTTCAAAAAATAGTTTAAAATGCAAAAAAAGAACTGGTTTCTTAGTTTTTTTTATTAAAAAACTGATGGGGGATATTGTATAATTGCAATAAACCACTCCAGGATGTGAGTTATGTTGGGATTTATCCACGTCTGACCTGGATTGACCCAAACCACACCAGCCATGGGTAAATCCCAGTATAACCCACACCCTGTCATGGTTTATTGCTTAAATACCCATCATGAGTTGTTTTATCCTTTATTTAGAATTGCCCCATATAGGTTAGACACTTGTCTTTAAGGAGGGTTCTGAAGAGAAACGTTACAGTGGCAGAGATGATACATAAAGGTTACAAATGTGAAGGTTACAAATGTGAAGGTTGCATAAATAAGCTAAAGATATTAAGTTATAAAAAGTACAATTAAAAAACATTACATGGTTACATATTAACATTGTTTTACAGCTGACCCTCAGGGCAATATGGCACATAACTACTTAACAATATCACTGACATAGTGATAGTGAGATATAGAGTAAGCAACAGAGTGGAGAGATTTAAAAAATAGTCACATGTAGATAACAACACTGTAACAATTTGACATATAAATTTGTAATTTAGGGGTGCTAAAGTATTGTTCTTTTCTTTCTATTTTCCATGGGAGAGGTATAATAACTTGCCATATCATGATGTACTGTAGGTTTCTAGTTTTAATTTTAGTGACTTCCTTCTATCTGTATTGATAAGCCTGAATGGATCTGTGAGGGGAAATGAGATTAAAGGAGTAGCACACCCTCTTATATTTTAAATGTTATTTAATTCCTTGTCAATAAAAAAACTCTTTCCTTGTAGCTGTTTGGGATATATATGTGTTTAATTTAGTTTGTTTTCACTGTTCACACCAGCCGCTGTAACTAGCCTGCTGGGGTCTCCATTTTCTGGTTGTTTAAATCTCATTGCCCTGTGAACTGCATTAGCATATAAGAACATGATGTTTCAGCATCCTTTAGAATCCACAGTATGCGATATCACATCAACTACGTAACTGCATTTGAACAAATGCATTTGGGCGATGGAAGAATAGCATGTGTTATCTGAGTGAGTTGACCTTAATAACATTTGTAATTTCAGTGTGGGTGGCTTGGGTTTGCATAGTATGTATACTGCTGTAGTGATCATTGCAGTCTCAGAGTTTGTTATTTATAGCAAGGTGGGTTCAGGGGCAAAGCACCCTGAAGGGTGGTGCAGGAGCACTGTCCCTGCAGAAAATATACTTTAGCATTATATTAGTGTATGAGATAGTGAGCAGTTATTTTATGTTTTCCATAGTGAATGTGTGCTGCTGTTGGGTGAGTTGGGATCGTGATTCCATCATGACTTACTGGGTAGAATCTAATGGGTAGAGTAGTGTGTTAGGTAGGTTGGGTGTTTCTGTGGTTGTGTATGTTGTGCTGCATTGGGTTTGAATCCAGTAGTGTCTCTGTCAGTGTTCTGGGTTTGTACATGAGGTCTGTTGTTGAGAAAATGGAGTTATTGTGTAAATCTTGTTTTTTTGGTGGGTGTTTTATCAATGTCGTTGGATTTGTTATAAACTCTGTTTTTTTCACTGCTGAATTTGTTGTTTTGATATTCACTGTTTTTTGTATGCACAGTATTTGCTCATGTTCATTTCCATTCACTGCTCGTTTTTTGTCATTTTATATCGAATCACAGTATGCCTGTCTGCTTACTTAGAATTCAACAAAACAAGTTGCAGTAAAGTGTGAAATGCCACATCTACCTTCATTTGGCATTACAAACTGTTTTAGATGTAACACAGTTTTTTTTTCTTTAAATTGCATTAATTCTGTGTGTTTCTGCAGAGTTTTTCAGGTTATTTGTACATTCAGTACAGAGCTACATGGTATAATGGGTGCTGTGGCATCATGGTATCATATGCTAATGCAGTTCTCAGGGACAATGAGGTTTCAGCAACCAGAAAATGGTGACCTCCCCAGGCTAGTTACTGGGGCTGGTGCGAACAGTGAAAACAAAGTAAATCAAACACATATATTCCCAACAAATACACAAAAAGAGTTATCTGTCGACAAGTAAACAAATTACATTTATAAGATATCAGCCTATGTGTGTGTGTGTATATATATATATATATATATATATATATATACAGTATATATAGAGCAAAAAACTCCATTTAATGTATCAATTGGGGTTGTTCCACAGTGTCAAAAGTGAGGAAATTCAGTGTTAGGTTGAAAGCCCCTTGGTCCAACCCCCAACTGGCAGCGAGGTGCGCATTGGCTCATCAGCCCTAACTTTCACCCCATCACATGTGTAAAGAAGCAGAGGTATAGGAGAATGGGGTGAGAGTTAGGACCGATGACCCCAAGGCGCACCCTGATGTCAGTTGGGGGTGGGTTGGTGGGTCAGGGGGCTTTCAACCCAATACAAATTTCCTTTACTTTTGTTGCTGTGGAACAACCCTAACTGATGCATTAAACAGAGGTTTTTGCCTCTAATTTCCCTTCTTTTTGAGAATGAGGATGCTAAATAGTGAATGGAATGCGGTGGCGGAAGCACGGGGCCCAAAAGGCCCTGCGCTCCCACCACATGATGTCTTGTTACATAGTAACAGGAACTGCAAAGCAAACACAAGTGTCAGTGGTGATGCACATGGTAAAGCAAACATAAATGGTAAAGAAAATGTTAATAGAAACACAAGCGTAAAGTGATGGCGAAGCGAACAGTGACGCAAACAGAAACACAAGCACATACGAAAACTCAACTGGCAACATGCACAGTGATGGCACCAGTATTGTGAATGTAAATGTTAAGTGTTACAGCAACAAGAACACCAAAAGGAACAGAAATGAAAATGCGATCGGACGCGCGCACGTAAACATGAACCGTAAAGCACATGGGCATGGTACACAATTGTAAATGCAAATGGTAATGTTAACATGAATAATAATGCCAAAGGAAACAAATGTAAACGCGAACACAAACGCGTACGTAAACGCAAACCGTAACGCGCACGGTCACGTTACCACAATTGTAAACACAACTGGTAACGGTAACAGCAACAGTAATGCCAAAGGAAACAGAAACACAAGAGGAAATGCAAGTACATATGGAAAGACAAACCGTAATGCGCACAGGGACAGTAACGCAATAGGAGATGCTAATGGTAACAGTAACAGCAACGAAGTCGCAAAACGAAAGACAAATGCAAACAAAAGGGCTGCCATAAACACAAATGGCAATGCACACAATGGTGCAAACTGAAATGCTAACACAAACAGAAGTGGAAATGCAAATGGTAAGAGTAACGCAAAGGCAAGCACAAATGAGAATGCAAAGGGTAACGCACACGGTGGCGTACATGGGAACAGTAATGGAAACGGGTACAGAAACACAAGTGGTAATGCTAAGTATAACAGTAACATAAGTGCACACTCTGTTTTTGCCCAACAGTTGCATAGAGAAACACAGTGTGTACAAAGAATGTATGCATAATAATGGTCCTCAGAGCAGAAAATGAGCTGTTGGAAGACTGAATTCCTTATATCTCAGGAACCGTATGACGTGAAAAAAAACAAAATAATTCCATGATTCATGATTTTCCTGGCTGCGTTTTGCTGAATGCGTAGCAATAGGCTATGCATTGTCATGACAAAAATTCCGTATCTTGCACCGTTTCCGAGATACGAGCCCCGAAAGGCTCGGCAGATGCCACCATGTGAGTCTATGGGAAAAAACATCAACTTCGGAGTACCGTAACTTGGCAGCCATGCAATGTTTTTTTTCACCAAACCACCAAAAGGCACATCTGTGAGATGCTGGCTGCCTTCCCTCCAAATTTCAGCCCAAAAGACCAAATTGTTTGTTTGCAGCAGGTTGGCAAAAATTCCTGTCATTTTGGCCATAGCTTGAAAAGTAGTGTCACAATTTGCGACCCTTTTCACTAAAATTTATGAAAGTGTCATGCGTGTGACACTGCTTTGCAACACTGCTGTTTCCAGAAATGTGAAAATCATATTTCTGGGGTGTTTAACCCCAAAATAAAGACATGGCTAGCATTCTCAGGGTCCAACTAGGTGAACCCAAAAATAATTGTGTCCCTAGAGGGTCCCAAATTTAAATGCCAAGCATTTTTCTGATCACCAACTGAAAACAAAATGGCTGATTTGCGACACTACTAGGGCCATTTGTGACACTAAAAAGTGCATTTGCGAAAGTGTCGAACTTTTTGTTAACTTTTCCCATTGACTTATAATGGGAACTTATGTTTTGAATAACTTTTGAATTGTTCAATATTTTTTCACAAAATCTTCAAAAGGCACATCGGGGACCCTGGATGCATGTTCCCTGAAGTTTTCGGACGGATCGCGCAAACCGTGCGGCCTGTAGACGAAAGCAAGGAATTTGCAAAAAAGCATAATTGCACATTTCATTGTCACTTAATAACTCCACTGCCATATATCCAATCGGTACAAAAGTTGGCAGATGCCAAGATCTACCATGCCCAATTGTGCATACCAAGATTCAAGTAAATCTGTTGAATGGTGGCAAAGTTATTAAGGAGCAAAATCTGACCCTTCGACCTCAAAAGTGCTACTCAACCCTAACTATGGTAGCACTACCGTGCTACCATGATATATATATATATATATATATATATATATATATATATATTTATTTGTAGGCTGATTGGGGATAGGGAGAGGGGTGCGCTAGACCACCAGGGACCTGATTATTACAATGATAAAGGGATCAGGCTGGGGGGGCCTGCTAGACCACTAGGGACCTGATTATTTTAATGATAAGAGGATCAGGGCTGGGGAAGGGTCCACTGGACCACCCATGAAAGAATATGTTATCATTTTGGCAGATCAGGGCTGATGGGTCTGCTAGCCATAAGGGACATCTTAGAGTGGCACATGGCTTCCCTGCAGCTTGCATCAACCCATCCAGATGTGCTGTCTGTTTGGCGCATGGCAACAGTTGCCACAAACTGTGGGATTTTGCCACTGATACCCTACCTGATAGAGAATTGGGCACAGGGTCTCTAGTGCACTGGGACTGGTGCAAGTCGCCTTTGAGAATCGGGCCTCGTATCTCAGGAAGGACATAGACAGCATGGAGGTGGTACAGAGAAGGGCCACTAAAATGGTACTGGGTCTGCACACAAGCCCTACGAGATGAGACTGAAGGACCTCTGTATGTTCACCGGGAAACAGAGAAGGGACAGGGGGGATATGATAGATATTTTTAAATACATTACAGGGGTTAATAAGGTACAAAGGGAAGTATTTTTTAGAAAAAAAGCAACTCAAGAACAAGGGGACATGGAATGAGGCTGGAGGAGGGTAGATTCAGGAGACATATGAGGAAGTACTTCTTCACACAAACTGGGGAATATGGGTGTGGGCAGGACAGTAGTGTGGTGGGTAGGTAACTGGCTGGGTGGCAGGACACAGAGGGTGGTGGTAAATGGCTGTCACTCCACAGAGGGAAGAGTGACCAGTGGGGTACCACAGGGATCAGTGCTGGGACCGGTCCTATTCAACATCTTCATCAGTGACATTGCACAGGATCTAGAAGGCAGAATTTCACTGTTCGCTGATGACACAAAGCTCTGTAACAGAGTAGACATACCAGAGGGTGTAGACAGAATGAGAAGGACCTGCAGAAACTTGAAGAATGGTCAAGGGTTTGGCAGTTGAAATTCAATGCAAAGAAGTGCAAGATAATGCATATGGGGCACAAACCCAGGCACAATATATCAGTTGGGGGTGAGGATATAGCATGCACCAAGCAGGAAAGGGATCTTGGGGTTGTCATCTCTGATGACCTCAAGGTAGGGAAACAGTGTGACAAGGCATCAGGTAAAGCAAATAGGATGCTGGGATGTATAGGCAGGGGCATCACCAGCAGGAAAAGGAGGTCATAATTCCGCTATACAAGACACTTGTGAGGCCCCACCTGGTACAGTGTACAGTTCTGGAGACCATACCTACGTAAGGACATAGACAGGGTAGAGAAGGTTCAGAGGAGGGCAACAAAAATGGTGCATGGATTGCATCACAAGTCCTATGAAGACAGGTTGAAGGAACTGAACATGTACTCCCTGGAGGAGAGGAGGAGAGGATATGATAGAGACATACAAGTATCTTACAGGGAGGAACAGGGTGCAGGAAAACACTATTTTTAAGTGAAAAAGATGTTTCAGGACTAGAGGCATGGGATGAAGTTGGAGGGAGGACAATTCAGAGAAACATGAAGAAATTTCTTCACAGAACGGGTGGTGGACAAGTGGAACACCCTGCCAGAGGAAGTGGTGGGGCTGAAAATCACGGATTTAGGAGAATGCATGGGATAGACATAAAGGAATTCTAGAGGTCAGGGTAAGGGGAAATAGACTTCTAGGAAAACAAACTGAACTTACAAGCTCAAATGGGCAGACTAGGTGGGCCATAGGCCCTTATCTGCCGACACTGTCTATGTATCTATGTATCTATGTATTCACAGAAAGACTCATGGATTCCTGGGACAGCCTTTCAGTGGTGGTGGGGATGAAAACAGTGGTGGAGTTCAAGAATGTGTGGGGTAGGCATAAGGGAATCTTAGTGGAAAAGATGGGGGGAGGGAGGGAGAATGAGCCAGAGATCAAGTAGGGTCTGCGATGATACTGTAGGTAGGGAAAAAAATGAGCAGACTAGGTGGGCCAGGCAATCCTTATCTGTCATCAAATTCTATGGTTCTCTTTCTAGGCACCAAGCAAATTAGGGACAAGGCATGTGAATTGGGGGAATGACTACACGATGAAGCATAGTGCATGAAAAAAGGCTGCCATTTGGTGGAGAGGGGGGTTCCAAGAGCTCCAGTGGCACAGCGGTGCCAAGAAGTGTTTCCAAATAGCCCCCAGGATTAAATTATCAACATTCCAGTGCCCACAGAAAATGGAGTCAATTGTCATGGGGTGGGGTGGCGGGGTGGTGCCAGGATCGATAACTTATTCTTCTACCTTATGGCACAGACCAAGACTGAAAGTGTACTGTTCATCATGCTGTTCAATAACAAAGTAAGAAAGAACATACAAACATACAGTAATACAATAACATTTCAAATGCTAGTTCACCTCCTGAGGAAACTCAAGTCACTCGTGGGTATATACCCTTCCCCCTTCCCCCACCTGGGGGTGTAAACCAATGCAGCATGGACGATGCTGACCCCAAGCAGGTAGGAACTAGCTGGGGTGACGCCATGGGAGATCAAGTGAGAGAGGTAGGAGGCAGAGAGTGTAGGAGACATAAACAGAGAATAGAAACATCTGAAACATATAGAACTCTAACATTGATAACACAGTTAGTATTCAGTCATGCACAGTGAACCGCTCTAACCAACAGTAAGAATGGCTGAAGCAGAACATTAACAACAAATAGTGGACTATCCTTAAAGGCAAAGTCTACAGCACTCAGCCATGCCACAGCAAAAGCTTACTCTGTAATTGCTGCACGGTCCTTACCTGGTTTGAATTCGTCATTTACAGAATAAAAATAGAAAGCTAATGTAAACCCAACAAAGAATATAGACAGTTTCTGTAAGGCAGACATGCTGCTGCTCCGTAAGTGTTTATTCCCCTCAAAACTTTCGGCAAACTCAGATTGCACTTCCAGTGCCTTTGTCAGCAGCTAGACAGCCCTGGACTTTAACACTTCCAGTCTTTACATGCTATTCAACTTTCCACAGTAGTTGGGTGGTTCGCTGAAACATGAAAGCAGCATTAAAATTTAAACTATAGTTACTCCTGTATTTTTGAACTGGTCTTTCAGTGACTCATCATTTCATCTGTGCATGTCTTTATCATATTCCAAAATACAGTTTCTGTAATAGCAATGCTCGGTGTTTTTAAGGTATATAACACAACAACAACAAATTCCACATGAAACAAACAACTAAGCATGCAAGTTTTCTTATGAATCCAAGCACCACACCAGTTAGAACAACTTTCTTCAAAATCAAGCCACAACAAAATAAGACATCAACACAGACCAAGGTACATATCCACAGGATACTTGGAGCTGCAAAATTCTAAAGCCTACTTCAACACAGTAGGATTTAATATGTGGAAAAGGGGCCCCACGTGTGCCGTAACTCTTTCTGTTCCTGATAATGATTTGACAGCTGAGGAGTAGATGGGGTGGGGGGCAACCATGCCTGAATGTCAGACAGCAAAAGTAGGATGAGAGCAAGGGATACAGTTAATTAGGACAGGCCAGTTAACTAATTGCACGGTGTAGCCCTTTTATTTCAGGGTAGGCAAAGGATGGTTCAGACTTCAAAGGGAGCTATTAAGTGCTTTTCGATTAACTGTCAGAAAATAGTTAGTGAGGTGTTGGGCTGCAGTTTTTATGTTTGCTTGCACACATGTGCAAGAAAAATAGTGCGATGATCCAAAATGCAGTGCCGTACAGTTGAAAGAGAGAGCACCGCTTGAGTGAGCAGCACTGTCCCTCCCCACACAGACGCACACGCGCAGGCACACATATTGCATGCTTATGTGCTCCCCCCCCACGCACACACTGTATAGTCAACGGGGGTGCCCAATCCCACGTCGACACTACGCCCCCCCAAAAAGCTGTGCAGGTGCCTTGCTGGGAGCCCACCCCAGCGTGGCAAAACTGCTATAGCCGATGTGGGTGCCCAATCCCCATCGGCTCCTGCCCCCTCAAACAGCCTTTCCAGCTGCCACTCTGGGAGCCCACCCCAGCATGGCAAACATCCAGCGTCGTCTTAATAATAAAAAACCTGTAAACAAAAAACGGTCTCCTGAGTCTCCCTGCCCCACCCCACCCACCCACTGCACACCTGCCTCCCACACCCCCTCACCCCCATACCTACCTGTGGAATCCGGCGCGACGATCTTCGGTGGACCGGGAACACCTCTGCACTGTTCAAAGCTGACCATTAACTGAGGAAATGCTGGTAAGCTTTATAATGTGATACTTTTTTTCAGCTTTGCTGCATATCTCAGACATTTTTGGGAATTTTGGCACTAAATTTTCAACATGGGGTTTTTGGAACCCCTCCTCGTGAATTTTGTCACTGCCATGGCGTTAATCGGGCCCGAAGGGTGATTTTGTGGTCACTGCACAAAATCACCTTTTGGGACTGATTAATGAAACGACAGTGCCAGTGTTCATAAGGTGGGCTCTCAAAAAGCCCATGTTGTAAATTTGGTGAAAAAATTCCTAAAAATGACTGTTTTACGAACGTGCATTGCGCAGTTCCTACGCACTCTCATAAGTTTGCAAATTTTTACTATTTGTACTCCAGATTTTCAACATTGCCATTTTACCACACCTCCTAATGAGCAGTACAGCTGTCATTTTTCACATCTCGATGAAAATGTGTTTCCACGCATATAGTGCACAATGGAGCAGTCGGTGTGCGAAATCAATGTATGGGACACATTAAGAAAATCACAGTGACACTGTTCATGAGCAGAGGTCTTAAAATGGCTATGTTGTAAATTTGATTAAAAAATTCCTAAAAATGACTGTTTCACGAGCATGCGTTGTGCAGTTCCCACACATGCTCGTAAGTTCGTGAATTTTTAATATTTGCACTCCAGATTTTCAACATTGCCATTTTACCACACCTCCTTATGAGCAGTACAGTTGTCATTTTTCACATCTTGCAGAATATGTGTTTCCGCACATGTAGCGCACAATGACGCAGTCAGTGTGCGCAATCAATGTTTGGGACAGAGTAAGAAAATTACAATGGCACTGTTCATGAGCAGAGTTCCTAAAATGGCTATGTTGAAAATTGGTGAAACATTCCTAAAAATGACTGCTTTTAGAGGGCACGCTTGTGCAGTTCCTATGCGACGTTAAAAGCCTATGGAACACTTTTTAATATTTGCACACCAGGTTTCCACAATGCCATTTTTCCACACTTCCTTATGAGCAGTACAGCTGCCATTTTTCACATCTCACCCAAAATGTGTTTCCGCACATGTAGCGCACAATGGTGCAGTCGGTGTGCGAAAGCAATGTTTGGGACAGATTAAGAAAATCACAGTGACACTGGTCATGAGCAGAGGTCTTAAAATGGCTATGTTGAAAATTTGGAGACAAAAGTCCATAAAATGACTGTTTACGAGTGAGCATTGTGCAGTTTCCATGCACCCTCGTAAGTTCATGAATTTGTAATATTTTCAGTCCAGATTTTCACCAGTGGCATTTTTCCACACTTCCTTATGAACAGTACAGCTGTCATTTTTCACAACATGGCCGAAATGTGTTTTCACACTTTCAGCACAGAAATGCGTGGTCGCTCTGGGAAATCATTGTTCAGGACAGATAAAGAACATCACAGTGACACTGTTCATGATCGGAGGTTCCAAAATGCCTGTGTTGACAATCTGCTGTAAAAAAATCCCCAAACTAATTACATTATGGGTGTGCATTGCACAGTTTCTACAAATGCTCGTGACTTCACCAGTTTTTTTAATATGTTCACTGCAGATTTTCAACAGTGCCATTTTTTACACCTCCCCATGAACAGTACAGCTGTCATTTTTTACATCCTGTTTGGAATGTGTTTTTGCACCTGTGGTGACAAATGCTGCAGTCGCTGTGCAAAAGCAGCTTTCGACTAACAAACTGATATTGCCACTGTTCATGAGGCGAGGGTCACAAAAAAAACATGTTGAAAATTTGGAGTGAAAATATCAACGAATGCCTGAGGTGTTAGGGTTTCCGATCATAACGCCCCACCCTGTAGAGAATGACAGGCATCAGGGCTGTGACTTGGGATTGTTGCCTGCAATGCTCATACCATTTCACCCCCCCCCCACACCCTGCAGCCACTGAGAGGCATTGAGGTCTGCCTTGGACTCTTCGGCCCCAAAGTTTACCCCATTCTCCTATACCGCACCCATCTCATCGTATTTCCTGATGGAATGGGGTGCGCATAAGGGCCAAAGACCCCAAGGCACACCGTGACACTTGTCGATGTCTGCAGGGTAGGGTGTGGTGAAATGGCATGGCCGTTATGCCTGACAACCCAGAGGCACACCCCAATGCCTGTCAGTCTCTGTAGGGTGCTGGTGGGGTTGGCTTCAGTTCAATACTTCACTGCCCATCCTATTATGCAGCTCTGTAACTCCTACACTACCAATGCCAATGCCAGCAAGCAAGCATTCGGCATTGATAAATGTTTTTTTTTTTTGTCCTGATCAGTACTGGCTGGTACAAACAGCAGTTAACTAGGTGTATATGGCTATGAGGAGTGAGGGGTCAATCACTCCTCTCAAAACAAAGCAAGGGGACAGAGCTCCCTTGAGCCCCCACCCCCAGGACTACACCTTTGCGTACACAACAAGGCATGTTGCCATCTCAGGGATGTGATGCCATCATACAGACCTCTCGGGCTTCGGTCTCGAGGTCTGTATGACATCATCACATCCCCTTGATGGCAACGTAGCCTTGTTGTGTATGGGCAACCATACATTATTCTATATATGGTGTATAGTACAGCATTGTTCTGTATAGAATTCCATCCCTTTCAAAATGCTGTTGTACTACAGTTCAAAGGTCATGGAATGTTGTTGTCCTCTCCTGAGGTGCAGCAGCATTTTTAAACCTCTACAGACTGTACACCTAAGTTTCAATCTGAAAGCCAAAGAAGGGCCACTCACAAATTTCACATAATACTGTACACTATAAAAATGCCGAATGACCAGCTTTATGCAGAACCAGGGTGTTCTGCAGCCTTGGGGTTCTGATTCCCATGGACCTATAGAGCTTCACTCCTGAGGTCAGCAGCAATCAGACTCCCTCTGTGGCAGAACACACTTGTGCATAGTTGCACATCTGGTATTCTCTATATTTTGACCAGGGTCGGACTGGCCTGGCCATATACCCAGAAATTTCTGGGTGGGCCACCCTCATGTCTATGCACATGTACACTGTACATGCATGGGGGGGGCAACAAGTTCTTTCTGATTGAGTTTGAGTGAGACGTGTCCCTTTCTAGGCTCACACTGCTGACTCTGCCACCCACTGAGTCAGTCTCTCTCTCTCTTCTCTCTCTCTCTCTCTCTCTCTCTCGCTCTCCTCTTGAATGCGCACCACCAACCCATCTGCAGTTTGGCAGACAGCAATGATTACCTTGGCAGGCGACAAGTTTATTTATTAGAGTCAGTCAGTCTCACTCTCAGCCAGACAGCACAGTGTCCATGGGGGCTGGGTTCCATTTGTCTTGCCTACCCAACCAGCAGCATGATATGGACAAGCGGTGTAGTTTGTGTGGTGGGAAGGAAGATCGATCAACCAATCATATCTTTATTTGTCCAGGCAAACATCGCTGAGTAAGCTCATTTACAAGATGGACCTGGTTAAGTCCAGATTATAGTACAAACAGCTATATTTACAATGTGAATAAAACATAATAGAAATGCAAATCAAAACACAAATAACGTACATAAGAGTTTGTTAGAGATCATCAGTAAGACACAGTGAACAGTATAAAATAGTGGGAACCAGCTAGACCACAGAGATTCAGAGATGGATATTATCACAGGAATTTCCTTAAAAACACAAGCAAGTTCTGGGTATTGCTAACATAACAGTCAGACAAAATAAGCAATAACAGCTTTTTTCTTCACACAGTTCACAAAAAGAAAAATAACAGGTATGGTTAGGTCTGAAGGGAACAAACAGCCTGCCGGGCACTGTCAACGGCAGCCCCAGGGAGCGCTTACATCCGGACTGGGGGGGGCGGCTGTTCCACAACTTACTAGTGGAAGGTGTGAGATAGGTACTGAGGTGACTGCTGGGGCAGCACCCACCACACTTATTTTCCAGGTCTATGGTGCTAGCACTGGCTGTCCATGTCCAATGGACCATCGGGCCACTGGGAAGGTTGCACAGGAGGGTAGGTGATGAATATGTTTTGGCGCCTATGGCTAATCTCAGACAAGGGCTTCAAAAAGGAGCATAATCACTCATGCTCCCAATATTTGCACTCTGAGCAGTAAAGAGAAGGATCCCATCGGTCAGGTATAGAAGTGTTTACAGCTATTTTGGCAAAGTACAGCCAGACCATCCAATTTTGCAAGAATTGGAAGGATCGCAAAAGTAGACTGTAGAAGCTAATCGGAAACAAGGGTCGGAAAGTGCTCGCAAACCAATTGGTTTGCAGCTTTAGTGGTGCTTTGCTAAAGAAGAATCTGGATAAATGGTTTTGGATGGTGGCTTGTGAAGGTGCCGACTGCCTGTGAGCTAGGGATTCTATGCCTAAGGTGCAGTTACTCCCTGTAAGACTTGCCTATGTCTGGGAAGAGGAGTACAGGGACCAGAAAGTAATAAATACGTCAGGGTTAGTAAAACATACAAGAATTAAGATGGGGTAAAGTCATTCATGGATATGGCTAGACTTGGGGGAGCAAGCTAACAGCGGTTAGTGATTAGGAGCCAGGGAAACAGTTGCATGACTTACACTCATTTCGAGCATATAATGACTTGAAAGCATTAATACTTCAGAGGCAGCTTAATTTCAGCCATTTTTGCATTTTGTTCTACAAGGACGGCAATGTAAAACTAATGGCAATTCTGCCATAGCGGATGGAAGTCTTAGGAATGCAAAGGGAGATATAGGAGGCACTTCTTAAGCCATACAGTCCCAGCTCACTTAGGGAAGATATTCTGTTATATAATGTGGAAGCCTTTTCATGATGGCTCTGTAGGTCCAAAGGACTGCGTTTGTTTCATGCCTGAACGTAAGCGAGGACCATGCTACAGCTTTGTACAATAAGCAGTGATGGGTGGAGATGGGGAGACTGGTAATAAACCTGATGGCCCTATGATAAAGCATATCCAACTTGATAAGTGAGGCTTTGGGACAGTGACTATATAGGAAACCTCCATTGTCAATCAGAGAAAGAAAAGTAGTTTGGACTAGTCGCAGTTCAGCATCACGAGTGAGGAGCTGGCTAATTCTATAGAATATTCCCAACCTCTGCCTTAACTTCTTTGCCAGGTCTTCAACATGCTAAGAAAATTAGAGGTTCTAGTCTAACCACCCTTCTAAGTATTTAAACTTTGGGATAAATGCCAATTTCTCTACCAGAACTGTGAAAATATGTGGCAGTGTTCCAGAGCTGGCAGGGTTTGTCACACGGCTATAGGGTGAGAACAGCATTGCCTTTGTCGTTTTTGCATTCAAAAGAAGTCTTTGTGGAGGAGCTGGTTCTGAAGCAGGTCAAATTCTTCCTGCAGGTCTGCACAGGCAGCTTCAGCAGTCGATCGACTTATGTATATTACTGTGTCATCAGCAAACAGGTGTATTTTCACCTTGTTGATACCCACATCAATATTTTTGACATAGACAGTGAAGAGCAGCAGGCCAAGTATGGATCCTTGTGGCACTTCTCTCAGAAGAGGTCACAAACTGACCAACGGCGATGACATGCCATTGCCAACCAATAGTAGCCTCATGATTTCAGCTTCTCCTGTCCTGGGCCCCAGACTACATTTGCCATTGTGAAATGGGGTAGATTACAACATTGGGAAGGGGGCTGGGTGGCAGTAGTCTAGGGCACAGGACAGGAGAGAGAGAGAGAGAGGCCATGGGCTACAATGGGTTGACAATGGCATGTCATCGCTGTTGGTCAGTCTGTGACATGGCAGGGCATGGGCACTTCCAAAACTGTCCCAAGAGTAGGGACTAATCTCTTCCTTATACTCTTAGAGCCTGGATGGATGTCAGTCACTGAGCTGCTGAGAGGTCAACAGTGGTCAGAATCTAAGCAGTAGTGTGTGGCTGTGAGCAGATTTCATCCCAGCCTTGCAGGCTCTCCCAAAAACTCCAAGATGGTAGTGAGTTAATTACATTTATTCTGGAGTGGGAATAGAAAGGGAAAATGAGATTCGGGCATGGGGTCATAATGTCGCAAGACATTATGCTGCAGCAATATACCGCACTGCCAATACAGTGCAATATATTGCCAGTGGCATAAGTCTTTGTTTTTTGGGAGGGCTCCTCCCCCCGCACCCCCCCATTATGGGGGTCTGAGCCCCCTGAACCCCCCTAACTAAAATAACTAACTCTGGGGTGGGGGGGAATTTAACACCTAAATTCGCACAAAGTGAGAAAAATAAAAATTTTCCATGCATCACAGCAGCTGCTTGCCAGTCTCTCATCCCAGCAGGATTCTTATCCTGTACTTGGGAAGAGTGAGAGGGTGCACTACCATGCATACATCACTTTGTGGTTTTGCACCCTCTCGCTCTTCCCTACCACGCTGTTCCTGTTACGTGGTAATCTTGTGCGCGCTGTAAAGTGTGTGACATATTGACCTGGTAGGTAGGATTCTGGACAGATGGGAGGATGGTGCCAGTGGGCATGACCTGGTGGTGGCAATGGCATGGCATGTGAGTCAACGTCTAGTGGCCAGCATGAACCGCCTTGCAGGTGCTTCTTTTTTTTATCCTAATTTTTATTGTGAAGGCACAGTGAGGTAACAAACTCCGATGTGAACCAAATATTACAACTCGCAATGCTGCCTAAGTTTAGCAGAAAGAAAAATATCAATAGTAATTAGACACAGCTAATCAACCAGGGTGATTAGATCAGCCTAAATACTATTGATGGTTTTCTTCCCGCTAAGCTTAGGCAGCACTTAGAGTTGTAACGTTTGGTTCATATCAGAGTTTAATGAGCCTTGAGAGAAGCCCAGCAGCCACAAGTAATATATTTATTTTGTGACTGCCGGGCACCAAGCTGGGGTGTTCCTCCTCCTCTTTTGTGCTGCTGCTTGTTGCGGGAGGCGGTGCAGTAGTAGCAAGCGGCAGCAGGATGACTGAGGATGCGAGCTTGGGGAGCTTGTTCTCTCACACTCAGCTCTGGCCACTTTGTTGACTTCTTGGTCCCCTGCAAGTACACAGATATTAATGGTTGCAACTGTGCATACTGTGACTGCTCCTCTCTTCCCTCTCACTTGCCAATTCTGTGCTGCTTCAAAACTGCCTCTTCAAAATAATAAAGTATCTGCCCTTTTACAGCTGTTTGGAATGAGTGCAGAAATTAACCTACTTTGCTCATGCTTGGAGATTATTACCAGTCATGTTCCAATATGGGAAACATGCCTCAGTTGCATCCACAAAACACCAATTTTTGTTGACACAAAATGTCTGTTTTATTTGTAACACGACCCTTTATCTCAGTTGCACCCCATCAGTTGAAACTAGTGCAGGAAAACAATGAAGAAAGAATGTCCATGTAATTTTAGTCCTAACTACAGCAAGTATAATCAGAGGCCTTCAGAACCTCAGGATAAGAACAAGTGGCACTAGGTAAATAGACAGCATTTACAATGCAAATCAGGTTAGGTCTTATAAAGACCCCTGCTTACAATCTCTCATCTGATAGTTACATGGTCTGAAGCTTTCCCCAGGCAGCTAAAACTGCATCCAGCTAGTACTAAATCTCAAAGAAATCAAGCAGTATATTTATGACTGTTGAATCTAGCTGGGAGTGTGCTCACATTTGTTTTTAGTGGCTGAAAACAAAAAGACCTTGGAGTAATAATAGATCAGTTTTTCAACTTGAACTTTGAACATACTGTGCAGAGATTCCTGAATGAGCAGCACCTGTTTTCTGCTCTCACCCTTTAAGCCCTGTGTATTAAATATTAGAACCCTATGCACTATGTCCAGTTCATTTGTGTAAGCTGTAACATGGCAAAGTTAAGGACCCTGAAAAGAGCACGCTGGATTGGATGAAACAGATCAGCTGGTATAGTTTGGACCGGGGATTAATCCAGCAGTAATGCCGTCTCCAAACTGAAATACCAGCACTATCCACAGAAAATAAAAGCAGCACCAGCAAAAGGGCCGCAGGTATGAGAGGGGCACATCCTGTCTTGGGTACCTAGTGAGGCGCAAGCCCGTGACTGTCAGACATGGCAGAGACCCGGAAGGGAGAGAGAAGTGAAAAGGCAATGATACCAGGGTATCCCAGAGCAACCGCAGAGATGCACCAATTGGAGAGGCACAGAAGTCATGACGCACAGCATGACATAGGAGAGTACAGCAAGATGGGACCGGCAGGACACAAACAGGTGGTGCCGAGGGACTGAGACATGTGTGCACCATTCAAAAGTTCACGGGAGACTGACTTAGAAGTACAGCAGTGGCAGAGTGACAGCGGAGGTCTGTGAAAATATGGCCAGGCCCCCACAAACCGAGCAGAAGAAGTAGTGAGAAAAGCACCAGAACCGGGAGCACACCACATCGGATGTATGTGAGAGTAACACAGAGGGTAGGGACATAACATGCAAATCCCTATGTGAAGGAAAGAAATGGCACTTGAAATCAGCAATGCGTGGACCTCCTACACACGGCAGCATAATAATAGCAGCGTAGATGTGCAAATAAACAATGTAAAGATGTTGAAGGCACAGTTGTGCATATGTAGGAATAGAACTGTTTTCACTGCATCATGATGTAAATTGATGAGTCTGACAGTTTCAAACAGTGCAGCACAAATCTCAAAGAAGCAGAAAGTCTGGGTGTCTTTATCTTCTTCACAGTATTGCACACACAAATCATAGTAACTCTCAAATCATGCATACCATATTATAAGCTCATTAAGCCACTCCAAAGGTGGCATCTAATGGGATTAATGCATGGTTGGGCTGTTGTATGCCCTCGGCCTGCAGCCTCGGGCCACAACTCTCCCAGCCATGCATTAATCCACCATTAGATGCCACCTTCGTTGTGGCTTAATGCTTACACAAACCCCCATTTAATATTATAAATGAAATAGAATATGTTTGTCTTGCAGCTTTTTATGCTTAAGTGACCCTTTCTGTATGAAAGAGCATTTGCAAATTAAAGAAAATATTTCCTGAAATGTTACATCTTTTTCTCGCTACACCCTGTTATCTCACAAGAACTGTTTTCAGAAAGGTAACGCATAGGGAAAGCATAGGTCTCAGCCTCCAGAGGTGCCTTGCTGGGGTGTTGAGCTTAACCATTGATTTTGTTTTAAAGGGGAACTCTCAGCTCCCCTGCAGCAATGGTGTGGGACTGTGAGGTTCTGATTTAACAAAAACACAATGTAAGTAAGTAAGTAAAAATGTATTTCTATAAGGCACCCTTCCCAAGCTCAGGGCGCCTTTACAAAATTCCACATACAGCATTAAAATCTACAGTATTTAAATAGCATTTTATCCATAGTAGAATTTACATTTCTGAAAATGCTTGATTAAATAAAAAAAGTCTTAAGAGCTTTTTTAAACCCCTCCACAGTCAGGCTATTACGTATCTGGCAAGGTAAAGAATTCCACGGGGTAGGAGCCGTAAAGACAAATGTTCTTCCACCAGATGTTTTTAAGGTTACCCTGGGAATCTTTAACAATCCCTTGCCAGAGGATTGGAGGGAGCGGAATGGGCAGTAAGAAGTCAGGAGTTCTTTCAGGTAGTGGGGTCCCAGACCATGTAGGGCCTTATAGGTCAATAAAGTGACCTTGAAAGTGATCTGCCACTGTACAGGCAGCCAGTGCAACTCACGCAGCACAGGTGTATAATGGTTGGATCTCGGGCTTCCAGTCAACTACCTAGCTGCCGCATTTTGCACCAGCTGCAAGTGGCAGATATCCCACTCCTGGCAGCCCTAGATAAAGGGCACTGCAGTAATTAAGATGACTGGCAACTAAGGCGTGGACCAGGGAAGGAAGATCCTCTGATGGAACCAAGTGTTTCACCTGTGCTATATTCCTTAGATGGAAAAAGGATGATTTGACTACAGCTGACACCTGTGCCCTCAGGGTCAAGCCCTCATCAAACATATCACCAAGGTTACACACCTGACCAGAAGCCATAAGTGGGTTCCCCCCCCAGAAATAAGCCTGAGGGTTTTCCTGCCCATGGACTTGACATCCTCACCCCCGGTTCCACCACCAATACTTTTCTTTTTCCTGGGTTCAACTTCAGCCAGTTGGTACTCATCCAGTTCTGCATCTTCAAGAGGCAGTTGTTACACAATGCACTTGACTCAGACTCCTGCCCGGGCACAAAAGACATGTAGAGTTGAGAATCATTGGCATAGCAATGAATATTCAACTCATACTGTCTTATAATGTCTCCCAATAGAAGCATATACACTGCAAATAACATAGGGAACAACACCAAACCTTATGGCACCCCACTGTGCAGGCAGTGAGAGGTTGAGGAATAAATCCCTGACACTAGTCTCTGAGTCCTACCCTGCAGGAAAGATTGAAACCAACTGTGGACCACCCCCCTTCGTCCACAAAGAAAACACAGGCGTTCGAGCAGCACCCCATGATCTACGGTGTCAAATGCTGCTGAGAGATCAACAAGAACCAAAATAGAATAAGTTCTCTGAACTCTTGCTATCAGGGGATCATTCAGTACTCATATAAGAGCTGTCTCAGTACTATACCATTTCCTGAAGCCAGACTGAAGAGGGTCATAGATACTGTGGCTGGTTAAATGATCTTCCAGCTGCAAAGCGACCACCTTCTTGATAACCTTCCCCAAAAAGGGGAGGTTCGAAACCATTCTGTAGTTATCTGGGCAGTCGGGATTAAGAGAGGGCTTTTTCAGAAGGGGGTGCACTACTGCCTCCTTTAAGGGATGTGGAAAGATCTCTCTCTCCAATGATGCCACCACCATCCCAGTAAGGATCGGGCCAAAAATCTCTACACATGCCACAAATAGGTGAGTAGGGCCTGGATCCAAACTACAGTAGGTTGGATGCAAAGTCTGGATAATCCTCACTATATCTATGACTGCCGGTTGCCTAAAGGTGAACCAAGTTGGTTGGGTATTAGTGCCCCTCGGTTGATCACTGCAAGACCTAATGAGGAGGCGCTGGCTGATCTCATCCCTGATAGTGGACGCCTAATCAGTGAAGAACATCACATACTCCTCACACTGTAACTGTGACAAAGCTCGACTGGCTTGAAGACAGACTGGATTGCACAGTCTGTCCACAGTCCGGAAGAGTTGGGCCAGTGTATTCTTCACTGTAGCAATTTTCCTGGACAGGAACTCTGCCTTCTTATGGGAAATTGCTAACTGATAGATCTTATAATGATCCAACAGTCTAAGCCTGTCCATCTTCAGGTGAGTTTTCCACCAGCATCTCTCCAATCTTCAGCCTTGTCTCTTCAACCCACGGATATCCCAGGTAAACCATGGTCCCCCTGGGTGGAGAATAGAGGGACGAACACGGAATGGAACAATGACATCCAGGGCCCTCACAACTGCCCTATTATAGGCCAGCACTAAGGACCCTGGGTCAGTGCTAGCCATTGGCAATCCCAAGAAGTCCAGCCCCATCATTAGGCCTTCTGAGGTAACTCCTCCCAAAGGACAGACCTGTACTATCTCCTTAGGGGCAGGCCTCTTCCGGGGGGCTGTGAAACTGAACCTCAGGGCATGATGGTCAGACCAACTGATAGGCTCCACCACCACACCAGAGACTTCCATCCCCGGATGGAATATCAAGTCCAATGAGTGTTCCCCGGTGAGTTGCAGAGGTAACAACCCATGTCAGGCCCAATGAATCCATCAATTGGAGGAGGTTTTGTCTAAAAAAGCATGAGTTCACCATCGACTCAGGCATTGAAATCTCCCAGAATTGACCATCGAGGGGACTCCAATACCCTCTCGGTGATGAAGTCCTCAACTTCCCCTAGGAATTCACTCCCATCACCTGGTGGACGATAAATGACAAGTATCCTGAAGCCTGCACCTGCACCCACAATACACTCAAAGGAATTGGTACATCCAACTGGCACCTCCTTTAGGTACAGTTCCTGTCTAAAATAGACTGCAACTCCCCCTTTCTTATGGTCCACTCTCAGGTGATGAATCACTGAGAACCCGTCCGGAACCATGGACCCCAAAATGGGGCCCACATTTTCATCAAGCCAGGTCTTGGTGATGCAAGCCAAGTCCACAGATGGAACAGGGTCCGCCACCAATGCGGTCTTGTTTCTGATAGACCTAGCATTGCTTAACACAGCCCGAAAGGGACGGGACTCCAAGGATGACTCCACCTCCTGCCTGACCAAGTCAGTGCTCTTGGGTATGGGTACAAGGCATGGTGGACCTTGCTCCTGTATCCGTTTCACCCCAGGGTGCCTCCTGGTTCTGACTAGCCCTATCTTCTCACTCCTTTCCCATCCCCCACAAGAGTTTCAGGATCTCCTATTCCCTGCACTCCTTCATCTCACAATGCCGAATGCTCAGCATTTCCTATAAACTTCCAAAGGCAGTGAAGGACATTCAAATGGTCGGAGATCCTTCAGTCTTGAGGGGGAGTACCGCCTGACTGTGTTTTTACCAGCCCAACATATATTCAGACTCTGAAATACTGCTAAGTCATTAAAAAACCCCACCAAGTCAACACTTTTATTTACCCCTTATGAACCCCCCTCTTAATAAAGACCACCCCACTCCCCACTTTAATATTTAAATCAAAAACCTAATACTAAATGAACATCTATTAACAAATTTATAAATAAACAAAACAAAACAAGACTGAACCACTCTCAGATGACAACTCATCCACTCTTTCTCACAGAATGAGGGAAAAGAGGGAAGGTCTACAAATCTCACACACTGTCTCTCACACAGAAAGGGAAAACAATATAAAATACAAAACTACAAAATAAATACTTATTCAAACCAAAATAAAAATAAAAAAAATGAAAAATTAAATCAACAAACGCCTCAGTTCATTTGTCAGTCCTAGTCAAGCCAGTATTTCTTCAAAAAAATAGTCAACTTTAAAACTCGTTTTATCCAAGGAATAGGAATCAGGAGAATTATACCCAGGGCTCACATCTCAGGGAGCCATGAATGCCATTCAATCTCTCCTGTGTAATACAGTATTGGTGGGCAGAGAGTTGCTGGATCAACCAACACTACTTTTAATAAGTGAATAAAAAAAATATTGCATTTTGCTAAATTGGGATCATGTGTTCCCTCAGTATTGCTGCAGGGAAGGGGAGCCAAGTTAATTGCTCACAGCATTTCTGCAGGGTAGCTGAGAGTTCACCATAAATCAATGAGACTGAAACCTCTGAAATAGTCAATTATTATAACTTTAAAACTAGTAATGGGATAGCTTTCTTCCAAATAGAATACATGCTCTTATAGTTGAAATGTGGGGCAAGAGTATGCCAGGGCATTCCTTTGTTGGTAAAATTCAAACCACAGTTTGTACACTAGGGCATACTGTGGTTGGTACCCGGGCCCCTGTGGCCCATTTCCAGGTGGGCCCTTAGCGATTCAAAACCAGGGTCAGACTGAGTAGGAAAGACTAGCACCAGTGTGCATCTGCAAGAAACTGGAGAACAGATTCGGTTTTCTCGCAGATGCACTATAGAGCTAATGAGAGAAATTTCAGTGCTGTTTATTAATGCTTTTTTCTGCTTTTTCCCAGTACAGTAGCTATAATGGGACAGTGGTTGGGTTTTACTCAGTTATAACTGCACTGGAGATTTAATTAATGACTCAGCCTATGGCCTTCGTATTTATTCACTTGGGGCTGGTGATTACCTTGCAAATCCTGGTGACTGTCTCTAACAAAAAAGGGAGATACCAAACACAAACTACAAGGAAAAGAAAACTGAAAACAGAGCAATTCATAACAATGCGTACCACAAGCTCTCTAGGTTGCACTGGCTATTACAATGTAAAAAATTTAAATGGAGCCAGGGTCAAGCTTACTGACACTTGAAAAACAGTTTCAGAATGTAAGCTACTGTTTTGTCATTACATATAGGGTAATTGTGGAGCTATAACATCGCCATGGCAATGCAGTCCCTGCATTGTTATAGTTGATGTACTCAGACGCCCACGCTCAAGTGAGTCATGCGTGCCTTCTTGTGTCAAGTTGCCATTTGAGCTAGGGCCTCCATATCATCTTGCCTGTGTTCAGTATTCCTGGTAACTGTAAGCAAGCTTGTTTGTTGCCCTCCTTTAGTAAACCTGGCTACTTCTTGCTGTAATTTCTGTGGCATTGTTCTTACAATTAATTCACTAACTAACTAAATAATGTGCATGTGTATTTGTGTGTAAAAGAGATTTGTGTATTTTGTACAGTCTAAATGTTGCAGTTTCTGTATTCGAAATGTATAACTTTGTTGTTTCAATTAAAAAGCCGTTACCTATAGTTTCTACCCCTTCCTGCCTCCCTCCCTCCTCTAGGTCACATCTGTAAACAAGACTGATTTGTGCTATCTGGTAAAATAATACATATATACATGCATGCATGCATACATACATACTGTACATACATACTGTATAACCATACATATATTAAATAAAATTAATTAATTCAGTGTTGATCACAATAACTGGTGCGATGATTATCAAATTCGGGGACCTGCAGTCTGTACCAGCTGATATATAGTTTTTGTTTAATTTTCATTTTGTACACCTTTTCTCATTTTTGGTTCAACTTCAATGTAGGCAGGCTTGGTGGGAGAAAAAGAACATGGGGTATCGGCACGATATGGCAAATTTATGGAACTTTTTCACAGCTTGCACAAATCTTAACAAAATCCTACTTACTAGACATAAACACTAGATGTCAGTATAGTCAACATTATCAAGGCAACTACCAGCTAAAGAAACTATAGGATGAACAAAGTCAGTGATTTGATGCCTTTTATTGAACCAACAAGGAAATTTCAGAACAGAAGCTTTCAGGCTACACAGGGCCCTTTTTCCAGTATAATAGTTTCTACAGAAAATGAGCTTCATTCAGTGCATAGTGCAATCTATTGATATTTATTTGCTTTTGGTAACCAGGTAAGTGCACTAGGCATAGCAATGCCTATTTTCAGGCATGACCCAGCAGGGTACAAATAACAAACAGTTTGAAGCAGTACAACAATTGGTAATACAGAGGGTACAGGTACAAATACAATTACTAGTGAGATAGAAATACAGTTGGGTCAAAAGCAGGAGATATGCAAGTGCGAGTTCAGCAATATTCAGGATACAAAATATGAGCGATAGCATTACAAACATTTTACAAAATACAGTAAAAGTGCATTTAAACACTGCCTTAAGTAGGAAACATAATAGTCAAATATTCACTAAAATACCAGAAACAGCTTAATATGGTTCAATTTCAGTTGTTTACCATCTGTATTTCCCCTCCCCCAGTCACCCCTGAAAAAGGGACTTCTAGGCCTAGTGGGCTTACTGGGTCAACACAATTCAACAAAACAAAACAACAAATATCAGCTGATATACATAAGGAAGAGTTGCAGATCTAAAGACAGGATGGCTTTAGGAGGTGTTTACCTCTTTTGAAATGTAATGAAGCCAGGATATTGAGTCAGAAAAAATGGTGATGGTGGGGGAGGGCATGGGTGGGCAAGAGAGAGAATAAAAGGTATGTATGTATAGATCTATGATGCATAAACATACATCCACATAAGAATATAGTATATAAAAAGTCTGATCAAATATATAAATGAAACCATATAAGGCACACTAAGAATATATTAAATATGAGATAATGCTGGCTTGGTGGCACAGAGGGCTGAGGCGCTGTCGGTGCCTTACCACTTACCATGCTGGTGATTGGAGTTTGGGAATGAGTGCTGATCACTGGTGGTTGGTGGTGGGGGGAATGGCCAAGAGGGGATCAAGAAGCTACCTAGCAGCTCTCCTATCTTTGACTGGGGTGGTGTGCCTTCCTAGCACTTGGTTGCCATGAGGTGAAGGCCTGGTGGCAGCACCAGCATATAGGAGGAAGATTTAGATTGGGGGTGGAAGAAGCCACAGTTCTGTAACACATGTGAGCCTCTACATGCATGCATGCATCCTCTGTGCTGCCATGGCTTTGGGAACTGGAGGGAGAAAAGGTGGAAAAACAAAGCAAACTGGGCTCCAGTGGGCCCTGCCCATATGCCTGGACCCGTCCTTCCACTCTGGCTGGTGGGGCAGTTCTGAATGTGTGTGCTCCAGGGGTGGGAATACCTTCCCTGCCCTGGCCCCCACTGCACTGGGGGGCATAGGGAATCTGATCCCTGTTGTGGGGGTAGTATAGGGATGGTGTTGTGTGTCCATTGCCAGCTGTTATACACCTTCCAGAGTAAACCTGGGAATCCAGGGAGACCTATACTATCTGGTAATGGTTCTGTGACAGAAGGGATCTCTTGCTTTATGGAAACTATCTTAAAATTGCTTGTTATAAAAAAAGGCGGCTATATTCAGTACACTGCACACTTCTTGTGTAAACATACTGCCCTTAGAGATTTATTGCCTAATACCATCCTAGTCACAATGGAAGGGAAATCCCATATTAATATCCATAGTACTGAAGGAATTTCACCCAGTCTTAAATACCTACAAGAGAAAGGACAGCACAGTGACATTCACCCAAAATTCATTGCCAAACTTGTTACATTCCTTCCTCTGACACACAACAATTTCAGTTTCAACAGCAAACATGATATTAAAACTATGGGGATAGCAAATGGACACCAAGATCACTCTGCAATATGCCAACCTTTTCATTGCCAGTTTGGGAGAGGATTTCCTGGAATAATGCAAAATCAAACCACTTGTATACTTTAGATACATTGATGGTATATTTATAATTTGGACAGAAGGTATTCATGCACTGAAAGAAGTTTATCAAGAACTTATCCTCCATGCATCCATTAAACTTTCCCTGGAGTACTCTGACATCAGCATGTTACTTTGACAGCACAATTACTATCAAAGATGGAACTTTACAAACTGTAACTACAGAAAACCAACAGACTGACATAGATACCTACAAAAAAACAGCAGTCACCCTAGGCACACTAAAAAATCTGTAATGTACAGCCAAGCAGTTCAGTATCACCAAATCTGTCCCAGTGTGGACAGAGATAAACACTGTGTCTCATTGAAAAAAAAAAAAATTACTTGGACAGGTACACTCCTCTAGAGAAATTGACAGAGCTGTAGAATGTGCTATGCTTACACTAAGACAACTTCTACAATATAAAGGAAAGACCACTACTGTGGATACAACCCAGATCTGGAACACCTACAAAAAATATTAAAGCTCTACAATCAATATTCAGTGAGGATGACACCTTGAAATGTATTTTTCAGGAACCACATTTACTGTCTTTCAAACAACCACTAGGAAGCACTAAACTCTGCAATATTCCTAAATGTAAAACATATGAGCACATTTCAACCTCATACCTTGTCAACACCGCCCTCACCCAGAGAACAAGCAATACAAGATAAAGGGGAGTTATACGTGGATCCCAGAATGATGTCTATTACATCCAGTGCAAGAAGTGTCCATATATAAGATATGAGAGGGAGCCAAGTAACACCCTCAAACCCAGATGAATTCATAAAGGCTAGAGGTGGGCGAAGGCAATGATTTCCACCTTGGTGGAACTTCTGCGAAGTATACAACTTTTGCCCGAAGTTTCTGAACTTCTACCTGTGGCAGACTGGAAATGTTTTGACTGTGTTTAGGTGAATTTTCGCCCTCTCCCACTTTTAAGATACTTTCCCTGGTGTGCAGTGATCCTCTCCCCACCCAACGCCTGAAATATATTCCCTAGTGGCAAGTGCCCCCCTCCCCCATGGTTGCGATCATCACCCATTGCCCAATAAACAATAATTCCCTCCCTTGTGACTAGCGGTGCCTTCCCTGTCTTTCACTGAAGTTGCACCAGTGAAAGTTTTTTTGCACACCTCTAATACTGTACAGGCACACCACAAAGGAGAAAAAGACTGAAACACCAGGAATAGCATTTCTGTCAGTCTGATCACTCCATATCTGACCTCTCTATCCTTGTTTTCAAAGGACACTTCAAAAATACACAAGAAAGGTGAGCTTCTGAGCACAAACTTTCATCTTCTGGATACTTAAAATAATGGACTGAACATAAACCTCAGTTTCATGAGAAAAGTTTAACTGACATCTACATTTTTTTTGTTCTGGTGAATATGTGTTCCCGCTTTATATACAGTAATTATATACATTATCTCTTTAATTTAATATATTTTTAGGGGCCTTATACCTTAAGGGGTGTTTATTTATATCTTTTCTCATACTTCTTATCTAGTGTATTTTTATGTGTGTGTGTATGTTGATGCATCATAGATATATATATTTTATTCTCTCCTCCAGCAACTATTCCTCCGACCCCAGTATCCTGGCTTCATTACTTTCCAAAGGATTCACTTTTAACACCATCTAAAGCCATCCTGTCTTAAAGCAATGGTACAATGAAAATGTTTTTTTTTCCAAAAGGCGAGTCTCAGCTACAGTTAATAAAAATATTAGCATACCTGTCAAATCCACTTTTCTAGGTACTTTCTGTGCTGCACGACATTTTTTTTTGTATTTATTTTCTTGATCCTGTTACCAGGTTTACAACTGTATTCTTAAGCCAAGTGTGGTGGCCATCTTTTTTTCTTGAGAAAAAAACACAGAATTAAAACATTTATAAAATACTCAAATTTTGGTGGAACAAGAAAATGTTACCATCAAATGAAACTGGAAGGAGGCTGGAATCTTTTATAGTGAAAAAATCTTAGGGTCAAATGTTTTTCCCATTTTCCTTGCAGTGTTGCTTTAAGATCTACAACTCTTTCTTAGGTACATTAATTGATATCAGTAGATTGCACTGTCTGCTGAATAAAAGCTTGCTTTCTGTAAAAATTGTTATACCTGAAGAGAGGCACTATGCAGCCTGAAAGCTTATATACTGAAAATCTCTTGTTGGTCCAATACAAGGTATCGGATCACCCACTTTGTTCATTGTTCTGTACGAGGACTGGTATGGTTACAAACAATTCTCTGTGTTACTATACTGTAGGTAATGACATTGTGCGCTGCACATACAGCAGAGTCATTATAAAGATATAATGCCCTGGGCTGAGCATTGCCCACCATGCACATGTAAGGCCATGGTCCTTCCCCATGTCTAGAGGCATATGATGGTACTTCTCATCTAGGGAAGGTTTGCTTACACTAGAAACTGCACCTCAATTGACCACCACAGGCCTGGGAAACAGGGACTTCAGCAACCACAGGGGTAACAATAACAATTAGACTACACTCAAACTGGAGTATCCATACTGGAAGCTGGGGTCAAACAGGTCGGTAACAATTTAGTCACTAGATGGTACTTATTCTTCCAAGAGCATCTCCCCTTTACCAGCCAGTTGTGTTGCCTGCTCTGCTACGTAATAAACTTCAACATCTCGGAGTCCCATACCTTCTCTGTTCCTGGGTAATATATACAGAATAAAGAATGGATCTGTGTGTGTGTAACAAGAAGTTTACACACATACGAGGGGTTAGATGCTACATAAACCCTGAGAGTGAAACTCGAGGGGTTTATCAATAGCATCTAACCATGAGGATGTGTGTAAAGTTGAAGTTTACTCACAGCAATCCATATTTTATTTTATATAGTTGCTGGGTTTTGTTTTTTCGCAACAGCAATTATATAAAATAAAGTGAAGACGTCTCCATTCAGCTGCCATCCAACCAGGTTTCAACAGGGTCAGCGGCCGGACGAGGCTGCTGGAAGGAAGGCTTGTTTTTTCTTTTGGTTTTTTTTTCAGTTACGAGGCAGTTTGAAATGGTTTTAGTGCAGTCATTAGTCTTTTGTTAAAGTATACTTACTGCTGAGCTAGAGTGGCGGTCTGGTCAGTTGCTGTTAGGTTAGTCTGCGACAATGCAGAATAGCGATGGCTGGCGCTGGGGCATGTGCAGCAGAAGGGAAACCAAGTGCATGTTTGTGATAATAAACACTCCTTTATTACAGCAAATTATGCTATGGGTTTCCTAAGGGAAAAAACGGAACCCAGTTATTATAAGACGATCGAGCCCTTTGCATTTGTATTTGCCCTGCCACAGTTACTTCAGTGTTTGCTGTTTAATTTTCTTCCAGAATGTCTGATTGACAGCAACAGGGAGGGCTTGAAAGAGAAACAACTATCTGAGCAGGGCATTCATTTTTAAAGTTTCTCTCCTGTCTCCCAAAGACATTGGTAACATGGCCACATATTCAGATCTGCATCACTTCAAGTAATTTTCCATAGTTGAGTTGGAACAGTTGAGGGATCCAGAAGGGAGATTTTTACTCTATAATATCTTATTATTTTGTATGGCACCTACACATATGGGAACCTCTCACTTAACTACAGTGTACAGCTCCTTAACACCCTGATGGTTTCCAGTTTTGTACTGTTGGTTCTGTACCCAGAGAAGGCACCAAATGATTATTACATTACCCTTAGAGCAAGCATCGATGAGGCAGGCTTTGTTACTAAAGAAAAGGGGGATGTCCATGTATAATGTGATCTTAATTCTGTTCCTTGATTTTTGGATTTGCCCTCACCATCACCACCAGGGCCTCTATGCAAATTGCAAGCAGCATGGGGAAGAGAGAGCACCCCCGCCTCATTCCTCTTGTAACTGGAAATCTCTTTGATGTTTCCCCATTAATCCGCACTACTGTCTTTGGTGACTTGCACGTGGCCATAACGTTATTTTACATTTTTTGACCAAATTGCATTCTCCCCAGGGTGTTGGTAAGAAAGGCCAAATCCACCTCATCAGAATCTTTTTTTCTGCATCCACAGACATAGCCAGATGAACTGTGCAGCAAAGATATTAAGAGGGCCTTGAATACTGTCATGCATCTTCTGTCCCTTAATAAATCCTGCTTGATATGGGTGGATCAGGGGCCCCACTCCCCTTTGTTACCTTTTGGCCAGAATAGAAGTGACGTTTTGGCCAGAATAGAAGTGAATATTTTTGTATTCAGATTTAATAGGGAGATTGGACTGTATGATTTATAGTATGTGCAGTTTTTACCTGACTTCAGAAACACCGAAATCTGTGCTCTTTTCCAAGTATTTGGTGCCCTCTGTTCCTCCATCACTTCCCTGATAACCTTCCTCAACTCTGGGACCAGATGTGCTTTGACATGTTTGTGAAACTCTGCCACAATGCCATTGGTGTCTTCTTGTTGTGTCTAATAATTTTAATCAGTTTGTCTCTTGCCATTGGAGTGTCTAACGCTTCTCTGTCCTCAGCTGACACTTCCTGCACTGTAATTCTATTTAAGTAACTTTCTATTTTCGTTTGATGCTGAGGAGACTGTTTTGCTGTGTATAGCCTTCTCTAATGATTTAAATCAGTTCCTCTCTTGTCACTGGGGGTGCTTAACACTTCCCTGTCCTTAGCTAACACTTCCAAAAGTGCAACTGTATTTAAATAACTTTCTATTCTTAGTTTGATGCTGAGGGGGTTGTTCTGCCATGTACAACTCTATAATACCAAATATAATACTCCTGTATCTCTCTGCCCAAGCATTACTCTCCCAATCACCTACCTCCTCAACTAGTTCTCCTTATCTATTGTACCTGACTCTTGGAAACTGGCTACAGTCATCCCCACTTCCCAAAGGGGTGACTACTCCTCCTCTGGTAACTATGACCCCATCGCCTTCCTCCCCATTCTGGCTAAACTCCAAGAGCACCTTGTCCTCTCCAGACTCTCTTCTTTCCTCGGCATGCTACTTTTTCATCCCCTGCCAGTCTGGCATCAGAAAGTCCCAATTCATCTCCACATCCCTCCTCTGACTCACTGACTCCATCCTCTTAGGCATGGCTCAGGGCCTGGTCATCTCTGCTACCTTTGTTGATCTGGCCAATACCCCCCCTCATTCCCTACCTGCTCTGACATCTTTGAAGGGTTTGCCCTGGGCCCAATCCTTTTCTCCATCTTTTTGAATGACCTTCCCACTGTTTGCATCAATTCTCATGTATGCAGATGACATGGTTCTTTTTTCCTCTGGCTCCTCTGCCCAGACCTCATGGCTACATTCCAACTGGACTTTAACAATGTCCAGTGCTGGTTCCTGGTCAACCAGCTGTCTCTCAATGCTAATAAAATAGTCAGTATCCTGTGATTTGAGTGAGTACATTTGGATGAAGTAAAAAGAGTGAGTCAACAACAGTGAAGGCGGTATGGACGACTGTCTTTTTAGAGGGATAGTAGAGTCAGTGAATTTATTACTGTGAGTCACCAGTGGGGGAGCAGTAGTTAGGATTATAAAAGGAGTGTTTGTGAGGTTCCCAAGTGTGCTGGCAGCATAGCCAAGAGGGCTAGGTTAGTGTGTGTGTGCTGCAGTAGGATGTAGGACTGAGTTTAATTGTGGTAGTGACTGTTGTTTTATCTTGGTGCAAATTTTTTTTTAATAAGTGTTGCAGCTGAATTCTCTCCCCCCATCCCGTCTTTCTTCCCATCACCAAGTTCAGCACCCCACCCCGGTGTTGATTATATAAATTACGGGGAGTTCGGGGGCAGATCCCCATATAGGGGGTGTGGGGGGATCAAGCTCCCTCACATAATAAAATGGTATGGGGAATAGTTGAAATGCTGCTTACCATCTGGCACCTAGTTCGGTGTTTTGTGTTGGTGCTGGCAAGTGAGTCCACTGCTTTGGGGATCACGGTTGTTCTGTTGCTGATTTTACACTCGCTATTGTTTTCCGCCGATATGACATGGAACCAAATAGTCTCCATGATTTTTGGCATTAGGCAGAGGCTTGATCAGCTCTTTTTACTCCCCTCCTTCCTTACAATTGATGATGCAGCACTTGAGGATGTCTCCTCCTTCAATTACCTCAGGGTCAGGCTACACCATCACATCAATTTCTTTGCTCACATGGACACCATCCACCAGAAGCTCCACCCCAAACTTGATGCACTTCACAGGAATAGGAGGAGTATCCCGGTTCCTGCTCACAGAGAGATTGCCTCAAAGATGATACTCCCCATCTTCAACTATGGCAAAATAGCTTACAGTGCTGCCCCCTTTCCTGTTCATAGAAACATAGAATTTGATGGCAAATAAGGACCGCTTGCCCCACCTAGTCTGCCCATTTTCCCTACGTACTGTAACACTGTAGACCCTACTTGATCTCTGACTTAGCCCTCCCTTCCCTAATGACTAAGGCTCCTTTATGTCTATTGCATATGTTCTTGAATCTGGCTACAGTTTTTCCCCCCCACTACCTCTCCTGGAAGGCTGTTCTAGGCATCTGCCACTCTTTCTGTGAAGAAGTACTTCCTTATGTTTCCCCTGTGTCTACCCCCTCCAGCTTCATTGCATGCCCTGTTGTTCTTCAGCATCTTTTTTCTGAAAAATACTCAACTGTTGTACCTTGTTTATACCCATGGGGTAGTTGAAATGATCATATCTCCCCTTTCCTTCCTTTCCTCCAGGGTGTACGTGTTGAGGTCATTTAGTTTCTCCTTATAGGGTCTCTGGTTCAGATCCTGCACCATTTTAGTTGCCCTCCTCTGCACTTCCTCTACTCTATCTATGTCCTTCCAGAAATGTGGTCTCCCAAACTGAACACAGTACTCAAGGTGAGGTCTCACCAATGATCTATACAGCGGAATCACCACCTCCCTCTTTCTGCTGGTGATAGGGAAAATGATGGAATCACTTCTAAAGGAAAGAATTGTCGCGTATCTAGAGGCCAGAAGGGCACAGGACCCTAGGCAGCATGGATTCACAGCGGGAAGGTCATGCCAGACGAATCTGATAGATTTCTTTGACTGGGTGACCAAAGTAGTAGATCAGGAAGGGCTGTGGACATGGCCTACCTAGACTTGTAGGGCATTTGACACAGTCCACAAAGAGATTAATATATAAGTTAGCCAGCCTGGGAGTGGGTCCCAAGATGACAGCCTGGGTAAAAAATTGGCTGGAGAATAGGACACAGAGGTAATAGTAAATGGAGTCCACTCAGAAGAAAGGAGGGTTACTAGCGGGTACCGCTGTGTTCATATTAGGACCAGTCCTCTTCAATGTCTTTAAGCGACATTGCAGAAGGACTGGAAGGAAAAATATGTCTCTTTGCAGATGGCGCTAAGATCTGCAACAGAGTTGATGCACAGGGTGGAGTGGAAAGGATGAGAAGGGACTTAGCAAGGTTAGAGGAATGGTCAAATGTATGGCAGCTTAGATTCAATGCTAAGAAGTGCAAGGTAATGCACCTGGGAAACAAAAACCCAGGGGAAGAGTACACAATGGGGGGTGAGATACTAACAACAACAAAAATGGAAAGGGACCTGGGGGTAGTCATATCAGATGACCTAAAGGTGGGCAAGCAATGTGAGAAGGCAGCAAGGAGGGCTGGGGATACTGGGATGCATAGGGAGAGGCATCACCAGTAAAAAAGAAGTTATTATCCTCTGTACAGACAGCTGGTGAGACCCCATCTGAGTACTGTGTGCAGTTCTGGAACCCAATCTCCAAAAGACATAGACAGGATGGAAGCTGTCAGAGGAGGGCAACTAAAATGGTGCAGGGTCTGCACGGAGGACATATGAGAGAGACTTAAGGAGCTTAATATGTATAGCCTCGAGGAAAGGAGGGAGAGGGGACATGATAGAAACTTTCAAGTACCTCAAGGGAATCAACAAAGTCCAAGAGGTAGCATCTTTCAAAAAAAGTGTGCAAGAACAAAGAGGCACAATTTGAAGATAGAGGCGGCTCAGAGGTAATTTAAGGAAGTATTTTTTCACAGAAGGGCTGTGGATGCATGGAATGGCCTTCTGGAGGAGGTTGTGGAGTCAAAATCAGTGGTGGAATTCAAGCATGCATGGGATAGTCATAAGGCAATTCTGGGGGGGGTGGGGGTAGGAAGAAGTAGGCTGCTGGTTAACTAGGATCTGCAGCTTATCCAGTAGGTAGGGAAATGGGCAGACTGGGTGGGCCAAGCGGTCCTTATCTGCTGTCAAATTCTATGTTTCTATGTTTCTATGTTTCTATGTTTCTATGATACCCCTCCCTTTATACCCTAGCATCCCGCTGGCTCTCTTTACAGCCTTGCCACACTGTTTAGCCACCTTTAGATAACCAGATGTGTTTACCCCCAAGTCTCTTTCCTGTTTGGTGTTTGTCAGTACCACTCCCTTCATATTGTTCTCCACCCCTGGGTTTCTATGCTCTAAGTGTATGATTTTACACTTCTTCATATTGAAACTTAGTTGCCACACTCTTGACCACTCCTCAAGCTTTCTTAGATCTCTATTCATTTTTTCCACCTCCCCTGGAGTGTCTACCCTATTGCAGATTTTAGTGCCATTTGCTAAAATACACATCTTCCCTTCTAGCCCCTCTGCAATGTCATTAATAATGACATTAAAGTGGACCAGTTGCAGTGCTGATCCTTGTGGCAACCTGCAGGTCACCCTCCCTTCCTCGGAGTGAACACTGTTTATCAGCACCCTCTGATGCTTATCCTCCAACCCATTTCTTACCCAGTTTACCACTTTTGGACCCACTCCAAGGCCGCCCAGTGTGTTTACTTGTCTCCTATCTAGAATTGTGTCGAAGGCCTCTTCCTTGTGCACCTCCCTTTCCTTCTCCTCCCTAAATGCCAGGTGCCTTTCCTTCCCCTCCATAAATACCAGACTCCTTGCTCACTGTACCTTCTTTATGTCTAAATTCAGGCTTATCTCCCTCCCCTCTTATTGTGCTGGGAGATTTCAATGAGTGGGTCAACAATGAAACCTCACAATTTACTCAGTAGTACCTCCAGCTATTTGAATGATTGGGCCTCACACAGGTTGTTTCCTCCATCACCCATGAACATGGACACACCTTGGGCTTCTTCTCCTTGGGACTGCACATCTTTGATGTTAGAGTGGATACAGTATAGAGATCAGATCACTGTGGTGTTGGCATTCTTGCAGGAGTCCCCCATATACCACCCGGTGGAAGTGATCCAGTACCATCCCAGATGTTCAGGTTTATTGTAAAGGGATAAATCTTTTGAGCAAGCACTTTTTCAAGGAGAACCTTTTTTTAAAACAATAACAAACCATACATACAGTGGGTGCAGGAATGCAAATTAAATATCAGACACTATTTAACAAATGTACAATATGAACTATACAATGCAAAGGTAAACAGCCAACACTGGGATACATACTGTATATACAATACATGAAGAGGGGATATATATATATATATATATATATATCTATATCTATATATATATATATATATATATCTATACACATGTATATACACATATATATATATATATATACATACATATATATATATATATATATAATATATATATCTATATATATATATATATATATATCTATATAGATATATATATATATATATCTATATATAGATATATATGTATATATATATATATATATATATATAAATGCAGTGGTGCAACAAAGGTATTCACAGAGCGATATTGGGCAAACAGTAAATGTTTAGATATATACAAAGCAACAGAAAGAGTATCATTAGGGCATACCCTAGTACTAATGATAGACAGAGTTTGGTACAGTGGGCAAATTGTCAGAGAGGAGGAAACAGGCTAGAACGTAACCAAGTATACAAGAATAATGGTTTAGAAATAAAGCTCAGGAGGTAGGTGACATGCTTTGACACAAGAGCATCTCCTGGTGGTACTGGACAGCTTGGGCATGGAAGCAGCATGTGATGGAGGCATGAAGGCAGCCACTGATGGCAATAATTTGGCCATTACTGTAGTGCTCAACTCCATCACATTGGTCTCTGTTCCCCCACTGACTTTCCATCACAGCTCACCTTGGTATAATGATGTGCTGAAGCAGTCAAAGGCAACAGAAGTTGGAACATTCCTGGAAGAGGTTCAGCTCAGTGGAGGACAGTATGGCTCTGAGGTCCCATTATAAGGATTATCAGAGGGCACTAACCCTGAGAAAGGCAACGAGGGTCAGCTAGAAGTTACAATGCTGTCAGAACTCCATCTCTGAATGGCACATTTAACAGCTGTGGATGGGTTACAAAATCTGGAAATCATTGTGGACTCACATCTGACACTAAAACATCAAGCATCAGCTGTAGTCCACAGTGGATTTATTCAATGATGAATGTCTCCCGGATTAGACCTTATCTAGCACAAGACTCCCTGGTGACCCTGGTACATGCCTTTGTGACCTCGGGACTGGACTACTGTAATGCTCTATACATAACGCTATCTGGAGGTTTGGTGTGTCACCTGCAGCTGTTGCAGAATGTTGCAGCCAGGATGGTAGCAGGTGTGTCGTATACAGATCATTTTACCATGTGCTGTGGCAGCTGCACTATCTTCCAGTTAGATGGCCCACAACCTTCAAGTCTGCTTTGTTAACATACAAAGGCCTACCTGGCTTAGGCCCTGCTACCTGAAAGATCTCCTGCCCTGGTATGTTCCAAGCTAGTCTCTCTGCTCAACTAAGACATTCTTTTTTTTTCTTCAACGTTAGTAATGTTTATTGAGTTTTTAACAATACACTCAATACTCAATACAGTTATTAGGATTCAGTAAATGATAGAAGACAAATACAGTAACAATAGGCAGTGTATAGGTCTAGAGAATGGTACAGAGATTCTGTTATCTGATCTGATAGTATGCACATATTAAAGACATAAAATGCAGTAAACTGAGGCATTCTTTCCAGCTATCCTAAGTTCACATCTGATACAATCTGGTGACAGGACTTTCTCTGTGGTGGCACTGGCAATTTAGAATTCCTTACCACACCATCTTAAGAGTTCCATCTCAGTGGAGTCATTTAAACAGGGCCTGAAAAGTTACCTCTTTGAAATGGCTACGGACCTGGTGATTAGCTCATGTTGAGCCAGTACCTTAGAATTTTTTAAATGTTTTTTTTTAATTTTATGCCGTTATTACTTGGCCAACTTGGTTCTCAGCACTGCCCCAGCCTCATCATTAACCAGAGTAGACTCCCTCCTAAATGCATTCTGTCGTTTCACCACAAACTCCCCTCTAAGAACACACTACTGTTCCCTTTATGCATCTCTCGGCCTAACTTTCCTCTCCCATCGTCATTACATCCACTTTGTTGCACTTATATCCAAATACTGGTTCAACTTGCTACCTCCCTACATCTCAAAGAGTCTGTCCACAGCTAATCCATCACATATGGCCTATGGTCCAGGGATAAACAAAGCTTCTCACTCCCCCTACCATCCTCAACTTTAGGCAAATTTGCCTTCTCCTGGCTATCTGTCTGAGCTCCTGTCTCCTGCAACCTCTGCCCTCTCCCTCCATTCCATTTTGAGGGGCCTCCTGGATGTTCCTAGGCTTCAGCTCAAGACCTCTGGTGACCGAGCTTTTAGTGTCTCTGGGCCGACCCTATGGAACATGCTTCCAGCTGCAGTCCAGGAGGCCCCCTCGATTGGTGTTTTTAAGCAGAGGCTTAAGTCCTACCTTTTCTGCCAGGCTTTGGGGCCCCATCTGCCTCCTACCCTATCCTCAACTATCATATATTTTATATTTATGCTTTTAAGAATGTTGTTTTAAATATACTGCTACTGCACAAATGTTATCTTTGTATTCTGTTTTTTATTGTGTACGGTGCCCAGAGCCTCCGGGATTGGGCACCTTAGAAATAAATTTGTCTTGCCTTGCCCTACAGGATCCCCTTCCTATGAAACAAACTCCCCTTCCCCCCTAGAAAGTCTCCATCATTTTAATCTATCAAGCAGCAACTTCATGCACTTCCACCCCCAACATGCTCCTGCCACTCCAGCACCCAATTGCCACACTAAAGCAAGCATTCAAACTCGCTCCTCATATGTGTATCCAACTAGAGTACGTTGACTGCTTCTCTACAGCAATTGTAAATACTACTATGTGTTTGTACTAATTAATTGTATTACATAGCTTGACCTGTTATGCTTCTGTGATTCTGTACATAAGTTCTCTCCACTGCTGGTCTTTTCTCAGTTGTAATATGACTGTGATATGCTGAAATATCCTTGTACCCCTTTCCCTCGGGTCACACCTGGAAATGAGTTCTGGTTCAGTGTGCCTTTCCTGGTTAACAAATGTTTAAATAAACTAAATAAAAAATCTTCCCATAGGGAAACTGGGTTGTAAATTCGTTGTTATAACAGCGAACATGCACCTGGTTCCCTAGCTTGGCGTATGCACCAACTGTGATCTTCCTCTTCTCTGTGTCATCCCCCACCATCCCCTTTCCTCAGCGTTGTACAGTTCACCAACACTAGAAGTCAACCGTAAATTATTATTTTTTTTAAACAAAAATATCACTGGCCATAAAAATTTTTTATTTGGGTGTGAAATAAAAAAAAAAAAAACAGTAAACACTGCTTTTGTTCAGGAGCTGCTATGGACCATGCTGAAACCCCAATGGTCTGCAACTTGACTCCGGAGAGATATCCATTTATTTTATATAATTGCTGTGGCAAAAAAGCGATCCCCAGCAATTATATAAAATAAAACTGGGGTAGGGGTGTAAACTCAAATTTTATACCCGCGTCAGTGTGGGGGGGGGGGTAAAATTCTCATTATAACCCTCTACCCAGCAATTATTCTCTATGTTATCGTTCAAGTGCTCTGAGCCCTTGGAAGGGGCACCGTATAAATAAAATTGCCATGGCTTGCCATCTTACCTTGTCTCCCTCCTCACATTTCCCCCCACTACTTCCTTCTCCCTTCAGATTTCTGGATCCTGCTCATTTCCTCTCCCCAGTGAAATCCTTTGCTGCGCAAGTTGCCTTCTCCTGCTTCTCCATGCTCTGGGGCTGTCATCCCTCCTCCATCCACTCTGCTCCTTTTTATCACACTCTGAAATCCCTAGTATATCATTTCAGTACTCACTCCTGTAGCTGCCCTTAAAGGAGAACTGTCAGCAATAACAGCCTCACACCCAAGTGTGAGGCTGATTCCAGTTTGCATCTGTGCGAAAAAAAAACCATTTTTTTTTTACTTACTGTTTACTGCAGTATAGTAGAATGTGCCAGGCCAATTTTGCCGACTTCTAAGATTCCATTTCCTGTAACCAGAAATCCCAGAATCCCCTGTAACTGACATCAGAAGACTGCAGAGCTGAGTGACTCAGTAGCCCGCAGTATACATGTTAAAGATTTGTTAAGCTAAAATCAGATGTTTGCTGGTCCTGCTTGTCCTGATGTGCTCACAGGGCTTAGTACAGGCCTCTATGACTATAGCCCCAGGATAACAGCAGACCAGCAAACAGAAGATTACAGCTTATAAAAAAAAAACTCTGACATTAACTGTAGGTTAATGAATCTCCTACTGCTGCAGGTCTCCTCTGGTGTCATCTGCAGGAGAGTCTGGCATTTCTGGTTACAGGAAATGTCAGCTTACAAATCAATGAAATTAGCCCGATACAATCTATTGCACTGCAGTAATCATTAGGTAAAAAAGTGTTTTTGCACACAAAGGGCTAATTGGGATCAGCCTCACAGTTGGATGTGAAGTTTTGATTGCTAACAGTTCCCCTTTAAAGAGACTTACCAAGTTAGCCCCATGCACCACACAGTTTGGTACATTGCCTCCCAGAAATGCTTTTTATGTACATTTAACCCCAAAATATGTGCTTGTATTTTATAAATCTCACTCATAAAATCCTCTTCACCAGGACACTGGCACTTTCTGGTTGTAAAATCCACCCCTTGCGCTGCCCAACGCTCAGCAAATTTCTGACGTGATCACAGGGAGAGCACGGGGACGTGCTACATTATAATCTATGGGGTACACCTTTATGATCATTTTTTAATGTTATAATGTCCATTTGGCAATGAAATGTGGGCACTGGTCGACAACAAGGCCCTTGATAGTCACCTAGTGCCCACGCTTTTATTATTAAATGGATGATTATAATATAATATAATATATATAATATAATATAATATAATATAATATAATATAATATAATATAATACAATACAATATAATGTAAAACAGCACTGAAATAGCATTTGTACAAGCCAGGCACTAGCTTTTTCTTGTAACTTCCCACTGCTCCACGTTTGTACAAGTGCTATTTCAGCATAAAAATCACTGGCATCTGAACCTGGACCACGTGATATGAGTTACTTCTGAGTTGCTGCAGCTTCTTATTCAGTGCTGCTGCTTGCTTCTTCTGCCTTGGAGCAGTCAGGATTTGGTGCATGGCATGGGCAGTAATTTGAGGATGAAGTTGGATAAATGTGTCCCTCCTCTGGTGACAAACAGATTTAGTTTAGTTGCCGTATTCGTCCTTGTAAGAACAGATCCAGAAGTAAATTGTTTGATACCTTTTATTGGACCAACTTAGATGTTACAAAAAGAACAAACTGCCTAAGCTTTTGGACCAATCAAGTCCAAGCTTGTGCTTAAGTTTAAGCTTCTGAGAAAGAACTTGGCTGGTCCAAAAACATAGGCACTTTGTTCTTTTTGTAACATCTAAGTTGGTCCAATAAAAGGTATCAAACCATTTGCTTCTGGATCTGTTCCTCCTCTGGAAAATTCTTGTGCCAACTTTCGTTGACTCATCCTCTGAGAGGCCAAGCCCCAAAAGAAAGATAACAAATCTTTGTGAATTCTGTTGATGAGCTTGGGGTTAATGCCTATGGGGATGTTGTCCAAAGGGTACTGTATTCTGGAGGTAGCCATTATTTTGTAGCCATGCACTTTTCCCTAGTGAGAGAGGTGCAGGTGGTTCCACCTGGCAAAGGCTTGTTCTAGTGTTGCTCGCAGTGGGAACAGGTTTATTTTCCCCATGATTTGTATATCCTAGTGAAGTTAATCCCAGATGAGATATTTAACCTGATGTCTGTCATATTCAAGGGGTAGTGGGATAGCTGAGTAATAGCTGTATGAGACGAGAGAAGTATAAACTTTGTCACATTGACCTTATAGCCAGAGAGCTGGCCATATTCTTTGATCAGTTCCATTAGGGATGGAACTGATTCTTGCAGCCTGGTCAAGGACAACATGATATAATTTGTGAATTCTAGTGCCTTATTCTCTCCACCATATCATACCCCATGAATTTGGGGGGTGTTGCTGATGGCCTGAAGTTGGGGTTCAAGCATCAGGATGAAGAGGAGGGGTGACAGGAGGCATTCCTGCCTTGTTCCCCTAACCCAGAGGGAAGGGAGGATGAGAGGACATTAGTTTTGATGGAGGGAGAGGCCTTAGAGTACAGGGGTTGCAGTCCAATGTATGATTTTTGACCCAAAGTCAAAGGGACACATGATACAGATCTGTGTGTGCGAAAGAGGCTTTAAAATCCATGTCCTTGTGCACCAGAATGCCCACCTCTCTGCTTTTTGTATTGTAGGAGCTGCTAAATACATGCGCCACCCACCCTCTCTTGAGTTTTTCTGCCTCCGGTCTAAGGAGATGGGTCTCTTACAAGAACCCTATTCCTGTTCCTTGTCTGCAGAGGTGATCTAGCATCGTCCTCCTTTTCATTAGAGAGTTAACACACTTGCTGTTCCATGAAATTTTTTTTATTGGTTTATTAGCCACATTTATACATGCATGAAAAGCAGAGGAGTGTCGGGGGGGGGTGACAATGCGTGCCAACCAGACCTTACCTCTCCAAATTTGTTCTTGAATTCCACCTTGTATGTGCTTAATGGAACTCTTAAAGCACAGGTGTGTGACATTTGAAAAGTAACAGTATTCAAAGAACAAACAAGTAACCATAATAGTGAACTATGAAAGGCTCTCAAATCAGGGGAACGCTTGCAAATCACTGATAGCTATGCAGTTCTATTTACAACCACTTGTATAGTCCTTGGGGGGTTGTTGCTAGTGGGATGGGATTACCTCATAGCTGCCCTCCCAAGGGCTCTGTTCACACACATTCCATAGTACTGCGTTAATGAGTCTGAGTCTCAAGCCTGGGGCTTGTGCGAGTGTGTGTCAGACTCTCCACACATTTAAACTCCTTTTATCCTACTCCATTTGTTCCCATGGGGATCCATTGGTGTGCGTGTAAGGGGGGAGGGGGGAGAGAAGGGATGTAGTACAGAGAAGGAAAATAAGACGAAGGGGATATGCCCCCTTCTTGTATCTACATCACACCCCCTCACAAAGGAGGCCAATCCTTTTGCAGGTCAGATCTGAGATATCCACATAGCCACTTGCCCCTGTACAATGTAGTTGCAGAGTTCCCTCCAACCATGTCCCCCTCCCCCAAGTTTCTAACTGGGAGCATGAGCATCAACATCATCAAGTAGGAGTCCATGAGGAGATGGGGGCACCCTTATTGGCACCTCTACCTGGCGGGGATTCAGAGTCAATACCATCCTAAGGTTGCACAAAGGGAGCGCAACTTCCCCAGTGGGGGTGACTTGTTGGGTCTGGAGGCCTAGCATTGAGTAGCAAGGAGGAACACACACTCAGGGTGGATTGGCTGGCTCCAAGAGGTAAAGGTCCCTTGGGTGTGGAGGTGGATTGCCTGGCTATCTGGGGGCCGCTTCATTTGCAGTCATATTGGGTAAATGGAAAGAAGTAAATGTACTGTGAAACACAGCAAGATATTGGCATATCATAAGGATTCACAAGTTGGGGGAGAGGTAAGTTTGCCCCTCAGTGCAACGGTGTGTGTGGAAGGGGAGAATGGGGCACAGCTGTCATGGGAGATGGCTTTAATGTCACCTGTTTGCATATTTACATGTCAGCATTCCCCAGGAGAGGTGCACAGTACGTCTTGGAAGGAAGTCATCAGTTGCTCTGGTGGAGTCATATCAGGGTATCTTACTGTGAGTTAATGGTGCTAGATGATCTTTTTTCCCTTTATGCCCCTTATCTGCTGCCCCTGGGATAGACATGTACTCAATTCTGCAGCAAGTGATGTATCCCCATGCCCTCTCCAATGAACTATGCTCCCTACCAGATCATGCACAGTGAGAAAGCCCCTCGCACAAATATGCTTCGCACATTCAAGCTGCTCAAGGAGGCTGTTCAAAGGTTTGCATTAGGGCATTTCTCCAGTGCCGCACATATAACCAATGTCGGGAGATTTTACCCATTCTGCCTGTGTGATTGACATCCTTGCCCACTCCTGACCACCCCTTAAAGAGCAGCTCTCTACTATCATAAAAAAGATTTAAAAACACTAGAGTTACAACATTTATGTTTTCACTTTATTGCTCTCTGTGCATGTTTTTTTTTTAATTTCCCCTGCTGCTGGGTCTACAAAATGTTGTAGATAATGCAGTATTTATTTCACAGTCTTTCAAAATATATCTGACTCGCCCCTGCTAACAACACGGTTGCAGTTTGTGACATTACAGTCTATTATCATGGTGAGCACTATGATGTCATAAACAAAGGCACTGTGAGGTTAACAGAGGAGAGGCAAATGTTTTTTATACTAACTTTTTAGATGACTGCAAAGATGTACTGTAAACCTTGGAACGGAACACTGAATATGAAATAATGTGTCCTCTAGTGAATTTTAATAGTTGAAACACCTTACTTGTGAAAGCACATACACAAGCAGAGTTGCTCTTTAAAGGGACACTATCAATCCTTTTTTGCATCATACCATTTCTAGATGAAAACTCATATTTTATTATTGCTTACCTTCTCTAAATTTGATCGGTGTTGCTAGTTGTTTAATCTGTGTCTTTTCATAGTATCCAGAAAAAAAGAGATGATTTGATACCATTTATTGGACTAACATATATGTTACAAAAGAAAATAGGTGATTTAGCTTTCAGACTACTCAAGTCCTTCATCAGAAACTAATGGCAGTTGTTTTGGAAGTATACATTCTATTAACACCCAGATCATACATAAAAAACAGATAAAAAAAGTTGTAAGAACTTTACTGGCCAAAAATCTATTCAAAGATCAACTGAGAGACAAATGGAAAGCACACAATCTAACTGTGCTTCTCATTTATTCAAGAAGGCATTACAAGGTCAAATGTCAACAGACTAGATAACACCATTCTTAAAAAGTCCATAAAACATCTTTGAGTGTCATTTTGAACTGTGCATGAGTGAGTGTGTTTGTGTATACATGAAGAAACTAAATCTTATTAGCCTAAAATAACTAAGATTTAGCTTCTTCGTATATAGATAAAGTCACTCTGTGGTTCCCATCCATGGAGCCCTATATGCACCCCATATGGGTGTGTAGGGCTCACACGTACCATGGAGTACCCCCCTGTGGCTATGCAAGGACCTGTGCAGGTATCATGAATTAGTGTTCTGCTCCCTCTGCACCCAATCCAGTACAGGAATGCACAGCTACTCATTGACCTGTCTGTAAAGTGCTGGAAGTGGTGTGAACTCACACTGACTACACCGAATCCAAAAAGATTCCAAGGCAACCATTCTGCAGCTCCAAGATTACATACCCTCTGCCACCCAGAAGACTGCAATAGTGGCAATGAACCCCCAAGCAATTAGTGTACATTGGCCAGTCTTGCCAGGGATCACATCTCACATGCCCCATGACTCCATATTGAGGTCTTTAGGGTATTAGCTTACAAAGTGGGCCATGGCATCACAGTGCACTTTCTTGAGATGATAATTACAACCCATAGTGCCCATTTATTGTCAAGAGCTTCCTTCTGCAGTTGTACAATGCACGTCAGCTTCTCCAAGTGATACATTTTATTCATTATTTATTTATTTAACCTTTGAAAATTGGCTTTTATATTAAGTATGTTTCCTAATAAATAAATACAATACAGTACAGTACAGCTTGCATCACCATTCCTCCAGTTTAGAATGAATTTGTGACCAACCTACTAATGATAACACTGTTTTGCTACAACAGAAAATTGATAAGCAACACAGAGAGGTGGCTAAGAAAATCCGCATTTGGAGCTGACGCAAAACAACAAACATGAAGGCCTCAAAAAAGCATATATGTGTGTGAAAATGTTTGGCATGTTTTTGTAAGGGGTAGGGTTACGTGCTACTTTTTATCTTTTTAATAAAATATATCTATTTTTGATTATCCTACAGCCACAGGTGGTCTTTTTATTCTGCATCAGTGTTTGGATATCTGCCTGTCCTTGCCTTCACAATAGAAAATTTATGTTTCTTTGTGTTTTTGTCAGTTATTTTTGTTGACAGCCACCTGGCAAGTGATTATCTTGAAAATTGCTTATTTTATTTCCTTTTATAATTGGTAAACATTATTAAAATGTTGGTAGTACAACAGTTAAATGCCGATTCTTATTCCTAAAATCCCATCCATGTCCTCTTCTTGCCCAGTAGATGTGGACAAGCCAGAGTAAGCTCTAGCCTGGCTTGAACCTACTGCCTGGCTCGGCTCGACCTCTATAAGCAATTGAGAGCCAAAGTCAAGCTGAGCCAGTTATGGCCAAAGTAAGTACTTTTGCCAGCCTGAGCAGTTAGTGTAGTGTCTGAAATGTTGAACTCCTATGTAAAGAACAGTCTGCAGTAGCATGCAACAGCCCCTTATCTTCTACTGTGAACACCAAACAGAATATCTAGTTTGGTATGTCTGCTTTTACTTTGTTCCCCCTCCTCCCACAAATCTTTCATCTTCACTCTCACTATCCCCTCCTATCAAAGAATCATAGAAATCTGACGACAGAAAAGGATCTCAATTGCCCATTGAGTCTGCCCCTTCATCCGTCCTACTCATCTGTTTTTCCATGGGCCCTCCCCTTGCCAAACTTACCAACCCCATATGTCTGTCCCATGCCCTCTTGAATCCCTTCACTGTTTCACACCCCCCTCCCCCCACATCTTCTGGTAGTTTGTCTTAGGCCTCCACCACCCTTTTCGTGAAGAATCATCTCCTCGCATTGTCTCTATATCTTCCTCCCTCCAATCTTAGACTATTTCCTCTAGTTTTAGCCCACTTGTTCCCTTTAAATAAGTTCCCTTCCTTCACCTTATTGATCCCCTTCATGTACTTAAAAGTTTCAGTCATGTCCTCCCTCTCTCTCGTGGTCTCCAATGGGTACATATCCAATTCCCTGCACCTCTGCTCATATGGCTTCCCTTGCATACCGTGCATCATCTTGGTTAGCCTTCTCTGAACCCTCTCTATCCCATCTATGTCCTTGCATAGGTGTGGTCTCCAGAACTGGACCCCGTATTCCAGGTGCGGTCTCACCATGGCTTTGTAAAGAGGCATCAATACCGCCCTCCTTTTGCTAGTTATGCCCCTCTCAATGCATGCGTACATTCTATTTGCCTTCCCCAGAGCTTTGCTGCATTGGCTACCTACCTTAAAGTAGCTTGATATTATAATCCCCAGATTCCTCTCCTGCTCTGTTTTTTCCCCAGTGTAAGCTGCACATGAGTTTTTATGCCCCAAGTGCATCACAGCACACTTTTTGGCATTGAATTTTAGTTGCCAAGTGTCCAACCACCCCACCAGAATCTTAAGAATATCTTTTGTATTGCATTTCTCTCTTATGTAGCAAAAGAACATTTTGTCCCCTTCTTTTGTCCCCTTATTCATTCCCACAACTGTCCTCAACTCAGCATCAGACTTTGCCATCCTAGTCCTCACAGCCTTGTTGTCCGCCCTCATTCTGTTTAGAAACACTACCATATCACTTTCTGCTTGGCTGGTTTTGCATCTTCTGAAAGCCTTCTTTTTCTCCCTCACAGCCTTCTACAACTCCCTTGTGAACCATAGCAGTTTCCTATTCCTCCTGTTTTTCCCTTTTTTACTACCCTTACATGGATACATGGCTACCAATGCCCATTCTTGATCATTTCCCACATCTTTTCCATCTCTTCCACTGTCCTTTCCTCTTTAAGGTTCTTCTGCAACAGCTCCCACTTCATGCTAAATTCTTCTGTACTGAAGGGCAGGGCTTTTGTCTGCAACTGTTTTGTCCTCACCTATATTGTCCCTGTTCATGTGGACTGAGTCTAGGATGGCTCCCTCCCTTGTTTAGTTATTTACTTATTTTAAATGTGGTAATCAGGAAAGGCCTACTAATCCAAGGCTCGTTTCCAGGCGCAACCTGAGAGACAGAGAACAAAGAATACATAATAACAAAGAAAGAGTAGTATGGCACAATATTACAATACATAAATATTAGTCCTATAAAAATACAAGTACAGGAATTAAAGGGAAATGTCCTTGTCCAATTGGGCCCCACCTCCGTGTAAAGCAGGGCCCAAATAGCAGTTTCATAAATAGTAGCATTTTTTTAACTTACTGTGTTATACTTAATTTAAAACTGTATCTGATTGATCCTGCACCCTCACTGCTGGCATTTTACAACTTAGAGCCCTTCCTGGCGCACCTCACAATCACCTACGACCGTCTCCAGTATGACATGTCATGCTGGGAGCAGCTGGAATGCATCCATAGCATTACTATATTGTCATAGCTTCAGATAGCTCTCGTTTGGGGACTACATGTGTCCATGCTATACCGAGACCAGGTACAGACTGGCAGGGTGCCTATTAGTCTGTACCTAGTCTCGGTATAGCACAGACACACGTAGGTTCCAAACTGGAGCTATTGAAAGCTATGGCACTACAAATTACTGTATTGCCATAGCTTCAAATAGCTCTGGTTTGGAGCCTATGTATGTCCGTGCTATACTGAGACTGGGTACAGACTGGCAGGGTGCCTGTAGGTACACTATACAAGGTGCTACACAGCAGTGCAGCCCTAGGGCAAAATCAGTTCAAATGAAGAAAATAGAATAGGTCAAACACAATCAGTGAGACTGCACGAAAGGGCAGGGTGGACAATACAAAATTAAATAAATACCAAAAAAGTGGATGTCAAGGGCCCAAGAAGGTAGAAAGAAAATGACAGGTAAGGTGCTAGAGGCAAGAGCAGGAGGGGAGAGAAAGATATTCAGGGAGTATTTGAGAGATAGATAAGAGGGGGTGAGGCAACTGGAGGTGAGAAGTTTGTTGCAGACTGTTGGAACTTGGAACAAGAAGGCAGAATGGGCAGAAGTTGTTCAGCTTGCAAGATAAGAGACTGCAAGAGTCAGGGAAATGGAGGGAGGGAGTAGCTGGAAGGAGGTTTAGGAGAAGAGATGGCTGAGGTGGGGGGAGAGAGGAAAACCAGAAATATGACAGAAAATAAACCCAATGAAGCAGATGGCAGGTAGATGGACTGGTAGAGGAGACAGTCATGAGTGAGTGCAGGGGAGTTTAAAGCAAAATGGCAGAAAGAGTGGAAAAGAGGATCTAGTCTGGTACGGTACTGTAGGTTTTGGGAGAGGCCCCATAAACCATGTCCTTATAGTCAAACACTGGCAACATCATTTTTAGAATAATCTTCCGTCAGACTGAGGGAGGAAGACAATCTTAACTTTGGTAATGGGTTCCAAGTTTAGGACGTAACTTTTTAAGAATGGCAGCAATATCAAGAGCTCCACAACCCTCTGTTTTAGGAATGCTTACTGGAATGCATCTACCAACAACTGATTCTTGTACTTGCTGTTACTGGGTACTCCAGTCCACATCTGGTATGCTGAAGTCACCCATTAGCTGCACCTCTTCTTCTTGTTCTGCCTTTCTGATCTCGTCCCCTAACTCCCCTAACTCCCCATCAGCAGCCTCTTTCTGAGATGGTGGTTTATATACCACTTCAGTCCTGATATTCCTCCACCCCATCAATGACAGCTTGTACCCACACTGTCTCCATGCACTTCCTTCTCAACTGTCTTTGGTCTCCATGGTTTTTATACCCTGCCTTATGTATGCCACCCACCTCCTTGCTGTCTGTCCTTCCTAAACACTACATGCCCTGGAATGATAAGATCCCAGGCATGGTACTTGAAAGCTCGAACCTCTGTGATTGCTACCAGGTCCAGTCAAGCTTCTGCCACCACTGCCACCTGTTCACTGTTTTTCTTCCCAAGGCTCCTGTCATTAGCACATATAGCCTTCCATGTCACTTGCTTCCTCCCTCCCTCCTTGCGACTCTTTTATATCTATGTTTCCCCCTGTCCTCATCCTTGGCCTTGCGGTGTTGCACCCAGGGGCTGACTGGCCCTGGGTACTAGGAATGCTAATTGCATTCTGATCTGTTACTAAAAAAGAGACTTTTGGCCTGTGCTCACACATCACTTTTTGCTTGCTTGCCTGCCTGCCTCCCTCATGTTAGTTTGTCTCTGTGTTTGACCTAGGGGGTAGAGATGGCCTGGTATCTCTGCTGCTATACTGAATGGTTCTCCAATATAGTATTAATATTTTCCTCTTTCCTTTCTCCCCCTCACTTCCTGTGCAACAACAAACTGACTCACCTACCAAAAGTCACAAGCCATAATGTTGCTGTTGCAGGTACCCACTCATGGCTTGCAGATAGTGCTGGAGCCTTTTGCCATTTCATAGCTGTGACAGCAGACTGGTGGGAAGCAACCAGAGTACTAGGGCACGCTACAAATTGTGATAGTCACCCTGCTGCCAACAACTGGTGGATCTGCAACAGTGAGACACTGAGACCTAGACAGGCCTGCTGACCTTGTATGCATAAGAAGGCAAGCAGTAATCCTAATTTAAAGCTGCTAGTCACAGCACAAATCTGAGCCCTGAGTGGACAGAGACCAGTGAACAGAGCAGCAGCTGCTGGGCTGGGTAGGACTGGTGGGGCCTCAGCTGCAGCTGCAGGAGCCTGGCAGAGATGACCATTGACTCATTGGTCGGTCATCACTCTTGGGAAGGAGGCCAAACTGAATAGAGTGAGTGACTGGGAGTGGAATCATAAGACTTGTTGGTTTGGGCTGGAAAGATGTCAGTGCAAGCCGCTGCAAACAGAGGTGGAGGATGTGTCTGTCTACTGCTGTGGAAGGCTGTCTGCTTGCTTGGTGTCCATGTGGCATGGTGGTACTTGGATTAGGAACTGTGACTGGGAAGGGCCCTAGATCGGGTTGGGTCATACTCAGTGGAGACAGAATGGTTGTGGAGAAAACAATAGTCTTGGGTCTTGCCTTGCCAGGAAAGGAGAAGAGGACAACAGGATGAGAGGATGGCTGGACTGTGGGCATGTAATGAGCAACACTGCAGCCAGGGGTCTCTGCAGCTCCAGCTCTCAGTGTCTCCAGCAGCACACTATCTACCAACATAAAAGTAAAACAAAAGGTCCTTTTCATTCACATCAAGATTTTTTCATTTCAGATTAATGTATCTTTTTTTTATCTCAATCCCTTCTGGAACCTAAAACCTAGTTGGATGCGTTCAAGTACTAGTAACCCTCAACCGCCTGGTTTGCAAATCAGGGACAGGTGTCTTACAAAAGTCAAGGGCAGTGACCAAAATCAGGGACACAAAATGGAAAACAACAGTTCAAGAATATTGCAATATTTTTGGGCTTAGTGAAAAACCCATTTTCTGAAAGAGAAATGACAGTAAATGTCTGGCAAAATGTCTTCACGGCCCTGTTTCAGTGACAAAAAGGCCAGATGCCTAGGAAATCTTTGAGTCAAAATCAGGGAAAATCAGCGCTAGTTGGGAGGTATGGACACTGCAGATTGTTGTACTGTACATTTAAATTTCAAAGCAGATTCATATCTTTATAATAAGAGGCTGCTGTTTAATAACTGTGATCATACTGTCATCAAATTGCAGCATCAGTTTCACAATGTGCTGATGATTTCTCTGCATCTACTGAATATATGGTATTTGTCTTCATTGATTTATTATGTGTTTTAGTTTGTTGTATCCCATAGTTTAATGTGTTTGGGCAAGCTCTCAGCCCTGTCCCTGTTCCCCATGTCCAAAATTTGCCTCCCAGCCCTGACCCACTGGGACTGAGTCCCCCATGGATTTTACCTAATGGTGGAGCCAGGAGGGAAGGGCCATCCCCTCCCCAGTGGACAAATCCAGATTGCCTTGTAGTCAGGCAGTAGGTGGGCCTCGGGGGAGCGGGCAGGGCTTCATGAAGCCAGCCTGCCCCGTTTTCCAGTTTCTCTCTTTTCCCTGCCACAGCGGCACATCAGAACGTGTCTGTGAAGGTGTGCATGCACTGCATAGCCATGGCCCCACCCTTCCAGCCACGTGCTAACCTGCACTACCATCAGGCCTCCACTCAGTGGTAGTTAGAGGCCAAGACAAGCCACACCTCCCCAGAAAAAAAGAGGAGAGTAGTCCTTGTGATGCTCAATTCTCTCCCACCTTGGCTGACACCTGGAAGCTGTACTCATTTCTGAATACTGGTCGCAAATGTTGCAGGAGGTAAGGCATTAAATACCTCAGCCCTTCATGCCACCAGGCCAGCAGTGGTTTCCTCTTTCTTTCTTTCCAGATCCACAATAAAACAGTCTATGATCTCCTTTTTGTTTCCATTGAGCTTCTCAGCTGCTGAATTTCAAAGGTACTGCCCAGTCAGTTACCCCCGCTGCCCCACTACATGCATGCATGAACACAGGCTAGTGTTCTCAGAATGGGGAGAGAATAGAAACAGAACCATAGAATCTGATGGCAGATAATGTCCACTTAGTCTGCCAATTTTTCCCTACCCACAGTATCACTGCAGATCCTAATGAATCTCTGGCTCTTTCTCCCTCCCCACCCCTCCTTTCCACTATGATTCCCTTACGCCTATCCCATGCATTCTTGAAACCCACTACTGTTTTTGCCCTCACCACCTCCACTGGAAGGCTGTTCCAGGAATCACCACTCTTTCTGTAAAGATGTACTTGCTCACATCTCTCCTGGATGTAACCACCTCCAGCTTATGGCATGTCCCTTTGTTCTCTAGCTCCTTTTTACAAGGCTGCTTTTGGGTACTGCTTATGAAAAATTGAATGTTCTGTTGTACTATATGTCTATGAACTGTGTTACATTTACAGAATCAAACTTCCTTTATTAATGTTTCCAATTTAAAAGTAAAATGCAGTGAGGGATCCGGCCACTTCAGAAACATAGGCACTCATTCAGCTGTACTGGTGGTCAGATGGGCTCCTACTGCATTGTGCAGTACACTGTGCTACCACCTGGGAGACTAGGGGTTTAATGTGAACTTCAGAATCCCATTCAAGGATGGGGGAGAGATGGAGTACAGGGTTGGTATTGTTCACACAATAAATACCAAAGTCAGGGAATGCACAGGCCACCCAGCACTCCACATCCTCTGTGCAGGCTGGCCATAAAGCAGCCTTGGCTAGGAAGACAACCACTTGCTCAATCTCCTCTTGAAAGGACGGGTGCAGCTACTGCAACCCTGAACACTGGGATTAGGGACAGGATAGGGAGATGGAAGAGGTGAATAAATAGATGTATATTCGCCATTGAATAGTATCATGTAACTTGTGTCTCTCTGTTTGACTCTGACTAGTTAAAGGGGAACTGCACTGAACTTGTAAGCCAGTGTTTTCTGTGTAGAGGCTAATTTTCAGATACGGTTCACATTCAAGTATTGCTTCATCTTTGCAAGCTTTTTAGAAAACTCAGTGAGTACTTCTAATTTACCCACTTCTGGTAAGGACCATGTTACCTCTGTTTGATGTAGTTTAGGTCCTCCCTCAGCTCTCCTGTTAACAAAATACATCCGAGTTCTACTATAGAACTCTGTGGATGAAAGGGGCATAACCTAAACCACACAGTTCTAAAATGGTACTAACCGTGAGTGAGTAGTTTTCCTCAAAACCACCCCCAGTGTTTACTAAAATGCCTGCAAACACGGAACAATAACAGAACGTGAATCAGTATTTAAAATACAACTACTCAGAAAAAAATAACTTCAGGTTTAATGCAGTTCTCCATAAGATACTTATAAAGATAATAACGCCAATAAATCTTACATATTGTTTTACAAAAGAAACAGATTCTAATCTGTGCATTGCATTACTCTGACAAAATATTCTCACAGCTGTGGCTTGTCCTCCTCAGGTAGCACCTGGCCAGTGACTCAGTCAGTCCACCCCCTGGCTGCACCCACTTTACCATCTAGAGTAGGGATGTGCAAAGCTGGCAAACTTCACTCTACAGAATAATTCACTAAGTTTGCCACATTCACGAAGAGCAAAATGCCAATCTTGTGAAGTTTTTGGCAGGCCAAGTGCAAGTTTTCAGGAGAAGTTATGCAAATTCATGGTGAAGTTGCAACTTCACCTTCACTTTGCCTGATAAAAATGTCATTTTCCCAGAAAAACTCAATGTAAAGTGGCAAGGTGAGCAATTTGCAAATAACGTTATTCCCAAAGGTGATTTTTGCAACTTCACTGGAACTTTGCTGGTGAAGTTAAACTTCACAGCATCTCTACTCTAGAGATGGGGGGAGGGAGAGGGGGAGAGAGACAGAGAGAGAGAGAGGTTGTTGCCTACGCTACCCATATGTTCCGTCATGCTCTTGATCTGTTTTTTCTGCTGGGGTTTGAAACCGCTGACCTGGTGGTGGAACCAGTCGGATGGTTGGATCATCACACAGCGGGGTTCAGTTTCTATGCCTCCCATATAGGCTTCCCTGTGGAGATGGTCAGATACCCCCCTTTGCGGGATGTGAGCCCTGATGGTCTATTGGTGGTGTTAGACCTATCAATGATTCTGGTGGCAAGTGGAAGTCCAGACAGCCTGGTTCAGGCCTATAATAAGGCCATTACTGTAGCCCTGGACTTTATTGCTTCCATCCATGTTCATCCTCTCTCCCTTTGTCCATGGTTTGATGGGACCTTAAGAGAGTTGCGACAACTTAGATGAAGGTTAGAGCATTGCTGGCAAAAATCCACCCTGTCTGCTGACCACCTTAGATTGATGTCATGTTGTCAAGTCTATCAATCAACAATCACACGTAGGAAGGCAGAGTTCCTGTCCAGGGAGATTGCTGCTGCTCAGACTTAACTGGCTCAGCTCTTTCGAACCATGGACAGGTTATGCAACCCAGTCTGTCTTCAGGTTCAAAGCGCCTTTTCACAGATTGAGTGTGATGAACTTGCTCACTTCTTTGCGGATAAGGTGGCCAGCGTCAGGGCGGAGATCCAACTGGCTCGCTCTGTGGGAGCTGATAGTGGTTAGTGCACAGTCACTCCTCCTCGGTTTACCTGGAGTTCCTTTGACCGGCTGGAAATTGTGGATATTGTGCAGATTGCCCAGGGTATGTGCCCAACTTGCTGCAGTTTAAACCCGGGCCCAACTTCCCTGATAATGGGTTGTTGAGACATCATAGGCCCAGTCCTAGCAAGGATAGTTTGGTGCTCCTTAGAGTCTGGTGAGTTTCCTAACTTCCGGAAGGAGGTGGTGGTGACACCTCTCCTGAAGAAAGTTACTTTGGACCCAAGCTGCTTAGCAAACTACAGACTGATTTCAAACCTCCCCTTTGTTGGGAAGGTAATTAAGAAAGTAGTGGCGCTACAACTGGAGAACCACCTGACCATCCATGACATCTACGAACCTCTCCAGTCCAGTTTTCATAAAAGGCATAGTACCAAAACCACAATGACATCCTGATGGCGGGACATCCGAAGTGCCGTTCTATCTTGGTATTTCTTGATCTCTCTTCAGCTTTTGACACTGTAGATCATGGGGTGCTTCTTGAGTTCCTGAGGTTCATCTGTGGCCTGTCTGGTACAGTTCTCAGATGGTTTAAGTCCTTCCTCACTGGCAGAACTCAGAGGGTGGTGTCAGGAATTTTTTTCCTCTGACCCATTCTCTCTGCCAAGTGGGGTTCCTCAGAGCTCAGTGTTGTCTCCCATGTTGTTTGCGGTGTACATGCTGCCCCTCAGAGACATTGTAAAACAGTATGGGCTGAGGTTTCACTGCTATGCTGATGATACCCAGCTTAGCCTGTCTTTTGCACCCAACAAGGATAGTGCGTGCTTGGTATTTAGCAACTGCCTCGCAGATATCCAGGACTGGATGAGTTCCAGCTGGTTGAAGTTGAACTCTGAAAAGACTGAGGTGATGGTAGTGGATCCGGGTCACTGGACAGGGGGGTTGGGAGCTGGTCAACTCACCGGACTTTGTCTTGGGGGTATCCAGCTTCCTTTTTTCTGAATGGGTGCGTGACCTGGAGGTGTTTCTTGATGGTGGGCTGACACTGCGTTCGCAGGTATCGGCAGTCATCAAGTCCTCTTTTTACCAACTGAGGAACATCGTCAGGGTTAAGCACCTTGTTCCATCTGGTGACCTTCCAACACTGATCCATGCCTTTGTGACCTCACACCTTGACTACTGCAACTCCCTGTACCTAGGGCTTCTTGGGGTTGATATCAGCTGCTTGCAACTACTGCAGAATGCTGTGGCATGGCTGCTGATGGGGACTCCCTGTTCAAGTCACATCATGCAGGTGCTGCGTAAACTGCTCTGGCTGCCTATTCAGTGGTGGATCACCTTCAAGGCTAGGCTTCTGACCTGAAAGGCACTGCATGGACCGGGCCTGGACTATCTGCAAGAGCTCCTGTGCTTCTACTGCCACGGCTGACCTCTCCGCTCCGCTTACAAGGGGCTGCTAGAGATTCCCAGGGTATGTCTTAAGACCTCGGGGCCCATCCATTTATGTATGTGTCCCCAACCCTGTGGAATTCTCTATCCCATCAAATACATGAGTGCACGACCGTGGAGAGCTTTAAGAAGGCCTTGAAGACACATCTGTGGCTTAACGCCTAGCCAGATTGACTATTTTAGCTATTTTATCTATTTTGTCATCTGGTCATACTGTTATGTATTTTATTGCTTTTACATGTTTATTACTGTACAGCACCTTGGTGCTTGAAAGGCACTCATGAAATAAAGTTTATTATTTATTATTATTATTACTTCATACACTGTTTCAATTATTTTTCTTTGACCTGTCATAATTAGACAAATTATCTGCACTATGTCCCAACCATTGCTTTCCTGGCAAAGCGTGTTTCACTAAGTAAATAAAACATAGCCCCATTGAATTAGCTGTGCAGAATCTCTTTCTCAATCATGAGTGACCGCTTTGCAAACACAAAGCTACTATTATGTAATTTACTGCCCTGGGAATCCATTAATCTTTTTAGCTTTTTATTACAGGTGACCTTACCCCCAAAGCAATGTTTAATTCTTAAAAGCATTATGCATGTTTGCATTTTCACCTAGAGTGTGATCATCATCAGAGTGTAAAGGTCAAATGTTATAAGCTGCAGGAAAAGTGGATCTCTCGGACTTCTGTTTGGTTCATTAATGCTAGTTTTTTTTTTCTTTTTTTTTACTAAGAGGCAGTATTGCCTAGAGGTTAGAACACCAAGCTGTGAACCCGGAGACCCAGCAGGCCTGATTTTAAATCCCACAACCTGCACTCACATATTATTTAACCTCAAGTCATTTTACCTCCCCATGTTTCAGGGTATACCTAGAAAAAAGCTATGGGCTCAGTATGCCACTCATGGCCATAAACTCTAAAAAGGAAATTAAAAAAAATATTTTTGTCTTAGGTTTATACAGATCACCTATACTTTGGCTTATTCAGTCCTCTTTTGCTTTGCTAGTAAGCTGAATATAAAAATAAATCAAAACTAACATTCATAAATCCCAAAACATCATTTTGTTGAAATAAAAGAACATTCATTTTGAGTTGGGAGTGGGTTACCCATTTCATCAGCCCACTCAGTCACAGCATATAACTGTCTATGCATTGAAAATAGTAACTGGCAAATCAAAATAGTGATTGATTACCGTATTTTAACCTTGTGGTTTACTTACATATGATCTGATGATGTCATACTTCTCTGTGCAACTAGTACATCTAGTCTGCAGATTCGGCTTCCTTTTTCACATACATTTTTAAAAATATATTTCCAAACACCAACGTCTGTTACAAAATCAGAATACACAGGATTGCACCCCACTTATTTAAATCCTTTCTTCCCATTCTGCCTCCCAGCACTCCCCGACCCCATCGTCCACCTTCCCAGGTACTTGCCTTCACCACTCGTCCTTACCCAGTATCTGGTGGGCACGTGTCATGGTCAGTGGTGTGAGATCTGCAAGGGTGCCCGTATCACGCTGCTGGCTGGGGGATTCCCCTCTTCATTTCCACCCTGAGTGTTTCCAGCATACAGTGGTGCACATGAACAGGGCTTGGTGGTGCGTACGCGTGCCATCAGCACCTCAAGCCTACCCCCTTCCCGTGCTGTGTGGCTGCTCTGCTGCCCGATGGCAGGAAAGTAGCAGAATGTAGCCTTCTCCCTGCTTAAAGAAGGAGAGCTGTCAATGGGCTACTTGCTCCTCCCTCCCCAGCCAGACTCCAAGGGACTCGAGTCCCTTTCTGAACCCAGGTCACCAGTATAGTGAGCAGTAGCACTATAGCTGCACCACCAGACTGACGTGCACCCCATTTTATAATTAGAAAAACAACTTTCAGGTAGATGAGCTGATAAACTTCCCTTGCACCCCACTCCAGCACCCAGTCATGCTTTTACCACTTCACTAGCAATCTGTTGCTTTATGACAGCTGTTGTGCTCTTTTAACAAGCTCTAGTCTGTACAAGATTGAGGCTGTTCTATTTTATGGCGCTGCACCCCTCCACCCTTCCTGAAAAGAAAACCAGAACCTTTAAAGTGTGCCATCCAAATCAAATTGAAAATATTGTATGGAAAGAAAAATCACACAGTATAGATAGCAGCAAATAATTATAACTTGTGTCTTTGGTTTGAATTGCATCCCTTAAAAAGGAATCATTCATGTGCCAATCTTTATACAGTTACTTCTGCCCCTGCCTTCCAAACGTACTCAATGACCCTGTAGTATTTCAATGCCCCAGATATGGAATGTAAACAATCTCAGATAACTGTACACGTGTGAGGATCCAGTGATATTTCTGATTGACTGCTTCCTACTGACCCCAAACAGACCACTGGACTTTAAACTACCTGTTCCAACAAATCTTTATAAATGCAATCACTAGAAGACTTTAGACTTCAAGGCAACCCGAAATTTGTATATTTGTATAGTTTAACCTGTGCATTCCTTCTTACAGAGAGAACAGAAAGCTGCATTCATATCACGTAGTGCTGGTAGAGATTAGTTTTGAGAACATATAATATAGCATGCAGAGATAGCCACTGTATAGCAACACATTGTATGCAACCCTCTTCGCTATTTTTCAGTGCACAAGTCTCAAAATTAGTGACAGCAAAAGTCTGAAATTAGATGAACCCCTTCAGAGAATTAAAGGCTAGTTCTGTTAGAAATACATACAGTAAAAGATCCATTTATGCTCGCTACCCTCCAAACTGATGTGTCACATCCGTAATCAAAGATTGTGTCCATGTTCTAGGAATGCACATTAGTATGGGCTTATGGTATAAATGACATTTAAGTAATTTTGCATTTGGCTGGTAATGAGGTGGGATTTGAGCTGCAAATGTACTGAGCAGGAACAACAGTGCGTTTTAAATGCACTGTCAGTGAATTGTAAATTTCATTATGCAAGGCACTTGTTGCAGGCACTGCATTATAAATGCATTCACAATAAAAATGAACATTCTAAGAAGCCAGTTTTAAACATATTGGGCTGGATGTTTAAAAAAGTGCTTCACTTGTTTTGAGCAGTTTGCAGTACTTGTGACATATCTGTTACAGCACATAAAATGTGGTTTAATGTTTTAAAGACTATGCCCTCAATGGTCAGGTGTTTGAGAGCCCTCCAAAATTTGAAAGCAATTTGTGGTGCGAGATACTGACTTGGGGAACAGAGGGGCACCTTTTCTAACTGCAGTGCCTCTGAGCAAATTAAATGCCAATTCAGTGCACAACATTAAGTAGTAGTAGTGCTGCCCAGAATGCGGAATTCTGCAAGCAAAACTAGTGCAGAATGACCATTCTGCCAGCAGAATTTCCACTGGAATTTTGCTGGTTCTTCTGTGGAATTCCACCTGCTGTGATCCATAGAATAATATTCCATGGAACAGCATTTTTTCTGTGGAAAATCATTCTGCAACATTTCCGTGGAGAATATTGAGATCTGTGGAATAATATTCTGCGGAACAGCAGTTTTTTCACAGAAAATCATTCTGTAACCATTTCTGCGGAAAAAAAATTGAGATCTGCAGAATACAATTCTGTGGAAATGTTGCAGAAAAACTCATTCTGCATTTTCTGCCATGAACTTCTGCCATTCCATTTCCAGAGAAATTCAGCAGAATTTGAAACATTCTCTGAAATTTCGTTCCATGGGAATTTGAAAATTCCACACAGCACTAAGCAGTAGGTACATTTATTTCTTCACAAATCCATTCATGAAATCTCTTTTTTTCATCCAAGCATCCAAATCGATTTCATTTAAACAGTTCCTTAACTTCTATCAGTGAAAACCTCATGATTTGCATGTTTCACATCTCCTCTTGTGCTTCTCAGACTTGTCCTGTACTTCATGATTTGGCAGGTGTGGACTGAGCTCCATTAACGGGAAATCCTGCAGTCAAAAAACTCACTGGGGGGTCACCAGCATTCAGAGCCTCCTCACTGCTTTGGATGGAAGTGGGCACATTGTGGCAACCTAAAATCACTCAAAGGTTTATGTGACTTGAATTTCCTCTCCTCTCAAGGAAATGACTGAACCTCATTGAGGAAATGGGCTTCAAAAGTGTCACACCGGGCACCTACTGGCATACACCATATCTGGGAAACAGGGAAACCTATGGCATCTCTGAACGGTTTACAATCTCTCTAGGTAACATAGAAACTTAGCAATGTTACCTAGGTCTCTTCATCCCTTGAGTATGAAATATTTGGTAATGACTGCTGTCACTTCAGTTACCTGACAAAAGATAGTCTTACACCAGGGAATTGTCTGACAGGACAGAGGGAAAGGGCAAGTGCTGTCCTTTCCCTCTGACAGCACTCCACTGACCACCTTGGAATGTATAGGGCCATCTTTCCAAAGAGGTTTGTGCTGCTGCAGAAAGCCCCTTCCACTGCTCTGGTGCCTACTGCCCTTTACCAGCCTGGGAAGCTTGTAGGTTCTTACGCCTATGGATGCAAGGTGTCACTGAGCAACTATTTGTAGTTTTATGAGGGGCGTATAGGGGTTACAGTTTTTCTGCAAGTGCCAGGAGTTGCACATACACAAAAAAAGTAATAACATAGATGTGTTTTTTCATAAAGTGTGTAAATTGATGCAGATGTGTCAAAACATTTGACTACTGCCCACAATGATCTTGATACATTTGACATGATACAGGCTGCACCATCCCAAACTCAGGAAGTCTGCCTGCATTGTGGGATTCAAAAATCCAGTCCATTGTCTTTTTGGACAGATAATGAGCTGATAATGCATTGTTTAAATACAGTCTGTACTGTAGGCCACTTAATGCATGCATTGCTTGTGAAATCCCTCCAGATGATTTCCACACCTCTGGATCCCACGATAACAGGTATATGTGGCATGCTGTGCACTGTCAGCACTCACAAGCCAATGACAGTAGCCTTATATAATGGCATTCTGATGTACCCTCTCTCAGTGGTTATTAGATACTTATCAGAGAAGGAGTAAAGGGAACTATCTAGCAAAGATCAGAGGAATCCTAGAGGATGGATGACAGCCTTGTCCACGTAGAGAAAGCAAACCTGCAAGGCGAGCAAAAGGGTTTTACAGTGCAAGTGCAACTACATGAGCACTGAGACCAAGAGTCTAGAGCAGAAGGCCTGGATCTGTAGCTTTTATTCCACTCGCTACATAGCAGTGATCTGCTGGTTCCTCTGCAATGCTGTCTGTCCAAATCCTGTTGGCACTGATGGCAGAATATTACCTTCGGACACTGCTCAGCCACACTGCTCAAGGTGGGTCCCATTGTTTGCTGCTGGAATGCCCAGGAAGTGCTGGTGGATTTGGTTGCAATCAGACCCTATTTGGAAGGCATGTCTCTCTCTTGCCTGAGTGGTTGTGGCTGTCAGCATCAGATTTGGATGGCCACTCATACAGAATGAACTGTCGCGCACTGTTCAGAAGCTGGAATGAGTGCCATACTCATTTCCGGAGAACTGCTGGGTATTTCAAGTTGTATTTAAATCCCAAATCAGAAAGCTCTCTTCTCTGCTCTTTATTTGTATAAAACAAAAAGAACCCTCCAGCACAACTGTTCATTGAAGGGTGTCTAGTTTAAGTGAAAACAGAGACTAGAAAAAGAAACTAGCCACTCCTAATTAAACGTAATTAATTTATTAACTTACAGAAAATGCACACAGTACCTGCTGGTGTAACTGTCAAACAGGGACCAGCATGCACTGTTTACATTGTCTGTAAATTAGTAAACTAATTACTTGTACTCCTGTGTGTCTAGTTTCTTTCTCTAGTCTCTGCACTGTATTCATGCCTTTTGCTGGTAAGATCCAGAGAGAAATGCTGAAAAATGTGTATTCCGTAGCCGTGCCAGAGCAGCTGCTTCTTTTCTCTTGACAGCGCTAGGAATTTCTCATTTATACCATGCTGGAAAAAATATGCAAATATGAGACAGGATAGGGCTCGGTGGTTCATCTGGAGAGCGAGGGACTGTGCACCCTGTCAGTTTTCAAAGGCTTGTTTCAGTGAATTCCAATAGCTGTGGGATGGCTGATTGCAGAATATTAATGTTTATTTATTTATTTAAAATTGGTGACCAGGAAAGGCACACTGAGCCTAGGCTCATTTCCAGGTGTGACCCGGGTACAAGGAGTACACCAAAGTATGCTGAAGAATACCACAATTTGAATGTTTTGTTACAGACAGTATGTACAACATCAAGAAATAAAGTGCAAATGTAAATCTATACAACACGTAGAAATAAAGTAACATAAATCCATACAACATAGAGAAATAAAGTAACATAAATATATACTACACATAGAAATAAGGTACAAACATAAGTCTATACAGCATGGTATAAGCCAGTACAGGAGTTGTATGGCAGAGAGCATGGAATTCAAAATGGGGGCTAGCGTGAGCAAAAAAAAAACAAACATTGCCTTATGGGTCCTCCGAGCATAGGATTAGGCCTAAGGAGGGGCGGGTCCCATGAAGCATCATTGGCAGTGAGGGGAGGAACCTGAGGAGTTGTTTAATGGCTGAAAGGAAGGAGGCCTGGCAAAGGTTGGTTGGAAGGTTGTTCCAAAGGAGAGGGAGACAGCATGAAAAGGCAGCTTGACCGGTAGCTGAGTGGGGGTATAGGAGGTGGAAAGTGCGTGCATCCCCGTGGCAGAGGGAGTAGTTTAGGAAATTGCGGTGACAGGTGGGAAGTGAGGGGGGGGTAGGAGCCTAGCCAGTATTTAGCTATGAGGAAGGCACTTGGACAGTTTTCCTGTGTGACAGCGGGTCAGTGAGAGAGTTCTGTAGAGGATGCAGTGATAAGTAAGTGGGGGGGGGGCAGTGGAAAAATGACAGAACCAGTTGAGTAGGATGTCAAGTTTGGAGAAGGAAGAGACTGGGGCCGATCCGTAGATGATGTCTGCATAGTCCAGCACTGGCAGGATTGTGTCACATATGAGTTTGCTACAGGTTGGAAGAGGAAGGCTGGCTTTGTGGCGATAGAGTATGGCAAGTTTGGGCCAGAGTTTGGTGCAGATGGCAGTGGACTGCCAGCCCCCTGTGAATCCTACTAGGTACAGATTATTTCTCTAGCCCCAATTTAATAAATCCTCCAGCTTCATCAACAGCTATTCTTTTCCATAAACCTATGGACAGAAATACTGTTCTCTTGGCTAGTTCTTTTCATCCCTGCCACACTGTTAGAAATATCCTAGTCAGCCAATTCCTTAGAGTCTGCCACACTTAAAGTGATAATACACATTTAAAAATAGGGCAATGGAATTGCAGAGTCATTTTTGTGATGGGTCTACAATGGTGCTGATATCAAATGCGCACGTGAAAGGGCCAGGAACATAGACAGAAATTAACTACTTACACCCTAGCAGATGCAAACTGAACAAAACCAAGGAATTTTTTCTAAAGTGCTGTTTGGAAACATTAATGATCACAGACAGATTAAGTTACTATGACATGTAAGTGTAACAAGGGAATTATTTGATAGGGCATATGCAAGATTTTAATGTATAGAGTAGTTGTTTCCTTTCTACCGCGTTATAAAAAATAATTTTAAAACATACTGTTCACTGTGAAAAGAAAATCAGTTGGCCAGATATGAATAAATTCTAGAGCTGTTTTTTCCCCAAGAATCTCAAAATGAATATATAGAAAAAATTATGGATGGTAGGAGTGTCCCCAACAAATTATAGCCCTCCCTTCAATTGTGCATGAGGTTTGCAGTCTTATGGTCCTAAGAATGTGCGAGGCTGCACTCTTAGATCCATAAGAAGCCCTCCAAATGGATCCATAAACTTATATACGAATGTAAGATATGATAGACGAAGATGCATAGTATAACCAAACTGCAGTAGAGATGTCTTAGATTGCTTAGTGAAAAATCGTATCTGGAGTGCAACATTTATTGTGGTTTGTTAATTGTTTGCAAGATTCTGCATTAATAAATATGAGCTAAAAAATGAGAAAAGACAGCTGGAGTTAGTGAATATGATGAATCAAGTAGTTAATTAGAAGAATCTCTTAATTTATGTTTCATTAACATTTTAGTAACAGTTTGCCCTGAGGAAGAGGAATTTTTCCTTTGAATCATTGGCAGTTTTAACAGTACTGTGACCAAGTCAGGAAAATATGTGGCAAGTGAGCCTATTACTCCAGAGATGGCAGAGGTCTTTTGTACTTTTCCCTGTTGGATTACAGTTACCTCATTGGGATTACGAAGTTGGTTTCAATCAACTACTATTTAAAGTTCTCTTTAATTATGCTAGCTCACCATGGCATGTTGATGGGGTGTAACTGTAAGCTTGCTGTTTCAATATGTGCACCACTGAAAGAACCTGGGCAACACAGCAGCCAGGCCCGCGCCGGGACTTAGTGTAATTCCTAGGTGCCCAGATTCATTGGCTGTTGTTTCATAATTGAAATTATAGTTTTAGTACTGGTAACATCTTAAAGGTATACCACACTTTGTGTAAAGTAAGTCTTCTCGTAGTGCCCCTTGTTTGGGCAGGAGCATCAGTGAGTATATGGGATCTGAGAGGGTAACAGTGACCCAGAGTATAGTGGCTTCCAATGGATATTGATACTGGGTGGGAGTGTTAAAGATAACTTGCAACTGGTTAACCCTATCTTTATTTCCAGCTTCCAGGCTGATGTTACACAATGAAAGCAGTTTTATTTTGTGGAGTTTAATTTCTGTGTGTGCGCCCACTATGTGTAGCTTGATTATTTTGTCTATTAGTGAAGGTAACCACTGTCTTATTGATCCCCATGGGGTGGTCCAGTCCAGTGTAGGGAGGTGGGTAGGTATTGCATTCAAGGGGGTAGCACTGCATAAAATATCTGCCCCACTTATTGTCTCTGGGTGGAGGCACCATGCTGTTTTATATTTGATCTGGGACAACCCCCCTTTCCCCCACTGCAGGGGAAAGAATGAACCCAACCCCTAAACCAGGTGAGCCCTGTACACTGTGTCACTTGGCAGCGGTGTGAATCTGGGCATGGCAAACCAGGGTTCGCACACTGCAGCACTACTGGAATCTCCTGTTGAACATCTGGACACACCCGGGGGCTTTTAGAGACTTTTGCCTTTGCCCCCTGAACATTTCTGTGAAAGTATGGCATTTGAAGACGTAGAGAACTGGTGTGTGTGTGTGAGGATCAGAACCGTCAGAAAGTACTTGTGGTACAGAATATGTCTGAGCAGCAGGACAAAGGATCCATCTAGGAAGTCCTAGAGGATAAAGTATTGTGGGAAAATGAAAATTCAGAGAGTGACTTGAGAACTAGGTACCAAATTTATAAATCTAATTGTGGAAACTGAGAAGGACTTAGGGGCCATGAATCTGCCTGCCATGGTGACGCCTGAGGAGTCTCAAGACATCTGGATGGTGATAGACAAAAGGGAGTCCTCTCAGCCCAAGATCTCCTTCACCACACCTAAATTCTTCTGGGATATTTCAAGACCAAACTACAATTGTTGTTGGCTAATGAAAGAAAAATCTTCAAGGATGTGCAGGCCTTGTTGCCTCCATGAACAACCTATGAGGAAGCTGGGCTAGCTCACTCTGATGGTTCAGGCTATAACCTCGGTGCCTAAGAATTTTTTTCTGTCACCATCCCTACTCCATCCCAGCAGGAGAAGATGATTACAAGGCCTGGGTCAACTCTGCTGTTCCCATGCTACATGAATGGCAGTGCACTGAGGCTGAAAAGCACACAAGACTGTAGACCTGCCTGACCTATTATCCCTCATGTGGACCTCCAACTTACAGTATAAAGGAAATCAGTATTTACTCACACTTGCTATGATATGTTATACAGTATTGTATTTATGGTCTTAACAACAGTAGGTGGCATGCTAACCATAATGCAATAATCAGCATAATCACTCAATTGCTTTATTGTAACCCCAAAGTAGTAATAGTCAGCATAATTGCTTATCTATGTGTACATGCAAAACCTAACTGTTTGGGTGTGAGCTGCCCACCTAGCCCACCAATGAAATACTTTACTACTAGGCAGATGAGGCACTACCCAGGTAATGGACTTTCTTAACTACAAGTGTATCACATTATGTAAGAGCTTTGTTCTCTGAATTTCAAGCATCATCACCCAGGTATTTGGAGGTTCCAGACTCCCAGCTATGGTAAGTAGTTCTTTTTAGACATGCTGGGCTATAAACCTTGTGTTCTGCAACACCTATTTCTGAGTTTTGTTTTACCATCAGGTCAGCACCCTGCCAGACTCTGGCAACAAGGTTGACAGAGAGTTTGAAGGCTGGAATTAGATGATATCTGGTCTATGTGTGCCATAAACCAATCAATACCTTACCACCCTGGACAGTGTGTTTGGTAGTACAGAATCCTGTGATGACCCATACTGGAGGGTTAAGATCACCAAACAAAGCTGTCAAGAGTCCTTTGTCACCTATCTGCATCAACTCAAGAGGACATAACACTTAACACAGAGGTAGAATAGAGACCAAGAACCTGAATAAGGTGCGACAAGAACAGATGCTGAAGGCCACCCAGAATTACTGTTGTTAAAGTAATGCTTGAAAGAGAGATTGGTTGATCCATCCTCCAACTGCATCCTGCTGTAGGAGGATAGAGAGGCTGAGGAATAAGAGAAACAGTGGGGATCCCTGCCAGCTTCCACTGCCAGTGCCTAAGTGTTGGGCAGTGGGAGCTTATTTGATGTCACTAAGCAACAGAGACTGATTCAAGAAGTGAAAGGCATTATAGTTGAATCAGGTATGACCAGCCCACCTCCCCTGAGGAGCTCAAACCCTTAGTATCCAGCATGCCTGTTTCAAGTAATGTTGTGTCAGTTGCCTCAAGCCCTGAAGTTTGAGCATCAAATGCTATCTCACTGGAGGATTTCTATGCTCAACTAGCCAAGCTAAAGAAAATGATGGGAGAGTAAAGGAACCATCAAGTCCTGGAATTCTCTTAGGATCCCTGCCTAGAGGGAGAGCCCCCATGGAACTCTCCAGCTGGGACCCTTCAACAGCAAATGCCTAGAGACGATGTGAATTACTACCATTGTGGCAAGGATGGACATACCCAATATCTACGTTGGTCAGAAAGCAACTTTCAGAGGCTTATTAGCTGGCTATTCAGTGAGAAATTAGCCAGGAACTGTACCAGGTCTTTACCATTCAGCATACCCACTGTAGAGGAGTGCATTGGTGCACTGGGAACAAGTCTCTGACCAGTAACTATTGCTAAAGCTACAGTTCATATCAAAACCAACGTGTCAGATTCCAAGGTGTTTAGGAATTGGGATGAGATGGTTGGTCCTACTGCAGATGTGGAAGTTCAAGTGGATGGATGGCCCACCCAAGTACTCCTAGACAGTGTCTCCCATGTCACTATAGTGTTAAAAGACTATTATGAAAAATATCTGTGATCTAAAAAGTTGGAGCCTCTGGAAGGCTTAGATGTGTGGGATCTCAGTTAAGCTTCATACTGACATCTGGGTTTGATATGGCTCTAGATCTCCTTCCTAGTAAACATTGCTGGAACTCCTACTCTGTTGGAGACATTTGCCCTGATGTGTTCAAGGATGAGCATGAATGAGAAGATTTCTTATCATTGTAGGAACAAATGTCCATATGTTGCACCACATGGGACAGTTGTGTAAAGAGTTTGAAGCCTGACAAGGAAAGCACCAGTGCCCCTCCTTGAACTTGTCATATAAGCTTGAACTTGCAAAGCCTATGTCCTGCCTGAGAATGAATCTGTGGGAAATGTTTGGCACCAAAACCAATCTGAAGTTGTGTTACCCCCCAAAAGCAGTGTGTGCCATCATGGAATAGTGCACCTCAAGGGATTCAGCCACAACCAGCTGCTAGTGATGAATTGCTCAGGGGAAGCCGATTTACCAGAAGAACTCATAGCAAAAACTAGAATGCTGGTGGCTAAAGCTCATGCAGATGAATGACAAGTAACAGTTCATGTGATAAATGTAACAGACTGACCAGTGGCTATTCAAAGAGGACAGATGCATGCCAGGGTCTACTGTGTAGATCTGGTGATGCAACCACAGAAAAGATATAACCCAGCTCTAGGACAATTGTAACCTTCATTGTTAAAGTTTGGAGACCCCACTTTTCCCACAGAGTGGCAGAATAGAATTTGGCTCAGCAAACAGACATTTTCTCCCTAAAGGAATGGGAAGATTGGTGAGCCAAGGGCATACATTACCACATCCAAGTCACTGATGAGAGGCTTTTTCAGTAGAGGTCAAGATGACTGGCTCCTTCTGACATAGAGGATGTCCAGAAGCACTTGCTTGAGATGCTGGCCACAGGCATTATTAAGAAATCTAGGAGCCTCTGAACATCACCAATTGTAGTTGTCAGGAAGGAGAGCAGGGCTGCCAGCTTCTGTGTGTAGTACTGGAATCTAAAGAAAAGAACTGTACCCAAACAGTACACTATGCCTTGAGTCTACAATTCCCTAGATTGCCTGAATGAAAATCAATGGCTCAGTGTGATAGATCTGAGATTAGTCTACTATCAAATCTCCATGGCCAGGCAAGATTGAGAGAAGAAGGTGTCCATCTGTACCCTGGGGTTCCACATGTTCCTCAAAATGCTACAGTGGATCTCAGGGGCCCCAGCCACATTTTAACAGCTGATGGAGAGAGCAGAGGGTGACATGAACCTGTTGAAATGCCTTGTGTACTTGGACAACATTATCGTATTAGTGGAAAACCCTGGAAAAACACCAAGCCCAGTTGTTCAAGGTACTGGACAGACTGGAAGAGTGTGGCCTCAAACTATCCATCAACAAGTGCCAGTTTTTCAGGATCTCTATTAAGTATGTGGGTCATGCTGTATCCCAAGGTAGCATCTGTACCAATCCCGATGATGTCCATGTCATCAAGATCATACTCAAACCCACCCGGCTGAGAAGACTGCAGTTTCTTGGGATTCTTTGGCTAGTGCCTCAGGTTCATGAAAGACTACACCAAAATCATCAAGCCCCTTTAAGACCTAACTAAGGGATATCCTCTTGTCAACCTGAAACACAAAGGGGCACCACAGTCCACTCCTGAGACAGTTTACTACAGAGTGCCTGAACCATCTGACCACAGATCAGCCCAACCTTATGATGGAGCATTTGAAGAAATAATCAGACAGCTAACTAATGCACCCATGTTGGTGTATGCAGACCACAGGAAGCCATTTGTGTTGCACAAAGATGCCAGTCTCAATGGTTTGGTAGTAGTGTTACATCAGGAACACCACAAGGACTCTGGCCAATAGCTTATGCCAGTCATGATTTGTCTCCATTGGAAATAAAGGATCCTCTCCACAAGCTAGAGATTTTTGCACTCAAATGGGCAATTATCAATCAACTTCACAAGTATCTATATGGGGTCCACACCACAATCCACACCAATAACAACCCTCTTACCTATGTGCAGACAACAGTGAAGTTGGATGATGTGGATCATTGTTGCTTGTCAGCCGTCTCAACATACGATTAATGTGCGGAGTATCATCCAAGAAAAAGCAACATCAACACTAATGTGCTATAAAGAATACCTCACCCAGGGCTGCCAGTGCCTGAATGGATCTGAATCCCAGAGACTGCTCTTTAAGCTCTGTGCAAAAGATATGACCCTGAAGAATTTGCAAACTCCAGAGAACTGGAGCTATAAACTTCAACAGCAATGCTTGAGAGGCTTATTTGCTCATTTCTCACCAGGGGTGTGTAAAAAAACATTGCCAAAACACACCTGCTTAGGCTTTATTTTTTCTGTAATTACTGGTATGAATTGTTTTTCCAGCAAAAAAAAAAAGCATAGATGAAATGCAAAGAAGGCAGATTAAAAGCACTTTACTGAAAGCAGTTTTTAACTGTCAATATCTGATTTGTTCAGCTTGTGAAATAAGAATATAGTAACTGTTAGAAAAGTTAGAAAATCTAAATTTTTTAATTAAAACATAGACCAGATATGAAGATTCACTCTTGTACCTTTTTTTCAGAGTTCAGTGTTGCGGTTCAACAAGGTTTAGTTCAAATAATAAATAACTGTGCTTTCAGTGTGAAACAACATTATAAGATAACTTTACAATGATTATGCTAATGTGTTAAATTCCTTTCATCATTTTCAAAGCTGCAGTGGGAAGAGCCTTGCAGGCCTTTTGCTTTTAGAAAAAAGATAATGCATTCATTGCATTCTTTCCGACCGAACAACTTGTTGGCCATCCATCACAGTCACCTCCACATCTGTGGAGCCATCTGCTCGCAAAGCACTAGTTTTTCTTTATAGAAAAAAAAGTAGCGGTCCTGAACCAGAACTGTTTCAATGTATTTCAATGGGGTTTTGAACTTAGTGCCATAACTTGGACAGTTTTGTATATTTTTGCCCCAAATTTTCAACATGACTTCTATGGGACCCCACCTTATGAACACTTGAACTCGCATTAGGCAGATCTGTCCCAAAAGGTGGTTTTGTGGTCCTTGTATAAAATCACCTTTCAGGCAGGAGTCAAATATTTTCTCTGCTCTTGTTCATCAGGTGTGTTCATAAGAAGTCTATGTTGAAAATTTGGTGTAAAAATATTTAAAAAAACAACAGTTACGTGCCTACATTGAATTTTGCGAATGCAGGCTCATAACTTTGGTAATTTTTTATATTTTTCCCCCAAATTCACAACATAGCCATATCTTTATAGCACCTCATGAATGTGACAGCTGTCATTGTTCAAATCCTGGCCAAAATGTTTTTTGGTTTTTTTTTAACTTCACAAAAGGTGATTTTGCAGTTCCTCTGTGAAATCTCCTTTTGGGCAAGAGTTGAACATTTTCTCTACCTTTGTTCATGACATGGAATCATAAGAAGCCTATGTTGAAAATTTGGTTTACAAATGTTAAAAAACAATGAAGTTATGAGCCTACATTGAATTTTGAGAACACAGGCTTGTAACGTTGGTAATTTGCAATATCCCCAAATTCACACCATAGCCATATCTTTACAGCACCTCATGAATGTGACAGCCATCATTTCTCAAATCCTGGCCAAAATGTTTTTTACATCCAGAAGGGTGTTTTTGTGGACTCTGCACAAAATCACCTTTTGGGCAGAAGTAGAAAGTTTTCTCTGCCCTTGTTCATGAGGTGGTCTCATAAGGAGGCTATGACTAAAATGTGGTGTAAAAATACTAAATAAGAATACAGTTATGTGCCTATGTTGAATTTTGCAAACACAGGCTCATAACATTGGTAATTTTTAATATTTTTACCCCAATTTACAACATAGCCATATCTTTATAGCACCTCATGAATGTGAAAGCTGTCATTTTTCAACTCCTGCCCAAAGTGTTTTTCTGCATTCTGGAAGCTGATTTTGCAGTCCTTGAACAAAATCACTTTCAGGCCAGGAGCTGAACATTATATCTGCCCTTCTTCATGAGGCAGTGTCATAACAAGATTATGTTGAAAATTTTGTGTAGAAATATTATAAAACAAACTTTCAAGATGTTTACACCAAATTCCTTAACTGCAGCCCTATTGGCTCTGGCCAGAGTTTGTTTCTTCTATGTCCCATTATGATCATTCTTGTTCTCATCTCAATGGCAACAGTCTTGCAACTTCCTATTGCTGACTTTAGGTACAGTGAAGCACAGACTTTCAAATGCCCTAGTAACTGGTTATCATCGCATTTTTAGGTTATTACAGCTTTTGAAACTACTCCAAAATAGGTTGATAATGGGGGACACCAGAAAGTATAATGAAGTATAGGTCCAAACATTTTTACTGTATCGTGAACTGTTGATTCCAACAAGGTCTTATGAAGTGAAGGCTTTGTCACTGTCTAAACAAATTTGTTTTGTCTTATATTATTTTATCAGGTCATCCACAGAAAGTATTTATGTTACAGTACTTCAGTTTACCTTTAACTACAATTGACCTTCCTCAGGACTGCCCTTCACACTGCTTTGCAGCTCAGTTTGTGCAACTCATATCCCTGGATTCCTATACATAGCCAGAGGCATTCTGAAAAACAAAGCCAGAACATAAACAGGTGGTCTGACACTTCACCTAATAAATATACAGCCACTTTGTTGAGCCATGTCCTTGATAATTTAACAATTGTCCTTTAAAGAACCGGTGTTCACATCAAATAAAAAGACAACTGACAATACTATTTATTGTGGTTTGATGTGCTAATAATAATTTTCTATTTTTATAGTAAAATGTGTGTGCATGAAATAAGTGAGTTTTCACATTTGCTTTTCACACTACTAAAAACATATGTCAATAGTATTATAATATTGTGATGGCAGAAATTGCTAGCTACTCAAGAGCCCAATTTAGTTCAATGAGAAATGAAAGATAGTTTTCTATCTTTTTCAAATGCAATAGATACTTCTTCCAGCTACCTTTTATATGATTGTACTATTGTGGCCCATCTGTATGATTTCACCATTTTTAGAACTGTAGTAGGCTTCCTTTTTTTTCACAAGTAAAATCTGGTAAGAACATGTTACCTGCTAAATCATAAAAAGATCATAGGTTATTAAACAGCATATTTTTCTATTAAATATATCATATTTTGGTGTTAGAAAGCATTACTTCTCTAAAACTCTGAAAACAGATTTGTATTTTCCCATTGATATATATACTGTACTGCCAGCCTTGCCAGTAAAGCTTGTCTGACTTTATAATACAAGGATTCCCCTGGATTCCTTTTTACTAGGCATTGACAAAATACAAATAAAATGATGAAAGGCAATCAAAGAAACTAATAAAAGTAAACAAAATGAATGCCAAGGCATCCAAATGCCCTTAATTTTCACTGTTTAAAATAAACACCATTACTAAGCACTTGATTTTTAAAAATGGACTTTTTTTCCACGGTCTGCTAATAATGCAACTAGAAAAGATGTGGCATTCCTTGACAGGCATACACCGATATCTAACATAATTTGAAGAAGGAACTACTGAGGTTCTCAACATGTACTGTACATCCTGGAAGAGAGAAGAGTGACAGGAGCATAATGGAGACATACAGGTACCTCACAGGGGAGAACACGGTGCTGTAGGGGAGTCTCTTTTAAATTAGAAAGAACACAAAGACCAAAGGGCATGTAATGAAGTGTGTGCTAAAATGGGTGTGATGAAGTACTACTTCACTGAGAGAGTTATAGATGCCTGGAACAGACTCTCAGTGGAAGTGGTGGAGGTGAAAGCAGTAGGGGCTTCAAGTGTGTGTGTGGCTAGACATAGAGGGATATCCATAAATAGGCAGCAAGGAGGCAGGATCATCCGAGACCACTTAGGATCGGCAGAGACTGACTAGAAGGGACCATCAGGCAGACTGGTTGTACCACGTGTTCATTTTCTTCCAACAAGTTCTGTGTTTCTATAGCAAAAATTTGCAAAAACATGTGTTGTGCAGAGTGTTTTGATTTGAGTATATAGTCCTAGTGTGTCTTTTCCTTTGTTTGCTGCAGTCCTAACTTGCTTCACGGAGGGTGCCCTGCATGAAACAAGTGCTATGTCCTAACTTCCTTCATGCAGGACCCTTTTGGACCTGTATGAAACAGGAGCTCAGTCATAACTTGCCTTACAGAGGGTCCTTCAGCTGGGTCTGGTATGAAATCCTGACACCCATAATACCATCAGACATGAGCTCAACACCGAAATCCCAATGACAGAAAGCCCCACAAGTACTTTTTCCTGCCTACTGAAATCTCAACTTCCCAGCAGCTGCACAGTACTTTTGTGCTGTGTGCTACTGTGCTAAGGATGCAAGAGTGACCAGTAGGGTGCAACAGGGCTCAGTACTGGGATCAGGCCACTGCAATGTTATCATAAGGGACATTGCAAATCAACAAAATTTGCAATAGGATGGACATTCAGGAGGGGGTGGGTAGATTGTGGAGGGATCTTGGGAAACTCAGGCAGTGATCAAAACCATTACTGTTAGAGTTCAATGCCAAAAAGTGCAACATTATGCATCTAGGGCATAGAAAAGCAAGAACTGAGTATAGGATGTGGGGAGGTACTGCCAGTCACTAAGAAGGGAAGGGCCTTGGAGTTATCGTATCTGATTACCTCAAAATGGAAGAAGAGTGTGACAAAGTAGTGGGATGGGGCAGTGTGATGCTAGGATGTTTTGCGAGAGGATCTCTACTAGGAGAAGGGAGGTGGTGTTGCCACTATATCACTCACTTGTGAGACCCAACCTCGAGTATTGAGTCCAAGTCTGGAGACTGCACCTCAGAAAGGAAATAGACAAGGTGGAGGCAGTCAAGAGGATGGCAACTAAAATGGTGGAGGGAAGCACAGGGCACCATATGCACAACTGAAACACAGCCAGTGCTGGGTGGAAGCACCAACAGAAGAAAGCACAAGACAGCACTTGATCAGAAAAACAGTACAAAGCCAAAAATGACAGCAAAAATCATGGTTTAATCAGCACGGTAACAATCGGAGTGCAGCTCAAAACTCCAGCAGGACTGTAGTGTGTCCTTTCATCAGGACCATGATTGAGTGTTGTCTTGTATTTTCTCCTCTAAAATTGTGCAGGAGTAGCACCAAAAGCACTACCAGGAGAAACTGAAGGGTCTCACTCAACATTTGCACCCTGGAAGACAGGAGAGTGAGAGGGGACATGATAAAGACCTACAGGTACCCCTTGGGATGAACAGAATCAAGGTGGAGAGTCTCTTTCAAAAGAGGAAGGGCTCCAGGACCAGACAGAATGGTATGAAGCTGGATGAGGGAAATTAAAGAGGGATGTGAGGAAGTACTGCAACACTGACAGAGTGGTGGACACCTGGAATAGACTGCCAGCAGCAGCGAATGTGGTGGATGTGAAAAGAGTATGGGATTTCAAGCATGAATGAGATAGACATAAGGGAATATTTATGAATAGGCAAGGAGGAGAGAGGGTCACCAGACACCAGTTAGCCACTCTCTACTCCTCCCTTTCCATCCTCCCTCTGCCCTCACATTGAGAGACTTACTGTCCCTCCTTCATATCCAAATGCTGATTTGGTTCCTTTCCCTCCTACCTCTCCTCTGTTCTCTCTCAACCCCACTTGCTTCCTGTTCTTGCCACCCAATTATAACTGTCTTCTAAAGTAGAGTCTCAGACTTCATGGTATGCAATACTTAAATGAACTTTTAGAAAACTCACTTATAAGACTTAAAGGATTCTGATTTTACAATCACAGCACAACAAACTCTATATTGTACCTCATGCCTTCCGGACTGCACAGGTTGCCATTGCTAGTCAACTCCTCAGTGTCCGAACTGAATGCCCCTGTGCCTGCAGGAACACAAGTGCTGCACGTACACCACCCCCAATCCGCTGTACCTCCGTGAAAAGTGTTTGAAGTGAATTTGATCATGCTAATTTTTGTTTGATGCAGAGTAGACATGGCAACTTAGATAAGAACATAAAATTCCAGTGGAATTATATCAGAACCCCATCAGAGTATTTGATATCCATCAAAGTCTTCTTAGAAAAGCATAATAAAGCATAACCACGAACATATGCGAAGTGAACTGGATAATGTTTCAAATGGGTCCACCACAAGATCGTTGTATGGCATGATCTATTTTTTGTATGCTAAACTTCAAACTACATGCATAGCCTAATATAACAATGGCTGTAACAAAGCTTCCGATTTTGAATTTGGCTGTTCACCCCACCCAACATGGAGCCAATGGGGGGATCAGATCCAGGGCCACATGGAGATCAGCATTCACCAACTGCCTGAACAGCCTCGAAGGTACCTTAGTTGTTTTTACTCATTGGCATTCACTGCAAATCCCTTCAAGAGAAACCAGTTGTATCCAGTTAAGATTTTCTTTTAGAAAGGCTTAAGCTGACCAAAATGTGTACTTTTAGGGTCAGAAACACTGCTTCGTTACTACTTTGCGGGTCAGTTATTGCAATTGTACTACTGGCACTTTTTTTAAACTGCAACTTGCTACTTTTGGACATGCCTGTTTGTTGGCTATCCAATAAGCTAAAAATGAAATGAGAATTACTGGTCTTACAGAAGAAGTCCAGTGTAAAGGGTGCATGTGTGACCACTGAAGAAGATGGCTGCCTGAGATAACCGCTCTTATTAGCCAAGTTAAAAATCTGATTTTATCCACTGCTACAGTGAATGGCTGAGGGTAAAATATACTGTAGAATCCATCAGAAGTCTCAACCTATTGAAAACTAGTTGTTTTGAGGGCACCAGCAGACCCACAGTGAACTAATTATTGAATTTTTGGACAACAGGAAAATTCCTGTCAGACTCTCTTAAAATGGCGATGTTGGAGCCTTGGACTGTGGTCAGCTTAGTGGACCTATCAGACATCAAACAGATGTTAGAAACACTCATTACTGACATCCCAGAGATATGGAGTTCTGTCAAAAAACTCAAAGCAAAGCCAGCCCAGTGGCGTGGAGGGCTGAGTCATTGTGCCTTACCTCCTGCCACACTGGCAACCCGCACTAGGTGGCAATCACAGGTTGCTGGGGGCCAGCTGGGAAGGGAGAGGATCAAATATCTGGAGGATAGCTCTCCTCTCCTTGGGAGGGTATGTTGGCAGTCTTGTTAAATGACTGCCCCCAAGTGCAGGCCTGAAGGCAGAACAGGTCAGGGACACCACTGAAGGGAGGGTGCTGCGTGATTCCGCAACGTGCACATGCCCCCATGTGCATGCACTGATGTTTGCACTCCAGCAATGGGAAGGGAGAAAACCAGAAACTGGGAGGCTGGCAGGCGACATGAACTCCAGACCGCACTCCTGACCCAAGGCTACCCCTGGCATCTGGATTTGAGTCGGGAAGGAGGATGGTTCTCCCCTCCTTGACACTGCCACAGAGGTGGGGGGATCCATGGGGGACTTGTTGGGGATGGGCCGGGTTGGGGAGAGCCTGCAGTTTGGGGTGGATGGATCCCTCTTAAGGAAAGAGCCAAAGCCACCTGCCAGCTGACCTGTAGGAGAAAAAAAACAATTAAAAAAATACAAATCAAGGCTAGACTGGGGACTACAGAGATGTGGATTTCTGATTTCAAACTTTTTTCCATGCATGTTGAGTCTCAAACTGCTGACTAGGGAGATAGAGTTCAATATCTGGAGAAGCAAGTTCAAATGCTGTGTGCGAAGGTCAATGACCTTGAGAACCAATGTCATTGCACCAATCTAAGGATTGTGGGTATACCAGAAGGAGCCAAGGGGAATGATAGGTGCACCATTCTCCAGATCCTCATTCCCAAATCTCTGGACTATTACTTGACTTGCTGCTGGAGGTGGAATGGGCACACCACTCCTTCAACCTTAGACCTGCACAAAGAGCTCCTCCAGATCCCATTCTGACTAATTTCCTCAGATTTAGCACAAGGAGCAAATTCTGAGGTTGGCCTAAGACAAAGGAACTCAAAAATGGTTGGCCATACTATTCAGATTTTCCAGGACTTTTTCTGGAATTTGACTGAGTGATGCAGAGCATTTGTAGCAGTTAAAAAACAACTGGCCAAGAGGATTGTCCAGTATAATGTCCAGCACCCAGCCAACCTCATTTTGTGGAAGGGTAAATGGCACCAGTTTGACAATCCACAAGAGGCCCAGCATTTCCTCAGGAACACCTGCCAGTCCACAGAACAAACCTCCCACAAACAAGTGGCAGGGGAAAGGAGCACCACCACAACATTACCGGAGGCCCCTCTGAACAGTCAGCATGCCAGAAGCCACAATCCTGGCCCTGAGGAAATGCAGGAGCAGCTCAAGGACCATAGCTATGGCACACCCATAAAACTAAACTCCAGAGGCAGTGTGGCTGAGCTAAACCCAGACAGTGTAACCCAACCTCTACAAGAAACAGCAAAAGACGTTGAGGGTCTCATCATTCATCATCCAAACTGAGAATGCCATCCTGGGAAGCAGAACCCCCACTCAAGCTCGCCTGGAAGCCACAGGAAGAGAAACACGACAGCCCTGATGGTGGACCAGAAGACCAAATGGAGGGTATGGAACCGGACACAGTCTACCTAATGCCTCAGATGATGAGGGAATCTTATTATAACTGAGCTGGTCTGCTACAGTTGAGAAAGACTTGGAATTTCTGCAAACACAACCTAGGCTCGTCCTGCCAGATAGGACAACCACACCTCTCTCGGCTTGCTGAAAAGGTTGTTCCTACACTGACTGTCATCTTTGAAACTGCCGTTTCATCTCTTTCAGGGACACTCTAAATGTGCTGGATAGGCATTATTATTTTAATCAGATTTTTTTGTGGGTACCTCTTGCCTTAGAGTGCAGGGATTCTGAGAGAGCCACAAATCCCACCAGCAATTAGTTGTCATTACTATAATGACAGAATTCACCTGAATAATAGGACTGGCTTCAGAAATTTGTACTAGAGAATGTCTATAAAGAGAGATTCTTTTTTTTTATGAGCCTGAGGAGGGGAGCACGAATTGGTGCAGTGTCATCACAGCTCCCGCTAGCTGTAAAAGCAGATTACACAATCACAAGGGAGCATCAAGAGGATGCCTCTGCAGTGGTTCATGCTCTCCCTCATGAACTGGGTGATTGGCTGTCAAAGTGCACAATGGGAGGGGCACCTTGTGGAAGAAGCACTTGTGGTACAGGACTCAGTGATTTGCCCAATTTAATGACAGGTTTTCTTTTCTTGTTCCTCTTGGGTCCCATCTCATAACCCCCAGGCAAGTAAGCTAATTTGGCAGTCACAGCTGCTAAAAAGTGTAGGGACTTAACAGATATGGATGGTAATATCAGACACAGACCACTTCCCCTGGCAGAGACTCAGCTACAGCCAGGGGCAGGGCATTTCAGTTTCAAAAACCTTATTGATGGATGGCCACCAGGAATAGCCCATCTACACTACCCAGTGACTCTCCCCATTTCTCTCAATGAAGGGGCCAGTTATGCTTCCCGTTGATTTTGCCTGTTAATCCTATGTGCACCATTCATAGACAGCAAGCACCTCTCGCTACATTTCCCACTGGAACAGTTATAAGTTAACCTTGTGGGGAATGCTGCCAACACAAAGGGGTGCTAAACATTAGATCTGTGGAGGCAAGATGAGAGCAAAGGCCAACATCGCCTGCAGAATGACTGTCCTGTGAATCAGATGAATAGTCAGCCACCCACTTAAGATGAGATCACACAGACTCTCCTGTGATGACACCGTGCAACTCTTCCTTGCACCTCCCTAGTGAATCGCTCGATGGCATAACAATCACCTGGTCCCTACCCCTATCCTCCTGAAGCACCTCTTTAGAATGTCTTCACTAGCTGATAGCTGGACTAGCCATGCACCTATTACTACTTCCCCAGAGTTAAAGGTAGCAGATTGGTCCCTTAGAAGGGCAACATTTTCCTCCTCTACTCCTTTCCATAGTGGGAAGCTAGAAGAGTACAGATTTTTATGCATTGCCTGAGCCACAGATGAGAAGGCCAGGGCTGCTTGTCTATGATACTAGTATGTAATGGGGGAGGCTTGGGGCAAACCAGTACTTCTAAATGACTTTGGTATGTGCCCCAAGCTACCATGCCTCAGGCATACCCAGTGGGGAGCTGTTCCAGATGACAGTATTGCCAAATACAGATGTTTGTGCACTGAATTAGTAAGTGTTTCACCTCCTTCCATGTTCCAATGACAGGCCACTTCAGAGGCAGGAAGGCCCAACCCATAATGGAAACTGGGCTGAAGCAAGCTGATAATGGCCCCACATGGCAACTTCCTCCTCTGTACAATTGGGAAGCTAGCATCAGTAAAGGACGGGAGCCTTCCTAGTCTGAGAGCCCTGCAATCATGACAGCAGTAATGAAGAGGCAACACCACCAAACCAAAGGAAAGAGGGACTGAGATGTCTATAATGATGCAGGTTAATTTTGGCATACAGGTAGTCCTGCAGCCCACTCTCTCACAGGGTCTCACCCCACACACTGCCCTGTTGTCTGAAGGAAATGTTAGCCTAGTCTTAAGAGCCCAGGTACAAGGGGAGGCCTCTAGCTTTGCATAGGGATCTGGACCATCTCCATCCCACCTCATAAACGTAGCCTATTACCCCTCCCTCAACCTCCCCTTATCTGATCAAGGTTTCTTCTGCAAAGGTTGAGACTTTTACACAGCATACCATTCAAACAGAGACAGAAACACAACTCTCACACATTAAGTCTACAACTGGAAACCCATCTACTGACCCAGATGAGATTAGTAATGCTTTTAAAGCCTACTACGTAAAGGTTAGATCTTGTAAAGATAGTACCCAGCCATCACATTATGAGACTTTTATTGCCACACTCAATCTCCCTAAATTCCCACCTGAGGTGGCTTGGGTATTGGATGCAGAGATCTCATTGGAGGTGATATCCAAAGCTATTCAAGGTCTTGCCTAAGGCAGGGCACCAGGACCAGATGGCCTGAGTACAGATTTCTACCAGGTCTTTGAATCCCTACTCACTCTGCACCTACGCAACATGTTTTAAGGTGCACAAGTACTAGGCAAATCTTCCCCTACACTCCAGGAATCTACCATAACTGTGCTTCCTAAGCACAACAAAGATAGAACGTTATGTGCAAATTATGGGCAGATATCCCTACTTGACATAGATATACAAATTCTGGCTAAAGTCCTGACCTATCGAATGGAGATGGCAATCCTGTACTTGGTGCATAAGTCACAAGTGGGGTTCATGAATGGGAGGCTTGGTACAGATAACCTTTAAATGGTCCTCAACCTCAGCCACTTAGCTTCCAAGGGGCCAAACGCAGCAGCCCTGGCATCCATAGATACTGAAAAAGTGTTCAGTTCAGCGGAGTGGAAGTATATATACTATGTCATGGAGAAGGAGAGTACAGCACCCACATTCATCTCATGGGTCAAGATGATATACTCCTTCCTAACCACCAGAGTGCTTACCAGTGGTCTGCTTTCATACCCATTCCCACTTTTCCAGGGCATGAGACAAAGGTGCCTACTCAGCCCCCTGTTATTCCTCTTAGTAATGAAGCCTCCCAGCAATGCCCTCAGACACAATCTCAGGATTACAAGAATTTCAGTGTGGAGGGGGGGATGTTGTATATCTCTCTGTTTTATGCAGATGACTTATTGCTGACACTGTCAGGTGGAGACATCCTTCCCAAAGGTTTGGGAAGTTACTAATGTTTTTGGACAGCTCTCAAGCCTCAAGGTAACGGGAGCAAAATGCAGGTGATACTAGTCTTTGAGGGGACCCAGCATGGGCCTCATTGGGACTCTGAAAGCTAACCTAGGCCCCAGGAGGCCTCAAATATCTAGTGATAACAGTCACCCCTCAGCTCCAAAGCATGATTTCAAAAAACATTTCCAAACTGATAGACTGTCTTAAATCAGATATATGTAGATGGCAGAAATTAAGCCCAGTAAAATAGTAGCATTCAAAATGATGGCCCTCCCTAAGCTCTTTAACTGTCTCAGCAATCTGACCCTAAACTTCACACCCAAAATTTGAAAGCAAATCGATTCCCTAATAATGACCCATATTTGGAATGCTCAGCACCCACAGTTTAGTAAAAAATACTTAGGGCAGCACCTCATAAAGGCAGCTGGAATTTGCCATGCCAATGGCCTACCACATGAGTCATGGAGTACAACAGGTCTTATGCTGGCAGGAACCAGACAGCAAATATACTCTTTTGTGGATAGAGGTTACTCAAGCTATATTGGGTCCATTACCATTGTCCCTTGCACTATGAGAACCATTCCCAAATAACTCTCAGGTCACTTAGCCAATAACATTTATGAAAGAGGTGTGTTAGAGACCAGAAAAGTTTAATAGCTGGCAAAACCTGCTCTGGGACCGTTGGGAACCCCTATGGAATAAACCATGTCTCCAGAGTGAGGTTAACCTTATTAAATGGAATACGTGGGACACTCAGGGAATAAAGACAGTAGGCCACCTGATACTGCTGATTCTGACTTACTAAAATCCTCTGCCCAATTTCAAAATCAATTCAGAATTCCAAAAGATGATCTCTGAAAGTACTTTCATTTGAGACATGCACTGCAATGCAGATGCAAGGCCAAATTCTCCAAATAAACAGCATGATGAAAGAGGTATTGGGATGGTTGTGTAAAACAAAAGGCCACACTGGCCTTATTTACAAGGATATTCAGGCTCACCACCTCCCTTGTTGGAACCATCAAAGGGACAAATGGGCAAGGGAAATAATGTGTTAATCAACCCAGATTGCTGTACGAAATGATCACCTCAACAGATCCCAAATATGAACAGATCCAAAAAACATGCTGAGCAGATGTAGTAGTAGTAAAATATTTTATTTGTCATATGAATCATATACTCAGTTGAGCAAAGCTAATTTTCAGTGAGGTCCTGCACAGTGCACATGATACAAGCAGAAAACAGAAAATGACATGTTTAGTCACTGTTACAACATTTGTGGTAGTAGTAGTACAGGGGAAGCTACAGAAATACTGAAAGTAACACGTTTCAGACATTGTTGCCGACATATGTCACAACTTTTGTAAGAGGACGTGCAAATATACAGAGAGTAATAAGAGTCATGTTTTCATCCTAGTACTAGGCAGCAAGGCTGGGGCTTGTTGGTCTGTTCGATATGAAATTGTTTGATTTTGCACATACTGATGGGTTTATCTGCTGGACTGAGGTGGATAAGCAAGGAGTTTCAGAGTTTAGGATTTAAATACAGGAAGTGTTGTTTGCCTGCCTCCTGGTTTCTGTTGGGGAGTGATAATTCTAGCCCTCCAGTGGACCTTAAGGACCCCTTGATATCTCTTATGTGGATATTTCTTCTTACATAATCTGGAGCTTTGTTTTACTATAATATTTGTGCATGCATGCTAGACAGTGTACTCTCCTTCTCTCCTCTAACCTTCACCATCCCCAGTCTGGCAATGAGTTTGCACCTTTGTGTTCTGTGGGGAGCATTCAGAATGAAGCGGACAAATCTGCCATACCTGTTGTCAAGCTTTTTCAGTTCCAGACTAGATGCTCCTGAGAACAGCAGGTCACCATAGTCAAAAATTGGTAGGACCATGGATTCTATTATTTGTTTTCTGGTCTGTCTGTCCGTTGAGTGTTTAATTTTGTAAAGGGCTCCAAGACATCTCCCCAAGTTCTTTGTCTGATTATCTATGTAGACATTCCATCTGATTTTCTAATCTAGCCAAACACCCAGGCAGCGGTAACTGTGGACCTGTTATAAAGTGACTTGGGTCTGGATTGTGTAGGATTTTGAAGAGGAACACAAGGTCACCCCTATTTCTTCTTTCCTCCAGGCTGACTAGCCCTGTTGCTGCTAATCTCTTCTGATAGCTAAGATGTCTTAAATTTGGTATCATTTTGGTAGCTCTACATTGTACCCTTTCCACCAACTCAGTGTTCTGTTTCAAATTAGGCCTCCAAAACGGGGAACATGTGTCCAGATGTGGTCTAATATATGACATGTACAAGGGCAGAATACAGGAAGTGCTTTTATTTACAAATGACCGCTTAACACAAGTCAAAATTCTATTGGCAGTATGGGTGATTCTTGAGCATTGGTCGACAGATGGTAGTTTTTTATTTATTATAATGCCCAGATCTCTTTCTCTATCAACTGCTTTAAGGCTAATGTTGTCAAGCAAATATGGGTAATTTGGATTGGTACTATTACCTGATTACCTGAGTTGTTTTTTTTTATGTATTCAGTTTTAATTTTGAGTACAAATAAAAGTCTTGGAGTTTATCAAATGCTGCTTGTAGTCTGGGTTAAATTTCTGAGTGGTTTGTGCCTGCTGTGTAAATATTGTATCATCAGTGTAGAGATGGAATTTGACATGGGGGTTGGTCATAGTAAGGGTGTTCAAAATAAAATTGCATTGAGCAGATGGCACAGGACACCAGGTAGGTTGGTACATATGGACGTCACCATCTCAAATTCTTGCTGCATCGCAGTACCTCTCCTGGTACAATTTTCCACATTTTATGGGACTGCCTGGCCATACGAGGTTGGTGGCCCTCCACAATCAGGGACCTAGAACAGGTGACCCCAGTGATATTCCCCAAATCTCCAATCTGATGGATCCTTGGTGATCCAGATGTATTGCCAGTACAGGGGAAACCCTATAAATCCCTCCTCAGCTTGGCCGCACTTGAAGCCAAATGCTGGTTGTTCATGAAACAGAAGCAATTTAATTGCCCCACAGTAACCCAGTGGGAACAGAGGATGGCAACTACTGCTGCATATTTGCAGGTCTTATACAGACATAGAGGCACATCAACAAAGTTCACCAGAGCCTGAACACCATGGTTGCAGAAAATGAGTCTGGCAGAGAATCAGTCTGCCCAGCAAGAGCAGGAATTCTCCGTCCCTGATACTTGGGGGTAGCTAAAATGTTGCAGAGGAAACCAGGATACTGGATGCATTCAAAACACTAGGACCCTAACATTACCCCAGCATGTCATGAAATAACATCTCCCCTTTCCTGAATGGTTAGAATGGAATCATCAACACTCCTTATAACTTGCCTCACCTTCCAAACATAGCTTCTTAGATGCAGGCATGCCCAGCCTAACTACCCCTACATATTGCATGTTACATGTCGCACAATCCCCCTTTGTGTGACATAATGTAGGATGTACAGATATAGTAGCAGAAGTCTCATATGCAGACAGTTGAACATCAATGAAGATGTTCTCTCTCTCCAGGCTTAGATGAAACCATCACAGCTGTCAGACAAATCATAGACTGTTTTAAAACAATAAAAACTTGAAGAGAATAAACAGAGTTAGTACTAAGGGTATATTCAGGTTGAAGAAGGAGAGGATCATGAGAGGACATAGTCTGAAATTAGAGGTGAAGAAGGTTCAGGAGGGAGATGAGGAGGCATAACTTCATGGAAATGGTGGTAGCAGAATGGAACGCACTGCCAGAAGAGGTGATCTCTCTGAAATCAGTGGGGAGTTTAAAAAAAGGATGGGATAGGGTCCAAGGCAGAATACAAGTTGGGGGGGGGTTGACCAAAGTGGGTAACTCAGTTTGGGGTAACAATGTGGGTGGAGGGGCAAGGGGGGGCAGCAGCAGCAGCAGTTGTCTGAACTGTAAGCTGCACAACCGAGCAGACGCGCTAGACTGTGAGGCCTGTATCTGTTGGCATTTTGGGTATATTATATGATTGTATGCCATTGCTACAGTGAACTCCCCACTGCAAAGACCATCACAACGACTCGAATTGTGCAAAATCCTCATGTCACTGTAATGGTCTCTGCTGGCTCCAGGACTGCCTCCCTCAGTGTATGCCCCCTCCCATGGGACAACTCCGACTCAGAGTTGTATCCCTAGAGACCGGAGGGTGTGGGGGGGCAGAGGGGAGTTCGGGGGTGCAGCCCCCTGATAGTAACACAGAGGCATCGCCAACAGTGCACTGCCGACACTCGGCATTGCGGCTGTCCCTGTCAGGGATGTCGACGAGCGGGATGTCGCAGCAGCATGGTAAAACCTTTTACGATCATTCATCAAACACTTTTCTTGCACATGATGCACAAATTAGGTGGTCTGATACCTTTTATTGAACCAACAGAGATTACAGAAAGACCTTAAGCTTTCAACTATCAACAGAGGTCTTCTTCTGAATAAGACCTCTGTTGGAGGTCGAAAGCTTAAGGTCTTTCTGTGATCTCTGTTGGTCCAATAAAAGGTATCAAATCACCTAATTTGTACATATTGTGCAAGGACCAATACAGCAACAAATGTTTCATGTACTAACTTCATTGCCTTTTTTTTTTTGCTTTATAAGTGCAGCTATATGGTGTTAAAAACAATACTGCTGTGTAGATAAATGTTTCTAATCTATAGTTTCTTTGCAGCTTTTGCTCTGTTTCCAGTGTATTTTTACAATTAATTTAAACTCAGTGTTGTACATCCAAGGAAGGGGGTTCCCAAGCCAGGAATACATAATTGGCATGTAATGTGATCTTTTTCATCTGTTATCTTGAAAATTGTTAATAAACGACAAACAAAAACAACAAAAGAAGTCTGGAGTAAACCATGCCATTTAGTAAGCTCCAAAAGAACCAACTCAGAAATTAAAAGACAATAGAACTCAGCTAAAGCATCTGTTTGAAAAGCTAAATAAGGGTTCTATGATTGTGTAAACCACATGGCAGAAGGGGGGTGGGCAGTACCATAGCATACTTTGGGAGTTTAGACCACATAATCTTCCAAATGCAGACCTTTACTTTTACTGTCACGCAAAAATCTTCAAAGGGAACTCCCTATGTAGCAAGACACATTTTTACGTTTGCTTGCACACATGCACAAGAAACATTATGTGGCAGCTTAGGAGAGAAGTGGGTTGTGGAGGTACGGCACTGTGGCAGCCAATGCTGGTACTGCATTGTTGGGCTTGGCCAATGCAGGATCAGTGTCCTGATGACACTGGTTCTGCAGTGTGCCACCAAATTGTAACAATTTTGCTGCTGCAATCAGGGACTGCCTTGTCATTGCAACATCAGCCATTCCACTGCAATGAGGGAGCGACCCATCACTGCAGGGTGGTACCTTGCCTGGTGTAACATTACCAGAAATGTAGTGGCTGTATGCCATCACCTCAGAGGCATGTAGAAAGCAGAGGGGGTGCCCAATCCCCTGTTGGCATGCCCTCACCAGCAGATTAATTTGCGATGGGGAGCCCACTCCCCATTGGCATAATGCCACCCCATTTCAGTTGTGTGCCGAGGGGGTGTCCAATCCCCCTTGGCATCATGTGCCCCCCACACATTTCTGTGCTGACAGGGGTCCCAATACCCATCAGCTTCAGTCTCTCCCTTCCCAGTTCCAGTTGCTGATGGGGGAGCCCTCTCCCTGTTGGCATACTGGCCCCCCAATCGTTGCATGCCTGTGCCGAGGGGGTGCCCAATCCCCCTCGGCATCATGCACACACCCCCCTCACCCATTTCTGTGCCGATGGGGGGGCCCAATCCCTGTCAGCTTCAGTCCCCCTCCCCACAAATGCAGGTGGTACACTGGGAGCCCACCCCAGTGTACCAAACACACCTGTGAAAAAAGAAAACCAACCCACATTGTCCGTTTGTTTTTTTTACCTGTAAAATGAGAAAATGGTCCCTTGAAGTGTTCCAGTGCCCCTCCCCCTCAACCCACTCCCACCCTCTGTGTACTGTACCTCCCCACACCCCCCTCGCCCCATACTTATCTCCGGAGCCCAGCGTGATGATCTTTGGTGGACTGGGAAAATGTCTGCACTCTTCAAACTAAAGAAATGCCTGTAAGCTGTATAATGGCATAAATAGTTTTTTTTTTCAACTTTAGTGCATATCTCGAGCATTTGGGGGAATTTTGGCACCAAATGTTCAACATGGGATTATTAGGACACCTCCTCATGAATTCAGTCACTGTCATGGTGTGCAAAATCACTTTTTGGGACTGATTAATGAGATGACAGTGCCACTGTTCATGAGGCGGGCTCTCAAAAAGCCTATGTTGCAAATTTGGTGAAAAAAAAATCCAAAAAATGCCTGTTTTACGAGCATGCATTGCTCAGTTTCCATGCATGCTCGTAACTTCATAAATCTGTAATATTTTCACTCCAGATTTTCAACATTGGCATTTTCCCACACCTCCTTATGAAAAATATAGCTGTCATTTTACACATCCTCACTGAAATGTGTTTTCCCACTTCCGGCACATAATAGCGCAGTTGCTGTGGGAAATCAGTGTTCGGGACAGATTAAGAAAGTGACAGTGACACTGTTCATGAGCATAGGTCCTAAAATGCCTATGTTGAAAATTTGGTGATGAAAGTCCATAAAATGACTGTGTTACAAGCATGCATTGTGCAGTTTCCACGCACCCTTGTAACTTCACAAATCTGCAATATTTTCATGCCAAATTTTCAACACTGGCATTTTTACACACCTCCTTATGAACAGTACAGCTGTCATTTTTCACATCCGGGCCGAAATGTGTTTGCGCAATTCTGGTGCAGAATAGTTGCTGTGGGAAATCAGTGTTTGGGACAGATTAAAAATGAGAGGGGGAGTGAGCGAGCTCAACGGAGCTCTGTTGGGACTGCTGCAGATTTCTTTATGGGCAGAAAAAGGTGCCAGTGCAGGCAGGAGCCCAATACAAAAGGGCAGCCTGCAGCACCAGGAGAAACAGAACGAGCGAGTGAGAGGGGGGAGAGAGTGAGCTCAACTGAGCTCTGTCAGGACTTTAGAGTTGCCCACCCTTCCGCCCAGGGTCCTGTGTGGTCCTATATTACAGCAGGGTCTCCGGGGTGGAGACAAAGCAATGACTGGATACTTTTGTGATTTGCTGTAATAATGCAGATTTAGTTGTTCTGTTTATTTCTGTACTGAGCTAAGTACTGAGCTATACTGTTAGGGTTGCTGTAGTAACAGAAATTTTTTGTTCTGTTTATTTCTCTAACTGAGCTGAGTAATACTTGGAGTGTAATAGGATTTCTAACTGGGCTAAGTGAAACTATATGAGGGCTGAGAACAAAATGTATGGTAGGTGAGGGGTGAAAAATGGACAAGGAGGCTGTAGGATTGCTACAGTAATACAGTATCTAATGGATGAGATTTTGAAACTGAATTAACCGGTCAGTAAGGGGTTAGTAGGGGGACTAGTGTGGGGGGGGGGAACAGGAATTTGAGTAAATAGGGGCCTAACAGTTATAGTAGGGTACACAAACTGGGAGTAAGCACCCGTAACGTACTGTAAGATGGGGGCCAGAATGGGGCAGATGCCGCATGTCAATATGGTGGGCATCTTTGTTAGGGTGGTTGGGTGTACAGGGTGTGGGTGCGCCATGATACTGGACTGGGTTTGGAGGATGGAGGGGTGTATGGTCTGTACACAACTGGCTAGTTTGAGGGAGGAACTGTGGAGGCTAAGGAGCAGTCTAAGTGACATGGCAGATAAGTATGGTAGGCATCATGGCTGGGGGGGAATAGGGGATGGCAAGGGACGGGGAAGAGCAACTTGGGACTAACTGACCCCAGTATCAAAGCACTAGCAGAAAAGAGAGGAGAGGGAGGGGTGCCTGAGATGAGGGGGCCCTGATGGGGAGGAAGAGACCATGAGGAGTACCAGGGAGAGCAGATGGCTGTGGGTAAGTAGGGACCAGGGGTGGGACCAGGGGGCCATGGAAGGGAACAAGTAGGAGGGGGGAACAGATAGGGGGAAGAGATGTAGGAGGGGTATTGACTAGGAATAGATGTGAGCCTCCGCTATGGGGGGAGAGAGAGGGAGCAGAAATATACTGAGGACAAGCGGGGCATGAGAGGGATAGCAACAGGTAGGGGAAGAGACAATGAGGATGAAAGGGTAAAAGGAAAGCTAGTAAGGAAGGAAGGAAGGAAGGAGGGGTGACTGGAGGAAAGAAGGCTATGGTAAAGGGGAAGGATGGGAGGGGTATCACTATCAAGGTCAAAGGGAATGGGCACTCTAAATCGACAACAGCAGGGATAGAAGAGGGTTGGAAATCAGCGGGGGGGGTGGAGGTCAACATGTGAAGTCCAGTAGGAAGTAGTCAGCCTGGGAAGGAGTTCAAGAGGGATGGAAGGAATAAGGCAGATAAAAGCGGTTAGGTAGAAGTAGGGGTGCAGATACAGAAGTCACAGACGGTGAAGCTGGTGGGGGTAAGGGGCAGGGAAGAATGAATACTGGGGTGGTGGAAGGGGCATTAGAAGGGAAAGAAGGTAAGGGACAGGGCGGGTACTACTCCTGGGATTCTATACTGAAAGGCCAGATGGGGTGGAAGGGAAGGCACAGCCGTGGTTGGGTTGAAGCTATCCTCGGGTTGACTGCAGGAGGGTAGGGCAGGCACTGCTCAAGTGTGCAGTGAGGGGAGGAAGAAACCTCATTTAGTGTTGCATATGGGTAGAAAGCGACTTGGCGGGGGAGAGTGGAAGTAGTGAGGGGGGGTTTTGAGGAGTTGGGCAGGCAGTGTGAGGGGGTGAGAGTCAGTGGCATTCTCAGAGGTACTCCTGGTACCATGTGCAAGCACGGGGAGGAAGGGTAGGATCGAGGAGTTCTACAAGTGGCTGAGGGATTGGTTCCACACCAAAAATTATGGGTTAGTGACTAACTGGGTTAGGGTCTGGGGGAATAGTGACTTGTACATGGGGAACAGGTTACACTTGAGCAGGAAGGGGAGTATTAAGGGCAGGATTAAAGGGGTATATCTTTACTAAGGTGGATTTAAACTATGGGGGGTGGTCAAAAGACTGAGGTTGGTAGAAAGGTCCAGACAGGGGAGGCTAATGGGCTTACCCCTCCAGATATAGGTAAAGGCAGAGGCGTAGTAACCCTGGGAGGGAGAGGGCAGAGTGGTCTGAGTGTAATACAAAAGGCACCACCACCTGGTAAGTATAAGGAGGAGAAAGGGTGTGGACTACCTCGAGGAGGGACACAGGCCAAGAAGAAGACTGAGGAGAAGGAGGGGTATGGGTGGAAGGTGGTCTCTCTCAATGCAAGAAGCCTGGGAAACAAAACTGCAGAGCTTCAGGTGTTCCTTTCAGAGGGGAAGGTGGACATTGCTGCAGTGACAGACTTGGGCCACAGAGTACCATGATGGTGACTTGGCAATCCTGGGATACAGGATATACAAGAGGAACTGGGGGCTTGGGGGGGGTTGCATTCTATATGAGGGAAGGGATCAAATGCATAAGGGATGAGGGAGAAGAGAAGAGGAGAGGACAGAGGCGCATTGGGTGCAGCTCCTGGACTCCGAGAGCAGAAGGCTGAGGCTGGGAGTGGTGTGCAGACCACCAGCCCAATCTGGGGAACTGGATGGGGAGTTCACATAGCGGATAAGGAGGGTGTGTAGAAGGGGGAGTGTGGTGATAGTGGGGGATTTTAACCTAGCAGGGGTTGACTGGAGCACCCTGGCCACTAGCAGTACCAGGGAGCAGGTGCTCCTTGATGCATTCCAGGACAGCCTTCTGACACAATTGGTAAGTGGGCCTACAAGGCTTGATAGCACTCTGGATCTATTACTGGCAAATGGGGAGGCGGTGAGAGAGGTAAGGGAGGAGGACCCACTAGTGGGTAGTGACCACCAAACAGTGTGGCTCATTCTCACGCAGGTCAGGAAGACAGGAGGCACGGGCACTAAGATGGTGGACTTTAGTAGGGTGGACTTTGGGAGGATGGGAGCAATACTGCAAGGGAGACTCCAGGATATAATGCTGGGGATGGATGCTGAACAAAAGTGGGGAGTCATAAAGACTGGGCTAAAAGAGCCCACAGTAGCCTGCACCAGGGCTAGGAGTAAGAAGAGCAAAGCCAAGAAACCATGCTGGCTGAGCAAGGAAGTGCTGTAAGGGGTGAGGCCAAAGAGGGCTGCATACCAGCAGTACAGGAGAACAGGGAAGGGAGAGGATAAGGAGACTTAGAGGAGTTGGGCAAGGGAGATGGCCAGGAGGGTGAAAAAAGCTAAGGCCTCCAGGGAATTAAGGTTAACACAGGGCATAAAGGGAGGGGAAAAGGACTTTTTTAAGTATGTCAGGGAAAAGAGGAAGTGCAAGGAACATATTGTGAGGATAAAGCTGGGAGGGAATTGGGTGAAAAAGGGGGAGGAGCAAGCAGAAATTCTAAATGAGTACTTCTGCTCCATTTTCACTAAGGAGAGGGATGGTCCACTACCAGCATGGGCTGGGGGGGAGTGGGGAAAGGAGAGGAGGAGGTGATGGACAAAGTGATCACAGGGAGTAGGGTGCTAGACAGGCTGAATGCAGTAAGGGTAGACAATGCACCAGGTCCCGATGGTATCCACCCCAGGATGCTGAGGGAGATGACGGAACTGTTGGCTGAGCCGCTGGCAGGTCTGTTCAACAAGTCCCTGGAAATGGGATGTGTGCCCCAGGACTGGAGGGTGGCCCATGTGGTGCCCATACACAAGAGTGGACCTAGGGAGGAGCCAGGAAATTATTGGCTGGTCAGTCTCACATCCATAGTGGGTAAGCTTATGGAGGCAATACTGAAGAAGAGGCTGGTGGCATTCCTAGAGAGTAATGTCCTCCAAGATGGGCGGCAACACGGGTTTGTCTAAGGGAGGTCTTGTCAAACCAACCTAATAGAGTTTTATGACTGGGTGACAAGGGAGTTGGACAGGGGCCATACGGTACATGTCCTGTACTTGGACTTCAGTAAGGCCTTTTATACAATGTCTCATGGGAGACTGGGGGAAGTTGACGGCAGTGGGAGTGGGAAAAAAGCTGTCTAAATGGATAGTGAACTGGTTACATGGAAGGGTGCAGAGGATGGTGGTGGGGGGGAGCTTTAGGCATCCAGAGCAGTAACAAGCGGGGTGCCGCAGGGGTCAGAGCTGGGCCCAGTGCTATTTGGGCTCTTTATCTCTGATATAGCACACAGAGTGGGGAGCAGGGTTAGTCTGTTCGCAGATAATACCAAATTGGGGGCGATGATGGATGAAGGGGACTGATGGGAAAAACTGCAGGGGGACCCAACCAGAGACATGGTCAGTGAAGTGGCAGCTAGGATTCCATGCAAAGAAGTGTAAGGTGATGCACTTCGGGGCTAAGAACCAGAAGAAGGACTACTGGTTGGGGGGGGGTGAGGTTGGGAATCACAGAGGAGAAGAAGGACTTAGGGGTGTTGGTAACTGGGAGCATGAACAACTCAGCCCAGTCCAGGAGAGCAGCAGAGAAGGCAAACAAGATGCAGGGGTGCATTGCAAGGGTGTTCTCATCCAGACACAGGGATGTGATCCTACCGCTCTACAGATCATTGATCAGATCACACCTGGAGTACTGTCTGCAATACTAGAGGTCATACCTGAGGAGAGGGATAAAGTTATTGGAGGGGGTGCAAAGGAGGGCAACAAAAATGTTAAAGGGGATGGAAGGAAAGGTATATGAAGTTTGGCTGCAGGAGCTGAACATGTACACACTGGAGGAGAGGAGGGATGGGGGATATGATTGAATTGTTTAAACACCTGAGCAAGTAAATAAACCTAGCACTGAGGGGGTGTTTAAACTGAGGAGTGGAAGAGAGATGAGGGGGCATGGACTAAGGTTGAAAGGGGGACGTTTCAAGAGGGAAGTGAGGGAGCACTACTTCACTGAGAAGGTAGTGTCTAGTTGGAATGCACTGCCAGAGGGGGTGGTAACATGTAGGACAGTCAATAGCTTTAAGAAGGAGTGGGATAAAGCAAGAGGAAGAGTTAGGGGGGGCAGAGGCTGGGACAAGTGGGGAAGGAACTGAGGGGGAGGAGGCTGGGTAGCTGCAATCTAGAGTGCTAGCTGCACACTCTGGCAGACTTAGATAGACCGATCGGTCTGTTCTGCTGGCAGATTTGTATGTTCTTATATATGTTCATATGTAAAATCACAGTGACTCTGTTCATGAGCAGAGGTCCTAAAATGCCTACGTTGAAAATTTGGTGACAAACGTCCATAAAATGACTGCGTTACAAGCATGTGTTGTGCAGTTTCCATGCACCCTCATAACTTTGCAAATCTGTAGTATTTTCACTCCAGATTTTCAACACTGGCATTTTTTCAGACCTCCTTATGAACAGTATAACTGTCATTTTTCACATCCTGCCCAAAATATGCGTTTACACATCTGGCACAGAATAGCGTGATTGCTGTAGGAAATCAATATTCGGAACAGATTAAGAAAATCAAACTGACAGAGTTCATGAGCAGAGGTCACAAAATGCCTATGTTGAACATTTGGTGAAATAATTCTACTAAATGACTGTGTTACATGCATGCGTTGCACAGTTTCCACATACGCTCGGAAGTTCATGCATTTTAAATATTTTCACTGCAAATTTTCAACATTGCCATCTCTTCACACCTCCCTATGAATGGTACAGCTGTCATTCTTCACATCCTGCCCCATCTGTGTTTTCGTACATCTGGCTCACAAAGGCACGGTCGCTGTGGGAACTCAAAGTTCGGGATACATTCACAAAACCACAGTGCCACTGTTTATGAGAAGAAGTCTCAAATGCTTTCATGAGGTGGGGGTTACAAAAAGACCCTATTGAAAATTTGTAGTGCAAATACCAACAAACGCGCAGGGCTTTAGGGTTTCTAGCTGTAGTAGGGTCATGGGATTCAGACTCAGACACCAGTTTAAATGAATCAAAATAAATCAGCTTTCATCAGCCAGAAAAAAAAAGATATAAGCGAACTGTACAACAAAGAAAATAAAAGAGGATAACTTCTCTCATTTAATTTATCAATATATCCATAAGTCCATAAAATAAACAAAGCAAATTTCTTCCACTAGGAAACATTAGGGATAGGGTCAGCTCCCTGCTGAGCCCTGCAAGAAACTGACTAAAAGCAGCACTCTCCCTTCATTTATAGTGCTATAGCATCATGTGACAAGGGAAGCCCCTCCCCTTCTTGCATATTTACAATAAAACTCTTTATTAACTGAGCCTTATTTCAAGCTCTCATAATCAAATACAATGATTAAGTATATACAATTTACTAGGGATCCTTAAAGATATTTATTTTCATCTTAGCCAGTTTTTAGTGGAAATGTAGGCTGTCCTTCACGATCTACAGGCTCCTCCCACAGATTCTCTGTATAAAGTTAGCATTGATTCGGCTGGCCGGCTGTTAAGGAGAACAGAGAACGGCTTGAGGGGATCCTGTAAACATGAGACAGATCGCTATAATTCCATAGAAACACACAGTAAAAGTAAATTTTCTTCACAAATAAGTTGTGCTACTATTAATCTAACTTCTAGACAGCTTTTGCATTAGTAAACCTGGTCACAATAGCTTTCTTCTAGAGACTGAGTGGTTAAGCAGGACTGGAGCATTACACAGCGTCCATTGCAAACCACTCGCTGCAGAAATATGTTTTCTGGGTTTTTAATACCCTTCATTCCTTTTCTTTGGAAAACATTCTCAGAGGGGTGCTAGATAAAAAAGACCTGTCTATTATACTGTGATTTTGTACCCTTTCATAGTCCCAACAAATGACTTTAGTTTAGGCTGGGGCTTTCATTTATTTCCTAGACTTTTTTGTCTTTAAACAGCCCAAGTTTAACATGCCTCGAAAGGGAAAGGAATCCTCACAGAAAACACGGAGACTGGAGCAATACCTATTATTCTACATTCCTTACTTCCTTTCTCAGTCCTTGGTTAATTTTGCACATTTCTATTTATTTTTAGACATGGACTCACTACAGCTACATTCGCACATACGTGCAGAAGTAGTGTGACCAATCGCTTAAATGGAAGTGTGCATCACCGAGAGGGAGGATGATCGGGGATTACAATGCTCACTTTGCAGAGACCAGAGATAAAGCCAGCAAAAGCCCAGGACAGAAAGAACATTGGACTGGTGGCCTTCCAGTCAAATGGGGAAAAAAGGAAACAGGAGAATTAGAAGGAAAGAAAAGAAAGAGACTGCTGTTGCAACAGACTTAAGGGTGGGGTCTCTACAAAGCTTGGTAACCCTGTCACATACTCCTCCCCACCCAAGAGGAAACCCTATATAAGGGTTTTCAGATAGCTAGAGATGAGTTCCCTAAGCAGGTAGTAATCAAACAGATCTCTCAAAGGAGAGATGGAGCTTCAGCCCTCCTACTCTCCGAAGCTCCACCTCGGGGGTCCCTATTCAAAATCAAAATCAAAAATAATGTGGTATCAAAGGCTATCCTCTGATACCTATATCTTCATTACCCTGAGGTCTGTTGCTATCTGATTAGATTCATCTAGTCCTGCTCCATACCAGGACATAAGTCCGCATTCTTGTTAGCAGAACCAGATCTGTGTTTAATGGTAAATTTATACGGCTGTAAAACCAAGTACCTTCGCATGATACAGGGATTTTTTCCTTCATACCTTGAAGCCAACATAAAGGGTTATGGTCTGTCCACACCTTTAAATCTACCCCCCAAAGGTAAAATTTTAAGGCTTCTATTGCCCATTTTAGGGCCAAGCGTTCCTTTTCAATAGTTGAATACTTGGTTTCCCTAGCATGCAACTTCCTATTAATGTAAATCACAGGATGTTCATCTCCATCCAATATTTGAGTTAGTACGGCTCCTATACCTGTATTGGAGGTGTCAATCTGTACCACAAAAGATAGGTTAAAGTCAGGGCTCTTAATTACGGGGGAGGCACATAAGTATCCTTTTATGGTACAGAACACTTCTTCACAAGCTGGTGCCCATTTTACATTGGTTGAATTGTTTTTCTTTGTTAGATCTGTCAGAGGGCTTGCTATGGTTGAAAAATTAGGTACAAAACATCTATAATATCCAGCAAGGCCTAAGAAAGATCTTACATGATGTTTGGTAAGAGGGCGGGGCTATTGGCCACGGCATCTACATTCTCCACATCCGGTTTTTCCTGCCTGTATCCTACCCTAAACCCCAAAAACTTAACTTTCCTCATGGCCAGAGAACATTTTGTAGGATTTACTGTTACTCCTGTCTGGGCAATGGCTTCCAGGACCTGGTTCAAATGTTGTAAATTGTCTTCCCAACTTGGACTGAACACTATTACATCGTCCAGGTATGCAGCACTATAACCCATATGTGGTCTGAGAATATTGTCCATAAACCTTTGAAATGTGGCAGGTGCTCCATGGAGCCCAAAATTCATGGTTTTAAACTGAAAATGTCCCAAGGGAGTGCTGAAGGCTGTTTTGTCTTTGGCTAATGGATCAAGGGGCATTTGCCAGTACCCCTTTGTAAGGTCCAGGGTATTAATATATTGGGCCTTCCCTAGATGATCAGTAATGTTATCAATCTGAGGCATAGGGTATGCATTGAATTTTGAGATAGCATTGAGACAGCGGAAGTCCAGGCATAACCTTATGCCTCCTTCCTTTTTTTCAACCACAACCATTGGTGAACCCCATTCACTAGTGGATGGCCCTATCACTCCAAGTGCCTGCATTTTCTCCAGTTCTTTGATAACCTCACCCCGTACCTTCTCCAGTAGACAATAGGGTTTTTGCCTGATAGGTGTTCCCTGATTTAGGTAAATATGATGTTCTACTCCAAGGGCTTTCCTGGGCTGAAAGGAGAACAGCCCCTTATAGGAATCCAATATTTTATTGAGTGCCCTCTGTTTCTGAGTGTCCAATTCCAGGTTTATGTCCACTGTCTCATATCCCTCGCTGCCTTCTAACCTCTGATAGGCTTGTTCTAGTTCACAATTAGTTTATTCGGGATATACAAATAATACAAGGGACAGTTTTCTATCCTGCCATTTCTTTAAAAGGTCGGCATGATAAATCTGCAATCTTTTCCTTCTTTCAGGAACATCAATTTCAAAGTTAACAGGTCCAATCTGTCTTTGAATTACATAGGGACCTTGCCATTTCATGGTTAGCTTGTTGTCTGTAGAGGATAATAGTAAAAGCACTTTATCCCCAGATTGTAAGTCTTTATGGACTAACCCTCTATCATAAGATTGTTTTTGAGCTATTTGTCTTCCTAGGTTATACTGATGTGCCAAATCAATGTGCTGTTTCAATCTCTCCTTCAATTGAGTAATGTATTCTAATGGGGGGGGGCACCCTCTATACCCTTTGTTCCTTCCTTCCCACTGTTTCTTAATAATATCCAAGGGCCCCTGGGATTTTTTTCCATAGAGTAATTCAAATGGCGAAAATCCAGTAGAGGCTTGTGGTACCTCCCTGTAAGCAAACATTAAAAAAGGCAGATGTACATCCCATGCCATCCCTTCATCTTTCACAAATTTCATCAACATATTTTTCATTGTTTTGTTAAACCTCTCCACCAATCCATTGGTTTGAGGGTGATATGGAGAGGTGTATAAAGCCCCAATACCCAGAGTCTGGTAGAGGCGGGTCAAAAAGTGTGACCGGAAATTACTACCTCTATCTGTCAAGATTTCTTTGGGCACCTCCATCCTACTAAAGATCTTTAGTAATTCATCCATGATGCGAGGGGCCATGACTGTTCATAAGGGAATAGCTTCAGGGTATCGGGTGGTGTAATCACATACTACCAGGATGGATCGGTTTCCCTTACCGCTTCTAGGTAATGGGCCTACAGTGTCCATAGCCACTTGTTCAAATGGTCTGTTAATCAATGGGAGTGGTCGTAGGGGTACTTTGTCTACCTTTGTAATATCTGCTACCTTCTGACACTCTGGACAACTTCTACAATAAGTCGATACTTGTTCATGGATTCCTGGCCAGAAGTACTAGTATAACAATCTACTTAGGGTTTTATCCCTCCCCAAATGGCCTGCCATAGGAACATCATGGGCTAAATATATTAATCGTGCCCTATATTGTAAAGGTACCACCAATTGTTCTACTACCAGCCCTGTCTTAGGATTTTTACATTCTCTATACAACAGGTGTTCATGTATTACATATCTAGGATACTCTGTCAAGCTATCTGCTTTTACCACTTGTGAAAAACAAGAACTCAATATAGAATCATTACTTTGTTCAGTTTTAAACATTTCATTTATATTCTGTTTGTCCATAGTGATTACAGTATCCTTGTTACAGTTCCACAACAATTTTTCTCTTCGTTTAGTCAGTTTTGACTTTCTGTCTTTTCCAGGGCTGTTAAAAACATCGTCATCAAAGGGGAACATTTGAGACAATGATGGTGCCTGCTGGCTTTGTGCCTTGGTGGTGACAGCAACTACTTTACAGTTTTTAGGCAGAAGTGTGTCAAAATCTGGATAGTCATGTCCAATTACCACAGGCACAGGAAGGTTAGGCACCAATCCAACTTCCATTTGTTCTACCTGTCCTTGTAACCCCAGAGTGGCATGCTGAACCAGATAGGTATGAATATCTCCACGAATGCATGTGACTCTGGCTGTGCCCTCACTCTTTTCCTTAGGCATCAAAGATGCTTGTACTAGTGTCTGTTTACTACCAGAGTCTAACAGTGCAGGCATTTCTTTCCTGTTTAAATGTACCATAGTCACATATTGACCCCAGTTGGCCAGGGCTAGGTGGGAGTACTCTTTCTTTTTGCAGGGGCAATATCTAGCAATATGTCCTTTGCCCTGGCATTCAAGTCAGATAATGTTTGGGTTCTGGCTCTTTCCTGATCTGGTAGGCCCTGTATCAGTACTATTTATAGTTCCCCTAGTTTCAGCAGATTATCGGAAGTAGTAGAAGAAAAGGGTCTTACCATGGGTGAGGGTCCTCGCATACCACAGTGGCCTTTTGCTCTAGAAGGTCTAGCAGTTATATAATCTTCCACTAAATCGATGGCCTTCTGTGATGTCTCCGGGCGATGTTCCCTCACCCACATCTGGACTTCTTGCGGTAATATCTTGATAAATTGTTCCAATACAATAGCTTCCATCACTTGTTCTATAGTCCTCGACATGGGTGTTAATCATTTGTAACACAAATCTTGCAGTTGTGTACAAGCTTCTTGAGGTGAATCTGCAATGTGGTATCAGTAGGTTTGAAGTCTCTGACGATACGTTTCCACACTAATATCGTATCTTTTAAATATTGCTTGCTTCAGATATTCATAATCATTAACATGTCTAATATTGATGTGACTGTAAGCAAGTTGGGCTCTTCCAGTTAAATATGGGGCTAATCTCACTACCCATTGTTCTTTAGGCCATCTGCATGCTTCAACCACCCTCTCAAAGGTTGTTATATAGGCCTCGATGTCATCAATATCTGTCAGTTTAGAGAGTTTGATATCTTTTAGCCCTCCACCTCTCTTGACACAGGTGGTCTAGCCATACCTATTGATTGGATGGCTCGTAGCGTATCTGTCCATCATGCTTCATTTTGTAAGAGATCATATTCCCATTGCCTCTCTAAGTCTAGCTGTCAGGTACATAACCATTTCAGAAGATCTTGCATCTCCTCAGGGGGTCTCTCCTCAGGCACATTGCTCTCCGAAGCCATAGCACCTTCTTCTTTTTCCTTATCCTCTCTCTTTCTCACTCTTCTCTTGACATCTGGTAAACCAGTCCATAAAGGTTCTTGTGCTATTTCGGTCACCTTGCGAGTCTGCACACCCTCTGATGTAGGTTGACTGGTAACTGGAGGACTGGTAGCTGTTTGATCCATTCTCGGGTGTCGTGAATACCTTATCCGATATTCTGGTCTCCAAGACCACTAGACACAGCCTTGAAGCATCTCACTTCTCACACCAGTGTGGTAGGGTCGTGGGATTCAGACTCAGACACCAGTTTAAATGAATCAAATAAATTAGCTTTTATTCAGCCAGAAAAAAAAAGATATAAGTGAACTGCATGACAAAAAAAATGAAAGAGGATAACTTCTCTCATTTAATTAATCAATATATCCGTAAGTCCATTAAATAAACAAAGCAAATTTCTTCCACTAGGAAACGCTAGAGATAGGGGTCAGCTCCCTGCTGAGCCCTGCAAGGAACTGACTAAAAGCAGCACTCTCCCTTCATTTATAGTGCTATAGCATCATGTGACAAGGGAAGCCCCTCCCCTTCTTGCATATTTACAATAAAACTCTTTATTAACTGAGCCTTATTTCAATCTCTCATAATTAAATACAATGATTAAGTATATACAATTTAGTAGGGATCCTTAGACATATTTATTTTCATCTTAGCCAGTTTTTAGTGGAAATGTAGGCTGTCCTTCACGATCTACAGGCTCCTCCCACAGATTCTCTGTATAAAGCTAGCACTTATTCGGCCGTCCGGCTCTTAAGGAGAACAGAGAATGGCTTGAGGGGATCCTGTAAACATGAGACAGATAGCTATAATTCCATAGAAACACACAGTAAAGGTAAATTCTCTTCACAAATAAGTTGAGCTACTATTAATCTAACTTCTAGACAGCTTTTGCATTACTAAACCTGGTCACAATAGCTTTCTTCTAGAGACCGAGCGGTTAAGCAGGACTGGAGCATTACACGGCATCCATTGCAAACCACTCACTGCAGAAATATGTTTTCTGGGTTTTTAATACCATTCATTCCTTTTCTTTGGAAAACATTCTCAGAGGGGTGCTAGATAAAAAAAGACCTGTCCATTGTACTGTGATTTTGTACCCTTTCATAGACCCAAGAAATGACTTTAGTTTTGACTGGGGCTTTCATTTATTTCCTAGACTCTTTTGTCTTTAAACAGCCCAAGTTTAACATGCCTCAAAAGGGAAAGGAATCCTCACAGAAAAAACGGAGACTGAAGCAATACCTATTATTCTACATTCCGTACTTCCTTTCTCAGTCCTTGGTTAATTTTGCAGGTTTCTATCTATTTTTAGATGCAGACTCGCTACCACTACGTTCGCACATATGTGTAGGAGTAGTGTGAGCGATCGCGTAGACGGGAGTGCGCATCATCCAGAGGGAGGATGATTGGGGATTACAATGCTCACTTTGCAGAGACCAGAGATAAAGCCAGCAAAAGCCCAGGACAGAAAGAACATTGGACTGGTGGCCTTCCAGTCAAATGGGGAAAAGAGAAAACAGGATAATAAGGAGGAAAGAAAAGAAAGGGACTAGTGTTGCAACAGACTTAAGGGGGGTCTCACACTAACCATAACATCCAACCCTGTACAGACTGACAGGCATCAGGGGTGTGCCTTTGGAATGCCAACTGTAATGCTAATGCCATTCCACCCCACCCACCCTGCAGCCAGTGACAGGCATCGAGGTGTGCCTTGGACTCTTTGGCCCCACAGTTCACCCCATTCCCCTATATTGCACCCATTTCAGCATATATCCTTATGGAGTGGGGTGACTGTAAAGTCAAACACCCCAAGGCACACCTCAGCACTTGTCTGTGTCTGCAGGATAAGGTGAGGTGAAATGGCATAAACATTACAGGCGACAACCCAAATGCATACCCCAATGCCTGTCCGTCTCTGCAGGGTGGAGGTGGGGTTGGCGTGAAGTTCACTACTTCATAGCCATTCCTTCTCTGCATCTGTCTACCTCCTACATTTCCAATGCTAATACCAGCAAGCAAACATTTGACAATGACAAATGCTTGTTTAAGAATCTATCCAGTAACAAACTAATTCCATCAACTATCATCTATGGTGCTCAACATGCTGCCTCTCTTCTACTCCCCTGCTCTCAGACAGCTGCAGTTGCAAGGTGGTCTGGTGTGGCAGAAGAAGTCTGTGGTCTGAGCTGACTTTTCAAAAGTGCCACCTTACTTTTGCAAAAATCCTTGGAGTGCCCTGTCCCACACCCTGCTGAATGGCATGGTGTCCACCATGGAAATGCAGCGCTGCAAAGTCATGGGTGAAGGGGTCTGATAAGCCAGCATAAAAATGCCTTCCTGTTACACTCTGATTCCTTTATCTTTATTTACATTAACAATGGAAGAGGGCATGTGTGCCTGTTGCCAGGATGTGTGGGTCCAACCTGCACAGTGGCATCTGTCACGTGGCCCATGATATATGCCAAGTAATGAACCCTGCCATATGGTCTGGTCAGTGTCAGGTACCAGAGCTCCCTATGGGACCCAGACACAGTCTCAAGTGACCTGGACACTACTGAAGGAACTATTATGGCGCTCATTTGCTGGCCCCTGCCAGTCTGACTTTCCATAACAACACGAAAAGCAGCTATAAAATAATGCATGCCCCTCTTCTATCCTAGCTACCATAAAGAAATAACCCTGGGCAAAGATGCACCTAATCAAAGCTCCTGTGACGGGCGCGAGGCCTTACTGGCTCCCTTTATGCCCCATTCTCTGCAATAACAGATTGGTAAATAAATCTGAAAACAGGTTCAGAATATTGTAGCAACTTGTAATTCCTTAACCAGATTAGCTGTTCCAGTCAAATAAAGGCAGAACCTGGAATCATCTAAGCTATCTTTTGGAATCCTCTGGGACTCGCTGCAAAATCATGAAATCTTCAGCTGGGAGAGAAGGGGTCTCCCTGGCTAGAGAGCAAGAAGCTAGAGGAAAAACCTCAGCTATACTATACCAATATATAAGCCTAAGCCCCACCCCTCTAGCCTTATGCTTTCCTCTCCCAAGAAACTCCTTCTTGCCTACTTGCCTAACCCAATCCCGGGTGGGTGTCTTCCTACCTAAGTTACCTGCAGGCTAAGGTGTCATTCAAGGCTGTTCCCACAGACAATGTGCCTCTTGCTGCAACTGTTTATAGGTTTCCTAACTGTGCTGTGATTCGATGCTGGGCCTGGGGACTGAAGTGGCATAGCCACGTTTTTTCTCCAAGTCCCTGTACCTGATCAGTGGCATTATAATTCTGTGGCAGGCCTGAGGATAAACAGTAGGAGGCAAAGCTATGTTCTGGCTCCATGCGACTGGCCTGATTTTCACCAGTTATGTTAAGCAAGCAATAATACCCGACAGGTTGGGCGGTATTGGGCTACACCGGACCGCCCAGGGGCGTAATGAGGCCCGACGCCACAGGCCTTATGCTAATCTTTTATGAACATACATGTAGAGCTTATGCTGAACAAGGATTAACACTGTTTAATTTTTTTTTTTATTGTAGTACCAATACGGCACTTCAAGGGGTTATGTTAATGGTCAGTTAATCACCCTCTAGGGGCATGTTGCACTCGGCTGTGCCTCGTGCCACATTTCACCCCTAGTGGATGGGTAACAGACCATTAACATAACCCCTGTTCATACTTTATTGCTTAATTCCATATATGTGTAATCTACTTTCCTCATTAGTTTTTTGACACCAAACAAATGTCAAATTAGTGAAAAGAAAAGGAGTGTCACACTTTCTGTTAAGTCTCTATTTTTCTAGTGCAGGAAGTGAAATCTGTAAAGCGCATGTAATCTTATATAATGTTCTGTTTTACAGAGACGCTAAAGAGCAGTCAGCGCTTGTATGGCTCAGTTCTACTTTCCCAGCACGCTACATATTATTGCTCAAAACCACTGGTAAACAATAGTAGAAGTCTGTGTGCAGCATAAGGAAGTTCAAAGCCGTTCTTTGTAAGTTCTTCACGGGTAAATAAAGTCTGCACACAGGAGAGTTCTGAAATTCCCAGTGAGGGTCTTAATCTTTTGCCACAACAAATGTTTATCACGAGGTTACTTGGACACAAACTTGCTTGTTTTTTATCAATTCACAGTTCAGTGTTTGCTTCCTGACCTTTTCATTATAAACAACTGTGTTTGCCTGCATGCTCTCAGTTTTAGAGCAGTAGTTTTAATTTGTTAGAAGTGTGGTGCAGCCCCTTGGGAAGTTTTACTTTTAGGGCTAGTCTGCAAAGCGAAGCAGTTCACATTGTGATCAAAGTCAAGAAATAGTTGGAGACCTGTACCATTGAAAAGCATTGGGGGGGGGGGGGCAGACATGGCTGCCAACATGACTTACTGGGGTCCTACTCCACAGAAATTGCTGCTGTCCTTAACACTTTCTGAACTGTGGATCAGCTACAAGGAGGGCAGTACGAGACACCTATGAGGGAGTGAGAACCTCTTTAGAGCACAGCGGTAAACCTCTCAGGATTGTGTTAGCAGCTTGAATTACTACTGTGTGCACAGAGCAGTGTCTATGGGTGTAGTTACTGCTCACACATGCCCAGAATGGCATGGCAGAGTGCTCTTCAGAACTGCTGCCTGTAACATCACCAAATGAGAAGGGTTGTGGGGACAGCCACTGCATCAGCACAACTTACTGGTGCAGAACCAAATTAGCTCCTGTAGGGTCAAAGAAATAGCCTATGGTACCGTGGGCTTGGGGACTGCAGCAGCAGCAGAACTGCATTTTACTTCTGAGTCCTTGGGCCCAGTCAACTGTCTGGATATGCAGTAGTTCAGTCCTTTTGGGGAATAGGGAATTAAACAGCAGAGCTAAATTTTATCTCTGTGTCCCATTCCATGGCACTACCAGGGACCAAAGCAGCAGAACCATTTTGTGTCTTTGTGTCCCCAGACCCAGTCAATGGTGGGGTGATTCCATGCGGGGACTCGGAGACTGAAGTGGCAGAGCTCCATTTTGTCTCCATGTCCCCGAGCATGGTCAATGGCCTAGTGATTCTTTGTTAGGCCAAGGGGCTTAAGTCATAGAGAATCCATTTGTGTCCATGTCCTTAGGCTCAGTCAGTAGCATGGTGATTCTGTGCCAAGACCTGGGGGCTGAAGGGGCAGAGTCATGTTTTATATCCATGTCTCCGGGACTGGTACATGTCATGGCAAGGTGATTCTGTTTCAGGCCCAGGGACTGAAGGGACAGAGCAGCATTTTGACTCAGTGTCCCTGGGCCTGGTCATATGTAATGTATATAAAGAGGGAGGAAGGAAGAGGAGAATAATAAATTAAAGTGTCTTTCTCATGTAGTGATAAAGCTCTATTTCAGTATAGAATGGTTTATATTTACTGGGAGTATATTGAGAGCTCACATCACTGTCTAGCCATCTCCTGCAGTTTATAGGAGCAGCTGGGTCAGCACGCATGCATGCACAGTTTCTATACCGAATTGAGGAGGGAGAACCATGACATCACTGCTGACATCACAGCAGGACTACCTCCAGCTGTTGCTATAGGAGCCTCACAAGTCAGGCTGCTGCTGCAGCTCTCCTGTGGCATGAGGTGTAAGAGGCTGGTCTGTGGCTATAAACTGCTCATGCACACTGACCCAGCCAATGGTAATATAATTTGTGGAAGGGCTATTCATAATGTCAGTGCAATTGTTTTACCAATGCACTGTTTACATTTTGAGTATATGAAGCTATCCACTCATGAGAAAGCACATAAGTAGCAGCAGAATTTAGTAAGTGAATTGAATAAGCAAGCAATAATACTCGACAGGGTGGGTGGTATTGGGCAATACCAGACCGCCCAGGGGTGTAATGAGGCCCGACGCCGCAGGCGGAGGAAATCTCTGGAAGGTCCGGTATTGCCCATACTGCCCACCCTGAGGTAATATTGCGCTTAGAAAATTGAGTACGTGTCATTTTTTATAGGATTACAAAAACATTTAAGTAATCTTGTAAAAAATGACTGCAATTGTTTTAGTCCTTTTTTGTTAAAGTAGTCCCTTGTAGTGTTGGAATAGTGGCTTCAGTAGTGGTCAGTAGGGGGAGCTGTTATATTTCATTACAATTATTTTTTTCCCCCCCACATTGCTCGTCCTAGCCCTGCTTTGCATCTTTTTTTTTGTTTGTTTATTTACAGTTTCCCGATCCTCGCTGCCTGCACTGAGGAACGGGAACAAATCACACTGTTTCACCGCCCCCCCCATTGGTCAGTCCTAGCCCTGCCTCGCGTCTTTTTTCTTATTTTTTTTTTTACCGTTTCCCGATCCTCGCTGCCTGCCCTGAGGACCGGGAACAAATCAGACTGTTTCAGGGTTTTGGTGCCCGCTACCTGCCCTGTGTGTTTTATGAGTTCCCAGTCCTGCCGGGAGTATGAAGACAAGAGGAGTACCATTTTGCCGAGCCAGTCATGATCCTGCATACTAAAGCGGAGGACACACTGAGGCAGCCGACAAGAACACAAATATGGCTGCATCTGTAAGTTTGGTTTGTGTGCTGTGTGTGTATTGGGAAGGGGATCTGCATACTGTGGCATTTTTTTTAAGAGTTGGGGAGAACTAGGAAACGATACAGTTGTGGAGGAATGTATCAGGGAACTCAACTGGCACATCCACTCGTTCGCTTGATGAAAAGCGTGAAAAGGGTTGTTTTTTTATTACAGGCGGCATTTTGTGTAAATACTCAGGCACAAGAGCAAGGAGAGGAGACTGATATTGTTAAGCACAGTTTAATTAGGTGTCTGGCAGTGTAGTGATTGCTATTTTATGGTGTTGGGGGGCAGGGGAGAGAGAGGAGACCTATTCACTTGCTAACTGCTTAAAAAAATGGCGACAGTTTGAATTCTGTGCCCAGTGCTTCAACCAATAAGGAAGCAGGCTGTGCACAATTATATTTGGCTGGGCATGAGGCAGGTTTGGTCTGGCACTTTTTATTTGCTGGGCGTCTATTGAAAGCTAATGTACCCCCCCGGCAGGGGTATGAGCCAATCAGACTCCAGCAAATAAAAAGCCCATTTTCTAAGAGATAAATGATGTCAAGGCATTGGCTTAAGCTTTGTTATACAGTCAGGCAGCATGACATATTATAGACACAGTGCATTTCCCTAACTAATAATAGAGGTGAATATGATTTTAGCACAGAGACACTGTGGTTTTATTATAGGCTCTGTGTTATATAAAAGTAACCTGAAAGATAATGAGCAAAGTGGAAACGTTTTTAACTAAGCAATAAGAATGAGCATGACGCTAGCACTGAGACAATGTGGTTACACTATTTACTGGGAGATATGAGGGGGCTGCACAATGATATAAGCCAGAATGGATATTGTAAATGGAAGAAAGTTTAGAGTGCTGAAGCACTGTGTACTGGGTGATGGTGGCATATGAATGTGGTTATAAAAATATGACTAGATTGTGATTTGCTGAATATTCTTTTAATGCTCTAACAGGTAATAAATTCAGTGGGTCTGATGCAGTAGCATAGGCCATTAAACATTACCCATAAGCTGTGTGAAGTAACGCAATAAAATATGTTGACTCGATCTATCATATGGTAAATAATCTATTAATCCCAACGCCTAAACCAGAGAACACAGAGGAGGGCCCAGTCAGCCTTGCAGCACAGCACAATTGTATCTTCTAGGTTTTGCCTCCAACACAGAACTCACCCAAAAACCTTTCCTAGCAAACAAAAACACACATGTTGCATTATTCAGCTTACCAAACAGACAGTAGTTACAGCAACACCTCAAACTACTAGTAGAGCAAGATGAAGGTTGGTGAAAAAAAGTTACCTCTTTCATACTATAGCCATATCCAACACATACACACAGAAGGAGGTGTATATTTTCAGAGCCAGCCTAGGTCACTATACAGTGTGCAGTGGTGCTTGAGGAGATGGGAAGAGGAGGCATACCGACATATGTTGGTATATGTGCATCCCATTTATGGAGAGCAGTCTTATAGGCATTAGAAAAAGTGGAGACACCATATGTCAGCGCTGGAAGCAGAATACCCTTGGTATTTGCCAATTTGGCAGATGGTGTTAGCAGGTGACAAGTCTTATAGGCGATTCCAAGTTTGGCATTTGTTGCTTTACAGGTTGACAGGTTGACAGGTTGACTGGATGTGCAGACTGAAATCAAGGGATTTATCAAGGAGGACTCCCAGGTATTTGAAGGATGTGACACAGTCAATGAGAGACCCCCCAGAGTCATGGACTAGGAGGGGTTTCTTACAGGCCCTGAGTTTGGAGGCAGTACCAAATAGCATGGCTTGGGTCTTTTTTGTGTTGAGGATGAGCTTATTAGCATTTAGCCATGTTTGCACATTCCTGAAATCCGAGGAGAGGTTTTTGTTAATGTTGGATGCTGGACAATGGGATTATCAGGTAATAAACTGATTGAAAACAGGGGTTAATAGACACTGTCCATACATTATAAAAATATATTACTACTGTTGTCACAATGGATATTTGACAGGTGACTGTCATCATAGTGGAATACTGAACCAATCAGAGAGCACCTTTAACAATGCTGACATCACAATGCCTAAAGCAGCACCAAAACAAGCTTTTAAAATAAAATATAAACAGAAAAATGTTCACGCAAACTGCAGATTTAAAAGCTGTAACTTGTAAACTGCTGTTGTTTATATCCAACATACAACAGCTTGACTCAAATATGCAATTTATTATTGTGTGTGAGTGGGCAGGACTTTCAGTCATGCCCCCTCACACTTGAAGATATAGTAGATATATTAATATGATATATATATATATATATATATATATATATATATATATATATATATCAGATATATTATATTGCATATCCATGTATATTTCACACCACTGAATTATTGGTTTGCGAATAACCCCACTATACCACACAATAAAAAAGGGAGTTCAGTTATCCTGTCCAATATTTACTGAAACAGTTAAAGATAGACTAGATGTTCTATTGTATATTAAAAAAGCAAGTACAGTACTTAGGCACAAGTCTTTCCCCTTCTTTGGTGTGGGGTAGGGTTGGGGCTGGAAAGTGGAAAAAGTTGTATTGTTTTACCTGTCTCTGAAATGATGGTAAATTATCTGTTGGAACATCAGTACTGACAAATCACAACATCAATTAATGTTGGAAAAATGTCTGTATACAGTTGTAAGCTGACCTTTGCAGCTTGTTGCGGCTGGTGAAAACAACTTGGCATGTACAAGATCCAGATAATTGCTTTATGGTTGTTTTCACAGAGACCGTACCTTTCATTTTATAGATAGTGTGTTGCCTTCCTTGTTGCACTGTTTTGTTAGCATACAGTGGTGCCCTATTGAAGATCTTGTATATAACCCACCAGGTTTGTAATTCCTGCAGTAATTGTACTGAAATACCTCTACGCAAGCTGCCTGAATTGTAACTGCTGTTGTGACTCTAATTGTCTACTAAGGACTTCCTTAAAAATGAAAACTGCTCAATTGAGTATTTTTCCCAGGTAAAACAGATAAATACACATACAACATGCAACAGTTCTCATAAACACAGCTATATGCACACATTCCATGGCTTACTTCTCACAGTTCCCATGTAACTTTTCACTTAAAGTTTCATATTGTAAGACAGTTTACTCAAAACTTGGTCTTGCCTTTAAAATTAGGTCTTCCCTCAACGATGCTGCCCGGTTTGCTATTGCACAAGGATTTCTCCTCCCTGCTCTGACATATTGCTCTCAGGTTTACCTTAAAGCTAGCAAAGGAGCGCTCCAGAAATGGAGCAAACAGTATATGCAGATTTGCTCTCTCTCCGCTCACAGACTTACTCATCATTGCCTGCTCTACTCGAAACTAAATTGGCTCTCCCCAGACTCACTCAGACACTATTCTGCGGGCTGTACAATTGATAATATGATCAGAACGGGTTCCCCTAAATACCTTGCCGAACTATTAACTCAGCCCTCCCAAGCATACTGTACCTCCTCAGGGCATCTGCTCAAACCCAACTTGAAATTCCCAGATATCTAACAAAAAAAGGAGAACGATCCTTCACCATATCTGCCCCCCGCTCCTGGAACTCCATTCCCTCCCACATCAAACTCTCCAAATCCCACAAGGCCTTTAAACTGGGTCTTCAGGCACACCTATTAGAATCCGACTGCTGCTTTTGTGCTGTAACTTGAGCCTCTCTCCTAGCATTTTCTCCTCCCTATGGCACTTACTGATTTCCTGCTGGTCTCCAAAATCTGAAAGTTTCCCACATCCAGCAGAAATCTTATAGTTATAATGCTACTTCATTTAAGTTTTGTTTGCTGTTTGTTGTTTCAGTTTAGTCATTGATGCATCATCAGATGAAAATAATTAATGTAATGTTATCTGTTTCTCTTTGTTATCACTGATAATGACTGTACCTGGCTATATACTGTTCAAATGTTTGTTCTCACCTCATGCTGCATCATGAAATACTCTTTAATGTTGACTCTGGTCTCCCCTGTCTGTACTCTCCCGGGTCGTGCTTGAATATAGGCAACATTGTTGTCTAGTGTACTTACCTGGTAAACAAAAACCAAATAAATAAATATTTACTTGCCAAATATAAACTGACAGGCTGGAAAATTTAAGAGGTAGTGTTTGTTTTGCAATAGTTTGAGAAACTTTGAGTGACACATTATCCAATGAGCAATGAGCAGCTGAGTGTGCATAAGCATATAGCTGTATCTCTGAGAATTGTTTTCTTTTATTTAAAGTTAAGTAAGTTACAGGATACGTTCTATGAGAAACAAGTCATGTTTACAGGACGTCCCAAGTCATTAAAAATAATAATAAACAAATTAGTATAAACAACGATTATGGAAATACATATGGAGACTTGTACATATAAAGACTCATTACAAAACACACTGTTTAAGTCATAGAAATACCATAACAATAAATGCAAAATTGTCCTAGACAAAATTAAACAAGTGCATGCAAGTTGTTCCTGTAGTAGCAGCTTTTTCAAGTTATGTTTAAAAGTGTAAAGAGATTGTGAATTTCTTAACTGGGAGGGGGTTGTTACATAAAAGTGAGGCATCTTCAGGAAAACATTTTTTACTGAAATGGGTTTGGAATCTTGGCAGTGCAGGGCTGTGATGAGATACATCCCTAAGACTGTGGCTGTGGGTGGGGGAATATAAGCCTATCAGATAGGTAGGTTGGGGTCTGCTTATTCATAGCTTTATCAATGAGAGATAGCCAATGAAAAGTATGCCTGGATGTGAGGGACAACCAGTTTAGCTGAGACAGTAAGGTAGATACATACATACATACATACATACATACATACATACATGTATGTATGTATCTACCTTACTGTCTCAGCTAAACTGGTTGTCCCTCACATCCAGGCATACTTTTCATTGGCTATCTCCAATTTACAGTGATGTTTGTTCCATTTGGACTTTAAAATAAACCATAAGAGCTGATACTAGATGGTATTCAGTAAAAAAAGACTTGAGGTGTTGGCATGGCAGGAAATTGTATTGCCATAATCTAATATCGGGAGAATATCTTGAGCAACAATTAGCTTATGATCTGGTGTTGAAAAACAATACCTGGCCCATGTTAAGCAACCCAGGCATTGGTGAACTTTTAGGATGGTTTTGTTAATGTGGGGTTTGAAAGTGAGGGGATGAATCAAAAGTAAGACCAAGGTACTTGAATTCATTTACATGCTCTAAAGAGCTATTATTTAAAGCAATAGAAAAGGAAGGGTTTGCTTGAGTCATGGCAGGCTGAGGCCCAAACAGCATGATTTGGGCCTTTTTACTGTTTAAGAGTAGGAGATTATTGGAAAACCAGTGAATGCTTTTATCAAGGTCACCCTGAAGAGTTGTGGAAAGAGAGGAAAGATTCTTGTGGCTGTAAAAAAGAATGGTATCATTGCCATAAAGTCGAACTGAGCAACTGTCAACTACAGAGAACAAGGGATCTGTTAAAAAGCTGGTGACATGATTCGGGCAGGCAATACATTTGGAAGTTGCCTGCCTAATTAGCTAAATAAATTTGTGCTGCAATTTTGTTTTCTGGAAAAATACTTACATTTTTACTTACAATGCCCAGCTCGTACCTTCCATCTTAGTGCTGCAGCCCCATCACGAAAATCAGCCTTTTGATGATATTAGCTATGGACTGGGGCTGCAGGTGCTCTATATAGTAAGTAATAGGATGGGGATAGGATCAGGGAAGGGGGGCTATCTAAATGTACTAATGTTATCATTGCTGACAGTTATACATGTATGGGGAAATGTTAGATCACCCCCATACATGTATAACTGCCAGTACAGATAATGCTAGTACATTTAGACAGTCCCTATCCCCGATCCTATCCCCATCCTAGTATGTCACCAGCTCTTAAAGTTCATTGTCTATGTATCAACAGCTATAAAGTCATTATCTGGATCTTGTACATGCCAAGTTGTTTTGCAGCTGCTGACAGCTGCAAAGGTCAGGTTAAAACTGTATACAAGAATAATATAAACTTGAATTGTTCTTGTGATTTATCAAGGCTGCTGTTTCTATAACTACAGTATTTACTGGAACTAGAAATTACAGGAAAAATAGCCTTGCACACACCCACTCCCCAAAAATACCATCTGTTGAAATTGTGGTGTTTTACAAAGTAAAAATACTCAAATAGGAAATTGCATATTTATTTTGTAATAAAACATCTACAACAAACGCAGAATTTGGATTTAAAGCCACACTATCTATACTATACTATCTTAATCAACTATCTTGCTACTGTTTTACATAATTGTGTACTTTGATATTATTGTGCTGTTTCTGTATTTCTCTGACTGTTCTGTATTTGTATGTAACATCTTGGCTGTTTGTAATAGCCCTGGGATGTGTTTGAAAAAGGGCCTTTGGTTCATTGCACTTACCTAGTTATTTATTTATTTATTTAAAATTTGGTGACCGGGTAGGCCCACTGAGCCCCGAAGGTCCCTTTTTCAGGGGCGACCCTGGATAACAATACATATTTTCATACAGAGAAAGACTTGGGTTACAGAGTAGTTTCAGGTGTGTGAGCAGGTTATAGCCATGGTTATCATCATGCATCAGTCCTTACAAATATGTACAAAAGTTAACTAACTAAATAAATAAATAAATAAACAAACAAATAAATAAAATGGGACTGGATGACATCAGCTGACATGTGAGTGTGGAACAATGCAGATCACCAGAACTCTAGTACCGGTGATGTCAAACAAGAGCAATAATGTAGAACTGCACATTTTATTACATAAATGATGTTATTTCACAGACTGAATGTTTCCAGCAGTCAAAAAAAGGTGCACTTTGCCAAATTGTGCATATTGTACAAGAATAGATGCACTATTTGTTAAATTGCATATTTTACCAATGTGAAATTATGCAGCTGATAATAACAAAAAGTTGCAAATTGCATGTCATTAAGTAAAAATGTTACGCAATTCACAAACCTTGCACAAAATAAACTTTTGTAGTTTCCCCAGCACTGTTCCTGGCATAATTCATTTTGTGCACTGTCCCTTAGCCAACACATGTCAGGTAAAAACAAGTTCTGGTCAGATTAAAGGGAATCCTACAGTATCCTCCTCAAGAAACATTTAAGAAGGTGTCCCTCAAGGATCTATCCTGGGCCCTTGACTATTCTCCGTCTTTATTAATAACCTGCCTAAAAACTGTGTGTGTGGGGGGGGGGAATGTTGTGCTTTATGCAGGTGATGCAGTGCTTTACTAAAGCTGAAGCAATGGTGAAATTCATTCCATTAACAGTCTTCTTGTAAATGACTTTTCCAGAGTAGTTCACCGATAATAAACCTGTCTTGAACCATAAAAAAAACTAAAACCATGCTGTTTAATACCAAACAGAAAGTCCTCTATAATCAAGGGTTGTTCAAGATCGACACTTACCTTGGCTTCCCCCTTTAGGTTGCAGAACTTGCAGATAGCTTCAAATATTTTGGTCTGCATCTAGACCCAGGTCTGACCTCCAAAGTTCACAATAATTCTATCTTGGAAGGTCTAAACCCAAAGTTTGGACTGTTACACAGGCTTAATGCTTACCTAACAAAGACTCTATATTGACTACTGCAAATCATTTTCTTTTCTCCTTAGTCCTTCCTCAGAATTGAGTCAGCTGTCCTAGTCTCAGTAAAGGAGACTGCGATGCCCAGTCTGAGGGTGCTGTTCAACAGAACTGGGCATTCTGTGATTGGTACTCAAAGCAGGGGTCATCATTGTCAGGTTTTTGCACAGTTAAAATAGCCCACCTTATAGGGCCAGTTGTAATATGCATTGCAATGCCTGAACTTCAAAATGCTAAGGCTCAATTTCCCTAACAACTTCACTTCAGCTCTGACTAGACAGCATTCCCCCTGAAGCCTGAGGTCAACATCTTGTGACTCTCAGTTACCCGTATGAAAACTATTATGGACTGAGATCTTTTACCTACTTAGCACCCTCACTGTGGAGCTCACCTCCCCCACACTCCTTAAAACATATCCTGCTTCATACGCCTTCATATTTGCCCTCAAGGATTGCCTTCTTGATTTAACTAGATGTAATTGCTAGCTTAATGGTCATTAATGAATGATGGAAACTAAGGAACTTGTTTCATTTTAACTATATCTTTATTCAGTATAAAAGTGGATCTAATTGTTGAGCTATGTGGCTAGCAATTAATCCAGTAAGCCTTCTAATCTGTATTACTCTTGTGAGGTTTATCCCCCTGTTTTCTAATCACAAAAGGACCCCCAGTGGTAGCATCAGCACAATGCAAAATATTGAGACGTCACACTACATCAGATGTCTGGTCAGCTTTGGCTAGGTAAAATGGTTTGGTGCTTTTATTCTAAGCTTGTACAAATATATGCATAATGTTTTTGCATTGTATACACTTGATTGAAAACTAACTCGAGTGTTTTTGTGTATGGCAACCTTTTTTGTGATTAGGATTTAGCAGAGTTGTTTGTACCCCATGGGTCATGAGCACCATTTGACACTGGCATGGAATATGTTGTTCTTGCCATGCCTTTGCCCTCCTGGTTTATGCAAGCAATATTACCCGACAGGGTGGGTGGTATTGGGCTATACTGGACTGCCCAGGGGCGTGATGAGGCCCGGCGCGCGGGCGGGGGCCTGCTCCTGGAAGGTCCGATAGCCCATACCCACCCTGAAGGGTATTATTGTGCTTAGAAAAATGGGCCACTGTATTATGTACAGATGTTTGAAAAAATAATTAGGTTTGCATGTAAAAACTCTTACTTTGTAATAAAATAGTTCCTCCACCTGTACTGTCTAAACTGTCTGCACCCCCACTGAGATGTCCTTATCAATGATTGAGAGGAAGGGCAAACTTGGCAAACTAAGAATTTTTACCCCAGTCCCCAACCCTACCCCACAGTAGCTGTCCGTTTTTGTTTTTTTGAGAGAGAGAGAAAGAGACCACGGTGTTTGGAGTTAAATGGATTTTGTTGCAGAGCGATCTGGTGTGGAGATAAAACTGAAGAGCAGCGGGGTCGGGCAAGGCATCAAGGAGAAGATTTGAATGCGGTAGTCCTGCAACTGCTGAGGCTTAAATTTCACCTTTTTATAATGCTTGTACTTTTGTGCGGTGAGTGTGGAAGTAGGGCAAGCCAGGGAGAAGTAAGTGGAAACGGTGTGATAATTGCGCCGAGCATGCGGTCGTGCTGCCTGTAATTCGAAAAGAACTACTGCTTTTTTCCCTTGGCACTGTGGTAGAATTTAAAATGCAAGGTGACAGTTTGTGGAAAAAATGGGACCTGTATTCAAGAATGCTGAGCTTGGTAGCAGAAAAATAAATAAGAATAACCTGGTCAGATACAGATAGCTGTTGTCAGTTTACTTGCGGTCTGGCAAAGCAGTGAGGAACTCTGCTATTTTCCATTTCCTGACTGCCCTTGCGTGAGTGCTAGTTATTGAATGTTGCTAGTGGGCAGGGGCATTATGTTGATGAATAGTGCAGTAGCACCAGCTGGTGGTGGTGGTGGTACTTGACTAAGTTAGTCTCCCAGAGATGGAGACAGGCTGCCAGCATGTCATCTAATTCATCGGCGTGTTTGGAGGCGTGGGCGCAAGAGGTTGGATGGCTTCATTTTTTTGTTGCCAATGTTTTGTTTTTTTAACTTATAGTGTACTTCAGATGCGGGCGGGGGGGCTGGCTTTTTCCGTTGTCCTGCCAGCGAGCAAAAAAAAAAATGGTGTCTGTTTAAAATTCAACGTTCTGTCAGCTCAGTTATTTCGAACGTAATCAGGTTGGTTGGGGCTGGTACTTTTAATACCCGGGCTCTGTTGTCTGATAGATGCCCACCTTGCCAGGGCTATCAGCCAATCATAGCCTGGGATTTTGCAAGCCCATTTTCTAACTTCTGTATAACCAATTTGCTTGACTGGTTTATTTCTCATCTTGCTCTTATTGTTCCTGCCAATGTTCATTCCTTTATGTGTATATTTTATGTAACTATTTCAAGGTTGCCCCTGAAAAAGGGACTCTTTTGTTCCAGTGGGCATACCAAGTTACTAAAAGACAGTAAGAAAAAAAGGAATCTGTAATCTTCCAGTTCCCACGCTGATGTTCTAACCATTAGACTATACCACCTCATCGAGAAGAACTGTAATCATACCCAATCTGCAAGGATAAAAAGGAACTCCACAAACTCTCCAGTGAGATACATTTTTTATTATGACCATCAACATGTTATGCTATGATAATGTGCTCCTAGGAACCATAAAATAACCAAATAATTGCTATTATATGTAACATCAAATTTAAATGTTAAGACCTGTTACCGGAGAACTGCTTCATAACTCCACTATGTGTATGACCCAGGGTTAGTTCACTTAAATAAATCTCCTTAATGGCTGAGAACTGAGTTTCTGTCATGCTTCTCTGCACACTGAATTAAATGTTCCACATCCTAGTTTCGAAATCAGTGGCTTTTCCACAATGGTCCCCATGGCAGCTACCCATGTTTTCTTAATTCCTCTGTGGTATAAAGTAGTGATGAAGGATGGCACTTGCGTCTACCCCTTCCCCTCCACCACCATAACAACCACCACCAGACAGTGATCAGTGCAGTCTTTTATGTACCTCCAGGGTCAGTCAGCTTTTGAACTAAATACTGCAAACAGCAATTCTGAATTAAAGGATTGGTCGCTAATACATTCAGATGATAACCAGTCAAGGAGGCAGGTGGAGGGCTGTACAAGTCACTTTTGGGGGTAGGCACAGCATTGAGGTAGGGGAACCGCTGAACATCAGGGGATTGTTCTTGGGGGGAGGAGTTGGTGGTGGAAGTGAAGAGAGGGATCAGGGACCACGCAGGAAGGGGAAGGCAATTGGACATGTTTCTGGAGATCTGGGTAAGGTGACAGGAGAAGCAAGGGACTGAGGACCCAACTAAAAAGTGGAAATGGAATTAATGATTTTTTGGGGGGGTTAAGATGATGGAAGCAAGGAGGGATATGCAATACAGCAACAATGGGAAAGGACTCCATTTGGTGGCATGGGTCTGAGGGAAGGATGATGATGGACCAGTGACACAGTGGAATGTGCAATGGATTGGACATGTTTCAGGGGATCTAGGTTGGGAGGAACATGGATGGAGAGGGACAGATAGGGAAAGAGAGGGATACAGTGGGAATAAAATATGTTTTCTGGGGGCTTCACATCAGGAGTGTGGATCAGAGCAGTATTCAGACTGAGTGGAAGAGAATAGTGTCACAAATGCACTCAGCAGGTTAGGCCCTCTGCTCCCCCAGTGCCAACCTCTGAGAGCAATACTGTGAACTGGTAATAGACATGGTAACCCTCCTGTCTGCTTTTGGGTCTGAATCACCCTTAGTCTCAAGTTCTGGGGGGATTCAAACTGTGAACCTTAAGCTAGCATACCCAATGTGCAGGCTCAGATATGTACCCTCTTCGAGGAATGAGGCACAATCTTTCACCAGGGGCATCAAGCCAGGCTTCCAAAATGAACCCTTAAAACTCTATAAAGACCTTAGGTATATTCTTACCTTTTTCCAGATTGGTAACACCATCAAGACCTTCAGAACAGCTGTCAAACCTAACCACATATACATCACATGCAAAAGGAACTTTGAAGATGCACCCAGGCAGTATCTTTCAAATAAAGATTTTACTAAAAGATGATTAAAAATATGAAAAATTTAAACATATAACAATATATCAAAGAGCTCACAATCACATAAAAGAACAAGGACAAAGTACAAAATACAAACTCCTATCACCATACATTTAGACTTTTTCTATCTAATGTATTACCAATGTAAGTGCCTAAGTTAGAACAGAGAGCTGTGTCTTTGAGTTCCAAAATGATATGACATATTCCTCAGTTACAAGGATGCATTTCAACCCCATCTCCCCACCCCTTTCGTTAGTCATCTAGCTCCTCCTTTTTTAGAATTAAAAAAAATACAAACATGATGTCCTATCAGGAGATATATTAAGCAATGTGACATGACCAAAACTTCATTTCCCAAATTATGACAGTCTTTAATCCTTTGATTCCTGTTTTCCCAAGGAACACCAACATTTTTTACAACTCTGCAGTTTGTCACCTAGATACGATATATAACCAACAGGAATCAGCTAAATGATGTCTTGTCCTGCAATAAACTGTATATTTAGCTTCCCCAACTTCAAAACATGAGGTCATAAAAAGACCAAAAAATGCAATGTCTCAAGGAAGTTAATTACATTACAAAGATCTCCTGGTTAGTTTAATATATCCTGTAGCTTCACTGAAACCTGGGGAGGGGCACCCATGGAAGCACACGCTGGCTTATGTGAGAGGATCACATACTATATTTTTATATTACAAATGTCACACAACAAGCATAACCAGCTGGCCAATCATCACAATTACTATCTGTGTTTTGTGAGGGAGTTTAGTTCTGGAGGGGGAAGCATAGAAAAATCAGGGACCAGTGGAAAGGTAAAAGGGTGTTTTGTATTTTATTGAAGTGGCTAAAAATGGCAAGTAAGACAGATGGGGGATCTTTTGTCTATATTTTGGTTTATTTAATGACACATTCTCAATAAATATATTGTTAAAAATGCTGTTGCATGCAACATAACATGAATCATTCAATGCAGTATCTCGTTTTATGACTTTTGTCATAATTACTCATAAACTACCAAATTGTTGAAGACATGACAAAGAAAGCCATGTAGACAAAGTCATATATTGCTACCTTCAAAATGTTTGTAATTTAATGTTTATAGTTTGTTGGGTCACAGCTCATAGTGATTGACTTCTCCACTCCATTCATGGCCTCATCCTGTCTTCACCCTCTGGTTCCCAGGACTGTCAGTGGTAGACAGGCAGGGCAGTGGATCTTGAGTGCAGGAGCCTTCATGGGATCCAAGTCAGGGCTCCACTTGCAGTCTTCTTGGGTGGAGCCACCACCAGTACCCATGTACCCACAATCTTTGCCATAGAACTGCTGTGTGGGGGTTAAGACTGGGTGCAGAGAGGCCATTCAGGTGCATGAATCAGATTCCCCAACCCTAGTGGTCACTCTGGCATGGAGCCATAGCTTAGATTCTTCAACTGGGCTGTGTACTCACATCACAGGAGGATCCCGGCTACAGAGTAGGCAGTGGAGCAGGACTGAAAGTCATCCAGTGCCATCAGGCTCCTAAAATAACATTCTTTCCTGGCCCTGAGGTAAGCAGAAGGCCAGAATTAAAAAAGGAAAGTGCACATGTGCACCAGCCTTGGGACAGCAGCTTCAAGGCTGCTTCCTGCAGTGGAGCTCCAGACATCCACATATGGCAAATGCCCATTTACACAAGTACCTCCCTGGCCTTAGGACAGGCAGTGGGGCTAGGGCATCATACATGCAGCTCTCCAGAATATAAAATGAAACTCTAGAAAGCTGCTAAACCTGGGACTGCTATGTAAACAAAGATGGTGGCCCACATGACTTCCAAGCTCAGTACTTACTTTGGTAAGGAGTAAAAGGCTGTGACAAGCTTTGCTAGAAATGTTTGGATAATCAGGGGCCTGTGCTGCAGTGTAGCAGCCTGTATGCAGTACCAGCGTGGTTGGGCCAGTGTTCTAAAGACTGTGTGCCTAGGAATTGAGCTGACTAATCCAGAGCTGAGTTTCAGGATCAATAAAAAGGGGCTGTTCCTGGGAATCTGGGCCAATTCAGCAGAACTTCCAGAGTGAGTGACTGTGTATTGGAGTATGGGCTGGTGTGTCACTATCTGTCTGGGTACTGCAGGCCTAGCAGACCTGAAGAGTCTGGGATCCCAGTGAAAGTTATCTGTGTGAAGAAAAGCATCAGTTCTAAACAAAAACTACAAAGTGAAGGCAAGGTGAGAGCTGAGGTTTTCCTTCCTCTACCACAGACTTTCCCATCTGTGGGACTAGCTCCTGCAGCATCTATAGTTGGAGAAGGCCAGTGCCTGGTTTCAGGACCCTGGACCTATGGCATCAGCAGAATAAGAGCCTTGGCGAGAGAGAGAGGAAGAGAGAGAGAAAGAAAGAAGTGGAAACAGTGAGAGAGCACCAGCAGTACTGTGGAAGCCTTAATCCCAGCCAAAGCATCTGTATCCATCCTGCCTGTCCCAGTAACTGACACCAATGGTATCATTTGACTCATCAAACCATAAGTAGACATAGAAACATAGAATTTGCAGATAAGGACCACTTGGCCCAGCCAGTCTGCCCATTTTTCCCTACCTACATTTTCACCACAGACCCTACTTGATCTGCAGCTCTTTCTCCTTCCCCCATTTCATTTCCATTACAATGTTCTTATGCCTGTGCCATGCATTCTTGAACCCCACCACTATTTTCTACCCTACCACCTCTGTTAGAAGGCTATTCCAGGAATCCACCTCTTTTTCTGTGAAGAAATACTTCCTCGCATCTCTCCTGAATCTACCCTTTCCAGTTTCATAGCATCTCCCCTTGTTCTTGTGCACCTTTATTTTTGAGAAATACTGGTCTCCTGTACCTGATTTACCCCATGAGGTATTCGAAGGTCTCTATCATATCCCCCTTCTCCCTTCTCCCTTCTGTCTTCCTGGTTGTACATACTGAGGTCTTTTTGTCTCTCCTCTTAGGGCTTTTGATACAGACTCTGCACCATTTTCTTGCCCTCCTCTGGACCCCCTCCACTTTATGTTCCTCCAAAGATGTAGTCTACAGAACTGGACACAGTACTCTAGCTGGGATCTTACCAGTGATCTATACAGAAGCAACACCACCTCTTTCTGTCTGTTGATGAGTACAAGTGTTTTACTGCATAGAGTTTAAATAGTTCTGCTACCCCATTTACCCTTTTGCCCCCTTATACTTTCTCTACCCTTCCATTTTAAATAAATTGTTTGTTGATTTGCATTTCCTGGTTTGGGGGTTGTTGTTACTTTACTGTGTCACTTTTTTTTGGGGGGGGGGAGTAGACTGTGTGAGCAGATTATGCATTGTTTCCCTGAGTTATAGTCTTGTGTGTGTCAGCATCCAGGTACCCTATATTGCCAACCTAGGTGAAAGCACCATGCTACATTAGGCCTGTGTACTCAGTGTAGCGCTACATTAGGGAACCAGGCCAGCCCCCTTGGAAGATTGTGAGTCGTGGACTCTGAATGCCTTGGGCAGCTAGCTTACAGTTGCTTTGGCTATAGTCTGTTCAGAACATAAAACAATTTCTTATGAATTAATATTTAATAAAATTTGCATCTCAGACAACCTTGGTTAGAATAGATTGACATTTTCAGGATGTTTAGATCCCAAGCTCCACTTACAAACTTGCAACATTTTTGTGATTTCTGTGGTCTGGTATCTGAGACCCTGTACAAGTGATCAGAAATCTGAGTTTTGTATAACAGTTACCAGTGGCACTGATTATGGAGATGTAACCACATTCTTACAACTTAACTGAAAGGTGCTGTATTTTCATCTGCACTTTGTTAAATAATGAAAGGAATGTCAGTTTAGCACATAATCTAGCAAACCTTTTTTTGAGCCAAGCGCAAAATTTCTACAAAGAAAGAGGAATACAAGATCTGAACTAACTATGCACTCTCACTTTATTAGCCTATCTTAGAGCAATAGTAAATAAGAGGAAATGAATCCTTGGGTATAGTTAAGATGTTAGTACTACATGTATTTACTGCTGATCAATTATGATTTTAACATATTTCTTCTGATTGTAACAATTATAACTGACTACTTCTTAAAATTTGTAACATGTTCCCATCTTCTATTTTTGGTTCTACTAGCTCCTTCATTATAATGTGCTCCTACTTTTACAGTTAGATACATGGAAACTCATGAAGTTTAAGGCAGCAGTGTATGTTAGCAGTGAAATATTTGACCTGAAAATGTTTTATTTTATTGTTGAGTGCCCCTCATGTCCTGTCCTGTGAGATATCTTTAGTCCTCCCTTTGAGTCTGCTTTAGCACTTCTAATATAATAACAATACAGAATAATAAACAACATGGATTTGTGGCAGGGAGGTCTTGTCAGACTAACCTGAGTTTTCTCTGACTGGTTGATGAGGGAATCAGATGGGGTCATGCTGTATATTTGCTCTACTTCAACGTCAGCAAGGCTTTTGACTCGATGCCTCACAGATGCTTGCTGAAGAAGATGGAGGATCTGGTTTCAGCTAAGATCATACTAAACTGGTTAGGTAATTGGCTAAAGGGAAGGCAGCAGATATTTGTAGTCAACAGGGTCAAGTCAGCAGAGAGGGAGGTCATGAGTGGATCATCACAGGGATCTGTTCTGGGACCAGTTCTCTTCAGTATGCTCATTAGTGACATTGGTGATGTTATCCAGGGCAGGCCATGTCTCTTCACAGATGACACCAACCTCTGTGGGAGGGTGGATAACAACAAGGGAATCAGGGAAATGCAGGGTGATGTGTGGAAGCTAGATCTGTGATCTGAGATTTGGCAGTTGAAATTCAACACCAAAAAGTGCAATGTAATGCACCTAGGGAACAAGAGCCCCAGAACAGAGTGCTGGATGAGTGGGGTGAGACTTAGCACTATGGCTGGAAAACTAGGGAGGGCACAGACAGTGAACTGGTTGGATCAGGAAAGGAAGGGTTGAGGAGGTCACAATAAACCAACATGGAGTAAGAGCAACAGGAGGGAGGGAGAGGAAGGTAGCTGTAGACAAAAGACACGACATAGGTAATGAAAGGGGACTAGGGAAGGAAAGCTGGAATGTGGACTACCTAAACACAGTTCATATGGGTAATAAATTTAGCAAGCGCCAGGTGATAGTGACAGATGCTGAGTTAGACTTTGTGGCCATTACAGAAACTTGGCCCATTGTGAATAATGACTGGGATCTGACTGTTCTGGGGTAAACCCTACAAAGGAGGTCTATGCGGAAGGGAGTGAAGTAACCCTCTAAACTAAAGATGACATAGAGGCTACAGAGGACAGGACTATCAAAAAGTAGGGGAGAGTGATGTTGATGTGGACGCAGCTAAAGAGAAAAACATATATGAATGGAGTGGGTCTACAGACTGCCAGGGCAGAAGGGAAAGAGGGACAAAGATTTAAGGGAGGAAATCTGGAGGGAGGTAGCAAGAGGGGATTTAGTGGCTGAGAGACTGGAACCTTTGAAACAGAGACTGAGACACCCCACCAGCTAAAAGCACCAGAACCAGGCAGTGGTACAGCTGGTCACACAGCCCACGAGGCAGGATGCCATTCTTGATTTTGTACTTAACAACTAAGAGATGGTGGGTAGGGTTGTGGTGGGGGAACCACTGGGGTCTAGTGGCCTAAATACTGTGTGGTTTGAGCTGGTCCCGGGGAATGGCAGGTCCTCTTCAAAGGCTTTGGTTCTTGACCTTAGAAGGGCAGATTTTGGTCAGATGAGGGAAAAGGTCAGGGGAAAACCTGAGTGGTATACCATCAGATCAAGGAGGTAGAGGACAAGTGGAGAATACTAAGGAGGCCATCTGGAAGAAACAGACTTTTGCATGAAGAAGGTCACAAAAATAAACAAGTACACATTCTCAAAAGAAGTGAGGGATGCACTTGAGCCTTCACAAGGTACAACGAGACCCATGAGGAGGAGGAACAGGAGGAGTGGGATGAATACCAAAGCAAACTAAATAAGACAAAGGGTGTGGTCAGAAGTGCAAAGGCAGACTCAGAGCTGGGATTTGCCATGGGTGTCAAGGGAAGGGAAAACAATTCTTTAGGGACATTAGGGTGAACATTGAAGACGAGGGAGGGAATGGTTAGACTAGTAGACTAGCAGAGGGAGGAGGGTAGTGGAGGAAAATGAGCAGAAGGCAAATGTTTAAAACAATTACCTATGTTCGATATCCATACTGGAGGATAACTGGCCTGTACCAGAGAATGGGGTCTAGGCATCCATGCAGGGTAGGTCAGGAAATGGGGTGTGTAATGATTAGGGTTGGTAGAGTAAAAAAAAGGACTTGCTGCTCTCAAAGGCTTGGATGGCTTACACCTCAAAATGCTCAGAAAAGTGACTTCAGACTGAACCCTTGGCTGAGCTATTCAGTGGATCAATACAATCTGGTGTGGTGCCAAGGGACTGGAGGACTGCCAATGTGGTCTTATTCCATATGGGAGGGAGCAGAAAGGCTCTGGGCAACTATAGGCCAGTCAGTCTTACCTCCATTTTAAGTAAACTGATGGAGACCCTGGTAAAGAAAAGCCTGATGACCTAGGTAGAGAAAAATGTGCTGCAGGACAACAGTTAATGTGGTTTTGTGACGGGTCTTTCACATCAGACCATCCTGATAATGGTCTTTGACTGGGTTACAAAGGCGGTGGATAGTGGGCAGGTGGTAGATTTACTCTACCTTGATTCCAGCAAAACATTTGATTCTGTGTCACACAAGAGACTGCCGAACAGGTTAGAGGACTTGAGAGTGGGGAAGGAGTTGGTCAGGTGGGCAGAGACCTGGGTGATGGAGAAAGCAGCAGGCCGTGGTAGTAAATGGAGTCAGATCAGGGGACAAGGGGGGGGGTCACAAGCAGGGTGCCACAGTGGTTAGTCCTGGGACCAGCCCTATTCAATATGTTTATTAGTGACATAGGAGTAGGTATACAGGGAAAGATGTGTCTCTTTGCAAACAACACAAAGCTAGACAGCAGGGTGGACAGTGAAGAGGGTGTGGGGGAGTTATAGTTGGATCTGGAAAAACTAGAGAGGTGACCAAAAACATGGCAGTTAAAATTCGTCGCTAAGAAAGACAAGGTGATACAAAAAGGGAAGAGAAATAAATGGACAGATTACGTAATGGGGGTGGTTAGGCTGACCACCTCAATCGAGGAGAGTGACTTGTTAGTCATTATCAGTGACTCCCTCAAACAAACCATTCAGCACAAATAAACCTTCAGCAATGCAACAAGAATGTTGGGGTGTATTGGGAGGAGCTTGACAGAAGGAGAAAGGAAGTAATATTACTCCTGTACAGATCACTACGTGGTCTCACCTGGAATACTGTGCCCAGTTCTGGAGTCTGCACCATACAAAGGGCAGGGGATAGGCTGGAGACCCTGGAGCAAAAGGCCACCACAATAACTCAGGGTCAAGAGGGCAGATCCCATGAGGAATGGGGAGAGGCCTTAAACATGTACTCACTGGAGGACAGAAGACAGTCATGATACAGACTTAGAAGTTTTCGATGGGAATAAATAGAATGAATAGCGAAGACCTACGTATTTACAGGATTAGGGATGTAGTCACAAGGAAGCATGAATGGAGGCGGTTAGGGGGAAGATTCAGGAGTGGTATGGAGAAGTTGTGTTTCACTATGAGGGTGGTTGAGCATTACTGGCAGAAGTGGTAGGGGCAGGGTCTATAAAATGGGATAAAGCATAGATGAAACACGGTAAGGGGGCTGATAGTTCCACATGGAGGCACTAGGGAGGTAGGGGATTTAGAAGGGGGAAGGAGTAGATACCCCTTTAGGACATTAGGTCACAGGAAGAGGTAGGAACATCTGTATGAGCAGACAGGATGGACCTTCAATCAATACCTCCCAGTAGTGTCTATATTAGGAGATAAGGCACAGTCTAAACTGGACTAAAAATTATAGGTCAACATTTTCACTACAACATGCACTGCTGCTGTAAATGACTTGCTAAGGTCACACAATGATTAAGTGTCTTTGCTGGGATTTAAATATAGGTCTCCTGGTCTGGTAACCTGTGCTCTAAATGAATCACCAGTCATTGCTTGTTTCCCCACACCATCCTTGTTCTGGGCAATCTTAAGAGCCGGAACAGAAAAATAAGATGGATGCTCAGATCTGAGAATAAGCAACTGTTGTCTGCAGAGTCCTCCTGTGCTACCTAGTTATGCAATCCCTTTGGCCAGCTTAAATGAATCTATTTTTATCATTACACAGATTGTCTTTTTATCCTGACCTACTAAATCTTTAACAGGATGAGTTTCTGTAACACTTGGATTAATCTATTACAGTTTGTGTTTATTTAGTACACACTTTGTGTAGTTAAGTAGCAAACATCACATTGGTTTCCTTAGCAGCTTTAAGCAGGACATAAACCACTCAAGTTATGCCAGTACTGTAAGATTGTAACAGGCAGATGCAGAAGCATTTCTCCTAAAGAAAACTAATTAAGCCTCCATAATTTCAAAGGAAATGCTTTCTGCTTCTTTTTTTTTGCTTGTTTGTTTGCTGGTATTGGCAGTTCTTGAATTGTATCCAGGGGGACCTCTGCAAGGAATTCATGGGAAGAGCATTTATTTGTTTAGTTTTTAACTAGGTAAGTGCTTTAGACATTAATGCCTATTTTCAGGCCTGACCTAGGTGCACTGCAATACAAGAGCAAAGAACAGACAGTACAGGTGAAATGAACAAACATTATGCGGATTAGGTGCAGAGATAAACTGACTTAATAAATCAGTATTTTCAGAATCCAGATCTAAAATTTTCATGTGTAGCAGATTTGTTATGATCCATAGCTAACATTTTCCAGAAGCTTGATGCAATATAGTTCAAGTATTTTTGACCCATTCTAGTTGATACTGTAGGCTTGAAACCAGGATTTAAGGTTTCATCTCAGGTCAAGAGTAATGAGAGTAGGCTGAAACAAATTGGACAGACACTTACGAGTTTGGGTTTTAATCACATTATATGTACAGCAACTCAAACCATTTGATCCTTTAGCTGAAGGAGAAAGCCAAACCAAGTTGTAGTACAAGTCACCATGATGACGTGAGTGAGTGAGTGAGTGAGTGAGTGAGTCAGTGAGTGAGTCAGTGGCAGAGTGAGTGAGTGAATTAGCTACCACCTGCAATTCATTTATTTATTTAATTAAGGATTGTTGACCAGAAGAGGCATACTGAGCAGGGTCTCCTTTCCAGGTGCAACAGCGGAAATGGCGGTGGTTGTGGGGGGAAGGGATTCACAGACTTGTAACACAGAAACATTCCAGGGTAAAGTAGCTCACTATTACTTTTTTGTACTTAAATTGTTACTCAGAATTTTTAAAGCATGACAGAACAGTGCAGCATTTTATGTATAATTGCAAAATCATGCCACATATCCCCATGGAATATCTTTTACAGTAAACTAAACTACACTACAAAATAGTACCTTTAGATAATGGCAGCACGAGAAATGAAAGGAACTTATACAATTATAAAATTGGGTGGTCTGATGATGGCAAGAAGATAGTGTACTGTAAAAGTGCTACAAAAACAAAAAGTTATTTCTGCTTCATACCAGCATGTAGGCAAGAAGTGAGATATTCCTGAAGCTGAGGATATTGAAAAAATCAGACCACTGAGCCACATTCCTGTTGTAGGTTCTCAAAAGACACTGCCTGTCCATCTTGTACAAACTGGAAAAGAATTTTGATCCCAGTCTCTCTCTGTGCAAGAAGCGATGATCCAGATTTCCCAATCTAAACTGATAATCGATTGTAAATGCTTGAAACAAAAAAAATTGACATGCTGTCATCCTTCGATAGGGCACCATCCACAAAATAGTTACAACGTGCTAAGTATATGGAGAGGGGAAGAGAGCATTCCATGTCTTTGGAATGTAGCACCTCATCATCATCTTGCCATAGGTATTCTGGGTTTTAAGGATGTATAACTGTGTTGTAGCAAGCCATGCCTTTTGGAGAAACCATCAGAAAAAAAGAAAATTGCTTTACTTCAGCATCAAAAAGGGATCAACGCAGTTTACTTTGTCAGAGCAAATATAAAACAAAACACTTTTAGCTTGATTTTAGCTGTGCAGTTCACAGCAGCCCTACTCTCCCCCCCCAAAAAAAAAACCTCCTTCTTGGCAGAAGTAAGACAGCTCAAATAGGAGCTGGGGAGGCTGGAATGGACCACAGGAGGAGTAGGACAGGGGAGAGAAAGACATATGGGGGTTCCCAGGGATTGAGGTCGGCAGGCAGGGAATGGGTGTAGAGGCGATCACCCAAGTTCTGGGAGTACCCCTACCTCAGACAGCAGGGGAACCTACCAAGGAGAATGGCAAGTGGTTGGGGAAAGGGGCAGGACTATGTGAGATGCCACAGGAATGGGCACATTCAAAGGGGATGACAGTGTGGAAATGAGGAGAGGGACAGAGGAAGTAGAGAGAGATCAGATTAAGACAATGGAGACTGGGGAATTAGGACAGCAGAAGGGAGTGGGGCAGTACAAAGTAGTCACAGTGGGTGGGGAAGACAGAACATGGGGAGGGAAGAAGGAGGTGGGGCGAGGAGGTATGATTACAGGAGAAAGTGGGAAAGAGAGTGTGTGTGTTGGTGGCCAGAAAGGAAAGGACAAGGAGAGGGTGGAAAGACAGATGGATAGATGAGTAGAGGCTGTGGGGGTGTCAGTCAAACGGGGCTTAGGGGGGATAAGGGTGGGTTGGTAGCCATGACAGAGAGAGAGCAATTAGGTTGGGGAAAAGCTCATGAGGCAGTGAAAGGAGTAGAGTGAGTAAGGAATGGGGTAGAAGGGTGGTAGTCCCCAGTGACTCCATAATTAAGGGTATTCACTGGGGAAAGAAAGGGGACCAAACAACGGTAGGAAGGTGGTTTGCATGCCAGGGACAGAGCCATTCATAGTTATACACCTAGCCACGTATGACCTACTATAGCTGGGAGGAGTGAGGGTATTGCAGGATAGATTCAGAGTGGTAGGAAGGACCTGCATAGAGGCAGCCAAATGGCTTGTATTCTTGGAGCTGTTGCCAATACCAAGAGCCTGCACATTCAGTAATGACTGGCTGAGGGAGTGGTGTAATGAAGAAGGGTACAACTATATTGGGGGCTGGGTGAGACCTGGTGAGATAAAACACTTTTAGCACCAGACAGACTGCACCTCAGTAGTGAGAGGTCAAGGGTCCTCAGGGGCAAGCTGAGAGGGGGTTCATAAACAAAAAACTTATTTTAAACTACTGGGGGGACAGGCCTGCAGGCCACAAGTCTCTGGGAAAAGAAGGTCAGCACATGGGCAGGGAAGAGGCCCCAATTAATACTAAAAGCCTGGATTTTAGATAGGTGGCCTTCAGAAAAATGGGCAAGCTGCTAAGGAGCCACCAGGCAAGCATCCAAGTGGCTATGGAGGTGGACCAAAGGTGGTCCATCATCAAGGAGGGAATAATGGTTGCCACAAGAGAGTGGGCTAGGCTCAAAAGGAAGAACTCAAGAGCTAAAGCACCCAGATGGTTTAGCACTGAGGTCACCCAGGCAATCAGGGATAAGAGATCAGCCTACAAGAAATTCAGGAGAACCCAGAGGGAGGAAGACAGGAAGGAATACCTGAAGATGGCTAGCATAGCAGATAAGGTAGTCTAATGGGCTGCAGCTTAGAAGGAACTGCAGCTAGCTGAGGAAATTAAACAAGGGGGAGGTCTTTTTCCACTATATTTGTGAAAAAGGGACAAAAAGGATGGGATTGTTAGGCTTACAAAAGGGGACAGGTGGGTTGAAGAGAATGGGACAAAACAGAGGTACTGAACGAGTACTTGTGTTCCATCTTCACCAGGTAGAGATGGACCGATGCCACTAGGGGAAGGAGAGGAGAAAGGGGAAGAGGATGCATGAATATATTAATAGAGGTGGATAGGGTGACAATAGGGTTGCTAGCACTGAGAGTTGATAAAACACCAGATCCAGATGGCATACACCCAATGGTGCTGATGGAGCTAATAGAAGAGCTTGCAGATACCTTGGCTGACCTGTTCAATAGTTTACCGGAGTCAGGTGTTGTGCCGCAGGAATAGAGAATAGGACATGTAGTGCTCTTCAATAAAGCTGTCATAAGGATGACACATGGAACTACAGACCAGTCAGTCTGACCTCAATCGTGTACTATCTCAAGGAGGCCATATTTAAGCAAAGGTTAGAAGAGTATTTGAATCAAAATGGTCTCCAGGATGAGTGTCAACACAGGTTTATGGGGGTTGGGGGTCACATCAATCAAATCTGATTGACTTGTTTGAATGTGTCACTAAAGCAAAGGACATGGGCCAAGTGGAGGACATCTTTTACCTTGACATCAGCAAGGCCTTTGACTCTGTACCTCACAAGAGGTTGATCAGGAAGTTGGCGAACCTAGGCGCTGGTGAGCAGTTAATCGGATGGGTGGAAAACTGTCTGTGAGGTAGGACCCATAGCGTAGTGGTGAGAGGTGAGCTCTCCAGCACCAGGGAGGTCAACAGTAATGTCCCACAGGGCTTGGTGCTTGGACCAGTGTTGTTAAATGTCTTCATCAATGATATTGAGGATGGCACTGGGGAAAAATGTGCCTGTTCACAAATGACACCAAGCTCTGTTGGATGGTATATACAGCAGAAGGGATGCAAGACCTAAAGGAAGATCTGGAAATCCTAGAGAGGTGGTCCAGGATTTGGCAACTTGGCTTCAATGTAAAGAAATGCAAGGTTATGCACATTGGAGCCAAGAACCCGAGGACTGAGTATATTTTATTTTATTTTATTTATCTCTTGAAAAGTTTCACCAGAAAGGCACACTGAACAACAAGTTGCTCATCTCCTGGTGCATCCTGGGAGAGAGGGTAATGGGAGATAAAGATACAAATACAAATTACGCCCCCCCAAAATAAGTTCAAGCATTCATTTACAGTAAAGTGGATTTGTACAGACATTTGATACTGCAACAGTGATACCTCAAGGCTTACAAGGCACATAAAACTACTAGAAATGCTGGAACACAATTTCAGAGTGATTTAAAGTGCAAACAGTATTTTCAAGTGCTGGGGGCAACTACGGCTGACTGATAGTACAGCAATGAAACAATTAAGCAGAGCAAGCAATTAGCTGAACACAACTAGGGGCATGAGCAGTTGGAGGAGTAGTAATTTGTAAGGGCTATGGAGATAGAGTAAGAGGAAGACGAGTGTCTAATTTGAGGTTGCAATGAGTTCCAGAACTTTGGGAAGTTGTGAGAGAAGGCAGACTGGCCAGCTGTAGTGAGTCTACGAAGGACAACAAGCGTCCTAGTGTCAATGGATCTGAGTGAGCATTCAGGGAGTGGAAGGATAGTCAGAGTAGTCAAGAAATAGGGGGGAGGGAGTTGAACCAGAAATTAAAGGTGAATTTAGCAATACGGGTCAGCCGGTAAGTGAGGGGAAAGCAAGGGAGTGACAAAGATCACAGTGGTGGGTGCATGGAGGCGAGTCAAGAGTGAAGCAGCAGAATGAGTTGAAGAGTGAATCCAATCTGGTTAAGGCAGACTTTTGGGAAGCACTGTAGACCACATCACAGTAGTCGAAGATGGGGAGAATCATCTTCTGGACTCATTCTCGTCTTACCGGAAGAGGAAGGGAGTTATGTTTCCTGAAAAGAGCACCAAGCTTTGGGCGTAGTTTTTTCAGAATAGTGTCCACATGTCTAGAGAAGTTGAGGTGCTGGTTGAGCCAGACTCTAAGGTATCTGAAGAAGGAGGTGTCCTCCAGTGAAGTCCAATTGAGGGTGTGGAAGGAGGGAAGGGAGGTGAGCCTGGAGAGTCTCTACTTGTGCCAGAGGTCATGGAGACAGTCTTTTTGGCGTTTAGAGAAAGTTGGTGAGTGCTAAGCCAGAATTGGAACTTGTTGAAGTCCAACTGGAGTCTGGTTTCAACATCTGAGACAGTATGTCCGGAATTGAACAGGACAGTGTCATCAGCATACATATGGATGTAGGTTGAGCTACATACTGACAGAATGTCATTTAGGAATATAGAGAAAATCATGGGGCCAAGCATTGATCCTTGAGAGACGCCAGTGTCTATTGAAGGGGGGGGGATACTGAGTCAGAAATCCTGACTGACTGTGTCCTACCTGTAAGGTAAGCTCTGAATCAATTTGTGGCAGAGACAGACCAGCTGAGGAGAGGTTGTTTAGTAGAAGGGAGTGAGAGACGGCGTTGAAAGCCTTTGCAAGGTTGACGAAGATGGCAATGGTGATTAGGCCAATATCCATCCCTGTGAGGATGGTGTCTGTGAGCCTAAGTAGGGAGGTGGTGGTGGAGTGATGTTTCCTAAAACCAGACTGGAAAAGGGTGAAAAAGTTAGAATCAGAGATGTAGGTGGAGAGCTGAGATAGGACCAGGTGTTCCTGGAGTTTGGCTAGGATAGGAAGAAGGGAAATAGGGCAGTAATTTCTGAGGGAGGAAGGATTGCCCCCTTAGGTAGAGATAGGAGTATGGCTTATTTCCAAATTTTAGGCACTGTGGCTGTGGCAAAAGAAGGATTTAGGATGTCAGCCAGTGGGGCGGTTATTGCTGGGGTGGAGAGATAGAGGAGCTTAGGGTCCAGTCCATCAGGTGAGCTACCTTTAGTAGGGTTTAGAGCTAGCAGAGTAGATAGGGTGTCTGCAGGTGTGACTGAGGAGAAAGAGAAAGCTTCACTGAGTGAGTTTGCATTTCAAGGTGCTTGGGTAGTCAGTTGGGAGGGAGGAATGGAGAGGAGGGAGGCTAGAAGGGTGGATGCACAGGAGGTAAAATAGGAGTTGAATTCTGTGGCTACAGCAAAGTAGTCAGAGACTAGGGTATTATTGACTTTAAGGAGGAGGGGGTTGGATGGGCAGAGAATAAAGCATGGACAAGCTCGCAGAATTTCGATGGGTTCTTTATGTTGGTTTGGAAGGAGTTCCTAAAGTATTCTGCCTTAGCCAGCCTAGTAGCTTTTGTGCATTTGTTTCTTAGGGTACGGTAGATCATATAGTTGTGTGGATTGCTAGAGGCTTTGTGCTTTATCCAGGCTTGGTCTCGAGCCTGTTGGCATGTGAAAAGCTCTGGTGTGATCCATGGGAGATGGTTGCCGCAAACCCTGGAGTGCCTGATGGGAGTGAATAGCTTTCAGGTGGAAATGAATGTGTCTTTAAAGTAGACCAGAGCTTCATCAATGGATTGGGATAAGGAGATAGTAGTCCAATCAGTTTGTGTCAGACTATGGAGTAATAGGTCAAGGTCAAGAGACTTAAAGGACCTTAAGTGAATTATCTTGGGTGGAACTTTGGGCCTGCAAATTTTCCAAACCATGAAAATCATATAGTCGTTGCTTAGTGAGTCTAGTAGAAGTTCGGCTTTCATGATTCTATGTGGATGGGAGGTGAGGGCCTAGTCAATCACAGAATCTCAGAATCACAGACGCTTGATGGCAGAAAAGGACCATACCGGCCCATCTAGTCTGCCCTTTTTTCCCCCCTACAGGTCCTCCTCCCTGCCAGCCCCCACCCTCCCTTGATACTCAGCCCCATATGCTTATCAAAGAGTGGATTTGGGATTTGAGGTTTAGACAAGTTGGTTTGATGGTTTGTTGTGATAGGTTCTGTGATGTTATATAATTTCAGAGTTTAGAGAGGGAGGGGGCATCCCAGTTTTGATTGAACCCCACCATTATGTATAGCTCACCAGCAGGGGAGTGGGCAACAATATTAGTGATGAGCTCAGAAACAATAGCAGGAAGCAAAGTGGGAGGCAGAGATTAGGGAAACCATATCAGATTCAGAATGGGCATCAGTATGGGACAACGCTTACAACAGTAGTAAGGAAGTCCAAGGTAGGGCAATACAGTACAACATTTTACATTTCTACTATTATTCCCCTAAGAGACTAGCCTCTCTGGGTTTTCAACCAGATGGGAAATGCTGGAGGTGCCAAAGGGATGATGCTGACCTTCTTCATATGCTCTGGTCCTGCCCTTGTGTAAAAGAGACCTGGAATATGGTACATACAGTATGTGAATCTGCTCTTGGAATAAAAATCCCCTTTGACCCTAAATTCCTCATACTTCGGATAAAGGAAGAATCTGGAGGTTTAAACAAACATTTGAATTCCATTATATGGTCAGCAGCTCTGCCTCTTAAAAGTATTTTACTCTCACACTGTAAATCATCTAACCCTCCTAGTTATAGAGAATGGGGTACTAAATTGAGTGAAGTCATTAATAATGAAAGATTGGCTCTGATAGCTATGGGTAAAAATGAATTGTTTGATAGAATCTGGGCCCCCTTCCTAAATTATCTTGTCCTCCCATAATATAAAGAATAATAATACATTGATAAAGAAGTGTTTAGTACTGTACCTCTTCTTGTGTTCTACCTGTTACTTCTGGATTAAGATGTTAGCTAGAAAATAATTGTCTTATCTGTATAATGAGTTCTTTGGCATAATGATCTATCTATCTATCTATCTATATAGATATATACTTGTGTGACCCTTATGAGACCTAGAAATAAGCTATGTATTTCACATATTATTATTATTGTGTTAAACACTGTACCATTTTTTTTGTTTGTTTGTTTTGTATCCTGTACTCTTAGAAACTAATAAAAAATTTTAAAGCAAAAAAAAAAAAAAATAAACAATAGCAGGGGATAGTGCAGGTTTGCAGTAAACACCAGCTACATAGATTGGGAGAGAGAATGGTAGTGACAGTCTTAAGAGGAGCATTTCATAAATCGCTGGGAGGGATGTGGATAGGATAATATCAGTATTGAGAGAAGCTGTGACTATAGCCTGGGAGGAGGCTGGGTATTTGTATCAAAGGAGAAAGACCTGGGAGTGTTGATCATTAGTGACCTGACAAACTCCATGCAATGTAGGAAAGCAGCAGCAAAGGCAAATAAAATGTTGAACTGCATTGCCATGGGGATCAGTAGCAGGCAGGAGGAGATCATATTGCCCATGTACAAGTCTTTAGTGAGGCCACGTCTGGAGTACATTGCACAGTACTGGTGCCCATACCTTAAAATGTACATAAACCTGCTGGAGACAGTCAAAGCAGGGTAACTAACATTATCATGGACCAGCAGGGTATGTCGTATGAGGAGAGGTTGAAGGCCCTGAATAGGTATCCCTGGAGGGGAGGAGAGAGAGAGACAGGGAACATGACTGAGACCTTCAAGTATTTGAAAGGAATTAATTGGGTGGTCAAAGAGGGTCTGTTCAAGCTTAATGGGAACCCAAACATAAGGGACAATGTCTCAAGTTGGGGGGGATGTTTAGGAAAGAGGCTATGAGGTACTTCTTCATAGAGAGGATGGGGGGATTGGAATGGGCTTCCTGAGGAGGTGGTCTTGTTGAAAATGGTAGGCAGCTTCAAAAGAGGCTGGGACAGAGGTAACGGGAAAAATAAGGGTAATAATAAGGGTGCACAGATGGAAACAGTGGATTGGGCAGGGGGACAGGGTGTGTAGCTGACGCTGAGGACCCTGCAACATGAAAAGACTCAATACACACAATGGCCTTATCCTACTGACTTTGTTTTATGTTTTTGCTCCCTCTAGTTTCCTTTTTCTACCTCTCAAGTGAGGCTCATTTGTGCCCTTCCCCTGAAGGGATTTCCAAGTCTGCATATGGTCTTTAAAGGGCCTGGACAGAAATCAGCAGGGCTGGATCTCAATTATCCCTGTTCTCCTGATAGTATTATCAAGGAAAGTAGGTCTTGGATGAAGGTTCTGTAGACTGCTTCACATACCTTTCTCTCTCAGAACTGTGTCCATGTCACGCTTGGTACTGCTTACCACTGAGATGCCCTACAGGGAGGAAAAAGTCATCATAATTATGCAGAGATCCCTCCCTGTGACACACCTAGAACAAAAATGTCTGCAGAGCTAGGTACCACCATGTGAATCAGGAATTAGTGCCCCACATGGCATGCAACCATTTGAGAAGTATGTGGCCAGTGACCAAAGTGAAGAGTCTTCCCAACAAATAGTAGATCAGGGCTACTACTGCCTGACCTTACTTCACTGTCAGATACTCTTTTTCTAGTGTGGCATACTGCTGTTCCCTGGAAAACAATTTTCTGGACCAATATAGGATAGGGTGACTCCACTTACCAAATTCTTGTAATAAGGCTGGCCCTGTGGCATGGAGTGCTGAGGCATCTATGCCTTACCTACTGCCACACTGGTGACCCATGTTTGCGGTGTGAGTGGATCATAAGGGATCAGCCAGGGAGAGAGAGGATTGAGCATTGTCTCGATCCTCTCCCAGGGAGTGGAGACCGGCACTTGCCTGGTCCCTAATGGTGGATGGAGGCTGACACATCGAGTCCTGAAAACATAGGTGGTGGAGGCAGAGCAGATGCCCCATGGGCTGCATACAGAAGCGTGCACAGCTCAGCCATTCACATCCTTGCATGCTCTCATGGCACCACTAGGGGATGGGACTAACCCAGAGGAAAATCATGGTGGTCGACCGGCAGGATGACATCGGTCCCTCACAGGCTCCACACCCGGTGAGCTGGACACCTCAGCAAACTGGATCCTGTTCCTAGTGGGGTCCTTTTGGGGGGTGCCCTGCTGACCCCACCGGGGGTGATGCGAGAAGCCCTAGGGGGATATATGTGAGCCGGCCAACCAAGGGATAGAAACAAATTAACAAAAAAATAAATAAATTATGGTAACAAGACAGCCCCCAACTCTGTCTCTGAGGTGTCCATGTACAAAATGAAGACAGTTAAAATCAAGACTTCATATGACAGTTCCCTTACACAACAACATTTTGATAGTTTGGAAGGCCTTCTGACACTGTAAGGAGCATGGCACCTTATCTGAGGCAGCCTTTTTCGTCAGGTCAGTCAGTGGGACAGCAAGTGTAGAAAACTCTGGAATGAACTGTTAATAATAACCTGCCAAGCCAAGAAAGGACCTAACTTACTTTTTGATAGTTGGTATGGGGCAGCCAGCAAGGGCTTTTACTTTAACAACTGGGCATATGTGGCCAATCCCAACCATGTATCATAGATATTTAGTTTTCTGTCACCCTGGGGGACATTTCACTGCATTTGCAATGAGACCTGCCTCCCTCAGCAACTGAAGTACCACAGGTACATCTCACAGGTGAGTGTCCCAATCAAAGCTAAATATGAGAACATCATCCAGGTATTTTTGCTGCTCTGTTTGGATCCCTTGCAGTTATTATAATATGTTTTTATAATATGTTTTTACTTCTGTATGTGAACTATATAATATGACATGTAATATGTGCAAAATGACTGACTCTCTGCAAAAATGCTGATTGCTGTTCTCGTTGAATGAACTCTCCCTCTCCCCTCTCCCCCAGGTCATAACATGAGATAAGTAACTTGTTCAGTGTGCCTTTCCTAGTGAAACATTTCAATAAATAATTATACAATGGCAAGAAAAAATCCTGGACTCTGATTGGTCAGTCTTGGGCTGTACCCGTGATGTTATCCCAGTACAACATCACGGGTTTAGTCTCAGCCTCACTGCGAACCTGCAGATGAGCATTTATTGATTGTTTTATGGAGCTTTTGATTGATTGTTTCATCTTCTCTTAAAAACCAAAAATATTTTTCCACACAAAAACATCTTTAAAATGATTTTTTTATTCTGTATATCAATGAGCCATTGTATAATAGCAGTAATGCCCTCCAGGGTGTGTGTCATTTGGGATAACGTCACACCTCAGTCGTTGGACGCACTCAGCCTGTGACCTCGTGCCCAACCACCTGAGGCTTGACGTTATCCCAGCACGACACACACCCTGTCGGGCATTATTGCTTAAATAAATGCTGCTACATAACCCATGGGGACAGAGGATTTGATCCATCATTCTCTCAAATGTGGTTGAGGCTCCATGCAACCCAAACAGGAGAATGGTAAACTGATACAGACCAAATGATGAAACAAAGGCTGTTTTATCTCAGGATTAATCAGTTAGCAGGATTTGCTAATACATCTTGGTCAGGTCTAGGGTATTAAGGTACAGGGCCTTACCCATTCAGACCAGAAGTTCATCCACCCTAGGCACAGGATATGGGGTCAAACGTAGAGAATGCATTGTCTTTCCAGAAGTCAATTCAAAACCAAGCGGACCCATCTGGTTTTGGGACTAATCCAACAGGGCTAGACCAGTCACTCTAAGATTTCTCAGTGACCCCAGTTCCAACATAGAGCAGATTTCATCCCTTACCATCTCTCAAACTTTGTTTGGGAGCCTAGTAGCTGTTGGCAAATCCAGAAACCTGGGTCTGTGTCTGTGTGGTGTTCGATCACATGAGTTCATCCTGTTTTTTGGGAAGAGCACATCCCCAAAATTTCCTACTGGTTGTCGGGCCTCGTTTCTCTGGGTCAGATTGAGCCATTTTTTCCCGAAAGGCCTGGGTTTGATTCTTTTAAAATTTTAGGGCCTATGTTGAGGATTGCATCTTCATTGTCCTCATCCATCACCTGACTAAGGCTCCTTTACGTGCTACTGGGTCAACTAGCAAAACCTCCCTGTCTTTCCAGGGTTTCAACAAATTAACATGACAAATGTTTTTTCTTTTTTTTTGGGGTCAGATTGTAATAGTTCATAATCAACTGTCCCAACTTTTCTCAGGAACTCATACAGTTCTTATTTAGCCAGGAGTATATTTTCACAGCTAGGGAGCAGACGTACTCTGTCATCAGGCTTGAACTCCTGCATCCTGGCCCCTTGGTTATAGTGTCCTGCCTGAGTTGACTCTGCTTTGAATACATTTTCTCTGGCAAGTCTGCTAATCATGTCCAATCTTTCTCTAATTTGCATTACATATTGGAACATGTTACAGAGACCATGTGGCTGTTCTTCCCATATGAGAGATCCAACATCCCTCTAGGTTGCTACCTGGACAACAATTCAAAGGGGAGAAACCTATGGATTATTGTGGCACCTCCAAACTTTACACATTGTAGGGTAACAGTTCATCTCAGTTTTTTACTTAAGCTGAAACAATTTAGACAGAATACCCTTCAGGGATTTCTTAAATCTTTCAACTAAGCCAGGGCGGTACACTGATGTCTGGATGGGCTTAACCTTCTATAAAGCTCCCTCATAAGCTATGACATAAAGTTGGTACTCTAATCAGTTAAGAGCTTCTTTGGCAGCCCAATTTGGGAAAATATCTTAAGCAATTCTTTGGCTACTGACCAGACTGCAGTGCAGCACATGATAATAACCTTGGTTTATCAGATAGCATAAACCATTATCACCATAATATACTGATACCCTGCTGAATATTTTACCAGGGCTCCCACCAAATCAACCCCAATTCTTTCAAATTGAATGTCTATTACAGGCTGTCACAGAGACATAAGTTAGAAAAGGCAGACCAGGAGAAGTTATAAAATTCACAAGTAGTGTTTTATTATTATCAATAACAATAAAATAAATACAGATGTACCTGATAGCTCTTCACAAAGGCAGTACAAACAAAAAATCTTTCTCTGAGTCTGTCTGTAAAATCTTTCTCTCTCTTCTCTCTCTCTCTCTCTCTCTCTCTCTCTCTCTCTCTCTCTCTCCTAGACAAAACATTGTTCTCTTTATATAAGATATCTTTAAGATATTTTTGACTGGTGGTTTGACCTCTGCATCCTGTTCTTGTAAGTTTCATCTCCTGTTTTTTACAAAATGCAAAGAAACTTTTTTCATTGACCTTCCTGTGACCAGCCTGACAAGTACATTAGTCTTATTAACAGGTGCAACCAAGTATGACATCCTGTCCCATGTCTGATTTCCTGTTGACAGTTCTGTTAACAAGCTTGTAAAAGGTCAAACAGTTGCTCAAGGTCAACCCCATGTATTCTAAACTGCTAACTTCTCTAAGAAACCTAAGTAGCTGTGTGTAATAATTTCAACAACATAACTGCATACATTTGTAAACCAAGGGATCTCAGTTTGATATAAAGATTCACACATATGTATTTAACCACACAGAAGCAAGGGAAAAAAGAAAGAATAGAAACAGCAAGTGAAGGAAGGGAGATAGCATGGGGAAACGGTGGGACCATTGGTACAGCCAACTCCTAGGTGCCACATGAAAATTTGATTGTGCAGTCAGACAGGCAACAGATAGACAAGTGACAGGAGAGGACAGAATAGATCCTTGCTTTTATCTCCCTTGTATAACAAATTGGACAGGTTCTTATCCCAGACCTGTCACATGGGCATAGGATCAATTGGTCTGCTTTATACTTCTGTAGGCAACAAACTGACACTCTGGGCAGAAAGCACAAAAAATCTGCCATGTCCTCCCATATACCTGGCCAGAAAATCTGGGCAAGTACAGTATGTGCTTCTTGGTTTTCTGTTGTCCCAAGTAACCTGCAATAGTTATGGTATGAGCAAATCTTAATAACTCCCTTCTTCCAGACTGGGGAACCAAAAGCTGATAGTATAAGTTACTATTTGTTTTTCCTGTTCCACTCTGTGCAAAACATCATTTTTCAATTCAGACCTTGGAAATATTTGTGCTTTTTGTTTATCAACCACATTGCCTTTTACTGCAGCTAGATTCTGATTAGCACTTTTAGGAAACTCATTTCTTTGTTCAGAAATAATATTGACTAGATTTTGAAACATCTCTGTCCTGGCCTCTGGAAGTACCTTGTGACCCCCCATTAATGTGGATGCCAGTTCCTCATCTGAGTCACTTCTAACCTTCCTTGAACCCAGGTCATTGCAGTCCTGAACCACCACAACTTTGGACAAAGGCGTTCCCTTGTTTTTCTTTGTCTATTTCTGCCCTCAGGACTTCTTGGGCTTCCCCTCTGGGCCAAACAGGTCAGCACCAGTGAAGGGAAACATCTGTCCTAATCCCTCCTGGTTTTGCTCCTCCTATGAGTATACACTTTCAGAATTATTTTGTATTAGTGTATGAAAACCTTCTCAGTCTTGGCCAAGGACTACTGGCCAATGTAAGGTTTTTTAAATTCTCACCTTTATAATTTCTACTAAACTACTCACTTTTAACTACACTGGGACTGTAGGATATATACAGGTATCCCCATGTCTACAAGCAATGTTTATGGGTTCATGCCAGTGGCTTAAACTGACTCCTGACACAGATTATATAACAAGTGTCTGCCCACATCCTAAATCCATCAGAGTCATAACAGTTTGTCCCCCACTTGCACTGGTACCATATATGGATGGTTGAAATGGGGCCACTGTTGTTCTCCATAGCTTCACATTCCACAAAGACACAGTCCATACTAACACAAAATTTACAAATATGTCCCACTTCATTTCAGCCAAAACATATAATGGTACTATCAGGTGGTTGACCTGTGCCCCCCCCCCCATTTGGGTGACTGTGGATCCAGGTCTTGGGACTGGGGGAATTACACTAAATCCTGGGGTCATACCTTTTAGGAGTGGAAGGGTAACTATTATTTTACCACTTGACCACTTACCCCCATACCAGTATGCTTATTTCCAACTCCCCATTGTCCTCTCTCCCCTCTTCTATGAGGATCTTTCCTTCAGGTTGCCACCTAAGATTTGTCATGGGTTCCATTCTTCTTAGTGGCCTCTGGTGTCTCCACTCCAAATTATGCTCTGTGATCTTGATGACAGTGGCCAGGGCAGTGTGCTCATGATGACTCTTCCAGTCATGTACTCGAGTTGGAAAAATATTCAGCTACTGTTGTAAGACAATTAAATTCAAAATTTGCTCTTTAGAGCATACTTCTGATTTTAACCACTGGGAGGCCAAATTTCCAAATTTTGAGCTGCCACTCTGGGTCTGATTCAAGTTTTAAAAGAAAATGTGTGAATATCCCATTGATAGTTCTCTTCAGTTATTCCAGTCAAGGATAGCCACTAAAGCTGTGCAGAATGCAAAAATATTGAATTAATGAAATTTCAATGACACTTTGTGGAATTCCATGAAATTTCACCAAACGTTGTCAGAATTTTATAAATTTAGTAATTTGGTCATAACATGGCTATCAGTTAAGCTAGAGCTCTGAATTTGGCATGCACACTCTTTGGGCAGAGGGCCAATAAAATTCCAAATATCATGACATTTGGATGGATAGTTTCAAAATTATAGGTGCTCAAAGTCTGTAACTTTATTTTTTGTGTGAAATTTCATGAACATTTTTGTCTGCATATACCTTAGCCATCTATTGGGTCACAGATCTTAAATTTGGCATTATTCCTTGATGATAGGTGTTCTAATAATGTGCCAGATTTCATGACAATATGAGGCATCATCGTCAAAATTATATGTGCTCAAAATCAATCTTTTTATTTTTTGCAGGGTATTTTGTGGAAAAATTTCATCAGCTTATAACTCGGGCACCTTTGGCGCTACACATGCATAAATTAGCACGAATAAACCTTTTTGCAATACTTATAGAACAATCTAAACATGGCGAGAATTGAAGTAGACGTTTTAAGTTACAGGGGTTTAAATCTTTGCTATGTAAATATTTGCTAAATTTTGTGAAAACACGCAAAAATGTGGATGTTTGTAGCTTCTGTGCTCTTGCAGACATAGACTTAACATTTGACATGCATATCCATAGTCAGTGTACCCTGGTTTCTAACACAACTGGATAAGTTGGTTTAGCAGTTTTAGTTTGTGGTAGAAAAAAACTATTGGTTACATTTTCTCACATATTTATAGTACCATATAGATGAATCATCAAGAAATCAACCAGATTTGTCTGACATGATCTCCCCACTGTGAATCCATGTTTTCTATGGTCCTGGGCTCCGATGGCTTCTGGATGCCCCACTATCCTTTCTTTAAGTAATGCCTCCATGATCTTTCTCACTACTGAGGTGAGGCTGAACGGCCTATTGTTCCCTGCCTCCTCTCTGCTGCTGCATTTGTGTAGAGGGATCACATGTGCCCTCCTCCAATTCACTCATGTTGAATGACTCAGTGAACATTGCTGCCAGCGGTACTGCTGTTTCCCTTCGCAGTTTTGTTAATATAATTGGGCGTATGCCACCTGGTTCCATCGCTTTGTCCACCTTCAATTTAGTGAGCTCCTGCAGGGCTCTTTTGCCTTTGAATGGACTATTGTCCACCTCTTCACCCCCTTGGCAACTGCTGTACTGCTGTGGCCCTTGCCCCTCCCACTCTTCTCTGAATACTGAGTGGAAAGACACAGTGGATGACTTGGGAGGAAGGCATGGAACTATCACTTCCAAATACCTAAACAGCACATACAAGCAAGCAACATTCGGCATTGACAAATGCTTGTTTTTGTCTGCCATATTAGTTTTTGTCTTATTTGAAATATTAAAAGTAGAACTTTAATATTATTTTCAACTGTTTTTGAGTGTCCAGCATTTAGTACATTTTTTTGTGCTTAAGTCAACTAACATGTAACAGATACTGCTACCTGGGTGTTACTAAACAATGGAAAATACTGATAAAACTCAGGAATATCTATAGTTACAGGAGTGCTCTTTAAATTATTTTGAACCTAAAAACAAAGTCTAATGTGGCACATGTGAGTGACTCTCATACAGCAATGGACAAATCAAAACTGCTGATGCAGTCACATTATGACATCCTCACTAATGCTGAACAAAAAGTCATTCTATGTTAGTGAGGACATCACTACTGCAGAAGAATGACTTTCTGTGGTGTATGGCTTTCCATACACAACTGCATTCCACCATACATTATAAACACACCCTGTGTGAGTGCTCTAGCATCACACTTATCTTTAAGATGATGCATCAGAGTTGATAAACTGGCAGTTTCATGTATTTTTTTTCTTAGATCAATGTTACATGGTGACTACTCTGATTCATGGTCACAAAAAGGGAGGGAGAAGGGTGGTCACCTGTTAAACTTGGAGGAATGTGAACCAGTGAAATATAAAGGACAGTATCCTGGCACTATTAAATAAAAAAGGTGTATTTAGGCTATTGCACAGCATGTTTTCAGTATCTTTTTTTCCATATTGGTGTTTGTCCTCCTTATTTGCCCCCACTCTGACACATATCTTCCCTCCGTTGTCCTCTGCTACAGGACTGTGGGGTGCCCAGTCGCTGGTGTGGGCCTTCAAGTGGTCAATTGACATCCTGCATTCAGAGTGGTTTTCTGCCAAGCTTTTGTTAATGGGACCACAGACATGCAATGGGCATGATGTGCAAGCTCTGCCTCTGTAGAGGCACCCCATGTGCCCTGAACATGGGATCCATTTCCTCTATGTGCAGCTCACTTGCACTAACACCTAGACACTTCTAGGTGGCAATCAAGTAGTAAGCCACAGCACCTCCCCTCCCTGAGGGAGAAAAGCAGTCTTATGAATGCTCAGTCCTCCCTCCCTGGCCAGCCCCCAAGTGACCCACATCCATTTCTGAAGCTGGGTCAGCAGCATGGCAGGAGATGAGGCACTCAGTGGCCCAGCCCTCCATGCCACTGGGCCAGCTATCTTTCAGTGTCCTTTTATCCAAGAAATTAATTGAAACAACAATGATTTGTAAAAGATGTGTGTGGCACTCAGAAACAGCTGATCAGGCTGATTTTTCACTTTCACTTCAATTCAGCTGCTGTCTGAAAGTGCTGTACAACTGGGTAAGCATTCTAATTTTGTCCTGGCTTATTCTCTGGGCAGGAGTGGAACAGTAAACATGCAGTGTTCTTTATGATGCTTTCAAGTAGAAACAAATGCAGATGGCACTCCTGGAGCGCAAATTTTATTTATTCATATATACATGTATATACTGTATGTACATTATTTGCAAAAAAAACAGTGTTAATGCAACAGTTAGACTTCAGATTAAAGTGCCATACAGTGAAGCCTACCAGGATAAAGTGCTGCAGTGCAGAATTCTGCAGTAGAGTTATTGCAGCAAGCAATGCAATTTCAATGGGCGATAATCCCTTTTGTCATGCAGTAAACCTGTGATATTGCACTGCATCCTGATGTGCTTCACTGTAAGTAGGGAAATGTGATGTTGAAAACCCTAACACCCCACCCTCACCCTTCAAGCAGCAAAAAGAAAAAGCATTACTGTTTCGGCTGTCCTGAGTCTTGGCAAATCAGGGCTGGGTTCTTCTTTGGGGTTATCAACCTTAATGTTCCCCCCATTCCATCAGCAAATAAGCTCAGATGTGCAGACAATATGAAATGGGGTAAGTGTTAGGATTCATAATCCCAAGGAAAACCCCAGACCTTATTTACCAAGACTCAGGACAGCCAAAACTGTTATGTTTGTTCCTTTTTCTGCTTGGAGAGTGGGGATGGGGTGTTAGGGATGGAAACCCTAACACCACATTTCCCTACTTTTGTTGCTTGAATCTGAACCTTAACTGGTGCATTAACACAGTTTTTTGCAAATAATTTCCTTGCTTTTTGAGATAGCAGAATCACATGCTCATTTATTCAGGTCCCTTTGGGGCCTGCGTGAACACCTCCATCTGCCTAGGGAAGTGCAGGATCCCCCAGGTCCTGCACTTCCATTCCTACATAGAGGCTCAGATTCATCTGGTTGTGGAAGCACGGGGCCCTTCCATGCTGCCAGAAAACCAATTTATGTGCTTTGTTGTAATTATTTTTCATGGGGCTTACTTCAAACAGAAAAATATATTGTCACCCTTAACTACCAGCACTTGACTGTATTTGGCAAAAATATGCTTTCCGTTTCTTTACCCATGTCAATAAATGTCTGACGGTTTGCTCTGAATTTTCTATGGTTGTACTAGAAAACTAGATACACCTTTGGTGCATTTTGATGATGTTCAGCCTTTCATTATCTATTTGGCACCATGGTTAAGATTGGAGGTGATTTTGTGGTACAGTGTGTGCTGCATGAATGTTTGGGGGGGTTATGTGTTAGTGTTGTACTACTCACTGATACCTTTTCTAGGATATATACATTGTCCCTTAACTCCAGTTACTGATGGAGGTATGGCGTGTTAAAGTTGCAGTGTTATTCTATGGGAAATTTCTTTTTTTTTTCAAGTTATATGTTTTTCTAATATGGCCCCTAAAATTTGAGAGAGGAAGGGGTTATGTCTTAGTGTTATAGGACTCACTAATACTTTTATTTTGATATATAGTTTGTTCCTAAACTGCAGACAGTGGTGGTTATCTCTTGTTAAAGTTGAAATATAAAAAAAAAACTAAGTCCAAATTCTTTTTTCATATAAAGGAATCTTTTTTTGTGTGTTTATGACACAATCTCATGGAAAAAGATTCCTTCATTCATAAAAAAGAATGTATGAAGGAAACTTTTTCCATGAGATTGTGTCATTCTCATGAAAAAGATTCCTCCATTTGAAAAATGAATAAAAAAAATGAAGGCAATCTTCTTTCGTATGGATCTATTCTTGTTTTGTACAGCCATACAAAAAAAGACAATCGTCTCAGGAAAAAAATTATTTTAAAAAGTGTTAAAAACACATTTCTAGTCATTTTTCCAAAAAGTAACTTCAGAATCCACCCAATAGGGTCCAGATTAGCAAGATACATGTGCTGGTGTTTCCATTATACAATTTTTAGGGATTTCAATTTTTTTTAAATAAAACATAAGATGGCAGCCATACAAAAACAAAACATTTTTTGTCATGAAACAAGATTACCCCCATAAGAAACAGAATCCTTTTTTATGTGGCACAAATTCTTTTTTTGTCTAAAACAACTATCCAAAAGAGTACACTGAAGATGCTCAGAACCTAAACCTCAAATACTTATAACTCTGGAACACATTAATATTTTTTTCACCAAACTAACACAAGGCAACAGTCTGGGCCAATTCCTTTCCATGCTGAAAATTTCTGACCAAAATTCCAAACTGCCTAGGTGCTAGGTGATGACAAAAAAAAAACAAACAGCAAAAACAATTGTTTTCACTTTTTTGCTATCTGGATCTTGGAATCTGCATATCCAACTGGAACAAAACTTGGCACATCAAGAGACCTTGCCCCTGCAACCATGCATGCAACATTTTTTGCAAATCCACTGAATGGTGGTGAAGCTATTAAAGTGCAAAGTTAGGGTTTAAGTTTTAACACCCTACACAATCCTAACTACTGTAAGGTAGCATGATAATGTGTATGTACATATTTAGTTAGTTATTGGATTTTGTTAACTGCATAGGCTCACTGAGGCTTGCATCCCTTTTTCAGGAGTGACCCGGGATTAATTAAAGTACAGTAAATGAACATTATTCCTACATGCAATGCATTACATAGATAACATTTGACAAGATATAACCATGGTAATAACGATGATAGTAACATTCATACATTAAGGTTGAAGAGAAAAAGTGCCATGTGCATACTTTAATTGTGCAGTACAACTCATTTGAGAAAATGAGATGGTCACAGACCATTTACAGTAGCATGGATAGGCATACAAAATGGTGTCAACCTAGCAGGTCTCAGCTGTGGTGAGTACAACTGGTTTTGATAGCAGGACACTCTCTGAGTAACCTTTTGAAGGACTGGAATGTAAGACTTTCTTGGATGGGTAGAAGTTTATTCCAGAGCTGAGGGGCTCTGTGTGAGAAGGAACATTGGCCAGTGGTTGTCAGGGCCCTGGGTACCTCCAGAAGCAGAAGAGGAAGAGAGGAGGAGCTGAGATGCCTCATCAAGGGCTTTCAGACCAGTACTGAGACTGAAGAAGAAGTCTCTCAGCATCTTGTAAGCCAGACATAGGACAAGATAGTTGAGTTTATCTTCTGGAGGGAGGCAAGGACTTTACAGTGATGTTCTTTGTTGTTTGCACTCAATGCAAATCTCGCTATTCAATAGTACAGTAATTTAAGCTTAGTGAGTTATTTGGCCTGCCTTTCAGTGGGTAGAGAATAGAGGCCTCATACAATAGTTTAGGGATCAGGACACCATTGGTTAAGGACAGATAGGCTTTGTTTGTGAGATAGACTCTAAGCCTGTAAATAAAACCTAGCTTTTGTAAGAGATGTTTAGTTACATGTTCAGTATGTGGTTTGAAAGAGAGTTCTTGGTCAAGTCAGACATCAAGGTACTTAACAGCATCCGCAACCTCCAACTGAGTACCCTTAGAGGTGAAGACCTGTAGGAGCTCACTTCGGTCAGAATCCAAAATTTTCTAGATCCAGCTTCTGGTGGGGGACATGATTATGAGGAAATAGATTTAGGAATAGGAAAGGAGTGGAGGGGGAAGGTTAGGGGCGTACGAGGCACCATGGCCCAGAGGGATGAGAAGCAGATCCATAACATCGGTAGGGCAGCAGTGTGGGAGGAAAAGCTGGATGTCATTGTCCAACTGGGGACAAATGACCTGGCTAGGGACAGGGTAGGGATAGTGCAGGGGGAGTTTAAGTACTAGGTAGAGGTCTTGAACAGGTAGCATGTTCAGTGGATTTTGCTGAGGTGCGGCCAGTCTACTACAGGAGGGGGAGGGATCTCCACCTCATGACTTTAAACTTATGGTTGACAAAATGGTGCAGAGAGGAGGGGTTTGGCTACACTGGGAACTGGGGAGCCACCTGAAGGAATAAGGACCTTTACAGAGGTGATGGCCTGCATTCATTTGGGAGGGGAACTGCAGTCCTTAGTGGCCAGTTTAGATGTTACTTTGATTAGCATTTTAAACTAGCTGAGAGGGGTGGCAGAAGAAACTTGGGAGGCACTGCCCCCTCCCCCCACAGACTGAAGCAGAAAGTATGGAGAACCCACAGGCAATAGAATCCCCAAGGATGGAAATAAATAAAGGATGCATGGTGATAAAAATGAAGGGGAATGGAAACTGAAGCATTAAAAAGAGGAGAAGGAAGGAGAGAGGGCAAAAAGGAGAGAAAGGGGGTACCAAGCACAGTGGAAACAAAATCTGGAAGGCCATGTGTGCAAATGCTAGAAGTCTAGGAAATAAGATTCTGGATCTAGAGGCTATAGTGGTAGAGGCGAACCTGGATATTATGGTCATTAATGAGTCATTCTGCACTGAAAACCATAACTGGAACATGTCCATACCAGGCTATACTCTGTTCAGAAAAGACAGAGTGGGAAAGAAAGGAGGGGGTGTGGTGCTTTATGTGAAGAAAAGCATAAAAGCAACAGATATCCAGGGACTACAGGGGGACACAGAGGCACTCTGGGTCACTCTAGAGACAGGGAATGGAGCCTTTATTCACACTGGCATGATCTACAGACCTCCAGCAGAGAGGGAGGCATTAAATAAGGTACTGGTGGAAGCCACTGGCAAGATAACTAAAAAGGTGGAGGTGGAGGTGTTGCTGGTGGGGGACTTCAGTCAGCTCAATGTAGATTAGAACCTCACAGCTGCAGCTTCAGCTAGAACCAGGGTCATCATGGATTCCCTGCATAGGGTGTTCCTCAGACTTGTCAGTGAACCCTCTCATAATAGGACAATACTGGACCTGGTACTCACCAACAGGGACAGTGTTACAGATGTCAAGGTGGAAGGCCACCTTAGGAACAGAGATCACCATATCATAGGACAGTGTTGCAGATGTCAATATAGTATGCCACCTGGGGAACAGTGAACACCGTACAGTGTGACTCGAGATAAGGATGGCTGTGGAAACAAATCACACAAGGGTGAGGGTCCTGGACTTCAGGAGGGCAAATTTTAAAAAGATGGGTGAATGCCGAAGGGATGACCTGCTGGGGTGGATAACCTGACTGGGAGGGAGGAACAGAAGGTGAAGATAAAAATGGTCCTAGTAAAGGCAACAAACCTCTGCATCAAGCAAGTGAATAACAGCAAAAGGAAAAAGAGACCACTAAGGTTCTCAAAAGAGGTGGCAGAAAAGGTAACGCCAAAAGGAGTAGCATTCAGTAGGTATAAGGAGATGCAGATGGAGGAGGATTTAGAGGTGTATCAGGGGAAACAGAGGGAAGCAAGGAGAGCAGTATGCAGTGTGAATGTACAAACTGAAGAGAGAATAGCCCAGGCAGTGGTGAAAGGAGAACAACACATCTGTTAGGTATGTAAGGGAAAGGAGGAAGACGATGAGTGAGATCATAAGGTTAAAAAAAGGAAAAGGGGACTGTGCAGATGGGGAGCAGGAAAGTGCAGACATCCTGAACAAATACTTTTGTTCAGTGTTCACAGAGGAAGAAGGGGAGGGCCACATAACAGGATCAGGAGCATTAGGAGGAGGGAGGTGGACACTAGTCCATTTTGTGAAAGTGGACAAAGCAATGAGGTCAGATGGGATGCATCTAAGGGTATTGAGGGAGCTCAGGGAAGTACTGGCTGCACCTCTGACACTCATTTGAAAAATGAGTGGTTCCACAGGACTGGAGGAGGGCAGATTTAGCCCCACTTCACAAAATGGAAGACAGGAGGGATATATTACAGAGATGTTTCAATATCTCACAGGAATGAATAAGGTACAGGAGGGAAGTATTTTTCAGAAAAAAAGGTGCTCTAGGACAAGGGGGTGTGACAAGAAGCTGGAGGGGGAATAGATTAAGAAGAGATGTCAGGGAATACTTCTTTACAGAAAGAATGGTGGACTCCTGGAACAGTCTTCTAGAAGATGTGGTGAGGTTCAAGAGTACGTGGGATAGGCATAAGGAAATCTAAGGGAAACGGAAGGGGGAATGGGCTGAGGACCAAGTAGGATCTGTGGTGATACTGTAGGCAGAGAAAAATGGGCAGAATGTGTGGGCCAATTGGCACATTCTGTTTCTATGTTTCAAACAGCATGGCCCTGTTTTCTTCACATTAGAGACAGGATGGTTAGAAGTGAACCATGTTTTGAGTTCCCTCAAGTCCTTATTGAACCCGAAGTCAATGGCATTAGTGGAGTCTGTTCTATACAGCACTGCATCATCTGCATAAAGAAGCACTTAGGTTCACCATAGTTGGAGGAGAGTCTGTTAATGAATACCAAGAAAAGAAGGGTGCCAGAATAGAGCTCTGTGGTACCCAGTGTTGGGTAAGTTACCTTTTCTATTATTTTCTATTACTTTTGGAAACTTGTTCTAGAAAGCTCTGTGCAGTCGCTAGCAAGGATGGAGAAGTACTGGAAAAAGTAATACACCTTACAGTTACAATTACTTATGTCTTTTTATACAAAAGTAATACATAACTGTAACTGATTACATTTATTTGAAAGTAACTAGTAACTATTACTTTCAAATAAATGTCATCTGTTATAGTTTTTTATTATTTTTGTATTGTTTTTGTATAAAAAAAAATAAGTAATTGTAACTGTCAGGTGTATTACTTTTTCTAGTACTTCTCCATCCTCGCTAGTGACTGCACAGAGCTTCCTAGATCAAGTTTCTAAAAGAAATAGAAAAAGTAACCTACCCAACACTGGTGGTACCCCAGCAGAGATGTCATGCTGGGAGGAGAGGCAAGCTCCCACTTGACTGACTGGTTATAGCCCATGAGGTAGCTTCTGAACCACAGGCAGGAGAGATGATCAAGGCCCAGCTTCCTCAGTTTGGACAGCAGGAGTTCATGATTCACCAAGTTGAAGGCCTTGGTTAAATTAAAGAATATCGCTCCAGTAAGTTTGCCATCATCTGTGGTATGAAGAACATCTGTGGTGCTTATGGAAGCCATGTTGGACATCTGTGAACAGATCGTTTGATTACATATAGGCTAACAATTGATTATAGACTAGTCTCTCTTGGACTTTTGCCAGGGTACCAAGAATGGAAATATATATATATATATATATATATATATATATATATACACTTTTCTCACTCCATGAGCATCATGCTGATAAAAGCCTTTATGCATTAGTTTTTATTCTTACCCCATGGCATAAATATTTATTTCCAAGCAACATGTATTATCTACCTAATTAGCTAATGTATTTATATGCTGTGTGGTATATACTGTGTATGTAGTCACTGCTGCTGCTCACCCAGACACTGAAATGTGGGACTATAGTGAGGAACAAAAATTAAATAGCAAATTTTGGTTGAGCCACAGCAATAGCAACTTATTACTGTTAGCAGCAGGGTAATAACCCTCACATACCATGCAGTTGCATTGCTCCAAGCCAGTCCAGCAGTACTGAGGCATCGGGGTCCCATCCATCATTATAACAGAGTTGTGCCCACACCAGAAATGTTCTCACTTTTTTATGATGAAGGGTGTGAAACTATGAACAAGGGGCTGCATATGAATCCAATGGAAGGCCCGTGTGGTCCACCACTAATGGCACAGAACCATTAAACCAGACAATCTCATGTTCAAATCCCACCAGTGACACTTGCTCATGGTGTGACATGGTCACCATCCCTGCATGTCAGTCTTTTCAGCTATAATGAGAAAAAGTATAACATAATTGTTGCTGCAAGATAGGAGTCAGGAGTTGCATCTTTGTTGGAATATCCTGGGTAATTATAAAGTAAAATGATCCATGTCTTATTTTAATTATAATTAAAAATTAAAAATGAAACCAATGTAAGATTTTGCATTTATTAGGATGAGTTGCAGCCCTTTAAAGTTTTCAAAAAATGTTCAGTGCACTCATGGGAAATGGGACAATTTCTGATAATGAAGTGCTCACAAAAAATCTTTTTGATGCTACAGCTAAAAGTTTATTAGCATAAACAGATTTCACCATGATGAATAAAAATGCACTAGTGCTAGGACCAACACTTCAGCACTTCAAATTTAGCACAGGTCTTTATCAGGGGCCCCATCATGTAGCTTTCTCTTAGGGCTATACTTTTGTCCTGAAAACTTGGGGGGGGAATCATGGTCTTGTCATGGTCAAATCATTACCTCTGTTTTGAGATATTATTTGTACTCACACACAAGTCAAGACTGAAAACTTTTAACCATTCCATTGTTAGACTGGCTGGAGGTAGCACATTGTGATGCCATACTAAGAGACCATGGTTCACATGCCAGGGGCAGAATCCCACACTGAGACTGACTGGGGACCAAATGAATTGTGATGAGGCAGTTACTGGTCTGTCATTTACAAACCCACCAAATTATGGAGTTTTTTTTTTTTTTTAGAAAATGCTAAAAATCACAGTGCTTTTGTGGAACATGTCAGAAATCGTGGAGTTATAAAAATGGGGGGGGAAAAAAAAATCACAGAATCTTTGACTTGTGTTACAAAGGTGTAGCCCTAGTTATGCTGCACAGATTGCATCTTACAGGGAACAGCAAAATTTGTGCTAACTGGCAACTGAGAATGATCCTATGTTTGCAGAAACAAAATTTATACCTCCAAGTAATCCATATTTAACTGTAACTAACACTGATGTGAAAAACTACATTTTCCATGGTTTTCTTTTTTATGGGTAGTATTCTGTTACAATTCTCTTCATGATACCAGCAGCTTGGAGGTTCTGTGTACAGAATGCCAAGCATGAGCCATTGCCCTATTGGAGCCATGCTCAGAGTTCTGCACGCAAACTGTGTCATAGTTACCAACTCCAATTCACTGGCTCCATGAAGAGAACTGTAACAGTATGCTGCCCATAAAAAGAAAACTGCACAATACAGTTGTTCACATTGCTTTTATTCAGATGCAGCTACATATGGATCATTTAGGGTTATGAATATTGTTCCTGAAACTAGGAAACTTACAAACAGCTGCTAATTAGAAAGGAGTTCCTGTCCTCTCTAACTGCATCAGTGTCAGTGGCACAGTAAGGTTGCATGCTCACCTCTAGGGTTGAACGATCATGGGCCAGATTTTTAAAGCATGGCACAGGACTTGCATCAAGCTCAGTGCCATGGCACTTAAGTTCTGATGATGCATTGTACTCCTTTGCTGCAGCTGCACCCAATTTTACAATATTGGGCGCAGTTGCGACAGTTTCGACAATTTATGGCAGCTTGTGCCAAATATCTGGTGCAATCTCCATAAAACCATCCCTTGGGATTGCCGCAAGCTAGACCACAAAAAGGTGGTCTAACTTGCAACAAATGGCACATGGGATAGAAAATCCCGATCGCTGGCCGGGAGAATGCCTCAAGCCCCATGTTCCATATATGTTCAACTCATAGGGGCTTGCAGCATTCTTGGGAGTTTTGAAAATCTGGTCCCATGGATTCAAGCCCCCAAATCAGGCACTTACTGTAGACAGAATATTATAAAATACCAAGAATAATTCCAGAACTCTGATTGATCAGTGTTGACCTTCCAACAATGATGCCATCACACTGCAAAATAATGTCTATTCAAAAGCAACTAAAAATTTATGTTTTCACTTTAACACAAGCAAGCCATTTTATTATTGCAATAATGTACTTTGGAGAGTGTGTCATGGGAATAACGTCACTTTTCAGGTGTTGGGGCACACTCAACTTGCGGCCGCATGCCCAACCACCCAAGGTAAGATGTTATTCCAGCACAACACATCCCCTTGTCTTGCATTATTGCTTAATTAATCCCCAAGTGTTAAGTTTGGGATGATTCTGAACAACCAGTGGGGTTCTGTGACATATGAGCACTACAGCTCTGGATGTCAAAGAACCCACAAGCTGACATAATCAACCCACTCCTAACATTTTTTCTTTCATTTGGTATGGTGCAAGGGTTACTCGTTTTGAAGAAATGCATTTTTAGAATCCAGCACAAAACTTCACTGAAAACCAAGATTTGTCCCGTTTTACATGTGCATCACACTGTATTACACAGCATGTCTCCAGTGACATCAAAACCATGAACTTATCTGGGGGGGGGGGGGGAAAGATTGCTGATAACCAGGTTTTGTTTCAGACATTTGTGATCCACTGCCCAGAAATAAACCGGAAACCAGGTTTCATATTTACTAAATAGTTTTATTTAGTTACAAAATATTATTAAAAACAGCATTTCATTTTTTGTATAAAACTTGACTTCACATGTAAAAACCCCAATGGTATATATAGATACTATATACACGTATGTATAATCATTTGCAAAATTCTGATCTGCTGCTTAGCAGCAATTACAGTACAAAAATCAGTCCTCTCTGGGTTGAGATGTGTGTGCTCGCAAGTGTATGGATTACATTCTTGCATCATCTCTGATCCCAAAGCACATGGAACAGTAAAACATTCATTAGGCCGGTGGGTTCATTTAAATCGGGGGCTGTCCCAGTCCTTTTATGAGGCGTGCAGTCTGTTTGCAGAGTTTCGCCCTGCCAGCTTGTGCTCGGAGACTTTTCCGACAGTCTCCTCCTTCTGGACAGACTGTAGTTCGGGTTTCTGGGGTATTTTTTCTGCTTCTTCTTCATCCTCGGGATTTTCCTGAGATGTGAAAGGCTGGCAAACTGTCTCCATCAGCCCGATAACGACTCCGAAGAATGCCAGCACAGACCCCACGACATACAGTTTGACCATCTTTCTGTTTGGCTTCTGGCTAAGCATTTCTCGGGCAAAAGGGATCAGTTCCTGCATCGTTTCCATCATTTCCGTTCAAAGTTGTAGAGGGTTACCCTGTAAATAAATATGAAAAGAATTATAAGTGGGGTGTGTTGTTTCTCCTTATTTCAGTTCCTATGTTACTTTGGGATTGCAGGCAGAGTTAGGAAATGCCATTAACTACCCACTTGTTCTTCACCCAGTTCATGAAACTAACACCTTACACTTCATTTTACTGACTTGCATTATGCAAAAAATGAAATAACATTACACATCCCCATTCCTTATACCGTCTTTCCAGGTAAACTCGTAACTTAAACTCGCTAACTTTTATAATAAATTGCACTGCTAATACTACATCATCTGTTAGGAAGGCAGGATGCCCAGGTAAACTCGCTAACTTTTGTAATAAATTGCAGCACTGCATCACCTGCTAGGAAGGCAGGATCGCCCAGCAGTTGAAGCACCAAGCATTTATCTTGGGAGACCTATCAGCCTTGGGTTTGAAACCCACAACAACCGGTATCTGAGAAAGTCACTCGACCTCCCTTCACTCCTTTTTTTTTTAACTAAAATAAATAAAACATAATGCTGCTGCTTAATCATTAGAATGAACGATCTCCTAGGAGGACTATAATTATCAGATATGTTCAATTTACAGCAGTAGGATGTGCAGAAATACAAAATTACTTACCCTGTAAAATCTCTTTTTTCAAGAAAGAGTAAGGAAGGCAATGTGCGAGTTTGTACTGTGAGCGCACGTTTCACTCTGCACGTTCCGGATGTACTTCTCTGAGTCCGGTCTGCAGCGCATGCTACTGGAGCACCAGCCCTTTTATAGGCCCGGTGGCGGACCACGCCCCCTGCTTAGATGTCACCGGGTTCTCGCTGGGAGGGAGGGCAGAGCATGCAGGGACCATGAGGAGAGAGCATGCTGTCTCAGAGGAGCTGAGCCGAGCGCAGTTCCAATTGGGTAGAGGGGGCTTCGTAACCCATTCAGCGCCGCGCGGAGGCTGTGTGCCACTGGACGTCCTTCCTGACCACGCAAGGAGCATGCAAGGATTAGGAAGCTGCAAGGCACCAATCGGGAACTGAAATCCTTAATTTTTGGGTTCGTGGGGTAGCTCACGTACACACTGCACAGGCGTTTAGAGGCTTTTCTTTTTCTGCATGCTAGACACGTAGGTCATGTATTACAATCCTGTTTGACCAGCATAGCAATAACTCTCAGCTGTCCCACATTAAAGCATTTTTTATACCCCTTGCAACCCCTGTTTCACAAGCATCCCGCATGGAAAAGATGCCCGCACAGAGAGAAGTGGTGTAAAAGTCAGAGTTTAAAACCGTGTCATATGTATACCATGATATTTTGAGATGCAAAATAAAAAAAAAATAAGCTACAAAACATCAAAGGCAAGGGCTGTTAGTGTTTGGGGCTTGTATCTCCACGTTAGTAAATGCGTCCCACATTGTCCTAGTGTCTACCACATTTCAGCCGCAACAGATCGAGAGATATGACAGTACGCTGTTTAGAGAATCATAAAATTATGTAATATGTTAAGATACTTCCTTTGAGATTTACAATGTACCGCTGCCTTAACCCTACTATAAATATGCATAATACTTGTAGTTACTGTATCTACTCTAAGCTGTAGTCTATACACCACTGTTGTATAACTACTGCCACTTTATAAAATGTTGTACACTATTGTAAAAATGTCTATGTATTAATACTATCTCTAGCACCTTACACCTTTACTAACTGCTACGTTTAACCATCGACCGTTTGAAAATAGGCTCCGCCTAAAGGATCTTAGGTGTGTAATAAATAAATGTGGTCAACATGCAGTTATTTTAGGCCTCCTGTTTTAAATCGTGCCAAATGTAGATAAAGTTGCTCTAATGTAGCTCTGTTACTGAGCTTAAAACGGTGGTGGTGCTTCCCATCCATGTAGATAAGCTGGGTTAAGCAGCAGAGTGCAACAGAATAAATACAGCTAGAAATTTAAAAATACAGGCAGACCTCTCATCTGTTGCTGATTTTCAGGGATATATCTCATTTTGCCTTAAAAATGTCCCATGTCCCTTTCTAAATTTGGCATTTCTGTCACTGAAAAGAAGTTATTTGAAGCATAGTGTGTTACACATTAAAACTACTATCTAGTTCTTCAAAAAATGCTTTTCACACTATGCCACTGGTATACCAGGCTTTTTGAGCTGATATTACTATTTTGTAAGAAGTGTCCAATGTTGGAATTACAGTGGGACTTGCCAAGGCGGGTACCCCCCCCCCCCAGCTCTGAAGTGAGCCCCGGTGCCTCGTGCACCACTGTCATTGCTTTATAATGGGATGGTGGTGGTGGGGGGAAGGGCTTAGTTTAAAGATAGCACCTGTATGGGCCCCCCTAGCTCCCAAAGCTCATGAAATGTTAAATCTAGCACTGGAAGTGTCTTTGATTTTGGTCATGTCCCCACATACCTCCAACCATATGTCCCATAAATCAGGGCACACTTTCAAAAATGGTTACATCAGCTTAAGAATCCGTTACAAATATATTAGATCAGAAATTAGTAACAAGGCTACAAGTACTGGGGAGCATTTTTAGTATCTGGATAACATGTTCTTAAAATCGCATTGAAACTGTCTGATTGTAATTTTGTGTTACAGCCAGGTTGTTGGAATTGGTGCCTGCCAATCAAGCTTATGCTGAGATCAGTGTGTAAGCAGCCCTTGAACTCACCTTGCTGCCTTCCATTGCCCTCAGAGTCCACATGGTACCTCACCTCTGAGGGGGCCGGCCTGGGTTCCGAAGAGGACCAGTTAGATGGCATGGTGCTTCCACCTGGCAAAATGGCAGGGAATACCTATGGTCAAAGAACAGTTACCACCCCTTGGGAAATACATAAACCGCTCCCCATGACACCCCCCCCCATAACACTTTTCCACACCTTACCCAATAACATACTGATTACAAGTATAAAATGCAAACAGTAACAATATTTATTGGGTGTGGGGGAAACTGGGATAATGCAACACAACAGTCAGTAGCATAAGGTACCCCACACAATATTCCAACCTCCAACCTTAGAGAGTACCCTAGACACTGTCCCTACAGATGCGGTGCATACCTCACCAGGGTGATGATGTTGACTTGAGCAGAAATCTTTAATTGGGGCCCAAACAACTTGAACAAGCAGAACAATTTGATTGCTGACATGGGCTTAGCTTTAAAGACACAGTCCTGCCCAGATCCTAGCCCCTTGACTAAGCTAGCTATAGAGTTCCTCTCTGAGCCTCAGTCCAGAGGTACTTACAGTTTGTCGGGGGTCACAGGCAAGCAGTCTATTGCACGGTACCATAAAGGTATCTTTCTTTGGTGCTCATAGGGGCTGCACGACTGGGTGAAGCTGCTGCAAAACGATGACCTTCACCTGCCTGGCTTTGCTAACTTCACTTCAGAGACCTTTGTAGACAGTTTTCACCAAGCAGACCTCTCACTGTCTTCCTCACAAGCTGTATCTTTGATCTAAGGACAGGGCAGACAGAATCCCCAGGCCCCTCTGTTGCACACCCAGGATCGACACAATTTGCAACTGGGCATTGTCTCTGTCTCTGCCTCCAGCTCTCACACTACAGGTACAGTTTTCAGCAATGCTGGGCTTTGCCCCAGTCTCTAGCCACAGCACATTCACCACTTTGAAGTTTATATTCACAGTGGGGGTTGAGCTCTGACACAGCCTCTAACCTCAGCACTCCCACGGTCTTATAGGATTCCACTAGTGACAGTCTACAGGATCACTTACCCCAACAAGGGGAACACACTGTGACTCAATCTGTCGCTGAGCTACAAACCTTTCCAGTCCAAACCACAGCTCACAATTTGCTCACTCAGTTGCAATTCCACACTCCTCTGTTTAGCAAGACCACTTCAACTTTCAGCAGCAACACCACAGTCTCAATCTCCTCCTGCAGTACAGCTTATAGAGGTTTGGATAAGTCTGGGGCCACGAAGTAATTAGGGCACACGTGTGGGACTGGGGCTCAGAAGCCCACCCTGTCTCTGCTGCACACACACATTCTTGCAGATCACTTGATGATTCCCCCTCTTAAGTGCCAAAACAGTCTTATTTATAACCTTCTGACAACCCCACAATGATTGGCTGCAGTGTTCCCAGGCAAATTTCCCCAACCTTTCAAATTTCCCAGCAGCCCCTGCACTGCTCAGTCCCATGGGGGCTGCCATGTTTATTTATTTTTATGTCCAGACAGACATAGCCCCCCCCCCCCAATGCATTTAAAAAAAAAACCCTTCCAGGGGCTGGAAACCTGCTCTGGTACCGAATTCAGTTTGTCCCCAGCTCTGCTGCCTGCCCCTGGAGCCAGGGATCCCTTCAGTTTGTAACCCTGGCCTCCAGCTATCAAATCAAGCAATGGCTACTTTAAAATTTCCTTCTCGGCACCCATGCATGCATGTTTGGAGCATGGTGGCCATGTTTGTTTACCTCTCAATGGTCCCCTTTTGGTGCTTCCAGGAACATCGAAATGCCTCCTCACCTCGCCCGGAGGCAAATAAACATCTTTGGGAACTCGGCTTCCTTTCTATATGAGGCCAAGCAGTGCAATATAGGCAGCCACAGATGCAGAGCATATTGGAGCTATCAAGGTCCGTAGCCCACCAGAGACACTGGCTACAGAATAGTGCTGGCTGGAGCCCTCCAGGTAAGCCCAATTTGGGGAGCTTACAAGTTCAAGAAAACACACAACTGCTGCCAGTAAAAATAATATATATCTATAAAAATCACACCTGTTTAAAAATGCTCCATTAGTAATCATGAAAAAAAAAATGACAACATGGGTGGGTGTGTAACTCAGAGTTTTACACACTTACACGCTCACACACACACACACACCCCTCAGCATAGGATACTTTATAAACCCCTTGAGCTCCGCTCTTGGTATTTAGGTAGCATCCCACCGTGTGTGTGTGTGTGTGTGTGTGTGTGTAAAATTCTGGATACAGACTCCCACTCATAAAGTATTCTCTGTGTAATAACTGGTGACTGTTTCTTTTCATAGGAAAAGCTGGTTATAATTCGCAGTTATAACCCGCAGGTTGTAACTGCGAACACGTGCCAGTTTTCCCTATGGAAGGTGAAAGTGCACTCACACTCACCGAGCCATATGACGATCCCCACAACATTACGCAGTCATTAGGCAGCAATAGCAGACAACTTTTTTCCTCATTCCTTTCTCCTCCGATAAACTCGCCTCAGCACACTACAAGATTCAGCGCTACACCCGTAATATTGGAACTGCAATCCCACTGATGATCCTTCTCACCGTTCTCGATAGAAACTGGTGACATCTGAACTCCTTTCATGAGCACATCACCAAGGACACCGGTTTTCAGAGGTCAGCCATCTTACTAGTTTTCAGTTTTGCACTATAAAACTTGGTCTGACAGGCAAACAGTATATTAACAAGTGTGGAGGGGTTGTGGGATACCAGATGGACCAAACACCGAATGTCAGGTTCAACACACAATCTCTGTGTGATGTTTATTCAAAATACAGCAGATAACCTTCAGCAAGGGCATATCCCTTCTTCAATACATCAGTTTGCAGCAACCAACTTTGCATGTTCTTCCTCTGCACTTTGCACCTACTGACCCACTGATCTAACTTTTCAGTTGAGATTCAGTTTCTCCTATGTGGGCCTTGTTTGCTTGGGTGGTGGGGGCTCAAATAAAAAAAAAAGCTAAAGACAAAGAACCTCAGTGCAAAAACACTGAAGCAAGGGTTACCTCAAAAGGCATTGGCAATAAGCCAAGTTTCAAAGAAAGACAACATCTCACATACTCCCATAATGCAAAGCATCATGGGATGTATATGCAGATCATCATGAAATATCAGACTGGCTCAGTTTGCAGCAGGAATGCATGGTGCCAAAGGACCTCTCAAACAGTTTGCAATTTACATGCTTTTAACAACACAACAGGGTTTTTTTTGATATCTCTACCCCGGTAACTTAATTTCTTTTTTTTGTATAATCTTTTTTATTATTTTTTTTTATGTCAACAGTCACACAATACATAGACAGACAGTCATACATACATATAACTATTAATATGTACAATAGACAAATAGATGCACTTCAGTACAGTTACTTTTACATCCAATGATCCTTCTCCAGACAACTGATTCTTAATACTTCATTTAGAATACTAGAAGGAAAAACAAGATAGGCCAATATCCAAGTTAATTATCGAACCTATATACTGCAGATGCCAGTACGTATCACCCTTGAGTGTGACCACCCTCAGGTGCGCCGGTGGGGGGGGGGACACTCATCCAGTCAGGTCTCATCTTCCTAGACCAGTCCCTCACATAAGGTGGTCATCTCTTGCCTCTCAAGTGTAGAAAGAAATGGCACCCATTCCCCATAAAATACCTCAGATCTGTTCACCACAATCAGTGATAGCCGTTCCAATGCCAAGGTTTGCAATATTAATTGACGCCACTGCTGGATGGTAGGTACAGCATTATTAACCCAGGTATTCTGAATGCAATGCCTAGCCATCACCATAAGGATCTTGATCCAACGTGGCATTGCCTCCCATTCCTTCACCCCATCCGCATTTAGACCAAATAGTCCTTTGATAGGATCCAACTGGATGGGGGTCCCGGCCATTAGCTCCACTTCTTTAAATACCTTTCCCCAAAAGGATGCAAAACAGGACAGCTCAAAAACAATGCATATATGTCCCCACCTCTCTTTTACATCTCCCACACAGCAGGGAGACAGTCAAATGGGCCCTGTGCACCACAGCTGGGGGATAATATAGCCTATGCAGAAACTTAAAATATGCTTCTTTAAACCTGTTACAAATCAGCAGGCCCCTATGTCCCGACAACAATTTTTGCCAATTCTCTTCAGAGATTTCCATCCCTAGATCCCTACTCCACTGCTGCTTCACCTTCTGGGTGTAATCCGGCCATCCCTGCTTCCCAATCTTTGTGGCTTTCCCAATAAATCCTTTGGGATCCCTCTGTGCTCCCAATATTACTAATTCTACCAAGTCCCATCACTGTCCCTCTGGCTTTTCTCTCTTCATTTTACCTATGAACATTTTCACTTGGAGGTATTGAAACGACTGCTGCCCCTGCAAACTCAGATTCTTTTTAATATCCTCTAATGGGAGCAACATCCCTCTACTAATCATACTACCCACACACTTTATCCCCCTCCTTTCCCTCTCCCTAAATCCTCTATCCTCTAACCTCGGTAAAAAAAACAGATTCCTCACCAATTCCATCAGTATAGTTTCCCCCTTTAGCTATTCCTCTTACTTTCTTTAGCATCTCTCAAGCGTCCAAAGTCATTCCCACCAATGGATCCTGGCCCCCTTGGCTCCTATATGCTGGTGGTCCCTTACTGTGCAGGTAGGCCGACAACCACCCTACGCACCCCTCCTGTTCCAACGTCACCCAACTTGCTACCTCTGGCCTAAATACCCAGTCCGCTATATACCTCTGCTGGGTGGACAAATAATAATTTAGCAGATCAGGGAAATTAAGACCTCCCTTAGCTACTTCCGCCTTAAGTCTTTGGAGCCGCATTCTTGGTCTTTTCCCTCTCCATATAAACTGAGCAAATACCTTTTCTAATTTGCCAATATCCCTCCGTGTGATTCACATAGGGAGCATCTGCATAGGGTACATTATTCTAGGTAAAACATTCATTTTTAATACATTTATCCACCCCAACCATGATATTGGCAACTGCATCCACCTTCTTAGATCTGATTCTATTGTTTTAACCAAGGGAGCATAGTTCAGGTCATACAAAGATCCAATTGTTCTTCCCACATTAATACCCAGGTACTTTATACTTGTGGATTTACATTGTATACCCCACCGTTCATCTCCTATTTCCTGTTTGGGGAAGCACAACATTTCCGATTTATTCAAATTTATTTTATAGCCAGAGAACTCCGAGAAGCCCTCTACCAATTGCAGGAGTGGCGTCATGGAAACCTCCGGTTTCCACAAAAACACCAACATATCGTCTGCATATAACGTGACCTTGTGTTCAGTGTTGTCCATCCCCTTCACCCCCCAAACTCCCCAGCACTGCCTAATCGCTGCCGCCAGTGGCTCCAACGCTAAGGCAAATAGTAGTGGTGACAGCGGGCGCCCTGCCTGGTTCCCCTTTCCAGCTTGAAGCGGGCCATAGGGGTTCCATTAACTATAACACTGGCCCATGGGGATCGATACATTGCTCTGACCCACCGTACGTATGGATCACCCAGACCAAACCGGTCCAAAACCTCAAAGAGGTACTCCCACTCCACCCTGTCAAAAGCCTTTTCAGCGTCCACTGATATAACATATGTCTTCCCCACATCCTGGCCTGTCTTCCAAACCACATTGAGTAACCTACGTACATTATGATACAATAACCTCCCCTTAATAAACCCGGTCTGGTCTGGGTGAACCAACGATGGCAGGTATTCCTCCAACCTCAAAGTCAGCGCTTTGGCAAGGATCTTGAGATCACAATTCAACAGGGCAATTGGCCTGTATGAGCGACAATCCAAGGGATCCTTAACCCCCTTTGGGACCAGGCATATCGTGGCATCGTAACATGTATCTGGGAGGCACGGTACATCCTACCCCTCTTCCACTTTGAAAACCTCACTTAGCGTCTCTGCCTTCTGTCCCACTAATGCCTTATAAAACTCTATAGGATATCCATCCGGGCCACTCGCTTTCCCCAGCTGGAGCTTCCCAATCGCCTTTAGTATTTCTCCCTTTGTCAAGGGTTGGCCTAGACACTTTTTTTGCTCCTCCATGAGGCTAGGTAGGTTAATCTTAGTCAAAAAATCCTGTATTCTCTGTTTTCCTCCTGTCCCCTCCGCCCTACACAGGTGAGCATAAAATTCCCGGAAACACTCTCTCATCTGTCTCTCCCCTCGCTGTACCCTTCCCTACTTATCCTTAATCCCTGTTAACCTCACAGGGCACTTCCCCCCTTTCATTAACCTCACTAGTAGTGGGCCTGGTTTATTGGCCCATTCAAACACCTGTCTCTTACAATAGAACCAAGAGGTTTGGGCCTCCCCCCCTTACCAGGGAGTTTAATGCCTGTCTTGTCACCATCAACAGACGCTCCACCTGCCCTCTCTCTCCTCCAGCTACTCACTTTTCCAGCTCTTTTAATTGTCTTTCCAGCCCTTGCCTTTTGTCCCGTCTCTCCTTTTTAACTTTCACCATATATGCTATTATGGAGCCTCTAATGAAGGCTTTCCCTGCATCCCAATAAACTACCCTATCCACCTCTGTGCCCCCGTTGGTCTCCTTGTATAGTTCCCACTGCATTTTCAGGTATTCCCGAAAATCCTTATGTTGGAGCATATATATAGGGAACTTCCACTGCGGCCTTATATCTCTCTCCTCCTGCATTTGAAACCTACCCACCACCATAGCATGGTCTGATATATGGATGGGGCTATACGAGACATCTATAACCCTTTCATGCCAAGGCCTAGGTATCAGGATATAGTCTAACCTTGTCCATGTTCCATGCGGGTTAGAATAAAACGTATATTCCCGAGCCCCCAGGTATGCCATTCACCAACTATCTACCAAATCCAGTTCTGACATCCCAACCCTCCATTGAACCACTGCCTCCTGTGCTCGTCCCTTACCCTCTGAATGGTCCAGTACAGGATCTAAAGTACTATTAAGGTCACCTCTTAAAATTAGGCTTGGGAATTGCTCTCTAGTAATCAGATTCAATAATCCCGGGAAGAACTGCGGGTCATACTGGGCTGGTGCATGTACATTCCCCAATGTAATTAACTCACCATAAAGCTTTTCTGTCAGGAATATGTATCTGCCATCCCTATTGTCCTTCACAATTCTATGGACCTCTAGTGGCAGATTCTTATTCATGAGGATAGCAACCCCACTCTTATGGGATGAGTAAGAGGACGCAAAGCACCTACTCACCCAGCCTCACGCCAGTTTTGCATGTTCCGCATCCGTCAAGTGCATCTACTGCAATAACGTGATTTGTGCCCCCTTTTTTTGCAGTGCAACCAGCAGAATGGCTCATTTAATCAGATTTGCAATCCCCTTAACGTTCCAGGAGACTACCACCATTTCCTGCTTATTAGTCATCTGATTATATCATATGTTCCCCATGTCCATCCAATTAATTCCCCCATGTACTCTCTCCAATCCCCCACAACCCTTATCCCATCATTGCTTTCCCATCCACAAGCACCTTTTAGCCTTCACTTTGTATGAAGTGCATCGGTCAACAAACAGTGTAAAAAACATTTAAACAGTTTAACTATATACATAATAACAAGAACAATATTCCCTCTATAAGAACTTTCCTGATACTCCCTTTTCCCTACCCTTTGCCCCCCTCATCCCCTTCTTTAAGTTCCCTTTAACATAGTCTGTTCCATACCAGGTCCCCCCCCCCTTGACACTAACTGCAAATTCCGCATAAGTGTCCACAACACACCCTGAAAATATACACGTGCCCCCCCGCTCTGCCTGCGAGCAACTCTAGTTTTATTGACCTACTTCATACAATTGCAGCATTGTGAAATTATGTTGTCAAACAATGGAGAGCAGAAAAAGGAAAAAAGAAGGTCGAGCAAAAGTAAATTGGCAAGGGAAAGTAGGCAGTGCCCCCCCTTCAAAATCTCTTTCCTCCCAGCGTTCACCAGACAACTCCCCAAGACCATCAGGAAGACCCCCACAACCATTTATGTTCATTCCACGTTCATCGTGGCTTATCCCTGCCCCCTTCTTCCCATTCCCAGCTATTTGCAATACTACACAAACAGAGTGACGTTTTCAGTCTCTTCAGTACAGTTTAACTGCATCTCCAGCGTGGCTGCACATATTTCAATGGCACAGATATAAGATATTCCCTTCTCTGCCATCAGGCCTCCCCCTTAACCCCCCCGAGTCCTCACAATACTTGCCATCATGCCGCCTTAGTTCTGCACAACCATGTTTCATGTTCCTCTTGATGCAGCTTCCCCCGTGAGGCTTGGCCATGACTCAGTGCTCCGTGTCATTTCCTTCCATCATCTTCTGCCAAATGCAGCCTCGTGGTTCACTGTTCCAGTCGCCATCTCTCCTATATTATTAAACAAGAAAAAATGGAGAAGAAAGAAAAACACTTTACCCATCTCCCCCCCACACACATCTTAATGTCTCTGGGAATCTCAATGACACCACCACGGTTTCCCTAAACTGTCCAACGCTCTGAGACCTCCTCTTCCTTGGCACGCCCATATATCATTCTCATAATCCCATGTATCTCACCAGTCCAGGTTTCACTTATTCATTTTCTTCTGCAGCTCAGCTACAAACTGCTCAGCTTTACACAGTTCCCAAAAGGAATAAGTCGCTCCTTCGTGCTTTATTTTCAGTACTGCTGGGTACACCATAAAGTTCTCAATTTTAAGATTCCGTAACTGGGCCATCAAACCATTAAAGGCTTTCCTTCTCTGCAACAGCCCCATCGAGTAATCTTGGGAGATATACAGTCGTGTGCCCTGGTACTCCAACGTTCCCGCTTCTCGATATGCTCTGAGGGTCACCTCCCTATCTTGATAGGAATGGAAGTGAATGATAACTTGTCGTGGTGGCATCCCCCCCAGAGGCCTGGGCATCACAGCACAATGTGCCCTTTCCAGCTTAAATTTCCAGTTTTTTGGCTGCAGCCCCAGCAACTCTGGCAAGATCTTTGCACAAAAGCCCAGCATATCATCCCTTTCCACTCCTTCTGGCAGTCCTCTGAGCCATAAATTTAGCCTTCTATAGTAATTCTCCTGGTAGTCCATTGCATCCTTCAATTCCTCCAACTACTTTTGCAGGCATACTACTTGACTCGGCACTTCCCCTGTATCATCTTCCAATCGTGATATTCTCTCCTCAGCCTCTGCAATCCTGTTCATATGGGCCGCTTGCTGCTCTAATATTTCTTGCAGCTTGAGATCTATCTTGCCCTCAAGCTTAAGTAGCCTGGGTTCTAAGGCCGCTATCACTTGGCTCATCATCTCGCAGCCCAGGACTCCAATTTCAGCTGCTGACAGTGAGATTACCCCTGTGCTTTCACCTGTAGCAGAGGCTGCAGAGGTCACCGCTTTCTTGCCAGTTTTGCCAGTCTGCCTTTGGCTTTTTCCACCTCCTGCCACCAAATATTCCTCCATTCTTCCTTCCAACATGTGCTGCACCAATAAATTTTACTATGACAGGTTGATTTTCTCGATTAATTTTACTTTTATTTGCCCGTCGAGACAGAACAGCGCGAAAGCATGTCTATTCTCTCAGCCACTCATTAGCGCCCCCCCATACCAAGGAACTTAATTTCTATGATACAGTCACCTAGTACTTTTTACTTTTATCAAAAACACCTAGTACCATGGTATTTTCAACATTTACAGGTTTAATACACATAAGGTATATACATCAAGGTAACTAAATCCAATAACAAGGAACACAGCCTGTTGTTTTACATCAGCTCAGAGGTCACAACAATAACCTCCATGTACGAGGACCTGAGAGGGAAAAGTAAAATTAAAGAGGACACTATAGCATAGTCAAGAAAGGGAAGGGGGTGCCCATAGGTGGCCAACCTTATGGAATAGAAACTGTAAAGAATAGATTAGGCTAAGAAACAGAAGAACTGTTGCAACTGATTTAAGAAAAGGTCAGTCCTCAAGAATGGCAGGATCTCCCTGTCACAACAAGCATTTGTCAATGCCGAATGTTTCCTTGCATGGTTTATGTGGCAGGGGTGTATTGTATTAGTTGAACTTCTGTTGGGAGGAAGAGCCTGCTTGAACTATGTTTTGGCAAGCTATCATATTTTCAACAGCATTTGAATACAGAAGTTCTGGTAATAAGAAGGCTATGTTGAAAACGTGGGGTGCAAATATTTTACATTTCTACAGTTACAATCATGCATACTGAAATTGCAACAAATGGGCATAACTTTGTCATTTTTTTGTATTTTGACCCCACATGTTGAACATAGTCTTCCACCTCATGAACCCTGTGGGTGACATTTTTCAAATCCGTGGGAAAACGGCATTCCGCACCACAGGTACGAAAACATGTTTTGGGCAGGATTTGAAAAATGACAGCTGTACTGTTCATAAGGTGGTGTGATAAAATGGCTATATTGAATATTTGGAGTGAAATTATTGAAAATGACCAAAGTTACATGCGTACGTAGAAAACTTTGAATGGCCCCATGTAACTTGACTGTTTTTACACCAGATTTTCAAAATGGCCTTTTTGGGACCCCACCTCATGAAGAGTGCCACTGTCATTTTGTTCATTGGTCCTGAAAGGTGATTTCACACAGCAACACTGCCATTCTGTGCCACAGGTGTGAAAACACATTTCGGACAGGACATGAAAAATAACAGCTGTACTGCTGATGAGGAGGTATGAAAATGGCAATGTTGAAAATCTGGAGTAAAAATATTAAAAATTGGTGAAGTTATGAGTGTGCTTGGAAACTGCACAATGTACACTCATAACGCAGTCACTTTGGGGATTTTTTACACCAACTTTTCAACATGGGCTTTTTGGGACCTCTCCTCATGAACATTGGCATGGTCATTTCATTAATCAGTCCTGAAAGATGATTCCACACAGTGACCGCACAATCACCTTTCATGACTAAGTAATGAAATGACAGTGCTAGTGTTCATGATGTGGGGTCCCAAGAACCCCATGTTGAAAATTTGGAGTCAAAATTCCTAAAAATGTCTGCGATATCAACATAAGTTGAAAACCCCATTGACAACCATTATACAGGCTTACCTTGATTCCTCAGCTTGCAGTTCAGCTTTGAAGAATGCAGACATGTCCCAGTCCAGAGAAGATCACAGTCACTGACCTAGAGAGGTAAGTATGGGGTAAGGGGAAGGTAAGTATGGGGTAAGGGGGGGTAAGGGGAGGTGGATGTACAGAGGCAGGGTCAGGATTGGGGAGGGACAGAGAAGATGACGAGGGACCATTTTCTTTTTTACAGGCTTAAAAAAAGACATCGGGGACAGTTTCCTTTTCCTTTTTTTACAGGGCATAAAACATGTTTATTTTGGGACACTGGGAGTGGGCTCCCCTGTGTCTGGGGGATAGATTATGCCAACATGGGGGATTGGGCACCACGATGTTGGCACAGGACAGGGAACAGAGGGAGAGGGGTGGACTGAACACAGATGGAGGGAGTGGGAGGGGTTATTGTGCTGCTGGGATGGGGAACAGAGGGATCAGGGCAGACTGCATGCAGATGGAGGGAGGTGGAGGGGTTATTGTGCTGCTGGGATGGGAACAGAGGAAACGGGGTAGACTGCATGCAGAGGGAGGGAGTGGGAGGGGTTATTGTGCTGCCAGGAAGGTAACAGAGGGAGCTGGGCAGACTGCATCCAAAGGGAGGGAGTGGGAGGGGATATTGTGCTGCCAGGATGGAGAACAGAGGGAGCGGGGCAGGGAGCACACAGAGGGAGGGAGCAGGAGGGGTTATTGTGCTGCTGGGATGGGAACAGAGGAAGCTGGGTGGACTGCACACAGAGGGATGAAGCGGGAGGGGTTATTGTGCTGCCAAGATGGGGAATGGAGGGTTGGGCCAACAGCAGTATGCTAATTAAAGAAATAAAGTGCTATCACTGGAGTGCTTCATTTCTTCAAACTAGAGAACAGCTTCCAGCTCTGAAATTCAGACTAGTGTCACAGTCTGGTTGCATTCTCATTAGTCTGTGAGGGACGAGCCCACTGTAGAGTGCTCTGCATTGGACTCGTCCCCAACACACCTCTCAAATGTCATTCTACTGCAAGATGCTTCTTATGCACGTGTAAGGAAACATAAAAATGTTCTTTGTGAAGAAACATTTTTAAATATAACACACTTCACTAAGGTTTGTTGTTTTCCAGTGGTTTATTTCTACTACAGTAGCTGGCAAAAAACAACAAAAAACCCAGTCCTCAGCAATTACATAAAACAACAGACGGAGAGGAGTGTAAAACTTGGATTTTGTGCACACTGTCAGTGTGGATGCTTTCATAAACCCCTCGGGTTATGTAGCATTCCAAACCTCAAGTGTGCATAATATTCTAGTTACATTCTCCCTCATGTATTATTCTGTATATAATAACAGTAACAGTTTTCTCCCATAAGGAAACCCAGTTATAATTTGCTGTTAACCAGCTGGTTATAATTGCGATCACATGCTGGATTTCCATTGCTCTGCGCATGCACACTTTGCCTCCCTCATACACTCACTTCAATCGACTCACACAAAACAGACCCAGAGTAAGTGTTTTCATCAGCTTCTTCATAGATGTAGTTACTGTTCAGTTTCTTTATGTCTAGTTTTGGGGCAATCACGCAAACAACAGAAAAAAGTAAGGGGCGAACTGCGCCACAGTCTGACTGTGCTTCCAGAACCACCATTTTCCATAATTGCTGGGTAGTTTTTTCAAGGTGAGAAAACACTATCCTGCAGTTATATAAAACAAGACATGGGGTAGTGTGTAAAACTTGAATTTTACACACATCCTTGATGTTGGATGCTTGTACAGTATATACACATCAAGCTCTCCTTTCAGGTTTATGTAGCATGCAATACCCTGGGTGTGTGTAAAATTTTGACACTACCCCATGCATTATTTTATGTGTAATTCCATTGAGGGATTTTGGTGACATCATAAACCAAAACAGCAAAGCTCAAGTGATTTATGATGTCAGCAGCATCCCGATACAGAATGACAACCTTATTAATGTTGTTTTCTTTAAGCAATAAAGCACGACAGGGTGTGGGTGATGCTGGGTTTACCCACACCTGGCATGGTTTGATCATGAGGCTACAGGCTTATTGTGATTATACAATGGTCTTATACATTCTTTTTGTAAGAAAATCATAAAGAAAAGGCATTTTTGTGGTGTTTTAAATTTTTTTTTTATGTATTGTTACACCAGAAAAAAACAATACTGTTCGCACATTGTGCTGAGGCTTGTTATGAAACAATATGCTGTCCTTAGAGGTTGGCTTGCAAGCTGAACCTCAGTTTTGTAGAAGTGCAATGCAGATTAATTGGCAAAAGAAAGAATAAAAAAACATAGGCAGTTTAGTAGAATAAAATTACCAGCAACACTGTAGACTGATGGGGTTGCCGGTCGGCATAATGCTGAAGATCCGTGGCGCTCGTTGTTGGTTCTGAAGCTCGTTGTTGAGTTAATGAAATATTTGAATTTGTATAGAAAAATTGAAGGTGGGAAACTGTTTATTTTAAAAAAACAAGGGCTAAATCTTTGAGAAAAAAAGTGGAGTGTGATACTGAACATGCAGGTTGCACAGTATCATGGTTTGGCTTTTCAGCGGCGAATTGAAACTGGAGTAGGCAGAGGCTGAAGCCTGTGCTTGCGATACAAGGGCTATTTGAGCAGGGATGCAAGACCATGGTGGTAGTAGATCGGGAGGCATTTACTGTACTGATATTTGGTGTTTGAGGTGACTGATGGTGAACTTTGGGGAAATTGTTGATAATAGTATCGAGCTCGTGATTATCTGAGGTGGAAGGTGGTATGCATTGTTTAAATGACATACTAGTTTAGGCTCAGTTTCTAAGCGGTGAGTGAAATATGGCGTAGATTCAGTTTTGAAATGGGGGTCGGAGTGATACACTTTTAGGGGGCTTGTGGGTGAGGTTGGCTGGCATCTCTTGCCTTGGCAATATCAGATTTTACAACACTGTGTTGGTGTCAGCTAACCAATCAGAGGCTTGCTTTTATTGGTATAATTATCTGTATTTTTTGTAATATATGGAACACTTCAAATATTTCATCTCATAATACTATTGATCTGATGACAGCATGATAGTATTATGACTTTCTGTGATGTCAGAGTGATGGCATTATGAGTTTTTGATGTCACTGTTTCCCTATGGGGAAAAATAAATGACACCCATATTTTACAATATATTGCATAGTGACAAAAGTATTTTCTGAAGGAAAATGAAACTGTAGCATTAATGTCTGATATAATTTGATATGAGTCAATTCCTGACTCTTTTGTGACAGAAATACAAAATTTATGAATGCCAGAGGAAATTTTGGAGTTCAAATCTGGGATATCCCTGAAAATCAGAGGCAGTTGAGAGCTACGTTTGTCCCTGATTTTTTAAGCCATATCTCTGATTTACAAGGCAGGAGGTTGAGAGTTATGAGTTGATTCTGGGAACTGAAGATCTGATAGCATGCAGAGGGGACCAGAGAGTGGGGGAGTGGTGGGTAGGGGGATATTATTCAATTCTTACTGTGCAGGCAAACAAATAAAAAAATTAAAATAGACTAGTGCATTCAGACCCATTAGCAGTGCCTGATGGACGTGAAGCAATATTGGATTCATATTAACAATCCATTTATCATTTCAGCAATAAGACATAACCAGGGGTTAAATAACAATCTGGTAATCACCTCCTAAGGGCATGATGTAGCATGGCATTCAGTCCACTGCGGTTTACCTATGCTGAATTGACAACACCATAGTCGAAGTTCGGAATAGCGAGAGCCCTAATGTCGACAGGTGAAATTTCACCTGTCTGACATTGAAGTGTTTCTATCCGGGGCTGCACCCCTGAACTCCCTTCTAAAAATGTATCAACCTGAGTTGGAGTTGATTTGAAGGGTCCACAAACAGTGAGTGGTGGAATTTCACAATAGGTTCCCCCACAGCTACAATTTTGAAACCTGTTGAAATTGTCACTGTGGGGGATTTCACTGTAGATGTTTAGACATGAGGTCATCACACCGTTCAGTGCCTTATTGCTCCTAAGAGATGACTAACTGTTAATCTAACTCCAGGGAGGAAGTGTCTTATTGCTATTATAACAAAATTATTCCAAAATAAAGATGTTAAAAGTGTATCTTTTAAATGTTCTTTTCATCGAAATGGAGGTTTTTAATAAAATAGTTTATCCACCAACAGTTTAAGAATGCTGGATCAGAATCAGAATGCATTATTTCCAGTAATTTAGCAGTGCTAGAGAATGGAATGTTGGCAGGAAAACTTCACTGCACCATGGTGATAAGGCTGTACATGGCAGTGTAATGGAGATTAATATTATGTATTGGGGGCCCTTATTACTAATTGAAATCAAACAGATTACAACCTTATAGTGTGTGATGGAGTGTTGTTATGCACTGAATTCCATCATTTTAAAAATGTTGTTATGCTGTACTAGCTATGTAGCTAGTGTAACATAACAACTTAGAATGCAATCGCACATCGTCCCCCTACTCTGCAACAAGAGCTGGTCCATTGAAGAAGTAAGTATAAGCTAATGATTTGCTTGCAGTTTTTTTCCTCAAGATGTACGGCAGCTGGTAGCATCACACACTGTAAAAAACAATGAATACTGACTGATTGGTAACAAGCTGGCCCGTACATCTCGAGGTAGCCAGTGGCGACAGAACTTGTCGAACTACGCTCTCAGGGTTCTTAATGTTGCCATGGCAACCTCTCAATGTACTAACCAGCTTGTTAACAATGAGTTGGTTTAGTTTAGTTAGTTTAGTTTATTAGTCTAGGAATTAATACCTTTGAGCCAGGGCTCTTTTACAAAGGTTCCACGTCACAACAAAGGTTCCACGTCACAAATGGTATCCATTATTCTCTATGTTATGCCATCATTATGACATCACGCTGTTGTTAACCCTTCTTGAGTATGTCATATCAATGGTATAACAAAACGGAATGCTCACAACATTCAATGTTCCACTTTGAGAAAAATGTTTAAAATGTTGATCTTAAATTAATTGATTTGCGCCAGGCTGTACCAATGAATAGTGTTGTGAAGAACACACAATAAACATTGTTGAGAAATCTTCCTGCATGATTTATGGCTGCTTAAGGTAATGATTACTCAGAAAAGCAATTCAATCCATGATTACACAATCTTGGTAGCCCATATACTATAAAATATAATATATGGTCTTTGGTTAATAACCCCACTGAAAACACTTTTTGAGGTTGCCATGACATCTGAAAACCTCTCGAACTACGCTCTCAAGGTTTACAATGATATCATGGCAACCTCTTGAAGTGTTTACCGCATGGTTATTAACCAAAGACCATAAATTATCCTCTATGTAAGGATCTTGGAATGCTGACAGCCAATCAGAATGCTTCATTTCCAACTTTTGTTTTATAATAAATCTTAACTGAATGCTGTACTTTTCCATTTCTCTATGTATTCTATAAATTAAAGAGCTAGTGTACTGCCTAAAACTAATAGTAGTTTTCAAAGAAGTCAACCATTACCATTTATATCTGAGGTACATTTTCTTTTCCTTTTGGTTAATTAGAAGATAGTTTACCTGATGTTAGTAGGTTTGATATGTGAAAGGGCACTCCGCCTGGCAACTGACATATCTATCTCTGTTCCACTTATCACATATTCAGCATTGTGACCTCACTGTGACATCACTGCTGCTTAGGAACAGTTACTCAGTAGCTGCCAGGTCAGTCGCCTGTGATGTCACTTTCAGTAAGATCACAATGCTGATGATGTAGGTGGGAAGGGGGCACAGCTGTCAGGCTGGGATCTGTTCCATTCATCCAGCACAATATTATCACTTAGAAGACTTTCTAATGAGCAAAAAGAAAAAGAAAAATACTTGGAAATTAAATTTTACAACTGACTACTTCGTAAAATTTGCATCACTTTCCTGTCCGTCTGTTTTGGTTCCACTAGCTCTTTAAATTGACTCAAAATTAACAAGGTTTGCAATATTTGCTTAATGAGAATTCATTATCCAAATATAAGTCTTAGGCAGTGGTGGAAATGGGTTGGAGGTGCTGGGGAACTCAGTTTCAGGAATAAAAATTAAAACCCTGATTGAGTTTGAGGAACAAAATATGGAAGGAACGCTGCTGCTTATATTGTACCCCTCCACCTACTGCATACAACAGACAAAACTAAGGTGACACATAATGAGGAAATCTGCCCCCAGACCCCATATCAGGGATGGACAATCCTACATAAAAAGCTGGTGGGTTCCCTGACTGAATGTTTCCACTTTTAGCACTGGGGACAAGAAAGATCCCTGCAGGACTATATGTTTCAACTTTCCATTCTATTTCTGTATGGAATCCCAGTGAATGTGGTATACGTGACTAGCAGTCAAAGCAGGAAGAGTCCAGTCCAGGGATCATCCTACTGTCTAGTACCTCCTGTGTATGAATTTATTGCCAGCCCTGCCTCTGTATATCTAGTGTCAGTGCTCTCAAACAGCACAGGGAATAATTGGGCACGTTCTGCTCAGCCCTCGGATTGTATCAGCAGTTTCAAGGCCAGCTGTTCCTTCACAATGCACCCATTGACCCCAGCCAAGACCAATATAAAGCAAGTAAGATAAAGAGTGGATCACATACTGTGTTATTACACTTGCTTTGCTATATTTATTTTGCATTTTTTTAAAGGGGTGCTTTGCACCCCACATTACTTGAACTGGGATATTCTTCCTTCTCTAAAACTCTGCATGATCTGTCTTAACCTAGTCCTGTGGCTCCATTTGAACTCTCTGACCCTTGGTTCAGGGGGTTTATTCAACATTGCTTTAAACCTTTTAACTAGTGGAGGAAAGTTCCTATTCAGACAGTCTGCACTTGGACTTCAGTCCCTATGCACCAGGTTTAAAGGAGAACTGCATTTAAACAGCTAGCCGATATATTCTGTACAAGCAGTTTCAAATGTTGTTTCTCATGCTGTTTGTTTTCTATCTTTGGTGGCCTTTTCATAGACTTAGTGGGTGTTTCTGATGTATGCACTGCTGGTAAGAACCATTTAACAACTGTAGTATGCAGTTTATGTCTTTCTTAAGGGCTTAGATTGTTGCCACAATTCATCCATGTTCTACTGTTCAACTCTTGAGACTGAAAGGGGTGTGAACTACATCATGCAGTTCTAAAATGCTACTTTCTAGTGTGCAAATCAGAAACAGTCACTGAGTTTACTATAAAGATTGAACTGTAACAAATTTGGAAGCAGTATTTTAAAACCCAGCTTATTCAGGAAAAAGTGACTTACATGTTCCGTGCAGTTCTCGTTTAAAGAGAAACATGCACAAATATAACGGCAGGAATGTCTAGGTGTGGGGCAATATGCATACACTATTCAGGTACAGTGCATTAGCAACACATATGTAGAACAAAGAAAAATAATTACTATTTTTAATACAAAATAAAACTACATGGTTGGGGTTTAGGAAAATAAACCTTCCTGTAAAGCTGTGTACTCATATCTCCAGAGGAAAGAAACTGAAATAACATACATTTCACTGGGGGTTATTAAGCAGGTGTGGTTTGCTTGCGGGGGTTGCCATCTGTCTGCCACTGACCATATGGGCCCTTGGCACATCAACCCCCCCCTTCCCAACCACTCAAAATGACCTTTGCGGGTGTTTGCGTGTGGGTTTCTACTCCTGTTCAGCATGGCTCAGTCACATTGCAGTGCAACTGCTAATGCTATGGGTTGCTACTTGCAATAACCACTTATTGCCAGACATTGGTAAGAGAGAGGACTGGGGTAGACAGTGCACAGTGGGAAATGATTACTTTGGACGAGCCCTGGCCATCTTGGGGTGGGTGCAGATTATTAATTGTCATGCATCCAATTTGTGGCAGAGCAGTCTGTAGCTAGATATGAATAGCATAATAGGTATTCTAGGCCATCCTGCCAGCACGGTAGTAATGCTACAGCCTGTGGTGTCATGATCTGGGTTCTAGAGTAAACTGAGGACATTGGAGGGTTGGTCAGAAGGGAGGATCAAGCCTCCATAGGACTGCTGTCCTCCACCAGGGAAGGAATAATTCAGCATGTGAGACAGCACTGCCCCCTAGCGCAGGCTAGAGACCGGTGCACCAGGGCAGTGAAGTGGCAGACAGCTGGGACATTAAGCATGTCAGCCTACAAGATGCCACCATTGATGTGTTCCCATGCCACTCCTCTGTGCCACAAGAGGGAGGAAGGAGGCACAGAAAAGGGGAAAAAATAGCCCTGGCTGGTTCAAATGACCACCACCTCTCATAGGCCCTGCACCCGGTGACTCAGGCATGCCCACTAGATCCTGGTCCAGCGGGTTGAGGGTGCTCCCCGCCACTCCACCACAGGGGGTAGGCTGTGTGAAGAAGGCCAGGTAAGTTCTAGGGGAAGCTGGGGTAATGAGGCTGGGGGAGGGAGCTGGCAAGAAGGAGAGCCATAGCAGGACGGGGGTAGAAAAAGAACAAATAAAAGAAAAATGCTATTCTGGAATATCTGGAAGATCTCAGCACAGACTTCAATAAATATTTGCCTGTGGATACTGTATTTGCACGTTACCCACTGGTCACTTCTGTATAAAACCCCAGTTTATGAACACCCCTATCACAGGAAGTCACAAACATACAGAGATGAAAGTGGATATGTTTGTACGAAGTTCAAGGCTCTACTGATTATGCAAACTGCAGCCCAAAGTAACCAAGGTGTGCCAAAATATAGATTACTTGAAAACATATAATTTCGTCAAGTTTTAAAAATGTAGACTTTTATTTTGCGGTAATCTAAATCACAAAATTTGAGAGGGTAATACTTCTTACCCTTTTATAGCTGTTTTTGGTAATCCCAGTTATAATCATTTTTGTAATTTCTGTCTTATTAAGGTTTAAAAATCACATTCTGGACATGCACATTATGCTGTAAATCAGAAAATCTGTGCTTTTCTGTTTACCCCCAGGAATCTGTTTAGTCTTTCTTTGATAGGCTGGATGATGCCAGCTGCCATTATCTTACCATGCACTTGTTGGTCCCCCATGTGTGAAACAAGGCTTTCTGATATTTATCTTTATCCTACCCTTCCCCGTGATCATTTTGCATTGCAGCACATAGATAAAAAATGCATGACCACACCACATATAGCGATTGTACCTCTCTTGTCCCTTCTAATGAAATTGCATGCTAGGAACAGCGCACCATGATATAGCTTGTGTAAAGCTGGGTTTGAAGAAGAGCTGCTTGGATAATATCCTGAGTAATCCAGATCCACCAAATACCTGCCATATCGGTAGGATAGGGTCGGATCCCATGTTATCGGGATCCAGCATTGGATAACGCATGATCCAACCTGGGATCTGACCTCTGAATTCAGCCTGATCCCACGCTGGATCCTGCCTGGCTAGTGCCGCCATCCAATGGAGCACAGATGGATCCACAGGGGCACTAGCTGAGCAACACTAGTTTGAAGCCCACATCTGCCACTTGCATACTGTACGACTCTGAGCAAGTCAGTTAACCTCCTTGGGCTCCCAGGTCACACCCGGAAATGAGCATTGGCTCAGTGTGTTTTTTTTCTCAGCCCAAAATTGTAAATAAAAATAGACAAGGCGGACACATTACACTTGCTTCAAACAATCTGTCGTCTTTCATTAATGTTTTGGGCCTTACTTGGTTATATTCTATTGGAAGAGGACACGGACTGTCAGTTACATTGTTAACTGTTTTCTTGTACAAGCCCAGTGACAGGTTTAAATATTCAGTAATGTGTTACAAAATGTGCACACCTGATCATGAGGTATGAACTTTTCATTTCTTTTTTTTTTTTCATTTATTACCTGGGAGGGATCCCATTGTGCCTTAGCTTGTTTACAATGAGACCCTGGAGCAAAAATAAGTACCACATTACACAGGACAGCAGTCCAAATATATGCTAGAATAAGGCAATAATACAATTTGCACACCAGAAAAGGTAAAGCAAATAGAAATTGTAAACAGATAGTAGCATAGAGAAAAAAAACTCTTAAAGGTGTTTTGTCAGTTACCAACAAAACAAATCCACAGCTGGAATCAAACAACTCTGTTTCATATGATTACCCTAAAATTAAGATGTTTTAGTATTGAAGGCATTTTCTCTAAAACAGAATGTTTTATCCCTAGACATCATGATCTGGATTTTCAAAGGGCTTTCCAGTGGCATATATGTATAATCCACCTGTGCCTGCTGCAGCCCAAATGTGTCCGATGGTAGTGTGAGTGATATTCATAGTCCTGCTCTATTGACAAGCACACCTGGTTTCTGACAGCCTCCAGATATCATGGACAGTTGTGGCTGCAGTTGGCAGCTAGTCAGACATAAGTGCTAGGCAACTTATTAGATGGTCTATCACACACAGTGGATCCATTGGAATGCAATCTGGCAGCAGCTGTGAACAGTCCTTCTCTTGCTCCCAACTGTTATTGGGCAGTTTTATTCTGACTGGGTGTGTATGGCAATATGTGCCCATTGCATTAGGGCCAGCACTGGTTGCACTATATGTTCAACATGGTGAGAGGTACCCTTGCAACAAATTGGCAGCTGAAGGGCACACCAACAGATCCTGGTTCCGACTTACCTACCCATAGGATGGAGATGCAGATGGGTACCTTGAGGTGCAACAACCCATGTCATACAGGTAGTATGCCATGTACAGTATGTGGTGTTCCCTTATACTGTTTATCATCTGTCACATACCAGTCCTGGAAGGATATCATTCACACCTAATGATGCACAGAGCCATGCACAAGAGGTCCGGACCCCCCCCTCCCAAAAATAAACATCTCCTTTGTATGCCTAGTTGATACCAAGAACCTACCTGTCCATCCTGCTCATCCCTGCCAGATTGCCCAGCAGACATACATCACTTACTGCCTTCCATACACTAGCCTGCTTCAATAATTACCACTGTCAGCCCAGCCCAGCACCATATACCACTGATGTTGCTGCATGGAGGGAGTGCTCCTCAGGTGAAGTCTGCTGGATTAGGGTGTTGCTTCTGACTGTTCTGCACTGGTGGGGCACCATGAGCTGCTGCTGCTGCACAGGGCTAGGTAATGGAATGGGACATGTTCACAGTTAACAGTAATTTCAGTTGCAGTGAACATGTCCAGCATTGTGGCAGGGATTGCCCAGCCACTGTAGCTGCTGCATGGCTATGTGTGTAAATATTTGCTCTTCAGGTGAAGGGTCAGACTGTTTGTGGGGTGCTGCTGGAGCTCAGGCATGCTGCTGGGACACTCTTGGCAAAGACAGCATGTATTGCTTATGCTACCACCTTTTCCTTTCCATGCTTGGGAACCTTTATAAGCCATGGCATGGGTGCGCTCAACAGAGCATCGCAGTACAATTGCTTCTTCACAACCAAACCACTGCATGCCCCCGTTCATCTGCTTGACACTTTCCAGGCTAACTTGCTCTGCTCACCCCAAACTGTTGTGTCAATTTGCAGCATGATTTTCATTGTCTTTCTCTTACTTTCTGCTCACATTATAGCTGCTGCTAACTCTGTGCAACCTGCGATAACAATGTTTTACACCTGAGAATTGTATGGGGGGGGGGTTACCTGCCTGCTTTGATGTTACGGACGAGAAGCAGGTTACTACTGTGTCCAATGTGGCTGTCTTTGGTAGGATGCAGGACTTTCAATTTCCATCTGTATATGTTGCTTATTCTATAGTTTGTATTTTGTGAAGCTTTGCAAAGTTTTAGTGCTGTGCCAAATGTTTGTGATTCACATCACCAGCACTATTAAAAAAAAAGTAAAAATACATAAACAAAATCGCTGAAAACCATCCCCCTTCCACCAAACACATGTTGAACCCCATTCTATACACCTTGCCTTTAAATAATGCTCTTCATCAACCTAAATAACACCACTAACTCCCTTCTCCTGCCCAGGTAAAGGCAGATAACACCCCCCTTCCCCCACCTATTTAGCACCCCATCCAACCCTCCCCCCCTCCTCCTCCCAGGTAAAAGCAAAACACCCCCATTCCCTTAGCCCACAAATCACCCCATCCTACTTGCCTATACTATCTCATGGGAGCACTTCATTTTTTTAAATCATAAAGTAGGGCCTGAGACAGCTACTGGCACAAACCCTCCTCACACAATCTTTGCCAGCCGCCATTTGAGTGTGATCAGTAAGTGCCATAGAAATACAGGCTTACTTAATTGTACTTTATAAAGCATACCACAAGAGGGGGTTTTAACCATTTTTGTGATAGTCATAATAGCTTCTATATAGCTGTAAGATGTGTTACTGCAGTATCCTTTATCTCTTACTGTATATCTGTTTGCAATAGACTGGACTCACTAACCCCTAAGGAAATAATCAAAGGGCCTGTTTTGTCAGTAATACAGTATTGTGTCATATCTTTGATTCATGTGATCAATTGCTCCTTCTTATGTACCATATTTTACTTCCTTTATGATAACTGAGTGGACAAAGCCTTTATCTCCTTGACTTTATTGGGGGTAAAGTCCATATGGAACTGACCCTTGGCCTAAGAAGGATATGTGGAACTGAATGCTACACTAGCTACTGTGCATAACTTGTCTTTACAGACAGCGAGGACATATAACTCCAGTGACCTTCCATTTGTTTATGTATCAGTAATTGTAATATAAAATTACTACGTACAACCAATGATGACACGCATTACTTTACTATCTGTTAGTATTGAACCCCTAATTTCCGACATCACATATGACATCTGCAACATATACTGGAGACCGCCAGGATGCAGCACAATATTGCAACATTTTGAAGCAGAGTTAATGCAGGAAATAAGGCAATGTCAATGGTAATCACTTTTGTCATACAGCAACCCAAGACACTGCATTGTATCCTGTGAGTCTGTCATGCAGCAACCTGAGATTGTTGTTGAGACACAGGCTAGGAAGCATAGGCAAACCAGAAGACATTGTAAAATTTGCAGGTAGCATTTTCTTATCATCAATAGCAATAAAATATAAAAATAAAATTGTGCAGGATAGCTCTTGATACAAGCAGTTCAAACAAACAGAAGTCCTACTTCTGAGAGTCTCTTTAAAATCTTCAGTTCTCTCTATATCTAACAATATATTGCCCTCTTTTTAGAAGATGTGTTTTCCCTGGCAATTAAATTTTGCATCCTGTTCTTGTAAAATACAACACCTGTTTTTCACAAAATGCAGCAAGAGTTTTTTGTTGACCTTCCTGTGACCAGCCTGAAGAGTACATTAATTTTCTTAACAGGTGCAGCCAATTAAGATGTCCTGTCCCAAGGCTGATTTCCTGCTGATAGTTCTGCAAACAAACTTGTGGAGGTCAAAATGCACTACATTGTTACCCCCTGTGTTCCAGTTAAACTCAAATAACTGTCTGTAATCATTTCAAAAATATAACCATATACCTTTGCAAACCAAGGGGTCTCAGTCTCACACAAAGACCCATACATATTTTTTTCAACCACAGAGAATAAAGGGAAGAAAAAAAGAATACAAACATCAAATGAAGGATGGGAGAAAACTGGGAAACCATGGGACTTGTCATAACGGCCAATTCTTAGATGCCAGAAGGAAAATTTGATTACATAATCGGACAGGCAAGAGCTAGTCAACTGACAGAATAGGAGAGGACATAATAGATCCTTACTTTCAACTCTCTCTGCAAAACAAATGAGGCAATGTCTTACCCAATCCTGTCACAGAGACACTGTGTTACATGCTGGTGTTCTGTCTTACGGAAACCTAAGATACTGCATTGTATCCTGGCAGTAACCTGAGACATTGTGTTGCATCCTGGCATTCTGTCATGCAGTAACCTGAGACACTGTTTTGTATCCTGGCATTCTGTCATGCAGTAGCCTGAGACACTGCACTGCATCCTAGCATTCTGTCATGCAGTAACCAGAGATGTTGTGTTGCATCCTGGCATTCTGTCATGCAGTAATCTGAGACACTGCACTGCATCCTAACATTCTGTCACACAGTAACCTGAGATGCTGTGTTGCATCCTGGTGTTCTGTCATGCAGTAAACTGAGATGCTGTGTTGCATCCTGGTGTTCTGTCATGCAGTAAACTGAGATGCTGTGTTGCACCCTGGCATTCTGTCATGCAGTAATCTGAGACACTGCACTGCATCCTGGCATTCTGTCATGCAGTAACCTGAGATGCTGTGTTGCATACTGGTGTTCTGTAATGCAATGACCTGAGATGCTGTGTTGCATCCTGGCATGCTGTCATGCGGTAACCTGAGATGCTGTGTTGCATCCTGGCATTCTGTCATGCAGTAATCTGAGACACTGGTTTGCATCCTGGCATTCTGTCATACCGTAGCCTTAAACACTGCACTGCATCCTGGCATTCTGTCACACAGTAACCTGAGATGCTGTGTTGCATCCTGGCGTTCTGTCATGCAGTAACCTGAGATGCTGTGTTGCATCCTGGCATTCTGTCATACAGTAACCTGAGATGCTGTGTTGCATCCTGGCATTCTGTCATGCAGTAACCTGAGGTACTGCACTGCATCCTATCATTCTGTCATGCAGTAACCTGAGATGCTGTGTTGCATCCTGGTGTTCTGTCAAGCAGTAACCTGAGATGCTGCGTTGCATCCTGACATTCTGTCATGCAGTAACCTGAGATGATGTGTTGCATCCTGGTGTTCTGTCATGCAGTAACCTGAGATGTTGTGTTGCATCCTGGTGTTCTGTCATGCAGTAACCTGAGATGCTGTGTTGCATCCTAACATTCTGTCATGCAGTAACCTGAGACACTGTTTTGCATCCTGGCGGGCTCCACTGTAGATCAAACAGAAAATTGGAAAAGATGCTCTAATCAGAATTTGAGATGTGAAACAGTCAGACTGAACACACAACATCTGGTTAACAATACTTTTTTTTACTAGAAACATTTTTTTCTTGGAAAGTATGTTATAATTGAATTACTGAGGACAACTTAAGTGAGGTCAGTAGCTCAATTTTAGTGGTGTCCTGCTTCCAACCTGTCACCCATTTGGGAGGATTGAATAACATGGAAATGAAGTGATGTGCTTCGGCTCGCACAGTGAGATTGGTGACTATCATGGCATTTCAACTTGTGATCGAGTGTTTTGAAGTACTGTTATACTCACAGGGCTATGGACAGCCCTCCCCCCATTAGTGGTTTTTAACTCACGCATGCCTGAGCATCTTTTCAATGCTTATTTTTGTTCCAACAGTTGCATGGCTGTCTGTCTGGCTGCTCGGCTTCCTACCTCTCAGCTGTGTCTTGGCTTCCACTTGTTCATTCTGCCTCACTGGGCAGCCCCTGCTTCTTGCACCGCTTAAATGTTTTAGAAATTGCTGCTCACAGGCATCCTGCTGGCCATTGTGCTTTTCCTTTTCATCCCTTCCCACTGCTGGCTGCAGTATGCCTCTTCCATTGCTCCTGCTTCTTCCGAGGGTTTCGGTGACTCCATCCTCACTGTAATGCTACCTATGCTCATCCTGCCACCTTGATATAATGTAGCTGCTGCTAACTTTGCTCCCCTTGCTCCCTGGGCCTGGTTGCTGAGGCAGCAATCCTATCTCTCTGTTTTGTGCCTTATGCTCTCTCTGCTGGCTTTGCTGTTGATACTTCTTCTTCCTGTCTTGGCTCCCATTTGCCTTTATTCAGCCTGGTGGCTGCCATGGCCCTTCTTCTCTCTGACTTCTCCTGCTGTGCTATCCCTTGGAATCCCTCTTTTCCTCCTGTCATGGATGTCCATGCTTTATCATCCTGGAACAGTTGGTCTTTTGATCAACTCCTTAATTGCCACCTGCCTGTGTGTTTGGGCAGTTGTCTAGCTCACTCCTTCAGGGCTACTCTCATCCAAACATTCATGCAGGGCTCCATTCTCTTCAGCAAACACACTTTCAGATGCCAATGCCCCATTTCCATTTACAAGCAGGCGACAATATCCCATGGCTATCAGGCAGCAATGTCCCATGACTATTGGCTAACCATACCCCAATGACTAGAGCTGTGAAGAATACAGAATGCCAACTGTGGCATTCTTGTGGCTTAGTAATTGTTTCCAAAACATCTTTCAGAAATGTTTAAAACATTTCAAAATCATTTTGTGTTTTATTTTAAATTGAAACTGTAGATAAGCCTTTGGCAGATTACATAATCCACAGTTATGTTTTCTGCAGTTGACATTGTTTAATGTAAACTGTGGATTGGGTTTCACAGTTTACAGTGAAAAGTCAATGTAAACTGTGGATATATAAATCCATGGTTCAAAATAAGAAACTGCAACACTTTCAGAATGACAGAATTCTGCTTCTGATGGAATTCCAAAGTACTAGGCATGAGAGGAAGCACAAAATAAGTAATGCGAAACATAGCATATCAATAGCAACCATTCAGCAAAGTGCAACTGACAGCAAAATGAGGGAGGGAAGGGAGATTGTGAGTACAGTGGGGGACTAGTCAAGAGGAAAAGTGGACCAGTAAACTAGGGCAGTGGGGGAGGACATATGGAGGGAGGAGCAGTGGCAATAGACTAGGATTAATGTCAACTGCAGGAGTGAGTAGTGAAGTCATGGATGAGGGATTTGGAGATAGGGAAGAGCAACAGAGAGGGTACTATGAAGTTTGGGGAGGCAGAAGGAGAAATCAGCTTGACCAGCACAGGATTTTACTTGAGGGAGAGAGAGCGAGAGAGAGAGAGAGAGAGACAAAGAGAATCAGAGCTGCAAAAGGAGTAGGACTTAGAAAGAGAAGAGAAGAGGAGAGGAGAGGAGAGGAGAAAGGAAAGGTGGGGTGAAGGGAGCCCAGCCAGCATTTGGAGACAAAGGTGGCACAATAAGCAGAGCACCTGGCATAAAGGAAGGGCAAGGAGAGGGAGGAATACAGGGAACAGTGGTTGGTTCTGGGAAGGCAATCCAAGGCAAAGTGGTAGGAGTGAAGGAGCAGATCCAGCCTGGCAAGGGTTGATTTAGGAGCAACACTATATACAAAGCTGCTGTATTTGAAAATAGGCAGAATTACCTTCATGACAATCTCTCTAAGAGCAGGAAGTGGGATACTTGCTTTGTTCCTGTAAAATATCCCAAGTTTAGGGTGCATCTTCTTGTGGATAGCATCCACATAAGTAGAGAAGTGCAGATGTCAATCCAGTCATTCCCCAAGGTATTTAAAGGAGGAGACATCCTCAATCACAACACCATTAAGGGTCTGTAATGAGGGAAGGGGAGAGCTTGGCAAGTCTTTGGCTAGTGACAAAGGTCATGGACATATATATGAATGGACACAGAGGAGCAGGCAATTGGAAGATCATTTAGGAAAATGGAAACTAGGATGGGGCCAAAGTGGATTCTTGGGGATGCTATAGCAGACAGGGAGAGAAGGGAAGATGGCATCACCAATATGGACAGTTTGGGCCCTACCATCAAAATATGAGTGAAACCACTCAATAGAGGAGGAGGCGAGCTCATCCACTTTTAGTTTGCCAAGGAGGATGGGGTGGGCAACAGCATCAAAGGCTTTGGCAAGGTCAGTAAAGATGATGGCAGTGATTAGCCCCTGGTCCATGCCAGAAAGGATGGAGGCAGTGAGGCTAAGGAGCGAGGTGATGGTGTGAGATTTCCTAAAGCCAGACTGGAACGTAGTGAAGAAGTAGGAGTCAGCAAGGAAAGGGGAGAGTTGGGAAAGGCTCAGATGTTCCGGACGTTCACCCAGGGAGGGAAGGGGGGGAGAATGGATAGTAATTTCCAGGGATGGAGGGATCTCCCCCTTTGTGAAGGGGGATGACAGTGGCCTGCTTCCACAAAGCAGGGACCGAGGCAAGTGACAAGGAGCAATTGAGGAGCTGGGTGATGGTAAGGGCAATTACTGGGGTGGAGAGAGACAGGAGTTTGGGTAAAGAGTTAAGAGGTCCTGTGGTGTCATGGTACCTTGAAAGGGTGGTAGTCCCTAAAGCAGTGACAGAGAAAGTGAACTGCCAATCCTATATTGCACAGTCTCTCAAACCTATTTCAAGTCCCTTGAACTTACTCAGCACTTTAACCTACTTCATACAAACATATTTACACAACCTGCATCCTGGCAATTATTCTACTTGATATGAATATATAATAATCCCAGAGTAGGCGTCCCTGTCCCCATCGAGGTTCCCCACATACTCTTTGCCCAGGAAATCTAATAAGGGTGGTAGGAGAGGGTGCGATAGCTCAGTGGAGCCCCACAGAATAAAGACCTGCTTACTTTTTTCTTTATAGTCATGCATTGCTGCAGCAGCCAGTCAGATTGATCTCAGGCATCCTATAGTAGACTCCCCTCATGCTATGTGTTAAGAACACTGCTGCTTCTCCAGCATAGCAAGCTTTCCTTTTTTTTTTTGGAAAAAATAGCGATTGTTAGGCTTGAGAGCAGAAGGAGCTGGTTGCTAGGGATACCACTGAGCAGTAAGTGATAGCACCTGTTTGGCCAGTGGCCATTTTGAGGGGAGTTCATGGCAGTCTGAGGAGGCGAGAGTGCATGGAGTGCCAGCTTACTGACTCATGTTTACCTGGGAGACTGAGTCAGAGGTCCTTGCACTCCATCTCTCATTCTCTTCTGCAGTCAGCCAAGTGTGGCAGAGTCCAGTTGTTCAAGGCAGTCTGATCAATGAGAAAGCAGCAGTACATAGGGTTGAATGATAGAAAGAGTAAAAGGGTTCACATTTCTGGTCATGGCTGTGAGAGCTTTAGAGAGCAGTAGAAGTCTTGCAAAGGTTTTTTTTTTCCCCTCATTGGTGGAGGCTGGTCATGTTGGTGACAGTTCATCAAAATGGTTGGACCAGTGCATCCAGTTGTAGCAGCAGAGTCAGGAGGCAGTCGCTTCCACAGTATCCCTCCTCAGGGAGTAAGCAGCAGCACCACAGAGCAGGTACTGTCTGCCTGTTTGAGATCATTAATACAAATTTTTTGATCCTTCCCTTTGACTTCACACAAAGTGGTGCTGGCAGGCAGCCTAGGCCACTGGAAATGTGCCAGGGGGCAAAGTGCTCCAGTCAGAAGCCAGGAAGGGGCATGCCAGACCCCAGCAAAAGGACCACCCATAGGTTGAAGAAGAAAGGGAAGGCCGCAGAAACTGAGCCATTTTTGGCAGCATATCTGCCAAACAAGACTCAAGCCAAGGAGCTAGATTATTTAATATAAAAATATACTGTGACATTGAGCTCCCTTCAAGAGAGGAAGGCAGGTAGACTCAATGAGAGAGACAGCCCAGGAAAGGAGCCCTATTTAGTAGCATAACTACATCATTGGCCCGAGCTGTGGTGGAGCTATTTAAATGAAAGAATGCACATGTACTGTATAGGGTACACCAGTCTAGTTCTGCCAGCATTTAAAGCAACAGTACCTGTGATTGAAAGACTGCCTAATAGTGACTACATATTTAATGCTATTACCTATCTGAACTGTTATTAAATAATTGAAACTGCATTATTGTCCCAGGTTCCATGTTTAAGGTTGCCTAATCGATTAACTACAACTTAAAGAACCAGTGTATACCCCTTTGCAACAAAATGGACTCTTTAATTAAATAAATTGCCAATAACTGCATGTCAAGGTATAGTTTTCCTGCATGACTTGGACACAGTGATAGATTGTGCACATTGTAAGTTCCTGCATGCTGGAACAGTGACTGCTCCATTTCATGCTGAAAAAGACAAAGGGTGTTAGAAGTAAAGTTAGCTAGTCAAAAAGAAGTACACTGTGCCACTTGCTTACTTTCCACTGAACCACTCCCTCCCTAAAAGTATGTTAAGAAGCTTATTGGGCTGCCTCAGTTCACAGCTAGGGATCTGATATCCAGTGGGTTGACTTTTTTTGTTTTGTATTTTCTACGGGCTACCATAAAAACAGTAGCTGAGGTAATGAGTTTACTTGGTGGTCTGGGTCAGTGGTCCTTACTCTCCATCTCTCACTTCCCCCTACAGTCAAACTGAATGTAGTGCAGTCTGTTTGGTCGGGGCAGTAACCCGTGAAAACCACGAGTGCAAGAAGTAAGCAATAATACCCTTTAGGGTGGGCATTATTGGTAAATATCAGACCACCCGGGGCATAATGAGGCCCGATGCCACAGGTGGAGGGCCTTATAGCCCCTGGAAGGTCTGGTATTTCTCAATAATGCCCACCCTGGGGGGTATTATTGCACTTAGAAAATGGGCATCTTAGTAAATTTCAATTAAGTGGTAAAATTAGAGAGGAAATTAGTTTAAAAATGAATATAAGTAGTAGAAAATAAACTTTATTGAAAAAGTAGTCCATATGTTTGAAGGCTGTTCCAACTCCTGTTTCTCCTCCCCACAAAGCCATTCTGACCTATTGACCCTCCCATTCCCATACACACACACACACACACTGCCACCTCAACCCCATTACCAAAGAAAAAAAGTGTCTAGAAAACATTCACCCAGCAGTCTCTGGGCACTGTTGTTAAGTTCTGTCTCCTTTCTGCAACACTGTTTTTTTTTTTTTCATTTGGTAGCTGTCGGAAGATGCGGCTGCTAAGCGTGCGATCTTGCATGACCTCAATGGAAATGGATACTTGCATTTGCGATGAGATGAGGGACAGCCCCAAGATAAATGATTCATTTATTTTAAATTTAAAGCAGCAGCCTGACTAACTGTGGGTGCACTGTGCTATGAGGGAGTTGCTTGCTGCCATTTTGAAAAATACGCCTCCCACCATGAAGCCGATTGAACTGATGGTTTCCTTTTTCTTTCATTCAATGTGGTAGTGCAAGTCAGGAGAGTGGTGCCACTGCAAATGAACATGGCTGTGAGAAATTGCTATTTTATCACTCTTCCTGACCATAAAATATCAGGAATGTGCACTTTCTTTTTTCTTGTTATTAAGAGGCAGCTCTCACTGAGGTAAGGAGTGTTGGGGGTGGGACCAGTAGCTCTCGCTAAGCGATAGAAAAACATGGTGGGGATTTGAAATTTAATTTGGTGCTTTCAGTCAATGAGAAAACAGGCTGTGCACTAGTATACAAGGGTACCTGTGAAGTGGCACTTGGACTGGTACTTATTTTTACCTGGGCATCTATTGAAAAATAGATGCCCAGGTTGGAGCTGCATTCAGCCAATCAGAATGGAGAATCCATTCTTACCATTATTTAATGTGAGTGTAAAAACCATGACAGCAAAACAGTAAGGGGAAAAGAGCAACCTGGAAAAACAGTGATCACCAAAATGGTGACCTACGGCTTTCTCCCCTTCCCCAAGATGTGCCCCCCCAGAGTTGGTTATATATAGAAAGGGGGGTGCAGGGGACAATGCCTCCCACAGAAACTCACTGCGGCAGTGATGTTGCCGTTTCGGCGATTGCTGTTGTTTCCCGGTCACTCCTTTTTGCCTCGCTCTTTTCCCATCACCATTTTGCTCTCGCTGATATCACATAGTACCAGTGGGGCAGTTTGATCAGTGGGACACCAGAAGTACTCCCAGTAGAAAGAGTGAAAGTGGTGACAGTTCTGGCCATGACAGTATGCACTCCAGAGAGCAGAAGAAGCTACTACAGCAGTATGAATGTGTGGTCACTCAAAGGTTTTATGGGGGCACATTCCTCATTGATGGTGGTCAACATTCATTGGTGGAGCAGGCACAGTGTCTCCAGCATCAATAGCAGAGCTGGGGAGCCAGTCACTCCTGCAGCATCCCTCCTCAGTGACAGTGACATCCATCAGGGCAGGGAGTTGACAGCAGTCCTACAGGGCAGGTGCTAGCCACTTGTTTGAGATCATTTATAAAAGTTACATTTCTTTTCTTTCTCTTGGACTTCATGCCTGGGTGGCACAGGTCAGGGAGCAAAGTGTTAGATTTGGGAGCAGGTGAGAGGCAGGGAAGGCTCCAGTAAAAATTCCACTCTGCCCACCCATGGGGTGAAGTAGACATGGAAGGCCTCAGGAACAGACCCCTTTGAGGAAGCATAGATGTGAAGCAGTTCTCTAGCTAAGGGGCTAGATTATTTAAATATAAAAATATACTGGGACATTGAGCTCCCACCAGGATCAGAAGAGAAGGGAGCAAGCAGATCCACCACAAGCCCCATTTAGTAGCATAGCTACATTATTGGCCCAAGCCAGAGGTGAAGATATTTATACAGACTGAAGTGTATGCATTAGCATACAGCACTGTAGTTCTGCCAGCGTTTAAAAGGACAGTAGACGTGATTAAAAGACTGCCTGTTTGTGACTACAATTATATATCAAGTACTGCATATCTGAACTGTGATTTTTTTTAACAGTTGCTGATTGCTTTATTCTGTGGTGCCCTGAATAGACTGTGACTTGCCCTTGCATGCTCTGAAACTGTTTTGACTGCCCTTGTATGCTCCAAAACCTCTTAATTGCCGTAGCACATCCTAAGATTTCCCCATTACAGTTGCATGTTTGCAGATTGCCTAATCAATGAACTATAGCTTAAAGAGACAGTATGTTCCCCTTTGCAACAAAATTGACTCTTTACTTAATTGTCAGTGTCAGTGGCTCAGTAGGTAGCACACTCGCCTTGGAGGCCAGGAGATCAGAGGGCTGTGGGTTCAGTTCCCACATCTGGCACTTGGGTTAATATCCCAATACTGACACTGTAGTGCAGCGAGAGGGGTGCTGTACTTGAGGTGCCATCTTCGGATGAGACATTAAACCAAGGTCCCATCTGCCTGGATTGGTGGTAGTGCAGGTGGATGTTAAAGATCCCATGGCACTTTTCAAAAAGAGTAGGGGAATGTCCCCGGTGTCCTGGCCAAATTTCCCTCATTCACTAAAAATACCACCAACAGCTTAATCTGGTTCAGTGTCAGTCGCTTACCATTTGTATCCACCCTCTCTGGTCGCCCCTGAAAAAAGGGACTTCTAGGCCCAGTGGGCTTACCGTGTCAACAAAATTCAACACAACACACACAACAAATAAATTGCCAGCTGGTGCAAATCAGTGTACCATTTTCCAGTATAACTCAGAGACAGTGATGTTTTTATGCAGCACAACTACCTGCATGCCAAAACTATGAAAAACCCATTGTATGTTGAAAAAGAGAAAGTGTGGGTCATTAGAGAGGAGTAGCAATAGCTAGTTAAGGAGAAGCATATGGGCAGACTGGGTGGGTCATAAGCCCTTATCTGCCAACAGTATCTATGTATCTATGTACCATTTGCAGCTTGCTTTCTTACTGCCAAACTTCCCCCTCCCCAAAAGTGAGCTAAGAAGCTTAGGGAACTACCCTAGCTCATACATAGGGTTCATCCAGTTGGACTGTGGTTTTCTTTTTCCTACAGGTTCTTCAGTGTTCTTTACTGAGGTCTACAGTGACAGCCAGAAGGGTCTGATTCTGCAGTTCTTACCCATGGACTACAGTGACAATCCAAAGGTTCTTCAGGTACTTCAGTACTTGACTGTGATCTACAGTAATGTCCTAGTAGATATTCACAACCTACATGTTTTTCAGATCTTTCCAGAGGTCTACAGTGACAACCCAGCCAAGAAGTTATTGATGTTCTTCAGATTCCTCAGGTTATTTGCTTCCTCTGTGGAGTTACTGATTTCTTTTGTTTCTTTTCTGGGGTTCGTTGGCACCCAGAGGATCTGGTTCTCTTCATTTTAAGTAGTTCTTCAGTCAGCTAAGCCAGACATCGAAAGTTTGTGATCACATTCTCCCTTATTCCATGTTCCTTGGTAACCTCACCAATGAAACCCAGTTTATGCACTTGAACACTTGCCACGTACAATTGTTCAGTCTACATGCAGAGAATCTTTTAGATTTATTGCTTAAAAAATTAAGACCCATTGTCTTAAAGGGGAAAAGTCTGCCCCAAGGGCCCACACTCAAGTGCTGGGCTTCTCCCAATGTTCACTTTGAGTCAAAAAACATTTTGGTTTACCTACTGTTTACTGCAGTATAATGGACTGTATCAGACTAATTTTGCTTATTATATAATATTTAGACACTGTCTGGCTTGTATTTCACATTAGTTCTGTATTTCTCCTGCCCCATATGTATTGCTGAGATCATTTGTATGAAAAAAGGATCTTTGCTCCTGAATAGTTTATCTATTCCTGCTTCTTTGACCCTACCTGATGTCACAGAGCACTGCTTGTGGTATCACAGTTGCTCCCATAGCAACAGATTGTGATGTCACAATGGAGGATTATGACTTGAAGCAGGGCATCAGCTGTAGAGGCAGATGGACTTTAAAGGCATTCTAAGGATAAAGAGCACATAATCATGCAAATTTCCACAGTAATAAATAATGTGGAGGAGAAGTCTAAGGACTATGAATGGAATGCAAGTAGAATAGTACCTAATGATCATGTTTTTTAAAGTTTTCATTGTGGCATCAGTAGCTCTTTAAATGTTTTACAAAATAAATGTCAATAAACATGAATGCCTTCACTGTCGGGAAGAGCGTGCTGTTATTACGAGCATGCAATCAGATACACCTCGTCCTCTCCAGAGCTTCATGCAAATACTGCTAACTTTGTTTTTTTTTAATTTGACATTTAAAAATATACATAGCTCTAATCCAAAACCATGGCTCTCTGGTAAGCTACACCATTTGGTGAAAACCAAAAACACAATGCTCACAAAAGCAAAACATCCCATAACTCAAGTGATTGGGACAAAATTAAAAAAGGTGAGGTACAATAAAGAAATTTACTAAAAAATGAAAAATAATACTGGTACATCAGTCTCACATATCCTAAAAAAAAAAAACTGCCATTGGATATCACTTGGAGAAGTCCTTCATGTTCAATAAACTTGACAAAATAACTGATATAACTATCTCTTGTAAATGTTAATTACAAAAAAAAAAAACTGCATTAGGGTTTCTAACCAAAGTGCAAAAAGTCATGAAATGCTTAGTTAGGTTTCTCAAGTTGATAACCCTAACTGCACCAGGTTCGCCAAATCCTGCATATATGTTTGCTTTAAGCAATCTGTTTATAATCCAGCGAACCATACAACTCAATTACCTTACTTATGGAGAGTTGATCTACCTTACTTATGGAAAGTTGATCCACTTGTGACTAACAACATGAAGACCCAATATTTGGATTTCCTGACTCTTTGCACTTTGATTGGGAGCCCTAACAACATCTTAACCTACATTTTTAAATAAATGTCCATACTTTTCCTTCATCTATTGGTCTGGTAATCATGTTTTGCACCATGTTTAATGCAAAATTCCCTGGCTGCATCAAATGATAAAGTATGTATTTTACTTATGGTCATTTTTTAGTTCTGTATATACTGCTCTGTATGATGATCTTATGCCTATGCTCTGTATTTATTGGTCTGTATATTTGATTTTTATGGTCTGTATATACTGTTCTCTAGATATTGCTTACAGTATATCATTTTGGCTGTCCTAATCAAGACCTCCATGGAAATGAGCATCATTAAATGGAACCTCTTCCTGGTAAGACAAATAAATATAAACACAAAAATGAAATTTCAACAAAACAAATATATGCAAATATATGCTTCAATGTCTCCCCTTCCACACTGTGAATGCACCCTTACTGCGCCCCTCCTCACCCATCAAAACTGAAAACTGAATTATCCCCTTTCCACATTTTTGAAAGTAAAATATGTGGGAAATATTTCAAAACTAACAGCACTGACTAAAAATAACTACAAATGATTTTGACACTGGAAAGGCTAGAAGAGAGACAAACATGTTTAAGGCATATTTTATGTATTATAGGAGACCATATCTGTAGAAAGAAAAAATAAACAGGTGGGCTATGCAGAGCTCACTAAATGGGGAACCATATAGTCTTGAATGACCATGGGGAGAGTTATGAGAAGGGTGCCAGAAAACAATACTTAAAAAATATCTCCCTCTATTTGATTCTTTCTGGAACAGTCACCTTTATGGGATGGGGCATGGGTGCAACCATAGCTAAAAAGTACATGGATCTACTGAATTTTCATGCTAATGCCAATGTCATTGGCCATTTTGCAGAGCCTTAAAAGTTGAGGGGGACTGGTTCCCCTCCTCCCCCCGATGGTTGTACCCATGGGATGGGAAGGGTATAGGAAAGCATAGAAATATAGACAATAATGGGTGGAAAAGACCAAAAAGTCCATCTAGTCTGCCCATGTTATCCTATCATAGCCTGGGACCTGTTGTCCCTGTGGGGTCTTCACTTATTCTATTCTTTCCATTGTTCTCCATGCCCCCCCCCATTCCTCTGAGTGGCTACCATTCCCTTGGCACTATCCTAGCCATGTCTGAAGTCTTTTATGGGTTTTGCACCCACTAACTCTGCCAGGCGAACTATTCTATAGCTCAACCACTCTTTTTTAAGCAATAAGGCATGACCAAGGGTGATGTTAATGGTCTGTTAATCACCTTCTAGGGGTGTACTGTGTCACGAGGTGTAGCCGAGTGCCACATGCCCCTAGAGGGTGATTAACTGACCATTAACATAATCCCTGGGAGTGCCTTATTGCTATTATAATAAAAAAAATGTTTTTAAACAGTGTTAAACCTTGTTCAGCATATGGCTAAGCTCCACATGTATGTTAATAAAAGATTAACATAAGGCTGTTAGAATGTTTGCAGCCAATCAGAAAGCTCCATTTCTCAGACCCTTTTTACAATGTAAAATAATACTTCCTTACATCCTTTTTAAACCTTCCTCCCATTAACCTGCACTCATGACTTTGTTTCCTAGCTTCTGTGTTCCTGGTATTCCCCCATGTCTGGTTTCAAGTGTATGCATGTTCAGTGCCTTTAGTTGATCCTCATAAGATCTGCCATCCTGCCCTTGATTCAACTTGGTCACCCAGCATTGTAACATCTCTAGTTTGTCCCTGTCCTTTTCCAGCTGGGAACTTCACAACTGGGCACAGTACTTCAGGCACAGCCTCACCAGTAACCTATTCAGAGGTAACAGTACCTCCTGCTTCCTACTTTCAAATCCCTTGCTGAAGGCTTTGTTACACTGGCTGGTTTAACAAAGTCATTAATGATGACTCCTAGGTCCCTTGTCTGATGTTGTGTCCAGCCGAATCCTTCCCATCCAATAATCTATTCTGGGTCTATGTTCTCTAAGAGCATCACTCGGTTCTTCTTGTCACAGAATTTCAGTTACCGTACATTAGAACAATCTTTTAGCCTTTGCAAGTCTCTGTAATTCCCTGATCCCCTCCACATTGTCAACTCTATCATGGAGGTTTGTGTCATCTGAGAATAGACACAAGCTGCTCTGGATTTCCTCTCCCATGTTGCTTATGAACATATTGAAGAGGACTGGGCCCAGGACTGATCCCTGTGGTACTCTTCTGCTGAACTCACTTTTCACTGATCTGACCCCATTCACCACGGCTCTCGCTTTTTCCCCTCCAACCAACTCCCTACCCACTGTACTATTTCCTTCACTGTTCCCAGATCCCTCATCTTCTTCTAGAAGGACAGAACACAGGTGCACAATAGGTCCCGGGACATCTCGCTTGGGCAGACTTGATGGATCACAGGTCCCCTTCTGTCATCTTCTATGCTTCTTCAGCAGTCTTCTGTTTGGCACCGAGTCAAATGCCTTTCTGAAGTCAAAGTAGTATAAAACTACTGCATGCCCCTTATTGACTTCCCTGGTTACCCAGTCAAAGAATATTATTAGGTTGGTCTGACAAGACCTTCCTGCCACAAACTCATGCTGCTTACTGTCCTGAAGCCCATATTCAGGGACACTGGTTTACCGGGATTGAGAAAGGGCATATTCTGTTTTGCACATTGTAAAAAACGGTATTGTCACCGGTGTCTGCTAAGCCAAAATCTGGTTTTACCGGTGTTTGGTTTTGTGTACTTTATTTAACAATTTTTAACTCTGCTAACATGCATTTTAGCAATTTTGACCTCCACTATTGCACATCCATCCATCCTTGTACCAATTTAAAGTTTAGGTACAAGATGTGATGGCAGCAGCAACACTACAGCCCCCATCCCTAAGGTGTGATGGAAGCAGCACTACAGCCCCATCCCTAAGGTGCGATGGCAGCACCAACACAGCACTATGTCCCGCATCCCTCTGGTGTGATGGCAGCAGCAAAAGCACTACAACCTCCCTCCCTCAGGTGACAGAAGCAGCAGCACTGTGGCCCCATCCCTCAGGTGGGACGGCAGCAGTACTACATTCCACATCCACCAGTGGTGATGGCAGTAGCACTACAGCCCCAACCCCTTCGGTGTGATGACAGTAGCAACAATGCAGTCCACATCCCTCTGGGGTGATAGCAGTAGTGACAGCACTATGATCCCCTTTCTTCAACACCCACATCCCACATGCACAAGTTACAAATGACTTGGTCTCTTTGCTTGTTAGAATTCAGATGTGAATTAATCTGAACCATCACCGCTAAGATGGACTACCTTTGTTTTTTCCTATCTATAATTCAACTGCCTGAATTGGATTTCTGCCTGTAACACCACTGACCAGGGTTAGGGAACAGACTTGGGTGTTGGGGCCAGCTGGTGGTGAAGGCTTGAGTGTCCAATGACCACTCACCTTCTCCTATGAGGGAGGGTGGGTTCACTGCTCATCATTTGCTGGCCCCTTGTGGAGGCCAGAGGCACGACAACATGTCAGCTCCTCACTGTAGGAGGGAGCGTGACAGATGTCGGCTTGACATCATGTGACCTGTCACGCTCCCAAGAAAATGGGAAAACACCCGCTGACCAACTGAAGGACAGCTGTTGGTCCCTCCTTAAGCAGCAAGCCCCAGACATGTGTCCGTTCTGACTCCTGCCATGCCCAAGATACACAGGAAGCTCTTTAGACACCTCTCCTCCCTGGTAGCCTCCCACAAGGGTAGGGGCCCACCAATGAAGGATTACTTTGAGTTACCTGGTAGCACAGCAGTAAGGGGCAGTGGATGGTGGTCGGACTCAGCGAGGCGTAATAGGGGCTTGGCAGGCCTGAACGAGTGAATCACCAGGGGTAGGAGGATCAAAAACTGCTTGAATTTGCTTTTGAAATAAAGTGTCTTCACCTAAAAACTCACAAGTGATTAGTGGAGAATGTTCAATGGATTTATGCATCTCCCAGACATGTGGATGCTTTTTTTACTTGGTGTCCATGAAAAGGTGTCTCCCAGTTTTCATGTCTTTGTTTAGATGTGAATTGAGCACCACTCTGCCCACCAGCATCATACAGCCCTGGGGTCTTACCTTCTGTACATCATTGACTGTGCTTTCAAAATCCACTGGACAAACATAAGTACACTCAAATACTTAACATTTTCTTTTTGTTGAAACAGTTTATCAGAAAACTTTCTGTTGTCACAGAGATTAAAACAGCAGGTGGGAGAAAAGGTGCAAATTATCCAATTCACCTAAATGGGGTGCTAACTGTGAAGTCTTTTCATAAGTAGTAAGGCAGTTTCTTCTTTGTGAACATACATTCATTCAGACTAGTTTTCATTCAAACAACTGAGGATTTTGGATGGCCCTACTGATTATAAACTTGAATAAGCTAGTTGGTAACAGTGATCCTGCTTAGCAATCTACAACCTAGATGCTTATATGCAAAGAATACAATAAAACCTGACTAAAATCTAAAACAAGATTATAAAACACATAAAATGTATCTGAATATTTATCTTTACCTACACAAAATCGTTTCAGCCCAAGTAAAACCCAGGTAAATTACATGGTACCCTGACTACTATTCTATAATGTAGTAAACACATATTGGTATTTTTTTTTTTTATATTCTTTGTAAAGCACGTAAGGCCCACTAGGCAGAACTGTCTGTTTTCAGGAGTGACCTAGAAGCACTGGGGAGGTTAAGTGACTTGCTTGGAGTCACACAGTATGCAAGTGGAGGTTGTGGGAATCAAACTCAAGTCTGCTGGATGTACCCAGTTCATTCACTGTTTGTTACTCTAACCACTAGGCATGGGTGGTTAAACTGAATGGCTGATTACAACTAAGCAGTGTGGGTGATTTCCTTACTGACTCTTTATGCAGCAAAGCAGAAAGAATGCAAAGCACAGCAACATTCATTTTAAGATGCTGAAATCTGGGTCAGCCCGCTGGCGCTACAGTAGCACTATTGCTTGCAATGCCAGTGACCCAGGGTCAGAAGTGAACTCGGGTTGCTGGAGGTCTGGCCAGGGGAGTAGGATCGAGTACTTGGGGGACTGATCTCCTCCTCCTCCTCCGGGAGGGTGGCGCAGGTCCAGCTGCTTTACCACCACTTGTGTGACCATGGGTGGTGATGCAATGGTGCTGCAGAGTGATCAGGAGGGGAGGATGCTAGCCAGGATCTGGAGCAGTGGCATGACTCTATGTGACCTACCTCCTTGGATCTCCTATAGTGCCGGTGCCCTCAGGGACAGAGACCAGAAAACCAGGAACAATCACCCCACATTGGCCACTGGCAGAAGGGACCCAGGTGACCCAGACTTCATAACCAGGCTCCATGAGAGACCCACTAAGCTGCCCGACACACACTAAGGAAGTGTGGAGGGGTGACCTGGGGTCCCCTCCCTTCCCACCTGGGGGGGCACAATCCAGGCAGGATAGGGGCAGGACCACAGGAGCTCATGAGCGTTACCTGGGGGTGAAGCTAAGGTATACCCAGTCTAGGGATCTCTGAAAAGTGGAGACTGATGTTGTGAGAAGGGGACATAGAAAGAGAAAATTAAAACAAATTAAAAAAGATGCTGAAATCTTAGATATTCTGTGTGGTGACATGCAATTTCCGTGAGGCACCGGTACAAGAATTCAAAATCCGCAAACCAAGCAGGATTCCGTGATTGTTACCGGTGTTACCAGTAAAAATGGAAAACCAGGGTCTCTGCCCATATTCTCTAGGTATTCCATTAAATCCTTTTTGACTAGTGTCTTCATCAGTTTCCCAACCATGGAGATAAGGCTAACAGGCATATATTTTCCTGGCTGCACCTTGTCCCTTCCCTTGTGCAGCAGAACTAGGTCCACTATTCTCCAATCTTTACAAACTACCTCATGCTGCAAAGAGCTATTGAATAGGCCTGCCGGGGTTCCATTAACACTGATGCCAGTTCCCTTAGTACCCTCGGATGCATCCCATCTGGCCCAGAGACTGAGGATGATCAGCTGACCGAAACTGCTGTGAACATTTGCAGTGTCTACCAGCCAGATAATTACTAGTCAATGTCTGTTGTGCTTTATTAATGCTATTTTCCAATATTCAGAAAAACATTTTAAAATATAATAGTTGGACATAATTCAGCTTGTTCATTAATTTGCTGTATTTATCCCCATATTCTTATTGATTAAGGACATTTGTATGAAAGCAGGATAACTGAAGGTCAGAAAGGGCTCTAGGTCCATTGGGTCTGCCCTTCCCTCTCCACTTCATAAGCAGAGGAAGGCAAGTATACAGCATAAATAGATACTAATTTATAGAGATTTCCCGACCAGACTTCTACCTAGGGTACTCTGGGATTCCTTTTATGCACAGACATTTGTCCTAGCTTACCTTAAAGTCCTACACTGTCTTGATGTCCATAGTCAGAGGCATTTCCATGAATTTACCACTTTCTGGGCAAACAAGTGTCTCCAAATGTCACCCTTTAATTTACCACTTCTGAGCCTCTGTGTTTGTCCGCAGGCCTGGCTGGTGCACATCACATCACACATCTCCATCTGTATGACCGTGTCAGATCCTTCTCAGGATCACTGCCCCTCATATTTCTTATCCTCTTCTTTCTTTACCCCTCAGTGCAGTCATAATTCTCTTTGAGACCATACCGTAGTCATTTCTGTAGCAAAAATCTGTGACGTCAGAATGATAATTAAATCTTCAGAGGGCCAAAAAGCAAGATTAGATGACACCTGAGGCAAAAAGATCTGAGTTTCTTTTTTTTTTCGGTAATCTTTTTAATAAAAATATTTTTTTTCTATTACATAGTTAAAACATCATATTAGCATGCTGTTCACATCATAACATCACATTTCTTATAACTTAGAACTCTGCATGCATCTTTATCTGTTAAGGCTCGTTGTATTACAATTTCAGGTTGATTCCATAGCCTTCTAATGCACAATAGAAGAGTGATGTTACAAGAGGGGAATAAGGGAGGAAAGGGAAGGGTGGAGAGGGAGAGGACAAGGCCAAACTATGGTCCACAGATGGACACCATGGAGGCAAGGGGATGAGAAGAATAAAGAATGAAAAACAAAAAGAAACAATCAAAAACAGTCAACAGGTATGCTGTGCTTATGTCATTGTTTTTCATTACAATCAGTAATTAGAGTACTATGATAAACCTTCAGGCTTCAGTAGCATGTCTGTGTTCAAATCATTAAAGGGTTCATTTTATTTGAGGTGGATCATGGGAATGGGTGGGTTATATTATAGGCTGCTAGTTCTGGGACACATTTCATTATGCCTGTTACCTGCTCTGCAAGTGGTCTGAAGAAATGCTCCCATAGTTTGTAACAATCTTCAGTTTATTCAGTACATACTACTGTATGCTAGCCTTTTGTTTGCTGCCAGTTTGGCCATATTTTGAACCCATTGTTTAAATGTGGGGGTTGGAGGGGATGGAGACTGCCTCATTTGCCAGAACAAGGAATTTCTTACATAGTGATGCCCCTTTAAGGATACAGCCATGCTGACCTAACTCTAAGCTTGAACTACAAAAAAAGTCGACATTCTCAAAGTAGTTCTCATTTGAACAATCTGTCTTTGGAACCATTAAGGCTAGTAACTTATCTTTTTAAATGAAAGACTAGAGTCAGTACAATATTGCTAAAGTCCTTCTGATACAGTTTTGGTGTATCAATACACATCAATAGTAACTGATATAGTAAAAATTGTAATTAGCATATTGTTACAGTTAAAGTGCACTTTTCATTATATTGATAAACTGAATGTGTATCAACAGGACACAACTACTGTAACTTGACCAGCCCCTTGGCTGTGTTTAAAAACATTAAGTATCCCAGCCCTTATGGTTCAAATGTTTGCCCCTTGTAAAGAAATTCTTTGGAAAGGGCTACTGTTGTGAACCACTAGGGCTAGAAACATGTTTTTACTGAAAGCTTGGATCAATGTATAATGATAGATAACATTAGTACACTTTCAATTTATTGATGTACTGGAAATATATTGACAGAACCACTTTCTTAAAAAAAATGTATAACACTTTTTTAACCTTCTTGAATTGTTTGATTCACATAGAACCAAACAAAGAACAGTATGATTTGTATTATAAAAATTTGTTTCCAAGTAGTCTAATTGTTCTACTTAAAATCATTATTTCACCTTCATGCAACCCCGGTTGTTCTTGCAGTATCTTACTTCCGGAGGGGTCTTACTTCTACCCAATTTTATTGCTTGGGGGACTGGAGCATAAAGAGTATAAGTGACTTGCAAAATGGCACAGAAGGAGTATTTGGCTCTGGTGTTGTTTGAACCTATGACTACTCAAACCACTGTTTTAACCACTAGACTTCACTAGCTCTGGAAGACAATAAAATTGACAGTAGCATATTAAACTACTTGCTTGAAGGATCTGGATCAACATGTTGTCAAAATAAAGAAAATGTTGGTCTACTAGGGATTTTAAAATGTCTGGCTGGATCAATGTACAACATCAGCAGTCTATCTGTGAAGTAAATGTTCTCATTGCATTTATGAATTTAACTCCATGCCACAAAGTGAAAATGTAAGAGATGGGTGAATATCTGTAGAAATGTACATGTTCCTATTTGGATTTGATCCCATCTGTTGGGGTGAAAAAACATGAGGGCAATGCTTGCAGTGTTCCATCCAGCTATTACAGTAAGTAGTACCATTTTTGCATAAGCAAGCTTCATTGCCATGTTTAGTAGAGGTCTGTGATGTTTGCAGTATGCACACAATAAAAGACATTAAAGGGGAACAGTCAGCACTAAAGACCCCACACTCAATTGTAGGACTGGTCCTAATGTACATTTTGTATGCAAAAACATTTTGATTTAGTTGCTGTTTACAGTAGTATAGTAGATTGTATCAGACTAAATTAAAGTAGTTCAAGAGTAGGCTGACCTCTTCTGTTACTACAAATCCCAGAATCCCCTGTTGCTGACATCAGAGCAGTAGGCAACAGTGAGAGATTCACTAGCCTGCAGTGCATGTTAGAGTTTATATAAGCTATGATTTTTTGTTTGCTGGTCCCTCTGGCCTCCCTGGGCTAAGTACTTTCATAGAGGACTGTACTTAGCCTCTGGAGAAAAGTAGACCTGGGAAACATCTGATCAGATATGATAAAAGTTCTAACATGCATTGTGGGTCATTGAATCTCCCACTGCTGTCTACTGCTCTGATGTCAGCTGCAGGGGATTCTGGGATTTGTGGTAACAGAAGATGTCAACCTAGAACTAAACAAAATTAGTTGGCTACAATCTACTATACTGCAGTAAACTGTAAGTAACGCAAAATGTTTTTATGCACAAAGTGCACTTTGGAACCAGCTCTATGCTTGAGTATGGGGGCCCTTTGAATGTTCCCCCCTTAAATGCAAGAATGAGTAGCTTTTGAAGAAGACAATTGACTGGCAAGGCTTGCCTCTCATAATTTAAGTTCTAATTCCCCCTGATGACAGACTTTACCCATATACATTGGAGCTAGCCCAATGCTACTCAGTAACTTGCAGTAAATGACATGTCACAAAATATTGCATGACAAAAGGGAGCCCATGATACCATTATGACAACTTTGAAAAAAATGTAATATTTAGACAGAATTTAAGTTATAGGTAATATTTTTCTATAATGTTCACCTTTACATCTTTATTACTAAGGACATTTACATGGAAACAGGATTACTGCCCTATCTGTTCCGGCTGCTTGCATACACCTGATATCACAGTTCTGTTTATGACATCATTATCTGTTGCTGTGGAGATAATTATAATGACATAAACATGGGAATATGATGTCAGGTGAAGGAAAGCAGAAATAGCAGATACAGTCTAAGGGACAGTAATCCCCTGTCATACAACTGTACTCAGTAATAAAGAAGGCAGGGAAAGAACTATAGAATATATATGAAATATAAACTGAAATTTGCCTTATAAATCTCACATTTTTTTCAAGTTTTTCTAATGGTGTCAGGGCCTTTTTAAAGAGCAGCTGATATGTTTTTGGGAATTGACAGGCAACTCACTCCAGGGAGTTGCCTACCGGGCTACCGAATAAGCTAAGTGAGCTGCAACTGAATTTTTTTTTAAATAGCGTAAATGTATTCATTTGAACTTAATGTATTCAGCTCATAACTCTCACGAGTGAGCTGAGTGATCACAGAGCGCTGCAGCCCTGCCCCGCAAAACAGCACCTTGATGACATAAGGTCAGGAGCGAGGCTACAGGCATTCTATAGTAGTTCCCATGTAGTTACTAATAGGATTGGGGCTGTCTAAATGTACTTTGATTATCTTTGCTGGCAGTTCTGTATGTGTGGGGCTAGTAGATATACCATTAGGAGGGTGACTTAATGTTGTCGCAGTGATTAGAGAGAAAGCGGGTTGCCGACTGGCATTGCTGCAAGCTGTGCTATTTTGCATGCAGTGATTTGGGCATTTGCCTGTCTCTGGGAGAGTGTAGCACAGTGTTACAATGATGCTGCCGAGTTTGTAGTGGTAGCAGGTGTGTGTGTATGCCTTGTAATTGCAAGTTGCTGTTTGTCCATTTGTAGTCATGGTGCCGCAGGTGTTGTGGGTTCAAGTAGCAGAGGTAACTGGTGTGGTTTGGTGTGTAGTTACTGTTATGGTCAGTTGCTTGCTGGTGGTCTTTGCTGTCAATACCTGTGCCATTTGATCATATTGTATTGTGGTGACTGTCGCACGTGATACTTTGTGCAGGCTATCACAATGTCCCTAGAGTAGGTGGAGAGCCCTCACTGGCATCTCAGTGCACCTTCCTCAAAATATCACTGCCTGTCACCACTGCTATGACCTGGGATTGGCTATAATAAGTTTGGGGTGTGTAGGGGATGAAGTCCCCTGCATTGAGGGGTGCATGGGCAGAACCCCCTCGCAATATACAGAGTGTATGTGTGTTGTTGGGTACTGTGTGTTTGGGCATGTCATAGTTTGAGTTGGGTACACTTTTTGTTGTTTTACTGCATGGGTCAACTGGCTGCACATTGCCCATGTAGTCAGGCAAACAAGTTGCATGTTGCATTTTTTCTCATTGGCAGAATGCTTGCACTCTAATTGCCATTGGTAGTTTTAATGTTGCATCGACATGGGTGAACTGGACTTGTATATCCTATATATTATAGCCCCATACATGTAGAACCGCCAGCAAAGATAATTGTAGTATATTTAGACATGCCCCGATCCAATTAGTTATTACATGGGAACTATATAGAGCATCTGCAGCCCCGTTCCCAACCACACGTTGTCAAAGTGCTGTTTTGCAGGGTGGGGCTGCAGCATTCGGCAATCACCTGGCTCAGATGTGGAAGTTACAAGCTGAGCATACTAAGTTAAAATTTATACATTTACAGTACTTAAAAAAAATTCAAATGCAGCTCATTTAGCTTATTGGGTAGGCTACTACCTGGGATGAGTTGCCTGCCCAGATCATGTAGGCAGCTTTGTAATTGCCATTGCAGTACTCTGATCCCTGCAGTGTACTGCAGCATTGTGTGATGCACTGCAGCATTGTGTGATATACTGCAGAATTGTGTGGTATACTGCAGCATTGTGTGACATACTGCAGCAATGTGCAATATACTGCAGCATTGTGTGATATACTGCAGCATTGTGTGATATGCTGCAGCACTACTATGTTACATTCTGGCTGAACTCTGCTGTAGTTTGGGTCACTAAGATTATCTAGTACGTTTATTGTGGTCATACCCCCTGTAAAAGTGTAGCAAAATAAAATACTTTGGTTCTCAGATTAGAAGGTTTCAGGTATGAACTGACTGAATACAACAACTGCTGTTAAACTCCCAAATTAAGAGTTATTAAATCAATATACAGTAGCTCTCTTTGCCTTTGAGGTGGTAAGATGACCAAATTATTTTCTGTTTAAGGTAAGTAAATTTTGTCCCATTTTATAGACGACTGCTCTGTGTATGTGAAATGTAACTAGAAGCAAACACAGAGTAGGTATGAAAAGCCTATTGTATGAGGTAACCTTGAGAAGGAAGAAACATTTTCATATTAACAGCCTGGCCTTGATCCCTCTGGAGATGGAATGGCAGGGCGTAGCTCACTGTTCTGTTCTATTAAAGAGCTGCTGATGCCTCAAAGAAAACTAAGAAAAACATAATATTTAGGTACAATTTAACTTGCATTCTATATATATATTCTATAGAGTTCTTCTCTCCATTAATTATTACTGAGGAAATGTGCATAAAAACATGATCTGTTTCCATAAGCGTTCATCTACCTCTTTAGCATACTCCCTACTTCATGTTATAATCCTCTGTTGTGACATCACAGTCCATTGCCATGGGAGTAACTGTGATGTCACAAGTAGAGAATTATGACTCCAGGTAGGAAGAAAGTAATGGGTGATGTGAATCTAAATTGGTTATCTCCCAAGTTAAGCAAGCTATGCAATGACATCACTGCTCTAATCCTCACTCAACTTATACTTGAACCCACACACCCTAATCCCAAAGCACAAAACCACACCCTGCTTGACTGGGCGTTCACAACCCACCTGCACTGCATCATTAAATCTGGTCTCCTCCTTGATGCCCTTAATGATCAGAACCCCATTTTCATTGTACCTAAGGTCCATCACCCCAGAACTCCCCCTGAAATCATATGGCTCCGGTCCTTTAAATCCTTAAACCTTACCCCACTCAGCTCTGCACTTGCTTCCATTGACTGGGCCACCCTCTCCACTGCCATTTCTGTCAAACGAGCCTTTGACTATTTTAAGGATAAATTCATTGCCACCTGGAATGCATTTGCTCCTTTCAGATGGACCAGAGTCTGTGGGCTTCATTGCCCCTAGATCACCCTCAAACTTCTGGCCTGCTTCAGGGAGCATGATTGGGCCTGGAGAAAACACAAATCTACTAAACATCCAAATGACTACGCCAAGTACAGAATGCTATGCAATTCATGTACTAAAGCTACTAGACTGGATAAGACTGATTATTTCAACTCCTCATTCCTGACTAACATTAACTCTTTACCTAAATTCTGGAGGGTCATTCATGCCCTATTCGCTCCCCCCTCTCCCCCTCCAGTTCTCAAAATAAATAACTCCCTAGTTTCCGACCCTGGCTCTGTGGCCAATGAATTTAATGCCTACTACACCTCATGCACCACATCTCTTCTAGATTCCCTCTCCCCCTTGCTGCCTACTAATTTCAGTCCTTCACCTCTGCCAGTGCCTATCCCTCCCCCTTTTTTCCTTTTCTACTATCTCCTCTGATGAAGGTCTTAGTGCCCTCCTCTCCCTGAACACCTCTAAAGGCTCCTCACCAGATGAGCGCAATCTTAAACTTCTCTACCTTTCTGCTCCTGCAATTCCTTATCCTATTTCCCTAATCCTTAACCTCTCCTTTATTTCTGTCCAAGTACCCTCATCCTGGAAACATGCTGTAGTTCTTCCTCTCCCCAAGGGTGGTGACACATCCACTCCTGGCAACTATCGCCCCATTTCCCTCCTTCCTACCCTTGCCAAACTTCAATAACATTTAGTTCTCTCTCAACTATTACCCTTCCTCTCCAATTCCTCCTTCTTCACCCCCTTCCAATCTGGTTTTCGGAAGAACCACTCAACAACCACCTCCCTCCTCAGGCTTACTGACTCCATCCTTTCAGGGATGGACGATGGCCTGATCACCTCAGCCATCTTTGTTGACCTAGCCAAAGCTTTCAACACTGTTTCCCATCCCCTGCTTCTTGATTCCCTCTCCTCAGCTGGCCTTGCTCCATCAGCCACCAACTGGTTTAAATCCTACCTTACTGGCAGGACCCAATCAGTGAGAATCCTTGATTCCATCTCCCCTCCACTCCCCATCAACACTGGTGTCCCTCAGGGCTCAGTGCTTGGTCCCTTACTCTTTTCCATATTCTTTAATGATCTTCCCACAGCCTGTTCATCCTCATCTATCCACATGTATGCTGACAATACTGTCGTGTACAGTTCCGGCAAAAACCCTGCTGCTGTGGAAACCAGCTTACAACATGACTTCAGCCATGTTCAGCTCTGGTTTGCTTCTCATCAGCTTTTTCTAAACACCAAAAAGACAGTCTCAATGATCTTTGGCACCAGGCAGAGACTCTCTAGGCTCCCAGCCCTACCTACCTTCCACATCCTTGATGGGACTATCCTGGAGGACTCCTCCTCATTTAGATATCTGGGGGGCTTGGCTGGACCAACACTTCAACTTCTCTGTGCATATCAATGGTATCCTAAAGAAAATGCGCCCCAAGCTTGGTGCTCTGTATAGGAATCACAGTTGCATCCCACTGACTGCAAGGTGTGAAATTGTCCAGAAGATGATACTCCCCATCTTTGACTACTGCTACGTAGTCTATGGTGCTGCTCCCAAATCTTCCCTGACCAAGTTGGGCACTCTCTTTAACTCCTTCTATTACTTTGCTGTCAACTCCCCTTCCACTTTCCACCACTGTGAACTCTATCACTCTCCAACCTTCCTTTCACTATCTCACAGACGTATCTCACACCGTGCCAAACTAACCTCCAAATTCTGGTTCGGAGTGCTCCCCTCCTATCTCTCATCCTTTCTCTCCACTCTACCTCGCCCTGCCCACTCTCTCAGATCTAATGATGCTTGCACCTTGACAGTCCCTTGCCACTCCAGTCAGACTGGTTTCACCCATCACTTCCCTAAAATCTGGAATTACTTCCCCGCTGAAATACGACACTCCTCCTCCAACTACTCTCTTACCTCTGCCCTACACAATTATTTTATTTATTTATTTATGACTTTGATAACCTCAGCTGTTCCTGCTTTAACCATCCTTAATACCTATCCCCAGTTTCTGCCTTCCTATCCTGACCCCCCGGCAGGGTTCTCAACATCCTGAAGGGGGAATCAGGAAATGGCTACCCCTTCTCTTTATATTCAGTTCTTATCTCTCCCCCTCTCTTCTCCACGTGTCCTTCTGGGTCACCCATGTGCACAACCTACCCAATCCTTTTTACTCCAACAGCACTTGCATACTGCCTTGAGCCTGCTTTTGGCACTGTCATGCACTATAATGGTTCTGCTGCATTATTATTGTTTTGTACATTTATATGTTCTTTTGTAAGATTTTGGACATGTATTATAATTTACCCAATGTTCTACTACTGTTCATTGTACAGTACCTTGTGTTCCAACTGTTGCATAATCTTATAATGTTGTATTGTTTGTACTACCCACATACTATTGTAATATTGTAACTGGTCATCCTTCACAACCCTGTGTAACCACCCCTCCCCCCCCCCAGGTTGCACCATGAGACAAGCAACTTGTTGTTCAGTGTGCCCTCCTGGTGAAACATTTCAGTAAATAAATAAATAAAGTAATAGGATTAGATTAACTTTTCAGGAGCAAAGATCCTGTTTTCATGCAAATGACCTCAATAATAAATAATGGGGGAAGAGAAATCCAGAACTAATCTGAAATGCAAGCAAAACTGTGTGTAAATATTATGTTTTCTTAAAGTTCTCCTAGTGGCATCAGCTGCTCTTTAAATGACCTTCAACAGCAAGTGAATTGTTTAGCAGCCCTTTCTTGGTACCTTAGTACTGAAGTGGAGACAGAACCCCAGAGTAGAGTCTGAAATCAGTCTCAGCTTATCAGATAACTCTTATAGGGGAGAATGAGGTCACAGATCCTAAACTCCACTGCACCTCTGATGGGTGTGTGTGTGTGTGTTGGGGAGGAGTTAAAGTGATTGACACAATCTCATTCCTCTTGTGTGATTTCTGTGTGAACCATTCCAAGGAGAGGGCCAGGCCATAGGTCTGAAGAAAAGATGGGGTAACAAAGTTCAGTGTGCATGATCGGGTTACTGTTAGGAAGATAGCCAGGTCTTTTCCTGCACAAGTGTACAAGCTTGTTTTACTACTATTATATTTATCTAACCAGTGTTTAGTAATATATTGTTTATAAAGTGCTGAGTAACTGGTATATATGTGACTGCATCCTTGAGGGAAAGAAACCTGAATAAGGTATATAGGGTAAAGCATCTCCAGGAGAGCAAAGTACTGTATGTCTACCCAGTGCAGAGACCCTAAGCATGGAGCATCTGGAGGGTAGACAGTGGCAGACAAAGCTTACCAGAGCGCTAAAGTCTGCATGCTTTCTAAAGAGGGGGCCTTGGCAGCAGTGATGGTGGTTCAGATGGCCTTAAGGGGAAAAGTCTGAGAGAGAAAAGAGACCCACTAGGAGCTGCATGGTGCCCTGACAATCACAGGTGACAAAAATAATGAATCCATTTTAAAGATCATTGCTAAATAGGAGTCTATGTCCCTGAGATACTAGTTTGAATTATTGTATATTATTAGGAAACACAGAAAGGGGTTAAATTGGGTAGGAGCCCACAGGAGCTCAGTTCCACCACCTCTTAAAAAGCTGCATGACAGTTTCACCACTTCTGTCATCTTTCTTCATTAACTGCTATAGGACATTGCCACCACCTGGAAATAACAGTTCCGTTCTTCCATTTAGAAGTCTAGATATAAGAGATCCCCTTTCCCCCACCTGAGCAGTTCCAGTTTAAACACTGAACATAGATACATGTTTGCTAAATTATTATTTGGCAATATTACTTTGTTAAACCAATTAGTAAATCATGTTACAATGTCTAAATGGAAAGTAAACGTGACTACTGAATCAAGCAGCCAAAAGCGTTCAAATTCATCTTTTGTGAAATGTCCAACAAAAGTTTTGAAGTCCTAGAGACCAATTCCCATTCCTCTGTCTCATGTTTAGGTCCATTTAGAAAAGAAGAATTTGCATTTATGTAGCAGTTTTCACACACATTGTATCCCAAAGGGCTTTACATGAAGTGAGAAGAGACTGGTAGTACAGTGCATGTAAATGTGTAGTGGCAGTCATTCTGTTCATTGACACCCCCATGTAGCAATGGACAATTGCCTAAACCAGTATAAAGGGAAGAGGAATTTTGGCTATCACATCAACGAAGTTTCCAATAAGTTGTGAAGCATGGCTTGGGTTCACTGACTTCCACCTGTGCACTCACCAGGATGACACCAGAAATGGGCAAAAGGACCTTGGATTAATGCCTCATCTACAGGATGGCATTCCCTAGCTGTAGAGAACCCCTAGTACTGCACTTGAATGCCACCATTTGGGGTATGAGACCAAGTCCTGATGTTGAACAAGAACCTGCAACCATCTGGAACAGAGACATGTGTTACCATCTACATTATACTGACTCTGAAAGTGTAACTGAAGTTGATGTAACTGTCAGGAAAGTTGGTATTTATCCAAGTGCAAGATAAATAATTATAATGTATGGTTGAATGTTATCTGGTAAAATCTTTCTTTTAACAGGCTTCTTATACCATCGATGTGATGTTCCTTTGTTGTTAACGCATCGATGGTACGTCTCATCGATGGTATAACAACATGGATCTGGACTGGGCATGCACCTTAAGCGATCTTCCAGTCTTCCTGAACTGATCATGGTGGTGAGTGTTGGACCTGGTAGGGAGCGGCGGTGATGAAAAGAAAAACTTAAAGTAAGGATCAAAACTTTATTTCCCTCTGTATGTGGACCATGCACTATAAAATATAATGTATGGGTCCACTGTCATTAACAAAGCATGTGTACCCCTCTCGAGGTTGCCATGGTGACCGACACCTCTTGTGCTTTACTCTTGAGGTTTAAATGGTCACTGTGGCAACCTCTTGATGGCTACACATGCTTGTTAATGATAGCAACCCATACAGTATCCTCTATGTTGTACTGTTTTTATTCTTAAGGGAGGCCTGCTTGTATGGCTTGTACTGGCCAGTAGCCCATGCAATAAATTAATGATGATGGGGAATTCCTGTTTATAGTGAAGCTACTGCAACATCTTAGTCACCCTGTGCTGTAATACTACTCACATTATTTTATTAATTTTTCTCATGGTGTATAATTGAGTCCTGAACTGCTGGGTATAGCTACATCATTACCCACATCTGCTATAACAACCCCCTCACCAAGTTTAAATCCTGTCCCCACCCCACCATCACCATTCTGTCTGTTTTGTTTGTAAGGATGTACACTCCTAAATTGCTCAGATGGGGCCCATCCCTGTAGACTCCTCAGTACACAGGGCTATCCTGTGGTTTAGGAGCATAAACCTTGACTTCTTATATCATGCTCTTTACCATGTATTACTCTGTCTAATGCCTCTGCTTTATCTGGGCAATGTGTGGCATGGGTAGTATCTCTGAGACTACCTGACATGTCCTGCTCCTGAACGTTCTCCCCAGAGGACCCCTAGCCTTTGCCATCAAATTTTGTTTAAGCCAGTGGGGTGGGCAACTGCTGGTTCCACTCCTCCTCCCCAGCAATCTCTCCTTTTGGGATGTGAGATGCTCAGCCCTTTGCAACCCAGCAGGCTGGTTATGTTTGCTGCTGACACTAAGCTGGCAAGGGTGGCGGACTCCCTTGAGGATGGGGACAAACTTCAGGAGGGCCAGTTGGTCAGATTCCTGGAATCTCAGATTTAATATGGCCACATGCAAGCTGGCAGAATGCTGGGGTGCATCACAAAGAGGGTGACCAGCAAGGCAGTGGACTTGGTCCTGCGTCTTTACAGTACCCTACCTGTGTTCACTTCGGGGATTCTCAGTACAAAAAATTACACAGGCTCAATACATATAATTAGGGGTAATGAGGAAGGCAAAAATTATTAGGACAGGCTGGTGTACCTTGCTATTCATACTGCAGAAAAAGACATAGAGAAGGTGCTCTAATGCTACATTTCTAGATACTCAATGGTATTGACAAGATTAAAGAGGTAGGGGTGTTTGCTCTGTCTCCTTCAGTTGGACACAGGGACATGTCATATAGCACAGAGGTGGTAAATTCAGAGGTGATTTTACAATGGTCCAGCAAGGTATAACCGTGAACTTGGCGGTATGGTTTTGCTAGGACAGGGGGTTGGTCAGACCCTCATAGCCAATAAAACCAGTTCCAAAAACTCCAGCACTAAATGAATATCACTAGAACTCTAGATTGATTTTAAACTTTTTAATGCAAAATGCAAAAATCAATAAAACAGATTGGTAGTGTCGGACATAGGATGCCAACAATTTGCCCAAGTTGTCGGTGTGCTATGACCAACAGTACCACTCTGTTCTAGTTCTAGTGATATTGATTAAGTGCTGGACTTTCTGGAACTGGTTTTAGTGACTTAAGCAATAAACCACGACAGGGTGTTGGTGATGCTGGTTTTACCCACGTCTGACGTGGTTTGGTCACGAGGCCGCAGGCCGAGTGCCTAAACCTCATCAGGCATGGGTAAAACCAACATCACCAACACCCTGGAGTGGTTTATTGCAATTATACAATGTTCTCCTTGATTTTTTTTGTAACAAAAATTAAAATAAAATATAATTTTTTCCACTTTTAATCATTTTTATTACATTTGTCATTCCACCACAAAAAATAGTTCCCTGTCAGTAGGTAGAATAATGTTACCCCATTACTCATCCCTCTTCTTTGAGAGGAGAGACAGCCAGAGAAGAGTTTTGCTGTAAACAATGTAAATGCAACACTGTTAATAAGAAATGAGGGCTACAAGTTGTGTAAATCAGCAGAGAAAGGTAAGCATGTGAAACTGGACATGCATGAGTATGCATATTCATAAGCTCATGGGCGGCTTGCTAGCTTCGCTTTTCAGGAGCGATTATAGAACTTGTAGTCCTCGTTTTATTAGGACATATTGTGTTAAATTGAGGATTGCTGGCAGTGTTAAAATATATCTTTAGGTGACCAGTGATGTTGGGTAGCACGGAATCCTCGTTTTTACTTTCAAACGCCACCAGCATGTCCCACGAAATTACTGGCAACCGTAGTTTGAGTAAAAAAAAAAAAAATTTTAAATGGTAGTACACCAGAGTTGGGTAGTAAAATCACTACCTTTAGTTTACTGTGCATATTGGCTTTGTCTCTGCTGCTCCTACATGCTCACTGCTACTTGTGTTCAGGATCGGTTGCCAGTAATGTGGTGGGAAAAGACGGTGGCAGTTGAAAGTTAAAACGGGGATCGGATTTTGAAGACAAGTAGCGGTAAGCATGTAGGAGCGACGTACAGATACAGCAGAGACAAAGCCAACATGCACAGTAAACTAAAGGTAGTGATTTTACTACTCAACTCTGGGGTACTACCATTTAAAAATTTTTTACTGAAACCGCGGTTGCGGGTAATGTGTAGGACAAGATGGCGTTGAAAGGTTAAGACGATCGGATTGTTTTTCTTTCTAGAGGTTTGAGTTTAGCACAGCTGGCACTTCTTCCTGTTGGTGATGCTGAATTTTACAACAGGGTAATGGTGCCAGCTGACCAATGACATTTAAGCATTTTAATTGCCATTGTGTAATTTACAATATCCTTCACCCAGAGGGTAGTGAACCTATGGGACTGCCTTCTAGAGAAGACAGTGGATATAAAGACAGTGATGACCTTTGTTTATTTATCCAGAAATACTGTATATGAATCTAGGCTATAACCCACTGAGTTAAAAGTTTCATTTCTGGTGAGATTCCAGTCTATAATGGAAGTACAAGTTACACAGTAGAGTAAATAAAAACAGTGAGCTAGATTTTCAAAGGGCAATGCAGGTTTTGCATCAAACCCTGCGTCACACCTGCTTTTTGGCACAGATGTGCCAACCACCTTTGCCACAGCTACACCTGATTTTCCACTCTCAGGCGCAGTTATGACAGTTCCCTCAGTCTGCTGCAGCATGCACCAAATATTTGGCACAAGCCCCACAAATGGGGTTCCTACCTACTTGGGGAAAAGCTGGTCTAACTTGTGGCACTTGGTGCATGGGAGTGAAAATCATGATCACCAGGCAGGAGAATTCCGTAACCCCTTTGCACAATATGATTGGTGCACCAGGGCCTTGTGGCATTCTTGGGGCTCTGAAAATCTGGCCTAGTACATTAAACATGAATTGTACAATAAATACGTTTTGCTCAGTCAGAATAATATTAACATAAATTATATTTGAATGAGGCTAACTGCGCAGAATTACAGATCTAAAGTAAAATACAGTTGCAAAGTGCTGGTGCTTCAGAGGCAAAAGCTCTTGAACCACAGTTTCATCTGCTTTTCAGAATTTTCAAAAGTTTTAAATGAATACCCTGCAGACTATTTGTGGAGATGATAAGGACAACCAGACTGCTTAAAGAGCTGGTGACACATTCAGGTGAACTTTAACAAAACATAATATTTAGACACAGTCCAGTTTGTATTTCTCCTCCCGATTATTTATAACTGAGGTCATGTGTATAAAAACAGGATTTCTGCTCCTGAAGAGTTCATTTATTCCTGCTGCTTTCTGCCTACCAGAAGTGATAGAGCACTGTTTGTGACCTCACAGTTACTCCCATGGCAACAAACTGTGATGTCACAACACAGAATTATGACTTGGAGTAGGAAGTAAGCTGCAGTTTATTTATTTATTTATTTAAAGTCTCAGATTACAAGTACCTATGAGTCTAACAACTCTTTTACATAGATTCCATGTCAATTCAACCAAAAAACATGATACAAACACCTTAAATATACAAACTGTAAACACAAAGGATGCATTGAAATTTCAAAGACTATTAAATGGAATACAATCAAACAGGTGAAAAGCAAAACAATAAACATAAACCTACATCAAGAGAGCTAAAATGTTGTGAATCATAACAAGGACTATAGTCAGGAGGCAGCCAGAAATAGAGGCAAATGAACTAAAAAAAACCTCTAAGGGACAACTATCATATATTCATGCACATTTCCATAGTAATAAATAATGGGGAGGAGAAATATATAAAATATAAATGGAATGCAAACAGAATTGTACCTAATTACAAAGGAGGCAGTATAGCACAGTGGTTTAAGGCTCTGAGCTGCAGACCTGGGTTTGAATCCCAGAGCCCCCACTTGCGTACTGTGTGACCCTAAGCAAGTCACTTAACTTCGTTGTGCTCCCAGGTCACACCTGTAAGCAAGACTTCAACTTAGTGTCTCTCTCCTGGTTAAAAAATATATATATTTTTTAGCGTTTTCTTTGAGGTGTCAGTAACTCTTTAAGTAGTTTGTGGATTCTTGATGAACACATGTTTAGAAGTTAAATAACAGATGAAAATAAGTTGGCCCAGTGACATGAAGGGCTGAGGTGCTGCAAGCCTCACCTCCTGCCACACTGGTGACCCAAGTTCTTAAATGAACCAGAGTGACTTAGGGTCTGGCCGGCTGGGTGAGGGAGGAAGGAGTATCTCAAGGATGGCTCTCCTTCTTTGAGGAGGGGTTACTCTGAGTCTTGACACTTGTCTGCTGCCTGACAGAGACTGCGTGATAGCACTGGCTGTGTCAGGGGATGTGAGGGTGTGTGTACTGATGCAGTATGTATGTGTATCAACATGAACATCCATACATGTCACACACAAATGTCCCAGGAGGAAATGGAGGAAAATGCCCTGGCTCTCTTGGCACCCCTTGCAGACACTGCATGACACTACTTGGCAGGCCACCCACCAATAAATGGCTCTGTGTAAGAAGTGGTTAACCTGTAAGTCCACGAGACAGGTCATTGACTGGGCTGGAGGATTACTGACATGACCAGGGATGTGGGCTGCAAAACATTTAAATAAAAAATAAATAATAAACAAAAGCATTTCCTAAAGCAGTGTGGAATCCAGCTTATTTCAGAGAAAAGAATACTGATTTGGTGAGAAATCTTCATGCATAAAAAATACATTGTGCAGAATCAGTTGTAAGTTTTCTTAAGGAAGACTTATATGCCTAGTGAAAAATAAAATCTGCAGAATCAAAACAGGGAAAATACAACTGTTTCTTTTAGGAATGTGATACCCTGCTGAAACAATTTGAAAATCTCCAGAAAATACAGTACCTACTGTAAGCAGAAATGTAATTTACTAAGAATTGCATCCAAATGAGTGTTACATGCCAGTTTACTATCAAGAAATAAAAATACCATATTTGAAAGAATGAACAGTCTCTACCAAATCCTTAAAATCTGAAATATAAATTTGAATTTTTTTTATGTAAATCCAGATCTTTGAAAAATAAAAGAAACAATTGCTTGGGTTTTGGAAGCATCAGGAGAAATTTTATGAGGGACGAACCAATTGTAGATTGCATTACAGTCCAAATGAGTAATTTCCTGATGCTCAGTGGGATAGTTGCCAGATGAAAGAACAAAATGTGTCATCTGCATATGAAATTATATTGGAAAATGAACAAACATGTGGCAAATCATTTATAAGCATTAAAAACAAAGGAGGTTCCAAAACAGAATCTTGAGGTACTGTACACCACATGATATGGATGAAGGGTAAGAGACTGTTTTGGAAAGATTTACAGACTGACATCAGTTCCCAGATGGTTTCAGAGGAAATGCAATCAAGTCAGGCTCAGAGCACTGAAGCTAGAACAGTTACATACAGGTCTGAGAAAAATCCATATAGATCATTGCATAAAGAGCCACAGGTTATGTACAGAGAGAACCCAAATAAAACTGTACAGCATCAAAACATAGCCGGCTGAAAATGTTGGTAACTTTTTAAAGTGGTCCCTTATTACTTTTTATTTCTGAACTGTCTTTCTTTTTCTATGTGCTTAATAGAATATGTTCTATCTAATAATATATAACAGGTATGGGGGTAAAAATGACGAGATAAAAATGATTTCTTACCTACTGGCATCAGCAACAGCAGCATATCAAAAAACATTGCTCTTAATGTTGTCACAATAAATAGTTTTCAGGTTACTGTAATCAGAGTGGAATACACAACCAAGCAGAGAGCAGCTTTCACAGTGCCTAGCTCAGCACTGAAGCCAGCCATTAGACTCAAAGAAAAACAGGAATATCTTCAAACAAACTGCAGCTTTAAAAGTTATAACTTGTAAACTACCATTGTATATACTGAATATATAATAACTTGACTCAAAATAGATAATTTACTTGTGAATGGGCAGGACTGTCATAACTCAGTTGTGGCTCTGCCACTCGTCAGTTATGGACCTGCTCACACTTGAAAATGAATTGCATATTCTGAGTCAGTGCACTGCCTATCCCTTAAGTATTTGGTGTAATGTGATAAGCTGTGCTTTACCTGAAGGCAGAAATATCTAGTTCTGTTCCTCCCACTGCATCGTCTGCATATGGCTTTAGTCATTATTGCATTACAAACCCTGCTGTCTGATTGATAACATGTGTCACCGTTTACCAATCAAGCAGCAGGAGATTGGCTCTTCTTGGTGCCTAGTGATGTCACATAGTTAGTGAGGTCACTATGCTGATGATGTATGGGGTGGAATATGTCAGCCTTCAGGTAGAGTGCAGTTCCACACATAGCTAGTACTGCCAGGTAGAAAAAAAATAATTAGCAAAACAGAAAAGAAAAAAAAAATCAGCTATAAGAAGTGATAGCTGCCTGCATCTGGAAATTACTGTTAATTCCAGGCAGAACACTAGTTCTTCAATATGTCTATTCCCAGTTTTTGACCAGTATTCCAAGATATGATTGAACACCCATTGTCCCATAAGTTTGTGGAGCAGTGTGTTACATGCTAGTTCATATCTGGGGGACTGATGTCAGTTTGTAGACCTTTCTAAAGCAGTTTCTTCTTGTTTATCATATCATATCACAGGTTGGGAAATCATATGAGCTTACGCCTCATAACAGTGACAAAGGACAAATGGCAAGTACTGTTGGTGATGCTAGGAAAGGAGGGCAGGATGGGAGGGGGGGAAAAGGGTGGAAGGTGGTTACCCTTAATGCTAGGAGCCTTGGGAGGAAAACTGCAGAGTTACAGGTTCTCATGGCAGAGGGAGAGGTGGACATTGCAGCCATCACGGAAACATGGGCCACCCAATACAATGACTGGGACCTGTCTGTACCAGGGTACAGGTTATTTCAGAGGGACAGGTGATTGGGAAAGGAGGGGGTGGCACTATATGTGAAGGAAGTACTGAAGGTGTAAGAGAGGAAGGGAGGAGGGTAGTACAGAGTCACTTTGGATGCAAATCCAGGATTCCAAGAATAGGATTCTTAGAATGGGAGTGGTGTACAGGCCACCATCTCAGACAGAGGAGTTAGACAGGGAACTAGTGGGACAGATCAGGAGGACCTGCAGAAGGGTAGTGTGGTGATTGTGGGGACTTCAACATGCCAGGAGTGGACTGGAGCACCCCAACAACCAGGAACAGAAGGGAGCAGGTACTGCTGGATGCCTTCAGGACAGCTTCCTGCTGCAAATAGTCAGTGAACCAACCAGGTTAGAGAACACCCTTGACCTTGTGCTGGCAAATGGGGACTTTGTGAGAGAACTATAGTGGAGGAACCGCTGTCAGGGAGTGATCACCACTCAGTATGGCTCACATTGAATATGGGCAAGGAAGGAGTGGAATCTGGCACAATAGTGCTGGACTTCAGGAGGGCCGACTTGGGAGGATGGGGATGTGGTAAAAGGGTACCTGGCCAGAATTCAATCTAGTATGGACACTAACCAGAGGTGGAGCTCATAAAGCTGGGGATAGTGGAGGCAACAAAACCTGCAGCAAAGCCCAGAGCAAGAAGGCTAGGGCTAAGAAACCGATCTGGTTGAGCAAGGAGGTCATGGAAAGGTAAGGAGGAAAGAGCTGCCTTTAGGAAGTACAAGAAAACAGGGAGGGGAGGACAGGAGGAGTACTTGACAGAATCGAAGGAGGTGACAAGGGCAGTAAGGGGAGCCAAAGCATCTCTGGAACTCAGGCTGGCTGAAGGCATTAGAAGTGGAGAAGAACTTCTTTAAGTACATCAGGGAGAAAAGGAGCTGTAAGGACCACATAGTAAGGATTAGGAAGGAGGGGGGTTGGGTGGAAGCAGGGTGCGATAAGGCGGAAGCACTAAATGAGTACTTCTGCTTAGTATTTACTAAAGAGAAGAGGTGGGGGTGACACCCAAGGTGGGAGAAATGGCAGAAGCAGGGTGGGAAGTGGTGACAGATGGGGAAATCATGGAGAGCAGAGTTCGAGAGGGTTTGAAGGCACTGAGGGTGGACAAGGCACCAGGCCCAGATGGCATCCACCCAGGGTACTAGAAGGAGCTGCAGAGGTCCTTGCAGGACCTTTGCAGACCTATTTAATGCCTCACTACATTCGAGGGTGTACCTCAGGACTGGAGGATGGCTCATGTGGTGCCCTCCACAAGAGTGGCCCCAAGGATGAACCGGGAAACTACAGACCAGTGAGCCTCACATCCATCATGGGTAAGCTAATGGAGACCATCCTGAAGGAGAGGCTGGTGGCCCTTCTGGAGGCCAAAGGACTACAGGACAGCAGACAGCATGGCTTCATACATGGCAGATCCTGCCAAACCAACCTGGTCAAGTTCTATGACTGGGTAACTAGGCAACTGGACAGGGGCCATGCAGTGGATGTCCTGTATCTGGACTTCAGTAAGACATTTGACTCAGTGCAACATGGAAGGCTGGGAAGGAAGTTAGGCACAGGGGCGGGTGAAAAGCTGGTGAGATGGGTAGGAAACTGGCTGCAGGGAAGGCAACAGAGGGTGGTGGTGGGTGGGGAGCTCTCACACCCAAGAGCAGTGATGAATGGTGTTCCACAGGGCTCAGTGTTGGGACCAGTGTTGTTTGGGATATTCATTGCAGACATATCATGGGACATCAAGAGCAAGATCGGTCTGTTTGCTGATGATACCAAGGTAGGCGTGGTGGTGGATGACCTAGGGGATGGCAGGGGTTGCAGGATGATCTGGCAAAGCTTGAAACCTGGTCAGACACCTGGCAACTGGGCTTTAATGCCAAAAGTGCAAGGTGCTGCATTTTGGGATGAAGAACCCAAGGAGGAGTTACCAGCTAGGAGGAGTGCAGCTAGCCCAGACAGAGGAGGAGAAGGATCTGGGTGTGCTCATTACAGGGTCAATGAACAACTCAGCACAATATAGGAAGGCAGCTGCAAAGGCCAACAAAATGCTGGGTTGTATTGCAAGGGGTATATCCTCGAGGAGAGAAGAGGTGATTCTGCCACTGTATAGGTCATAAGTTAGACCACACCTGGAGTACTGCATGCAGTACTGGCGTCCATATCTGAAGAGGGACATTAAGTTACTGGAGGGGGTGCAGCGCAGAGCGACAAAGATGATCAAGGGGCTGGGGACTTATCATACGAGAGGAGGTTGAAGGAGTTGAACATGTACTCACTGGAGGAGAGAGAGACAGGGTGACATGACTGAAACCTTTAAATACATGAAAGGAATAAACAAGACAAGCACAGAGGGCTGTTCAAAGTAAAGGAGGGGGGACACAGGGGCCATGATATGAGACTGGAGTGGGGAAGGTTCAGGAGGGAGATGAGGAGACACTTTTTTACAGAGAGGGTGGTGGCTGGGTGGAATGCGTTACCTCCTGAAGTGGTATGCAGTAGAACAGTGGACTGCTTCAAACGAGGATGGGACAGGACAAGGGCGAGGGTTAATGAAGGGGAAGGGTGGAAGGGAGGGGCAGTTGCAGAATAAAGGGTGCTAGCTGCACATTCGAGCAGACTTGATAGACCTCTAGGCCTTTATCTGCCGGCAAATTTCGTATGTTTGTATCATGTTGTGTATGTATCTCAAGGGTCTGTTTTGGGGGAGGGATGGACAGCGGATCCTAAGGATCGTTATTGCAGCAGGGCAGTGGGGAGCTGGATGTCATTGTCCACTGGAGGAGTAATGACCTGCTGAAGGATGGGACTAGGGTAGTACTGGGAGAGTTCAGGGAACTGGGGAGGGGCATGAGGCAGGTAGCAGAAACAGTGACTTTTGCTGAGATACTTCCTGTCTACAGCCAAAGGGAGAGGAGGGTGCTCTGTACCAGGAGCATCAACAGTTGGTTGAATGAATGGTGCAGGGAGGAGGGGTGTGGCTTCATTGGGGACTGGGAGCCAACCTGAAAGGATTGGGTCTATACAGATGTGATGGCCTACATCTTTCTGGCAAGGGTACTGTAGTCCTCAGTAGAAGGTTTAAATGTTCCCAGCATTGATCAATTACTATAAACTACTGGTGTGATCCTGTTTCAGACAGAAGTCCATCTTCTTCCAAGTTGTGTAACAGGGTGTGCTTTGAAACAACTGAGAAACTGCATGGGATATATTATATTGGACTAGATATCTGCAACAATTCTCTCTCTTGCTTACATCTGAGGGAAGTTTTCCTTACTTTACAGTCTTACATTGGTATTGCTTTGTGTTTAATTATTTTAGTTTTTATTTCAGGAAGGGGTTTTTCAAAACTGCTTATCTTGTGAGCATCTTCAGAAGGGTTGAAATAACTGCATATTTGATTTTTCTTTGTGGCTAACTGGACTGTCTACTAGTATTCTGTGACAGTTTGCATCAAATTACATTTAAACAGTTTACAAATCAGTTACTGGACGTTAGTTGAATTACTATAAAGGGCAGTACTCACCAGAGTGGTGGAGCAGTGGTGTATTTGATTGTCTCTAACAGTCACCAGTGATTGTGGATCACCCACCACCCTTCCCACACCCACCCCCAGGCATGCGTTTCCTTTAAAGCTAATGTTCTGACATCACTTCCTCAACAGGTCTTGAGGCAGAACTGTCATATTCTTAATAACCCAGGACAGTGCATAAAGGGTAAGTACGCACCTCAAAAAAGAAGAAAAAATAAATATATTACTTATAGTATATTATAAGGGAGAGGGACATGTGGGGAGTGGTGCAATGCACTGACTGTGGGGCAGCAATTTTCCAGGATACATTCTGGAAACTACATTGCTGTCCAGTTTGCAGACAACTGTCAGCTCTGAGGAAGGAGGTTGCCCACCTCCAGGCTGAACTGAAAGGACTAAAGAGGCCTCCCCCACCCAAAGAGCACCACTGCCACAACCACTGCCTCAGAGGCTGCCAAGTAAGAAGAGCCGTTTGGACACAGTGGGTTCTGGGAGGGTGCAGGTGGTGGAACAGAGGTGAAGCCCCCTAGTTGTACCTCTACACAAACCATATGCCAGTCTGCCAGGCAAGTTCCTCTATGATGGCACCCTCAGTGGAGACCAAGAAGAATGCTGAGGACATCCACAAGGGAGACCCACAGAAGGGTGGCAAGGGACACCACAGGGGAAGGAAACAGCTTCTGATAGGGGACTCCATTGTTAGAGGGGTAGACCTGGGGAAGGGAGAGGAGAGGGAAGTAAGGTGCCTGCCTGGCGCCATGGCTTGGAAGGACAAGAAGCAAATCCTCAGGATTGCAGAAGCAGCATCACAGGAGAGGGAACTAGATATCATTATCCACCTTGGGACAAATGACCTAGCTAGGCAAGGGATCAGTGCAGAGCAGAATGAAATTGTGGAGTTGGAGTGGGGCCTCAGACAGGTAGCAAGCATGGTTACCTTCTCAGAGGTGCTGCCAGTCCATGGCAGGGGTGAGGCTAGGGTACTACATACCATGCAGTTTAATGAATGGTTGCAAAACTGGTGCAGAGCACAGGGCTTTGGCTTCATTGGGGACTGGGGGTACACCTGGAGAGATGGCGGTCTATACTGGCATGATGGTCTGCATCTGACACAAGGGAACCAAGATTCTAAATGACAGGTTTAAATGCTTCCTTGGCAAGCTTTTAAACTAGCCATGGGGGGAGGTGCTAATAAGAGGCAGGAAATTTCAAGCCTCCCCCCACAAAACATAACAGGTAGTAAGGTAAACACTGAGATACAGTGCTCAACAGAGGGCAGGATAGGGGTAAATGGAAAAATAGACAAGGGCAAAACGAGTAGGGATGGGGAAAAAAAGGATAAAGCCAGCATTAAATGGAGAGCAATGAGTACCAATGCCCGTAGTCTGGGAAACAAGCTTCCTGAGCTAGTAGCTTTGATGGAAGATGAACAATTGGATATTGTGGCAGCCACGGAAACATGGCACATGGAGAACCATGGCTGGGATGTCAACATACCGGGGTACACAGTCTACAGAAGGGACAGGGAGGGGAAAGAGGAGATGGAGTAGCTCTATACATAAGGGAAGGGATCAAAGCTACAGAACTAAAAGGTAAAGGGGGAGGACAAGAGGCACTCTGGGTCACCTTGGAGACAGGGAATGGCATCTACAATCCTGGAGGTTGTATACAGACCCCCATCTCAAGGGGAGGAAATGGACAAGAAAATGATAGAGGACATTCTCAAAATGGCTGAAAAAAGGGAGATACTGTTGATGGGGGACCTGAATATGCCAGATGTTAACTGGATGACATGTACTGCAGCCACATCCAAGAACAGGGTCATTCTCGATGCCCTGAGGGGGCAGGCCTTAGACAGCTAGTATTGAAACCCACTCAGGAGGGAGCAATACTAGACCTGGTACTCTCAAATGGAGAGAGGATCACAAATTTAGAAGTCAGTAGACATCTGGGAACAAGCGACCACTGCACAGTGTGCTTCACAATAAGCACAACCATGGAGATGAGCCATACAAAAACAAGCATACTGGACTTTAGAAGGGCTGACTTTGGCAAAATGGGTGAATACCTGAGGAATACACTTGCAAATGGCCAAAAAGGAGGGGTGGAAGAACAATGGAGAAAAATCAAAACTGCCATCATAGAGGCAACAAGCCTTTGTGTGAAACAGATAAAGAAAACAAAGCGGAGTAAAAAACCACTATGGTTCTCAAAAGAGGTGGCAGTGATGGTGAAGGAGAAATAAGCTGCATTCAGAAAGTATAAGGAATCACAGAAGGAGCATGACAGGGAACTGTATCAATTAAAGCAGAAAGAAGTGGGGAAGGCAGTCAGAATAGCAAAAGCCCAAACCAAGGAAAAAATAGACAATTCAGTTAAGAAGGGGGATAAAACCTTTTATAGGTACATTAGGGAGCATAGAAAGGTTAAGGGAGGAATAGTGAAGATTAATAAGGGAGAGGGGAGGTGGGCAGAGGGAGACAGTGAAAAGGCAGTGTTACTAAATTAATACTTTTGCTCAGTATTCACAAAAGAAGATGAGGAGGAGTTACCTAAACCAGACAATAGAATCACTCTGTGTTGACACCAGTCCATTTACAGAAGAAAGAGTCCTGAAAGAACTCCTAAAACTCAAGGTGGACAAAGCAATGGGGCCTGACAGGATTCACCCTAGAATCCTAAAAGAACTAAGGGAGGACCTAGTGACACCACTGACCACACTTTTTAACAAATCATGGGAGGATGGCGTGGTACCTGAGGACTGGAGGAGGGCAGATGTGATTCCCCTTCACAAAAGTGGGAGCAAGGCAGAAGCAGGAAACTACAGACCTGTAAGTTTGACCTCAGTGGTAGGGAAAATGATGGAATCACTTGTGAAAGAAAGAATTGTTGAGTACCTAGAGGCCAGCGGGGCACAGGACCAAAAGCAGCATGGATTTATAGCAGAAAGGTCATGTCAGATGAATCTAATAGAGTTCTTTGACTGGGTGACCAAAGTAATAGACCAGGGAGGGGCTGTGGATATGGTCTACCTAGACTTTAACAAGGCATTTGACACAGTCCCGCACAAAAGATTGATAATCAAGTTAGCCAGCCTGGGAGTGGGTCCCAGGGTGGTAGCCTGGGTAGCAAACTGGCTGTACAACAGGACACAGAAGGTAATAATGAATGGAACACATTCTGAAGAAAGGGGGGTCACTAGTGGAGTACCTCAGGGCTCAGTACTAGGTCCAGTCCTCTTTAACATCTTTATAGGTGACATTGCAGAGGGTCTGGAGGGAAAGGTATGCCTCTTTGCAGATGACACAAAGATCTGTAACAGAGTTGATACATGTGGGGGGTAGAAAAGATGAGAGGGACTTGTCAAGGTTGAGGAATGGTCAGACATATGGCAACTTAGATTCAAGCTAAAGAAGTGCAAGTAATGCACCTGGTAAAACAAAACCCAGGAGAAGAGTACACAATAGCAGGAGGTACTAACAACAACAGAAATGGAAAGGGACCTGGGGTAGTCATATCAGATGATCTAAAGGTGGGTAAGCAATGTGAGGAGGTCAATAAGAGCCGGGGGATACTGGGATGCATAGGAAGGGAGCATCATAAGTAGAAAAGGAAGTGGTTATCCCTCTGTATAGACAGTTGGTGAGACCCCATCTGGAGTACTATGTGCAGTTTTGGAGACCCCATCTATGCAAGGACATAGACAAGATGGAAGCAGTCCAGAGGAGGGCAACTAAAATGGTGCAGGGTCTGCATCAGAAACCATACGAAGAGAGACTGAGAGAGCTTAATATGTATATCCTTGATGAAAGGAGGGACAGGGAGGACATGATAGAAATGTACAAGTACCTCAAGGGAATCAACAAATGAGTTTCAGCATAGCTTAACAGAACAAAACCTAAAAGACAAAGCACAGCCGTAACACAAACTGCAATACTTTCCTGATCTAATCCAGGAGGGTAGCATCTTTCAGAAAAAGAGATGTGTAAGAATAAGGGGGCACAATTTAAAGGTAGAGAGGGGATGGTTCAGGGATAATGTGAGGACATTTTTTTTTCATGGAGAGAGTGGTGGACGCATGGAACTGCCTTCCTGGAGAAGCTGTGAGGTCTAAAACAGTTGAGGAATTCAAACATGCATGGGACAGACATAAGGCAATTATAGTGGGGGGTGGCAGGAAGTAGGCTGTTGGTTAACTAAAATCTGCAGCTTATCCAGTAGGTAGGGAAATGGGAAGACTGGGTGGGCCAAGTGGTCCTTATCTGCCGTCAAAGTCTATGTTTCTATGTTACGTTGATGAATATTTAAACTAGCCAAGGAAGGAGGTCATATTACCAAGGGAGGCATAAACTGTCCCCTCTCCCAACACACAGACTGAAACAACAGAAAAAGAGGGCCAAAGGGGAGGAAACTCAGCCAGGGCACATGTTGAAGGAGGTATAGGCATAGCAGGGGAAAAGAGAGACAAGAACAAAAGATGTGTAAAGAGTGGTGTCGAGATGACAAGATGTGGAGAGGCGAGAGGGGGAGAGTGGGAAGTTTCAAGTGCCAGCAAAAGCAGGAAAGGAGGTTGCAGGCAATGTGAGAGAAATATGTGGAGAGCCATGTGTACCAACACAAGGAGTCTTCGAAATACAATTTCTGACCTGGAGGCCATCATGGTGGAGGCAGACCTGGATCTGGTGGCCATAACAGAGTTGTGGTGCACTGAGAACCATTACTAGGACATGGCCATACCAGGCTACACTCAGTTCAGAAGGGCTAGAGAGGGGAGGAAGGATAGAGGGGTTGTGCTGTATGTGTATGTGCTGTAGGATATCAGAGTGACAGAAGTGCAAGGGAACCCAGGGATAAAGGATAGGTTAGATGTGCTGTGGATCACTCTGCAAAGAGGAGCTGGCACCATTACATGCACTGGGATGATATACAGACCTGAAACATGGGGGTAAGAACTGGATCAGGTGCTACAGGAAGCCAACAGTATGATGACAACAGAGGGGGAGGTGCTCCTGGTTGGGGACTTCAAACTGCCAGACTTAGATTGTAACCTTCCAGCTGCAGCCTCGCCCAGAATCCAGGCCATCCTAGACTCCCTCCTGGGGGCATTTCTCAGGGAACTAGTTGAAGAATCAACTCCAGATGGGGCAGTACTGGACCTAGTGCTCACAAACAGGGACAGTGATGCAGATGTCAAGGTAGGATGTCACCTGGGGACCAGCGATTACTGTACAATATGGTGTAACATAAAAATGGTGGCAGAGACAAACCCCACAATAAAAAAGGTTCTGGACTTCAGGAGGGTGGTTTAAAAAAAAATGTGTGAATGTCTCAGAGACAACCAAATGGGGGCCTGCTTGAGTGGGGTGGAGGAACAGCATTGTAAATTAAGAAAAGGCATAGTGAGGGATACAACCTCTGCATGAAGGAAATGAGCAAAAACAGGAGAAAAAAGAGACCACTATGGTGCTTGAGGGAGGTGGCTGCGAAGATAAAAGGGTGGCATTCAGTAGGTACAAAGAGACACAGAGAGAAGAGGAGAGGATAGGAAGGTGTACCAGGTAAGGCAGAAGGAAGCAGGGAAGGTGGTGACGGATACAAAGTTGCAAACATCGGAAAGGATAGCCCAAAAGGGTAGCTAATGTTGAGGGGTGCAAAGTTACAAACATCGAGAAGGATAGCTAATAAGGGTAGCTTATGGGGACAACACTTTCTTTAGATACACATGCAAAAAGAGGAAGACAAGGGGAGGGAATCTGAGGATAAGAAGGACAGGGGAAGATTGCACAGAAGAGGATCCGAAAAAGCAGATATCCTGAACAGGTACCACTGCTCATTCTTTACTGCTTAGGGAGAAGGGGCTAGACCACATAGAAGCACCAGGAACACAGGGGGAATGGAGGTGAACGCAAGTCCATTCAGAGAGGAAAGAGTCCTAAGAAGACTTAAAAATCTGAATGTGGACAACGCTATGGGGCCAGACAAGATACATCCAAGGGTGCAGAGAGAGCTCAGGGAGGTATTGGCTGCACCTCTGACAGCCCTATTCAGCAAGTCACTGAAAACAGGAGAGGTTTACGTGAGCGGTGCATCCCCATTACCCTGCCTACATGCTTTGAACTGTTAATGCAAAGATGGCTTGAACACTGTATGCTCATTAAGGGATAATTCCCACAGATAATGATCTTTATGATCAACTGCTAAAGGAAATCTGTCAGACAGTCAGACCTTTGTACGTGGTGGTGTTGGATCCAGGATTTAAAAAAAGGGTCCTGCAGAAATAATGGATGGGGACAGACTAAAAGTGGATGGGGTGTCAGCAATCAGGTGGATCTAGGAACAAATGATTTGATACCTTTTATTGGACCAACATGGATGTTACAGAAAAGAACAAAGTGCTCCTTGAGCACTGTGTTTCTTTTCTGTATCCATGTTGATCAATAAAAATATCAAATCATTATTTCTGAATCTGTTCTTAAAGACCTATCAGCAACCTACAACATTTTTAGCAATCAGGTGGAACATTTCTGTTATCTTGTACTGAACATGATAATTATTGATAGTGGGCCATGATATGGTTCTTTTTGGTTGTGTTGAAAAAAACTGGATGGGATGCAGATGCTTGCTGTGACTGGGAGCTAGTACTGGGATACCAGCATCAGTGTAACATGGCGACGTGGAGTAATGCAAAGCAATGCATTGCACTGTAATATATGAATAGTGCCAATAATATTACTGAAAAGCATACAATAAATTTCCCATAATACTATTGAGGAAATCCACCTGATGGGCAGACTGGATGGGCCTTGCGGTCCTTATCCGTCATCAACTTCAATGTTTCTATGTTTCTATGCAATCTTATAACACTACTGCTCGATGTTCATCTGTAGTATTACAAGATCTTATAATACTATCCATGGATTTCACAACACACTGCCACAAAAATCTCACTTCCCTCATGCCATGCACACACTCTCCACAGCTTCCCGCGAGCTGGCATTTACTGTAACCATCGTGTTCAGTAAAAGTCAATCATTATCACAGCTGACACAAGTACAGATTTAAAAATGGCTCAAAACAATAAAAACACAATTCAGTAAAGCTGGTCCTATGGCTCTTTTCTAAAATGCCCCACAGGGCTTTTTTTTTTTTTGAAATTCAAAATTTTATTGTGACAAACTCTCATGTCAAATACACAGCACATAAGAAGAAACAAAACATTTTGTTCTTTCATAACAATTGACAAAAATTAAATCAAGTCACCAATTTTCTCCCCCCATCCCTCAACAATAACCAAAACCGCCCTCCCCTAACCTAACCGCCCCCTCAATACAACATGCCATCAAGGAAGATCTGCTCACCCACCATCATCCCTAATCCTACTTTACTCAATCTGGCTACACCTGGGAAAGGTATAGCCTGCAAGCGACTCCAAATCTTTTCATATATATGAAGCCGATTATCCCTTCCTGCTCCTAATTTTTCCATGTTTAAGTTAAACAACATCTCCTGCAGCCATTCCACATACGTAATTGGGGAGTCAGTCATCCAATATCCAGAAAACTACCTTTTTAAGTGAACCTGAAATTAGGGCCATGTAAAATCTACGCTCCCTAAACATAATACCAGAATAATCCCCTATCAAACATATATCAGGAGTAAAATACTGGTCGATACCCAACAGTGGGTCTGCCCTCTGCTTAATCTGCATCCACAACTGCTTTATCGGTGGGCACTCCCAAAAAATGTGATACAAGTCTCCAACTGCCTGACGGCACCGGAAACAATTTTGGTCCGGTCTACTACCCACCTTGAGTAACTTGGAAGGGTCCAGAATAGATTATTCAAAAAATGAAACTGCATCACCCTCAGCCTATCCTGTCTAACATACCTATACATATGCCTCCAGACAACCTCCCAGTCCGCTCTTGCTCCCCAAACAATTAGTCCAATATCTAGGCTTGTAGTCAATGTCCACAAGAACTTGATCGAGAAGTTTCTTATATACTCTAGAGACCATGTGGCTCCCACACAACTTCGCTGATGGCTCAAACCACCTCCCGTCTACATGCCCTTCCAGAAGATTGATCACCACCTGATTTAATAAATGAGTAACATGATATAATTTAAAGACCTGCTTAACATCTATATTGTACTTTGCCAGGATATCCCTTATTGGGAGTACACGACTATCTCCCATTAGATCCTCAATTCTCAATCCTTCCAGCTGGGGAATCCATCTACCCAAAATCATTTTCCCCCCCAATCCTCAAATTCGAATTTTGGCATACCGGTTGATGCTTGTCCCTATCCGGAACATAACCCAGCTTACCACAAATCTGCCTATGAATATGCAAAAACTTTACTATTGGATTAGCAACCAGCCTAGGGGGCAATCTCTTGGGAATGGAATAGAGCAATGCGGTCGGATCCATTCCTGCCTCCCTGATCACTTCTATCTCTAATCTAACCCATGAGGGAACATAGGGCAAAGACTCAAGCTTGGTGACGGGAAACAACCATCTCAAATATTTGCACAGATTACTTGCCCAATAATATAATCCGAAGTGTGGAAGTCTCAGACCCGCTCTCTCCCTGGGGGCCGTCAACTTACTATAAGTCCTACGGGGCCTTTTCCCTCTCCAGATAAAGTCCGAGATTAATAAATGCAACTCTCTAAACCATTTTAGGGGTAACAAAACATTCAGCATATTGAGTGGATAAAAAATCCTAGGCAGAATATTCATTTTAACTATGCTAATCCGACCCCAAAGAGATAGCGGCAATCCATTCCACCTTTGCAAATCCTGCTTAATAATATTCCTAATGGCGTTCAGATTAAGATTGACTAATTTCTGATCAGTTCTGGCCAAATAAATACCCAAATACTTCAACATACGAGTCCATTGCATGCCCATTTCCAACACCTCCGATCTATGCATTCTCATATTCAGCGGAAAAATTTGGGTTTTCTCCACATTAATCCTGTAATTGGACAGTCTACTATATTCTCCAATGATTTCCAGCACTGCTCTAATTGAGCCACTTGGCTGAGCAACATGCAACAAGATGTCATCTGCATATGCTGAAACTTTGAGCTCTTGTGACCCAACTCTAATACCCATAACCCTAGAGTCTAATCTCACCTTTGGTGAGGAGAGGCTCAAATATAAATTGAATAAAAAGAGGCGACAGGGACAACCCTGCCTGGTGCCAGAATTAAGAAGAAAACTTGCAGAAAATACTCCATTACAATATATTTCAGCTTTGGGGTCCCTATATAAAAGCAAACACATATTTAATAAACTGGGCGAGAAAACCAAATTTCTCCATAGTAATAGATAAAAACTTCCAATCCACTCTGTCAAATGCCTTCTCAGCGTTCACCGACATCAAAACACATGGGATTTACAGTCCTTGGAGATGGAAGACATGAGACAATTCACATGGTGGTCCGCCAACCTGCCCTTCATAAACCCAACCTGATCATGATGAACTAACTTGGGCATGACCTTGGACAACCTAGAAGCTAGGATCTTCGCCAAAATCTTAATATCAGTAGTTAATCAGGGAAATAGGTCTATAACATAACTTTATCTAACTCTTTCCTTCTTTCGAATAAGCACTATCAAGGCCTCAAATAAATAACCATCTACTGTGTCCAGGGTCAAAATACTCTGAAATAATCATTTTAAACTGGGACATAACAAGGTCGCAAAACATTTATAAAAATTAGGTGTGAACCCATCCGGGCCGGGAGCCTTGTCATTGGAAAGCGTTTGAATTGCCTCCAAAATCTCCACTTCAGAGATGGGAAATAAAAGCTCTCTCCTCTGACCTTCTGATACCTGGGGGAGATTACAAGTAGATAAGAAGTCCTCCACTTCTTGCTTACTAGGCCTAGGGGTCATTGGGCTGTATAAAGCCTTATAGTAATCTTCAAACTCCTAACAATTTCCGTGGCGATGTCTTAACCGTCCCATCAACACTAGACGTGATACTCTGGACTATTCTGGATGCCTCCACATCCTTAACCTCATAGCTAAGAACCTACCTGATTTCTCTCCTGGCTCAGATACAGGGCCTTGGTTTTCTGAATCGCATATTCTGCCCTCTCTCCTAGAATCCCTTCATATTCATGACGCAGTTTAATCAGTAGCTCCCTAGTCTCCTCTGGCGTATTCTTTGACAGATCCTTCTCTATGTCCCTGATTAGGTGCCAACAAAGATCTAACCCTTTCCTCCCTCTTCTTCTTTCTTACAACCGCCAGCTTAATAAACTCCCTCTTAACACACACTTTGGGTACACCACATAAATCACCCTAATGGTTAAATGACTATTCTCCATTTCATATTGTTCAATCTGACGTCCAACATACTCCCTTGTTTCCGTGGAGCAAGTATTTGATTATTCAACTTCCAAATAGTCTGTCTGGGAGTATTAGGGGTCAAATTGAGAGCAACGAACCATGGAATGATCAGAGAAAATCCCAGGAGTAATATCACAATTCACCAGTCCTGACAACAACCCTCTACTCACCAAAAAATAATCTATCCTAGATCTAGACTTATGGACCTCTGATAAAAATGTATATTCCCTGCATGAAGGGTTCAAGACCCTCCACGGGTCACATAATCCCAAATTGTCAACCAGATCCCTAATAGCTCTCTGAGCTGGAGATAGACCCTTATTTCACTTACCATCCTTATCCAGGTCTGGAGTGAATGGCAAGTTCCAATCCCCCCCCCAACAATATCGGAAGATGATGAAACGGACTTAAGGTTTTTAGTAAATCCATAAAAAACCCAGGGGTATCTGCGTTGGGCCCATAAATACTTCCCAACACTATTCTTGTTTGGTTTAAAAGCCCTACCCACAGGGCTTCAAGTGCAGGTCTGGGCGTGGGCAGTGCAGTGGGAGGTCGCAGGAGCTGCCAGATGAAGGTCGCATTACTGCCAAGTGTAAAGCACCTGATTGAGATTAATTTTAATTAAATAAATTCAAATCCATATATTACAAAAAATAACAGAGAGGGGACTGTGATTACACAGCTACAAATACCATATTGAGGTTCTACAGACATTTTGGGACTTCTCAAGATTCGCTGTCAAGGCTCACATGTCCCCAGAATCTCTTAATGGTATTATAACCTTGTAACATTTAGTCCCCTATCTATTACTCTGTTTATCACTGTATAATGAACTGCAGTAGGTTTTATGGATTTAGCATAATAACCATGGCCTCTATTCACGAAAATGGCCATTTTCAGCCAAATTGAGTGTAGTGACGGGTGCGCAGGTGTGCACTCATGAAGGCATGCTGATAACATGGAATTCACTAATGCACCGGCACACAGATGATGTGGTATGTCGGTGAGCTCTGGAGCATGTGAAGCAGGGCATGGGAGGGACCGCTGGAGGCAGAAATGCCCCTTGACCCCACCATATATGGTGATCCACACTGGCAGGGACATGCAGCACCCTGATGCCCACGCATGTACGTGTGTGCAGAGTCGCCAACATGGCAACAGTGCTGCATAACTTACAGGGCCATAGTCATGGGTGCCATGTCAGTGATGAGACATCCACACCAACATTCCATGGCCTGCCAGTGTAGGGGACATGTGGCCATAGACTGTAAATGCAGTACTGTATGCGCCTGTCCAGCATGGGTGCAGTAGGTGTGTGCAGGGCAGGGATAGGCATTGCATGGTACCAGTTGCCAGTACTGTCCATTGTTTTGTCCAGGCTCTCCTGCCCTAGGCATGGCACCACCACCACCACCATGCCCACCATGGCTCGAGGTCCCTGGCCTGCATGCAAGTAGGATGGACTCAAGCACGTGAACCACTCTGAAAGTGCCCATCTGTGATTGGGTTGAAGCATGACTCATGCCCAGGTGTGTGCCGTATCCCATCAGTATGCATGGAGTGTAGCTGTCCACCCCTGTTCCCTGCCTGTGATTAAGAAACTTGTCCAATGTAGATATGGTGTGCATGGGGATACGGCAGACTGGTGCTGCTTGGCAGTCATCTTGGGTGCAAGCAGGGAGACAAATGGAGCCAGAAGTCAGGAGCTATACAGTTACCACTGTCCCACCATGGTAAACACTCAAACAACCCCTCCAGCTGGCAGTAAATATACCTTGGGGTAAGCCCAACACAGCAAGCACTGCAGGTATGAAACACAAAGCTGTGCCTGCAGTGGCTACCCAATGGTGAATACCTCAATCAACACAGAAATGGTCAGGAAAGTAAGGGATAGTGCATGCAGTAGGGTCTGGTGATGTGGCTGCACAAGGGAGGAAGGGGCACCAAGGGGCTGATATGTGCACCACACCTGCCATGCCACATAGAGGCCTCAGAAGGGTAGGGTATCCCACATATCCACCCCAACAGGAGATCGCTGTGCAGATGCAGAGTATAGTGCATGATGGAATGTGTGCATGCTGTAACAGACAAATATGCATACTTATGAGACTTAGCAGCCCTGTCCTGCTAATAATGTAGTATGGAGGCTGATGCTGCATAGGTGGGTTAAGGCAGGGTACAATATAACGTTGGTAGGGGAATTAATATGTGTGTCTTATTCACAGGGTGTTGACATGGCCAGAAGAAGAGACACAAGGGATGTGACTGTTCTCCTGGCAATGTTGGAATAGCTGATACTGAGGGGTTCAAGTATCAAGTCAACCACACAGGTGTATGTCCGCTGTGATGTGTGTAGCCACTGGAGGCCTGATGTCATGACAGAAAGCCTATGCAAGGGGTGCCATGAATCCTCTGGGGAAATGCTAATGACAGCAGCTGTATCCAGGGCAGATCCTGTTGGGGTACTTGGTGCATCGGAGGGAGAAGACTTGAACCTGTAGGTCTGTGTGATGCAGGTGCCATCTACACTACCACCATCCCCTTGGACAGGACAACAAATAAATGGCATGATGGCTACTGCCTCAGAGCCGAATGGTACTGCAGAGCAACACTGGCATTAAGACTACACTCACACATAGGTAACCCTTCAAACCTTCATGGTAACAGCACACCCCATGGTTGCTAGGACTGTCATGGTGATACTGCCTCCTGTGGGGCCATCAAGATCACAGGCCAGGAAACATGGTGCATTGAGGGCAAGAAGATGTGGCACCACAGGACCACCACAAGTACCAGCACTACCAGTGGGACACAGACATAGAAAGTCCCACCTCAACCAGTACTAGAAGGGACAGTGGCTGTAGCCAGGGCAGCCACAGCAGGGCCATGTACATACTATACCTGAGTGGTCCCAGGCTGTGCGGTTCATTCACCATCGTGTAAAGGTAAAGTACCCCAAGCACAACTACCTCTATCTCCTGGAAGTGCTCTGGGGCAAGCTTGAAAGGTACAATGAGGACTGGGCGTACGAGGTCACTCTCACTCCCAGGAGCACCATTCCACCATCTCCTCCCTCTTGTGTGTCACTGATTACATCATCTCAGGGATGTATCAGGGACACATCATAGCTATTGTCATTGATCTCACCAAAGCTTTCAGTTCAGTGTCCCATCCACTCCTCCTCATCAAACTAAGCTCTGCTGGCTTCTCAATTCAACAATTGATTCCATTCTTACCTAGAGATTGGTGAAATTGGCAAAGTTCATTCCGCGACACATTTCACAAAATTGACTCATTTCATGAACTTCATGGATGCAGAATGCAGAATTTCACCAGCGGAGTGCAAAATTTCATCTGTGAAATGGTGAAGTTTCGCCACTCTTGGGTGAAAGTCCTCTGTTTTAGGGTGAAATTTCACATTCCATGGGTGGAATCTTGCAATTCCTCACCCATGAAATATTTTGCGGAATGGGAAAATTTCACAAAATGTTTTGCATGATGAAATTGCCGATTTCATGGGAATTTTGCTCATTAAATTTAATTTTACCACTTCTCTGTTCATACCACACAGGTTGTCAACAGTCAGTATAGGTAGAAGGCATCCTGACACCTCCACTACCCATCTAGGCTGGGGTCCCTCAGGGTTTAGTCCTGGGTCCCTTCCTCTTCTCCTTGTTCCTAAGTGATTTCTGATCTGCTTGTGTTAACTCACATATTCACAAGTATGCAGATGACACCGTCATCATCAACTCTGGTCCTTCTACTGTAGCAGTGGAAGACCTGCTACAACAAGACTTCCACAATGTCCTACACAGGTTCCAATCCAACCACCTCCAGGTCAACACTAAAAAAAAAATATATATTTCCATGACCTTTGTATAAGTCAGAAGGTGGCCAGATGCTGCAACCTCCCAATTTTATCTACATTGGATGGCACCTCCCTTGAAGCAGTGTAGTCCTTCAGCTACCTTAGTGTATGGCTTGATAGTAAGCTAGACTTCTTGGCACACATTGATTACATCCATGCTATGCTGTGACCCAAGTTTGGTGCCTTGTACTGCAACAAAGGCAGCTTATCTCTGCGGGTTTACAGAGAGCTTGTTACCACAGTGGTACTCCCTGTCATCGAGTATGTGGATGTGGTCTATGGCACCACCCCGTCCACTTCCCTAGCCAGACTGGACACCCTCTATAGTGCCTTTTGTGGTTTTGCTACAAACTCCCCACCTCTACTGTTCACTACTGTTCACTTTACTCCTCCCTATCAATCCTCCCCCCCCCCATTACCAGCGTCATTGTGTCTTCTTCATATCCAAGTACTGGTTTGGTTCTCTTCCATCATACCTCTCCTCCCTCCTATCCCCTCTCTAGCCTTATGCACTCTGCGGTGAAGGAATCACTGGATATTTGCCACTCCACACCCCCGCTCCTCAGCTGGGCAACCTTCCTTCTACTACTGACCTCCCACTCTGGAACTTGCTTCCCTACTCCTGCTGCCTCTACACCTCCCCTGGCTCCCTCAGGCACCAATTGAAACTCCACACCCCATGTGCTCATGTTACCCACCCTCCTGAAACCCCTTCTTGGTGCCTCCACTCTCCTGGTGTTGGGCATCCATCTGGTTCTCTTCTCACCTGCCCACTGTTTTTTTCTTTACTCCCTATCTCCACACTTCTGACTACCATTGGGGCAGGCATGTAGCACCCCCCTCCCCACAGGTCTATTATATGATTCAGTACTGTATTTGCACACTGTGCCTTGCTGTTGTTGTAGTTACACTTGTTAAGTTGTTCCATAATGTACTGTGACAGCACTTTATTTTTGTACCAAAAATACTATTGTGTATTGTACTGTATTCCCATATCCCCTTCCCCCGGTTGAACCTGGTAACGAGCCTCTGCTCAGCATGCCTCTCCCACTTACCAATTTTCAAATAAATAAGTATCACTGCTTCAGTTTCAAGGGCTTTCTTTAGATGAAATATGTGCAGAGCAAACACATTTGACTCCCTCCTCAAACAATGCCACCTCCGGCTGACCCCACCAACTCCCTCTTATCTAATCAGTCTAGCTGTTAATATGTACTCATTTGATGAGTGTAAGTTCAAATTTTACTGTTACTGCCTGTGTATATACTTCAATGTTTTTTTTTCTATGTAAACCTTGTATTTTTGCAATGTTTGTTCAACTCTGACATGGAACCTTTGAAAATGAGTCCTTGACTCAAAGGTATTAATCCCAAACTGAAATAAATAAATAAAATAAAAATATCCACATAATGAAAGACAAAACACAGACCTGTTGCTGTACTGAGTCCAAAACAGTGATACAAAATCCTTATATGGAAGACCAGCAGATACAGTAAGTCAAAGAGCTTGACAGAACTAGTTGTTACCTTGGAAACTAAAACTTGAGACATCCTGAGCAGTTTAAACTAGAAGAAGCCCCACCCCAAAATTACAAGCTTGGTTTGTATATAAACATGACTTCTCTTCAGTTCAGATTAAGAAAAACATCCATGGTCTTTTACGTAGCCTCTTTCATAATTTGTTTCACAAAATGTCTTACAAGGAGCATAATGACAAGAACAAGGAAAGGAAACAACAATTCAGGATCACTTACAGAGATTCTTTAGAATAAATGCAGCATAGAAATACATAATATATAATTTACAGCAGTCCTATAGCTCCCAGAGGTTGGAGCAGATGCATATCTTTAATGTACACAGCAATAATGAGCAGACCTCGTTCGTTGTCGGCAATACAGAAGAGATAGGGGGCCATATTCTAAAATCTCAAGGGATGATCACAAAGTCCCTGCAACATCAATTTTACGGAAGTGCCCTTGCATGGACCCACCAAAGCTATGCTCAAAAGTGGGGCATAGACTCCTCCAGTGTATCCACATTTCAGTGTGCAGATATGCATGTGACGAGGTGGGGGTTGCCATACTAGAGGGCCATTCTTGAAGCATGGTGATTGGTGACCCATGTGTTTGCAGTTGCATAGTTGCTCCGACACCCACTGCTTGAAGGACTGCTTCAGACATGCAGTAGTCATGCCACAACTCTGCTAACAACCAGCAGGGACCAAGATTGCCATTAGACCAAGGACTAAGTCAGCGCACATAGGGAATGGGGCTAAGAAGAGGGGTTCCACTGGACAACAGTGACAGGAACATGTGCTAGGATTAAAAAGAAGGGGTCAGTCAACCACCAGGTGGGACAACAGAGGTTGGTAGCATGGCTGGCTGCCCATTAATGGGCCTAACGGTACTTATCAGGAAGATGAAGGAGGGTGACAAAAGCAACAGCTTCTGTGCTACAGCCTTTGGTTTTATCCTTGTTATGTCCTGTGAATCTATGGAAGACAGAAAAATGTATACAGTACTGATAAAAAGGAACCTGCATGAGGTTATATGATAGAGCAGCAGTGCTACTATTCTGAGAAAACAGGATAAGTTGGAAGGACAGTTCCCACTGGTTTGAACGGCCTATATTTCATGACTATATTTTTGTTCACAAAAATAAATGTCTAGTTTATTTCTGAATGTCTGCTGACTCGATCATGCATTTTTCCATGTTATCAGTAGTTTTCTCACAAGTGGGCCCCTTTATAAGAGCAGGATATGACATGCTACAGTCCATGACAGAGAAATTCTATTTTGTTGTGGTCTAGTTAATCTGACTTTGATGACAAAAGTTAATATCCAGGCTCTTGCACCCCACCCCCATGTGCTTGATAGATGAATAACTGCATGGTGAGTTTTCACTTCAGAATAAAATGAAACAAGACTCCACCGCAAAAGTCAACACTCTAAATGGTTAGAACACCAACCCGGGAACTAGGAGATCACAAGTTCAAGACCAGCTAGAGCCAAATAATCACTGGGTGGCCTTGGCCACTTACCTCCCAGTGCTCCAGTCTACCTCACTGTGGATAAACCACATGAGTATAGGGTGGCACCAACAAATCTGAGAGAGTAAACAGAGTTTTGATTTTATCTCTGCAAAACACTTTTTATTAATGTGCTTCTGTGCAAAGAATAAAAGTGCATTTCGCAATATGGTGCAATGCAGAAGCATCACAAGAATGAAAGTCCACTGTCTAAATAGGTAGAAGCAGGAACCTATGGGAAATGAGATGTTGCATCTCGGCTAGGCTATCCTAGGTATATTAAAAAAGATAAAAGATGTGATGGTGGCATCATTGTGAACTTCGTATCAAACCCATATTTCCTGTAATGTGTGTTGTTTTTGGCCCTGTACCACAGCAAAACAGGGTTGGCTACACAAGACACTTTTACACACAGGTGTATGTAACAGAATAACTGTTACGGAAACAGCATTCCGTTACATCCCTTGTGTGTAAAGTGGATCTGTTTCATTCCCTAGGTGAATGTTCATCCAAACCGCAATCTCTGCTTTTCACGGTTTGCACCGTTGTGTTCCGTTTCATCGGGCTGTGTAAAACAGCCATTCCGGAAGAAAAGCATAAAACAACATTATAGAGCAGCAAACTCTGGGGGAGCTGAAACAAATGAAGGGGGGGGGGATTGCCGGAATACTCGCGGCATGTAGAAAGGAACCAGAATGCAACAGAGTACAACGGCGCCACACAGGTAACACTGATTCCCTTTCAAAACCTGCGTATAAAAGCACCTACTATGTTCAAACTATAACTTGTATTTTGCTTATTCTAATGTTATTTCTGTGTTCTCTGTGTCCGGGTTACCTCTGTAAAAGTGACAGTCTTCCAGTGAGTTCACCCAGTTAACAAAATAAATAAATAACATAAACAAATAAATAAATACATTTGCAAACTGAAAAAACGTGTCCATGTGTACCGTGTACCTTGATGCAATAGTGTTTACAGTACATGTGCCCAAATCACTTAAGATTGTCGGCCTAGTGGTGCTGAGGGCCGAGATGCTGGTCACCGCAACTTGCACCATGCTGGCGACCAGGGTTCAGAACCGAGCTTGGGTTGCTAGGGGTCAGCAGGGAAGGAAGAGAATGGAGCATCCAATGGACATCTGTCCTTTCCTGGGGTGGGTTGGGGCACAGAGACTGGCGTAGTCTGACACCTAGCGGAGGCCGAGCGTTGACAAGTCCAGCCTGTTAGATTGGGGATGGTAGTTGGGGTAGCCTGCGGTTGTTCTGCTTGTGGACGCGTGTGCAGTACACCTTCTGCCAGCATTGCACACCTTGTCTCTGAGGCATAAAAAGGAAACTGGTGTCCCAGTTGCTGTGGCTTGATGGCTGTCCGAGTTGCACCCATGCCAGTTCTGGAGGGGACCATCAAGTGCGGATCCGGTCTAGGTAGGGGAGTTGGTCAATGCCTGCCACCCCACCATGGGGCGCTAAGCTATGGGGTAATTGGGTGGTTGCCCTCACTAGAGGCTGGCGTGTGATGGATGGTGGCCAGAGGAAGGGATGCAGTGACTCTTAAGGCCAATCGGGGGGCCCCAGGAGAGAAAGAATACTTAAAAAAAAAAAATTAAGAGTAACAAATGCAACAGAAAGTTTATAACCTGAATTTGGCAGTTAAATGTCTTCTGTAGTCCTTGTGCCTATGCATTCCTGTCTCTACCGTGAACTGATCAACACAATATAGAATGCAGTGAAGTACAAGAACCATCATGTCTGTACACTTGGTTACTGTTTTGAATCTTTATAATATATTTATGACAACACAAGTCCCACCCTTTGAGCCTTCATACTGGCACGTATTTCTAGACATGCTGTAAACTGTTCTACCATGAGTTTATGCGGAGGTAAACACTGGCGGGCAAGACAGCAGGCTTTATCATAACATGATTAATCTCCTAGGTGCACCTTTGCAATGAATGCCTGACACACCCCGGCGCGTCTTATTACTATGCGTAACTAAAATCCATGAGCAAAGCACTCTGAGTTTAGTAGCCTAAGGGATCACATTCTTCATGTAAATTAACACAGCTCTGCCACAGCTTTTATATTATTCTGTAGGATAAAAGTACACAGTATCTTTTTCAAGGGCTTGTACTGGCATGTGTTTCAGCCATATAATAATTTCCCAGTGTTGACCTAATAAATCCAGCTTTCCTTCCTGGACTTCAAACCTTCCCTTAAAAATGAGAGGAAGGTCCACTTTTTGGAAAGACTGGAATTCCCCTACTATATTTTCCATTATAAAATGGGTAGGAGAAATCCTGTGCTGTGATTGGAGGATTCCTGTGACATGACCATCTGTTAACACCTGATAAACAAAAAGGTAGCAGTGCTTTAACAGGCTTTTGGGTACTCTGTCTGTGATTTGTGGGCTGAATAGTGTGCTAGCGCAGTAGGCAACACATTTATAGGCATTGTTAGTGTGGCCTAGAACATTAGTGTGTAAGCCCTAACTGACATCATGCAAATGAGGGGTTGTAGCATACATAAGGGGTGCACTGTCATACTGGAAGGATTCTAGAGGCATTATCTCAGTTTGTGTAGTGCTAAATAAGTATACTGAGCAAACACATACAAATTTATTGGGGTTCCCTACCCGCTCTACTACCCAGGCTACCTAATGATTTTCTTGGTAAGAAGGAATTTATCCAGGTTTAATTTAAAGATCTTTGTATTTTTTTATCCACTGTCTCCACTGGTAGGCTGTCCTATAGGGTCAACCCCTCCGTGAAAAAGGTATCTCCTAACATTACCCCTAAAATGACCACCCCCAAGCCTCAGGGCATGTCCCTGTGTACTGCTACAGGACACAAGATCAAACATTTCTCACTCTTCAGTTATAATACCCTTGTGTATGAAAAGACTGAGATCATGTCCCTTCTCAACCTCTTTTTCTCTGGGGTAAACTTTATGAGGGTCCCCGGCCTCAGGTTATACTGTAGCTCTTGTCTCACATACTGCTGAACATTTTGGTGGCTCTGTATTGCACCCTTTCAACCTTAATGTCCCATTTGCATTGAGGAGACCTGAATTGCACCCAATGTTCCAGGTGGGGCCTGACCCAGGCCTTGTAAAGTTGCAGGACTACCGATGCTGTGCTGGTCACCCCTTGTTAATACACCCCAGCACTCTGTTAGTCCTCTCAACAGTGGCCATGCACTGGTGGCCATGCTTCACCTTCTTGTTTATTATGACACCCAGGTCCTGTTCCTCCTCAGCTATAGCAAGTGGAGCCCCACATAGTGTGTAAACCCCATCTCTGATTATACTCTCCAAGTGAGGCCCCTTGCATTTGGCTAAATTGAATTGGATGCTCAGCCATCTGACCAACTGCTCAGCTTGTTCAAGTCCTCTTAAAGTTTGTCCCCATCTTCAAGAGGGTCCATTATCTACTGGCCAGTTGTGTGTCATCTGTGATCATAAGTAGCCTATGGGAGACTCCATCTTTCAAATCTGTGATGAAGATGTTGATGAACAGTGACCAAGCACTAATTCCTGAAGGACGCTAATTACTCCTCCTCATTAGGAGTCATGCCTTGCCACCACCCTCTGCTTCCTGCCTCCTAATTGGTTAGCAGGTAACCTTGTGTATGTCTCGTATACCATATAGGTTTACTTTTCCAAGATGTTTATAATGTGCCACAGTATCAAAACTTTGATGAAGTCCAGATTGTCTTCCACCATTTCCCTACCCCTGTCCAGATTGTTGCCCCCACCAAGAAGTATATCATTTTGGTTTAGTATGTTCTAACTGCCCCTCATAGAACCATGCTGAGATGAGGCAAGAACGCTGGCTCCAGTCAATTGTTCCATTACTCTGCCTTCAATATGGCCTCCAGAACACTGCCACCATTGATTTGAGGCTGACTGGCCTGTAGTTGCTCTGTTTCAACCTTGGCTTCTTCTTATAGAGCTAATGTATTACCTAATAGAAATATTAGTTTTAAATGAAAACTATACAAATATGAATTGCCCCCACTCCCTAAAGTTTTACCCTAATTGGGCTTTTCACAATGCAAATCTTTTTTTAAGTGTATTAACTTACTTTATTTTATTTTTGTAAAGTCTGGGGTTCAGCGACATGGTGGACACTGTGCTGTTCAATTTCATGTGAAACTGTGGCTCTGCACTGCTCACTTCAATAGCCTTGTGTTGAAGTGAGTGGTGCAGTGTCACACTTTCACATGAAATGGAACAATGCAGCATTCACCATGTTGCCAAATCCTGGACTTTACAAAAATGAAATAAAGTAAGTTAACACACTTAAAAAAAAAAGGTTTGCCTTGTGAAAAGCCTAATCAGTGGATAAGGCCAGGGGGAGGGTGATTCAGATTTGTACAGTTTTCCTTTTAAAAGCTGTTAGCTACTGTGTTTTATATCTGAGGTACTTCGTCTTTTCCCTTTGGTTAATTAGAAGATATTTCCCTGATGTTAGTAGATCTGAGTGGCTGGCAGATGACACATCTAGTTCTATCCTCCCACGACATCATCAGCATTGTGACCTCACTGACTGTGACATCACAGGTGCTCAGGAAGAGCCACACAGCTGCCAGGTCAGTCACCTGTGACGTCACTGCCAGTGAGGTCACAGTGCTGCCGATGATGTTGTAGGAGGAACAGAACTAAATATGTCAACTGCCAGGCAAATTGCTAGTCCACAAATCCAGCACAGTACTATCACAGAGGAAACATTATAATGAGCAAAAAGAAAAATATGTCAGAAATAAAAAGCTACAGCTGGCTGAGTCTTAAAATTTTGCAACATTTTCCTGTTTGCTATTTTTGGGTCTACTAGCTCTTTAAAGAATGGGGTCCACATTGGCCACATTCCAGTCTTATGGCACTGCACTTTGGAAGTTCATTTGTCAGCCTACCACATTGGTTGCCACTATACATACTCACATATAAGTCTAGTCTTTGATTCTAAAAATAGGCCTCCGATATGGGGGACTCGACTTATCTGCAAGGTCAGTCTATCTATGGGATTTACAATGGTAAAACATTTTTTTGCAAATATGTATCTTAATTGTGTGCCCAGTTCTGGCCACAAAGACAGATTCTGTGCTTGATATTGGTTACAAAGCAGTCCCCCCCATCTAATTTGGTTAGCAAAATGTCTGTAATTTTTCTAAAAATTATAAGGAAAAGTGGGTTGGCTTATATGTCAGGTGATGTATATGCAAACTATATATATATATTTTTTTTTTTTAGTTGTTTAACCAGAAGTAGCACACTGAGCTGAAAGCTTTTTTCAGGAGTGACCTGGGAGCACAGGGAAGTTAAGTGACTTGCTCAGGGTCACACAGTATGCAAGTGGAAGCTGTGGGATTCAAACTCAGGTCTGGTCTGCTGGATGTCGCTAGATTTGTAGCCCACAGCCTTAAACTACTGTGCTATACTGCCTCCGTGGTAAATCCCTACTCTGAACACATGGACCAATTAAAAAAAAGTTTCATTTTCAACTTTAAAATGCCTTTGCTTTTGTTCTGTTTTTACTACATACTTTATCAGTAAAATAACAAACTACAGGGTTTATGCATTGTGCTATAATAACCCACACTCCAGGTGACTGCTAACTGAGGGTGTTGGCTATTATTACAGCATGGCCCACACCCTGCAATGTGTTATAGGTTATGTGTTTCTGTGTTAAAGTCATTAGGAGGAATCTATTATTTGTGTATCATTGCCATGAGCAGACATGCCCTAGCTTCCACCTACGTAGGGTATCTGCCCAGGAAGCCAGACCGCTCCTAATTAAAGCATTAAAAAGCAATAGTCCTGGCAGCGATTTTCTGGACCCCAGTATTCTCCGGCTGGTGCTAAATGAAGTTCTTGCCCCGCTCACCAGCCTACTCAACTGATCCCTCTGCCTGGGGCAATTCCCCACTGCATGGAAAACAGCCATGGTCACACCCATTCATAAAGGGGGCGAGAGGTCTTCTGCCAGAAACTACTGACCTATCTCCATCCTTTCCCACCTCTCAGAAGCCCTAGAAAAAAATGGTGTCCATTCAAATCACTGAATATCTTAGTAAACATAGCATTTTATGCCCAGAGCAGCACGGCTTCCGTGCTGGTCACAGTATCAACACTACTAGTTGAGTTCTCCAATTTCCTACACTTCTCCCTGGGTGCTAGCTCACTAGCTGGTGCAGTGTTCGTTGACCTTGCAAAGGTCTTCGACACTGTCTCCCGCCCTCTTCTGCTGAATGCCCTATGCCACACTGGTTTCTCCACTGGCCCTCTCGTCTGGTGCACAAGCTATCTATCTGCTCTCTCCCAATGTGTAAAAATCAATGGAACACTCTCCGAAACTCATTCCATTCACTCAGGGGTACCTCAGGACTGCATCCTAGGCCCCCTACTCGTCTCTATCTATCTAAACACCCTGCCTAATGCCTGCTCTGGCAATATTCTTATGTATGCAGATAATGCTGTCATTTTTGCCACCCTCCGCAATCCCATCTCCCTCCAGGACACTCTACAACAATCCTACAATGATGCTGAGGCCTGGTTTAAGGAGCACAGACTCATCATTAATCTAAAAAAAAACAAAACAATGCTTTTTGCCCACCCCCAAAACAAAGCCCACTACTTCCCACTCCAAATCCTCCCTAGTACCAAACAACCAATTGAACAAGTCTTCTCCTACAAATACCTTGGGGTTACTTTTGACTCAGCCCTCACCTACCACACCCACATTGATGCCCTTGCATCCACCACTAACACACGGCTTGACATCCTCTACCACCATAAAAACTGCCTCCCAACTGACACTCTCCGACTTACAGTTACATCTTCACTACTGTCCCTTGTTGACTATGGCATGCCAGTCTATGGTGCTGCTGACACTACAGCCCTCAACAAAATTCAGCTCACCCTAAATAAGGCCTGCAGACTGATTACTAGTGCCCCCAGGCTCACACATACTTGTCAACTCTATGACGAGGCAAAATTGCTAAACCTGGATGAACAGCTTTGCTATCAAACCTGCCTCCTCACAAAGAAAACTCTACTTGGGCTATCCCTTCCTGGGGTGACATCCTCCATCCGTCACATCAAACCCACTATCACAACCCAAACCTCTGGCAAGACCAGTCTACTGGTCCCCAGATCCAGGTCCACCCATGGTCAGAGGTCCTTCTGCTACAGAGCTCCATCCTGGTTTAACTCTCTCCCTGCTCCCATCACCAATGCCCCCACAATCTCCAACTTCAAAACCGCCCTTCGGAGCCAACTGTTTAGCACTCACAGCTGCTTCTGTCTCTAAACGGAGCCTTGATCTCTCCACACATGACAACGCCCCCGGACGGCACTCAAACACCCCCATCCCCCAATTTTCTCCCCCATAGCCTATTGCCTCTGTGATTACCAGCATGTTCTTCAGCTGTATCATTGTAATGTCTACTGAATTGTATAAATGTATGAAACTATTCTGTGTAACCCTAAGTTGTGACATATATGCTGAAACCTAAATTTATTTCTGTCTGTCTTCAATGTAACGTGGTACCTTTGGAAATGAGCCCCTGACTCAAAGGTTGTAAACTGATGTACAAATAAATAAATAAAAAAATATTAAATGTATAATACTTCTATGATATTTATAGTTATTAGAGAAAGATACTTCTCAATACCAGTAGCTTTTCCTGTAGGGCCATAACTGGTACTTGAGAAATTTATCTGAAGAGTGGTATATTCCTTGAGGGAAATCCTTCTGTGTGTTAAGGACTTTATTGAAAATGTGTTTGAAAACTAGGGACTTGGTTTTGAAAACAGTCAATTGGCATTTTTTATTGGGTCTATTTGAAATTATGAATCAAACCTCTTCAATAACAATTCAACTTTCAAAAAAATTCAACTTGTGTTGACTGTGAGCTCTGTTCGTTGGAGGATAAATACAGAAAAGTTAAATTTGCTTAAATGTCTGATGTTAGTGTTGTGGCTGACAAAATCTGTATAAAATCGATTTTGATTTCACAGGTGGAATGTGAGTTCAATTCTCCCCTCTTGCTGCAGATCTGCCAGCAGCGTACCCTCAAAGTCTCCCTAACAGGGAGAGCTGGCAGACTCAAATGAATGCTGCTAGAACTTTCACTGCAGCTGCTCTCCAGTTTATTTATAGAACCTCTGGCACGCAAAACGGATAGCCATCGTATCTTGGCAAAAGATCAGGGCAACTTCAGTCTCCTGTCTTCATGATTTAGAGCCAAAGGGACCAAAAGGATCTAATTTCCTTCAGCTTTTCATGTGGTGCAAGACTATGGCTTAGTTCCCATTTCTGACAAATTCAATTTACTGACTGGAAAAAAATAATTTTGTACGGTTAAGAATATGTTGAAGCAACAGTGCAATGGAAAATGTTTTTACAAAAAAAAAGTGAGTTTCAGCTACAGGTAATAAAGATATTACCCTACCTGTCGAATCAGCTTTTCTAAGATCATTCTTTGCTAAATACCATGATTTTTGTTTTATGTTCTCAATACTAATCCTAACCCTTGCAAGGTCTACAATGCTAATTTGAAGTCAAAGGTGGTGGCCATATTTTCTTTCTTGAGAAAAAACTAAATTATAGACTTTGACGGCAGATAAGGACCGCTAGGCCCATCTAGTCTGCCCATTTCCCTACCTACAGGATAGGCCGCAGATCCTAGTTAACCAACAGCCTATTTCTTCCTACCCCCCACAAGAATTGCCTTTTGTCTGTCCCATGCATTCTTGAATTCTCCCACAGTTTTAGACCCCACAACCTCCTCAGGAAGGCTGTTCCATGCATCCAGTACCATCTCTGTGAAATAATACTTCCTCACATTGCCCCTGAACCGCCCTCCTTCTATCTTTAAATTGTGTCCCCTTGTTCCTGCAAGTCTCTTTTTCTGAAAGATGCTACCCTCTTGGACTTTGTTGATTCCACTGAGGTACTTAAAAGTTTCTATCATGTCCCCCCTCTCCCTTCTTTCCTCAAGGGTATACATATTAAGCTCCTTTAGTCTCTCCTCATACGGCTTCTCTTGCAGACCCTGCACCATTTTAGTTGCCCTCCTCTGGACTGTTTCTATCCTGTCTATGTCCTTGTGGAGATGGGGTCTCCAGAACTGGACACAGTACTCCAGATGGGGTCTCACCAACTGTCTGTACAGAGGGATAACAACTTCCTGTTTTCTGCTGATGATGCCTCTCCCTATACATCCCAGTATAACCCCAGCCCTCCCTACTGCCTTCTCACATTGCTTTGCTAACCTTAAGGTCATCTGATATGATTACCCCCAGGTCCCTTTCCTTTTTTGTTGTTGTTACTACCTCCCACCCATTGTGTATTCTTCCCCGGTTCTTGTTTCCCAGGTGCATTATTTTGCACTTCTTTGCATTGAATCCTAGCTGCCATACTTCTGACCATTCCTCCAACCTTGCCAAGTCCCTTTTCATCCTTTTCACACCTCCTTGTGTATCAAGCCTGTTGCAGATCTTTGTGTCATCTGCAAAAAGGCATATTTTTCCTTCCAGTCCCTCTGCAATGTCACTGATGAAGACATTAAAAAGGACTGGACCCAATACTGAACCCTGCGGTACCCACTAGTAACTCCCTTTCTTCAGAGTGGACTCCATTTACAATTACCTTCTGTGTCCTGTTGTCCAGCCAATGTTTTACCAGGCTACCACCCTGGGTCCCACTCCCAGGCTGGTTAATTTGACTATTAATCCTTGTGTGGGACTGTGCAAATGCCTTGCTAAAGTCTAGGTAGGCCATGTCCACAGCCCCTCCCTGGTCTACTACTTTGGTCACCCAGTCAAATAAATCTATTAGATTCGCCTGACATGACCTTCCCCGCTGTGAACCCATGCTGCCTTGGGTCCTGTGCTCCACTGGCCTCTAGGTACTGAATTATTCTTTCCTTCAGAAGTGACTCCATCACTTTCCCTACCACAAGAGGTCAGACTGACAGGTCGGTAGTTTCCTGCCTCTGTCTTGGACCCACTTTTGTGAAGGGAATCACATCCGCCTTCCTCCAGTCCTCGGTACCATACACCATCCTCCCATGATTTATTAAAAGAGTAGCCAGTGGTTTTACTAGTTCCTCCTTAATTCTTTTTAGAATTCTGGGGTGAATTCCATCAGGACCCATTGCTTTGTCCACCTTCAGTTTTAGGAGTTCTTGCAGAACCCTTTCTTCTGTGAAAGGACTGGGATCGACCCCCTATCAAGAGTGCTTCTGTTAATTGGATTAGGCACTTCCCTCCTCTTTTGTGAATACTGAGCAGAAATATTCGTTCAGTATTCCTGCTTTTCACTGTCCCCCTGCCCACCCACCGCTTCATTCTATTCAACCTCACTATCCCTCCCTTTGTCTTTCTACGCTCGCTGATGTGCCTATAAAAGGTTTTATCCCCCTTCTTAACTGAGTTGGCTATCTTTTCCTCAGTTTGGGCCTTTGCTATTCTGACTTCCCTCCCTGCTTCCTTCTGCCTTAACTGGTACAGCTCTCTGTCCTGCTCCTTCTGTGTTTCCTTATACTTCCGGAATGCTATCTTTTTCTTCCTGACTTTTCACAGCCACCTCTTTTGAGAACCATAGTGGCTTTTTCTTTCATTTTGATTTGTTTATTTGCTTCACACAAAGGCTTGTTGCCTCTGTAATGGCAGTTTTGATAATTCCCCATTGTTGCTCGACACCTCCTTCTAGCCTGTTTGCTAGTGCTTTTCTGAGGCACTCTCCCATCTTGCCAAAGTCAGCCCTCCTAAAGTCCAGTACCCTCACTTTTGTATGGCTTGACTCTGTAGCTGAGTTTAACATGAACCACACTGTTTGATGATCACTTGTCCCCAGATGGCAACCCACTTCTAGATCTGAGATCCTTAACATTAACAAATTTATAAAATCCTCTAATTATGGTTGAATTAGAAAAAATTAGCAACGAATAAAACTAGAAGATGCCTGGAATCTTTCACAGTGAAAAAAGGTAGGGTCAAAGTTTTCACCCAGTTTCACTGCATTGCTGTTTTAAAAAGTAACTTTATATTATAACAGAAAGCTTAAAAACACTAAAGTTACATCAATTATGTTTTAGCTTTATTTTTTTTTCTAGTTATTTGTTATTTTCTTTACTTTCCCCTACTGCTGGTCTACTACATATTGCAAATAATGCAGCAGTTATTTCATCAAGTCTTTCAAAATGTATTTGTCTGTTCCCTGCTAACTGCGCAATTTTTGTTTGTGACACCACAGTGTGTTGTCATGGTGTGCGCTGTTGACATAAAACCAGTGCACTGTGAGGTTACCAGGGGAGAGGCAAACGTTTCTATACAGGATTTTTAGAAGGACTACCAAGATGTGCTGAAAATCTTGGAAACAAACATTAAATATGGAAACAAATGAATCTCTAGTAGATTGTATCAGCTGAAACATCTCATTTATGAAAGGGCATGCTGGAGTGCAGATATGTTGTTTAATGCTTAGGTCGTTTATTCTGTAAATATCACATGCAAAATATTTTTTTTTTCAGTTATGTGTGTAACGATATTTTAATTATTTAATAAGAATAGCATTGAAACACATGAATCAATAAATCTCAAAAGGTAGGCATGGTTGTGCATGGTCAGTAGTTGGATGGAAGACTTCCAATGAACACCAGGGGCTGCAGGAAGTTGTGCTGGTGGTTTTACAGGGGCCATTCTCCCCTAGGTTAGAGGTAACCATACTAATGCCTCAGCATGATGCTTTGGGGGACAATATGCCATAGTGAGGTGCCATCTTTCAAATGAGACTTTAAAATGAGGTCTTATCTTCTTGACCTCATCATGCTTTTACAAATGGATGTTAATAATCCCATGGCACTTCTCAAAACAGAGTAGTGGAATTCACGGTCACACTTTAAGTGTCAGTTTCATTGTAACTGTGTGGTAGCCAACCATTAATGACATGCAACAGGGGTAGTTACACTGTGGTTAAATGTTTGTTGCATGCAACTACATTACAATTGCAGTGCAGTTATAGTGTAATTACACTGTAAGAGGAGTATAGTTAAGGAAGTGTTACTGAATTCCCTTTGGTGTCTTGGCCAAATTTCTCTGATTTACATAACCACCAACAGTTTAATCTGTTTCAGTATCAGTCAGGTGTGCGTCTGTATTCCCTTCCCACCCAGGATGAGGCTGAACATTTGAAATTTTTCGAAACCCTCCCTTCCTAGCCAACCAAAATAATGCAGCAGATGGAAACATCAGGCAATTTTATTTCTACATCACCATATCCCAAAGGTTCCAGGTGCTTTACAAAGAAACAGATAAATATATAACACAAATAGATGATAAAAAATGCAATAAATAGAGCATACATTCAGGAAAAGGCACCGTAGGCCAACTCAAATAGACGGAGTTGTAATGCTCCTTTAATGGCCTTCACTTAGCAGGTAGCACAAATGGGTTTACAAGGAATTCCACAGAAAAGCTGCTGCTGGCCCAGATCCCCTGCCCCCAGGTAGTTTAAGCTCTGAACACGGGATGGCCAACAATCCACCCTGTTTGGAGCAAAGGGGATACAGGGGCATATGGAAATGGGCTCTGGTAGGTGAGTAGTAGTCAAGAAGTGAAAAGATTCAGTGGTGTCCGTGGAGGTGGAATCGATCTTGGTGTGATGGCAGGTATCGGAGGAGGAGCTGACTGCAGAAACATGTGGCTGGCAGCAGACTGAGCAGAGGACACATTCTCCACTGAGGGACATCAATCACAGTTTTGATTTGTGGTCTGCAGATCTGTATCTGCAAGCGTGAGAGTAATTTCCTGGCAGATTTGAACCTGCAGCCTAAGTGGTGGCATCAAGCTCAATCCTTAAGCAGGGTCAAGTTGCCCAGCTGCAGTAGAGTTGGGGACCAGGGTATACTAGAATTGGAGTGAGCAGATAAGGAAAAAAATCAGAATGGAGAATTATATTGATTGCTGCTATGCATAAGTGAAATGAGGATCACTGACTGAGAAGACCACCACCCCCTGAGTTGCTGGGAAAAAACATGCTAACCAAGGTTACTCCAGCTTAATAAGAATGACTCGCTTACATTTATTAGTGTGTTCCCCAAAAGAAAAATCAGGAGTCAGTAAATCCTACAGACACTGCAAGTTACACCCTCCATCGTCATTATTATAGGAAGACAACCCTACACACACACACACACACACACACACACACACATGCACACACACAGATTTGCACACTGCACTCAACATGTTTGTTGCAAGACAGTTGGGGTATTTCTAGTTTTAAAAAAATTATAATCTAAAAGAGTGTTGCTCAAAATCGGAAAAAAAATAAAATGGCTTTCAAGTTGGAGTCTCTCTTTATGTCTGCTGACTGTTTAATATAAACCAGAAGAAAGCTGAGCAGATTTTGCCTTCTGTGTCATTTTAGCTGAGTGTTTATGTCCTCCTCCAATTATAATCTAGGAGAACAGCAAAACCCACCAATTTCCCAGGAGAAGAACACGTGAGCCTTCAAATTCAGGGTGGGAGGGAATAGCCATTAAAAGAGAACACCAGGTTTGGGTTATTGCAGTTTAATATTTGTGATAAGAAGACTACATACTGTTAAATGGCCTGCTGTTCCATTTTCTGTGTAGCGGAGTGGTTGCACAAAGGCAGTCAAAGGGTAAACTATGACTTAATCCCCCTTGAAAGTATGCTGCTTAGCCACAATTTATCTGCTGCAGAATGGCCACAGAATCAGCAGTTGTTCTTCCACAGGAAGTATGAGTTCCTGCTACATAATGTAGGCCCACTTTGCTGCAGTAAACACGGGGCCCTGAGTAAGGACAAACAAAATATTGTTTTTACAAAAATCATAGATATTTTGCACCAGTGGATATACATGTATTTTACATTGGTAGTGCTAGCTACAGACATATACATTATAAGCACTTTAAAATTGGTCCAAAAAGCTGATGGTATCCCTGCAAGCTTGCAGTTCATAATGACCCCAGTATTTCTAGTCTTATCCACAGCTCTAAGTGTGATACCTATAATGGATGGTAAGATGTTATCAACGTTATTATTTCTGACCCAAGGGAACCAGTTCAAACTGGTTTAACAAGTTACACCTTTGACTTCCAACTAGAGGGCATCCAGTCATTTATTTCACAAAGACAATGATTCAGCATTGAGACCAGATCATCACTGTCAGGCGCACAATTCAAGTGCAGTTGGGTATCATCAGCATAAGAATGAAACACCAGACCATACCATCTTATGATCTCACCTAGTGGCAGCAGGTACATGGCAAATGACATGGGGTGAGCATCAAGCCCAGCAGCTCTCAACAGCTGGAAAAGCTGTTCCAGAGAAGGAATTTTCCAGAGCAACCTGAGGCACCCTTCTCATCAGGTAGGGCATAAGCCCCCACAACACTGTACTAGTGACTCCTACATGGTACCTCAAACAATCCAGCATCACCTCATAGTCCACCATGTCAAATGCTGATGAGAGATAAATAGAGACCAAAACATTCAGCCTCCTGCAGGGATCATATTATTGAACGTCTTAACTAGGGCAGTCTGTGTACTATGGCGAGGTCTAATCCCAAATAGAGAGGATCATAGATGTCATATTTTTCCAGGTAAACCTCTAACTACACTGCCACCACCTTCTTGACCCCTTCCCCAAGGATGGCAGGAACAGTGTGGTGCATGACTGTAATTCACAAAAGCATCGGTGTACACTGACAGTCTTAACGATAATCAGACCCAGCATCTTTCAGAAGCTCACCAGCAGTTATGTAGTCCTTGGGTCCAATGTACAGTAAGTGGGGGACAGCTCCAAGATTACCTGGAACACCTCATCCACCAAAACTAGCCACAGCCCCCTCAAGGTTTGCAAATTAAATAACCATACAGGAAATCAATACGTGCACCCAACCCCCAGTAGGAGCTGCATAATATATACTCTAAAGAAACAGTACTTTCCAGTTCAAGATATACTTGTAGAGTTTCTTTTCTTTCTGGCCACAGGTGAGAGCTGCTGAGGGCCGCTGTGACTGGGAGCCTACTATAAGAACTATGCCTGCTTGAGACATTCTCCAATTGCTTCAACAATAGACTGTACTCATTTGAAAACAAACGTTTACCTGCCTTCTGCTGCTTCCCAGTTGTTGGAAGGGGTCTAGTGGCAGACCAAACTAATTGGGCTGTGTGTTGTGAGGGTGGGGCTTTGAGAGTACAAAGCTCTGCACCACCCATCATCTTTACTATTCACCCAAGGAGTTCCAGGGAAGAATGCTGGCCACAGGTGAGAACTGCTTTGGGCCACTGTGACTGGGAGCCTACTATAAGAATTGCGCCTGCTTGAGACATTTTCTAACTGCTTCAACAATAGACTGTACTCATTTGAAAATCAACATTTATCTGTCTTCTGCTGTTTCCTGGTTGTTGGAGGGGGTCCAGCGGTGGACCAAATGAATCGGGCTGGGTGTTGTGGGTGTGGGGTTTTGAGACTACAAAGCTCTGCAGTGCCCACCATCTTTACAATTCAGCCAAGGAGTCCCAGGGAACTGGGGAAGAATGCTGGTTGCAGATGAGAGCTGCTGAGGGCCATTGTGACCAGGAGCCTACTATAAGAATTGTGCCTGCTTGAGACATTTTCCAACTACTTCAACAATAGACTGTGCTCATTTGAAAATGAACGTTTACCTGTCTTCTGCTGTTTCCCAGTTGTTGGAGGGGGTCCAGTGGTGGACCAAACAATCAGGCCAGGTGTTGTGGGGGTGTGGCTCCGGGACTATAAAGCCCCGCACCTCCCATGGGCACGAGCACCACTCAGTGAGAAACAAGTTGTTTAAACATTTAGTTAACCCTGTATTTTAGATAACCCCTTATTATAGAAAGAATGAGGCTGGGAATTCTGATGGGGGTTGGCTTTTATTGTGGCTTTACTTGTTAGTGAATCAAGAAAAGAATGCCAATAGTATAGGAAAAGGACCAGGGAGTATAGTGTTCTGGTCCTACTTACAGCAGAAGGACAACCTCCTGGTGAAGAGATGAAATCACTTCACTAATGAATGGAGACTGATAATCAGACAGTTTTCAAACAAGCAAAACAATTTTTTTGATTAACAGGTTTGGAAAAAATAGCTTAATGTTATTGATGCTTCTGGCCCGAAGTGGGGACACAGAATTAAATCCAGGCCTGAAAGATAAAATAGGAGTTTCTATAACTCATGGGAATATTCACAGCATTGTGAATAAAATAGACAAATTCAGATTATGGGCAGGAGAAATAAATCAAAATCTGCTAGCTATATCAGAAGTGTGGCAACATCAGGGTATAAAATGAAGTGCAGGTAACTGGTTATAATATATAAAGAACAGATTGAAGAAGAAGAGGACATGGGGTAATGTTGTACATTAAAAACAGTTTAGGGCAATATCAAACAATTTTATCTGAAAATGTACAAGGAATAGATTGTCTAATGGTAGAACTTCTTTCCATTAAATTAGTAGTGGGAGTTTTTTATGCTCCCCTAAACAAAAACTAAATGTTTTGGTGTCCTGGCTGACAAGATACTGGATAAAATAAAAGATTAGAGAGCCATACTTAGCAGAGATTTTAATGCAAATTGGAATCAATTAGGTGGAGGAAAACTCAAAAAAAAAAAGCTTTGAAATATTAGGCATGGAACAGCTCATTCAATACCCAACACGATGTTCCAGTGATAATAATCATGGTTCTATATTGGATCTACTTTTTGTTTCTTAAGATTTGGTAGTTAACAGTTGGGGGATACTGTCTTTAAACTTAAGTGATCACAACCCAATTCATTGCAATGTGGCAATTTTAAAAGTATATAAACCACAGCATGAAACATATTGGATTAGAGATTTAAAAAAATGTTATAGGGGAAGCCTACCGTAACTGTCTAAAATATTTTAATTGGGAAAAGGTGTATTTGATCCCAGATCTTAATTTACCACTACAAGAGTTTATGGACTCATTAAAGGCCATAATACAAGCACAGGCACCACAATTTTAAAAATATGTAAGGAAAGAGACATGCCATGGATAACTGATAAACTAAAAACTCTAATAAGAATTAGAAATAGAGTTTGGAAGAAAGCATGGAAAACAAAAATGACCAATGATTGGGAAAGGTACAAAAACTGGAGGAATAAATGTAAAAAATAAATCAATTTGGTAAAAAAAACAATATCGTTTAAATAATTTATGACAAGCAAATGATTCTAAAACAATTTGGACATGTATATCGGACTTGAGAAATCCAGTCAGAACAAAAAATGCTGTGAACTTGGTCCAGGGAACCACTTTAAGAGAGGATCCAACCAAAGTAGCACATATTTTTAATGTTTATTTTTCTAATCTCCCAGATTTAAAATTTCCAAAATCTGGGAAAAAAAACAGCTGATATTTTGGTGGATAAAATTCTAATCGAAGGGAACAAGAAAAGGGAGTATAATTGAAAGAGCCAGCAGGTACCCAGCTTACATTTAAGAGTTTAACAAGTAAAGAAGTAGAGAAAGAATTATAAAAATCAGATGGGTCAACATCAGGGGTCTGGATGGCCTAGAGGCTAAGTTTCTGAAGATGGGAGCTGACCTGCTGGCCCTGGTTATTACCTTCCTTTTAGACTGGAGCCTGAATAGCTCTGTAGTTCCGGAGATCTGGAAATTAGGGAAAATAATACCAATCTATAAAGGGGGTGATAGTTCTGCCACTATGAACTACAGACTGATAGCTTCACTCCCAGTCTTATCAAAAGTTCTAGAAAGAAGAGTACATTACCAGCTAGCTCAATATTTAGAACAATATGGGATGCTTACAGGGTTTCAACATGGATTTATGGCTGGGAGATCCATGAACACTGTCCAAGTGGATTTTAACAACTTAGTAACTGCCCCCTTAATTCAAGGAGGAGTACTGGGGCGGTGTTCGTGGATCTTAATAAGGTGTTTGATCTGGTACAATATCTAGACTTATTGGTGAGGCTGGAAGAGATGGCAGTACAAGAAGAACCTCTAAGATGGTTCACATTTTACTTATCAAACTGCAAACACTGCACTTCCTGTGGGGCCTTTGTTTCATACCTAGTTGAAGTAAACAGAGGAGTTCCACAGGGTTCATTACTTGTCTCCCTCTTGTTTAATGTATATGTAAACAACTTACCATAGGTGATAAAACATTGTGGGATCAGGCTGTATGCAGATGACACTATATTGGTGGCCTCTGCTGACAGCATGGAGGACCTGGAAAGATGGCTCCAGACAAATCTGTTATCAATGGAAAAATGGATGGGAGACTCAGGTTTGCTTATGGAGCTAAGAAAACTCAGAGTATGGTATTTTCATTAGGGCATACTAGTAGAAATAGAATAGAGTTGCAACTTGCATTGAAAAATGGGTCTATAATTCATAACACTCAGTGTTATAAATACTTAGGAGTATAGGTTGATTCAGGATAGACATTCGTAAATCATATTCAACAACAAATTCAAAAGGTAAACCACAGGTTGGAGGCTCTGAGAACAGTATCAGGTTCACTCACTATGGAAGTGAGGAAAAAACTAGTGAAACAACTATTAATCCCTGTTCTCGAATATGGTTCAATGTTATACATGCATTCCACTCAAACAATGTTAGTGAAACTAGATCGTATTTACTATAGATTGAGGAAATTTATAACTAAAAGTGCCTGTGTCATGCATCACTGTGATGTATTTTCTAGGTTAGGGTGGTTACAACCAGGAAACCAGAGAGAATACTTATGGCTAATTTATTGCCACAGGATCATATTCCCAAACAAAGGTCATCCGTTAGCTCACATGGTAGAAATTCAACCATTAAGTTCTCAGACAGTAAGACTGAGATCAACATCCCAAAGGATACCTTTACAAAGAACATTTAACTGATTTGGAGATCTTACTCTGCAAAATAGCGTGGCAACTTATTCGTACAAACTCCCATATGAGTTAAAAATGGTTTGTAGTGTGAACATATTTAAAAAACAGCTGGGTCTACACCTGAATACAAATTGTCAATGTTATCGATAAATTTTTATTGCATGTTAGTAAGTATTGTGTATTAACTTTTGTAATGTATTTGCATCACAGGACATTGTTGTAAATGGGGGTAAAACCCGAACAATTTGAATCCTGTATAAAAATAAACTTTTATCAAAGCAAATCAAATTACAAGGTGCTTCATCAGAGCACTAAACCATCAGCTGCTTTTTCTACTGTTGGCCGTAAAGGGGTGTACTCAATGTCAAGGTGCAGAATGCTAAAGCAAAATAAAAACAACATACAAAACATTTGTGGGAGGCACAAAACAGGAGTTAATTAAGGAGCCTATATGGATGGAAGTTGCCTATAGTCACTGTTCTAGTACTACTAAGTATGTAATAAACTACATACACTAAGCAAAACTTTCATAGTCAGATCTAATTATACAGCCTGTCAGTTTAAATGTTAAAGACCAGCCACTGGCTCTGAACACATTTACAAGAGACATGGCCAAACTGCACTCTTAATACATAAATACGTTTATCATACTTGTCAAGAAAAAATATGTAGAATGTTTAAAATGTAAAATATTAAACAGTCATATCAGTCTCTCCCTTTTTTCACAGCAGAGCTGACCTTTCTTGTTGCCAGTCTTGATGCATTGCCCTCTCATAGTGCTAAGCGTCTGAAGTCATACGCAGATGTAATTTAATATTATGAGATCAGGACAGTCTTATCATAAGACAGTTTTAGGAGCTGCACTGCAAAACATGAAACAACAGACAACATTTTTAAATTATCAAAATATATCAAAGCAATTTCACAGCAGTTTTAGTTTTGTTGGCAAGTAAAAAAATATTTTCTGTTTCTCATTGTTTTCTTTTTCCTTGTTTACATATCTGCTCAGAAAATAAAATGAACATATAAATCAGAAACAGTGCCCATGCTTTTCTTGTAATCTGCACACTATTTCTATATACGGCTCCCTGACTTTATATAGTATCTACATCCAACCATGCATTTAATACCCAATATTATTTAAACATTGTAAAAGCATGCAGCTCATAAACATATTCAGCATCAGTGTGCAGCCATCTTTTTCCTTTTTGTTTTCAATGAAAAATGCAGAATGCCTAGAAATAGAGTTTATTTATTTCATTTTTGATTACTGGGTGGGGGTGCTAGAAACATATAGTGACTATTTTCAGACACGACCATGGAGGTTACAAGATTCCAGACAGTGTCATAGAGTAATACAGTTTCAGTTAGGAACATCAACACAGTACAGTACATAGGGTAGAAAATCAAGGTGAGGTATACAAATTAAAGATTGTATGTGGTCAATAGGCAAAATAGACAAAAATTACATAACAGATTGCAAGGAAAAGTTCAAGCACAGAAAATACACAGAGCGATAAGCAGAACAATGAATTTAAGGTAAGTGCTAGTAACAATGTCAGCAGTGGGCTACATCATATAGCATATATACATAAACACCGCTGGCTCAGATCAAACTGAGCAAACAGAAACAAATGCCATATGAATCAGTTTACAGATATTGTCATAAGTACTGTGACCAACGCAGTGGTCTAAGTGAGGGTTGACAGCGGAAAGAGAAGGAGGTAGGCAGACGTGGAGGGGGGGGGTATGCTTCAGGTGGGAGGGAGGCCAGAGTTTGAGGATATGAAACAGGGTTGTAGAAGAGGAGGTTAAGGTGGTTTGAAGCATGTGCAAGATTCAGGGCCTGAAGTGCTTGTTTAGCCGCACTGCTCATAGTTCACATTTTAACAGTGTTAGCATATGTTTTAAAAATGCATCCTAACAAACAAACTCTAAACATCAAAGCCAGCACAGCTCCCATCCCATACAAGACCAGCATTTTTGAGGGGTCTCCAGTAGTCATCCACTCTGGTGTCTTCATTCTCTCTTAGCAGCAGCACCACTCCTCAGGGGGTAGGAGGTGGGAGGGCACTTTAGAGCGGTCCACTATTGGCTTCTGTCTTTAGTGCAGCAGAGTTCTGTGAAGAGGAGATGCTTTTCTATAGAACACATCACACCAGCAACTTCTCTTTATGTGGCCAAAGGCTGGTTAACCTCAATACCCCGGCCTTCTTTTCTAGAAGCGCCCTGTTTTTTTTGGCAGGCAAGAGTGGTTAACCCTAATGCCCCAGATTTCTTATCTGCCAGCTACACATTTTTTTGTAGGCAGGCAGACAGGTGGCACAGCAACCCAGTATGCAGAAGGCCTAGAGTTATATATCTGAAGGAGGTCTTGTCCAGTTCAAAACATACATTTTTATCATATTTTTTTCTTTGCTAAATGGTTTTGATACCTTCAAGAATAAAATCTAACAGCATACTGGAACCCATCTTTCTGTAGGGTGTCCAGTCAAAACAGCAACAGCAAATACACATGGTCAAAAACTGCATTGTCATAACTGCAGTGTGCAGTTTCAGAATTAGGATATCTAATCTAGTGCGATTTTTGACTGTGCTGTTTTGTACTGACTGTACAGCGCGGTAATTGACCACAAGGTTTTTTACCGCTCAGTCTTTACATAGCACCTTCCTAGAGTAGGAGGGTAGTCTAGCAGTGGTTGTATCTCACACTTCCTCTCACTTTCCTGCAAAAAGCAGCTCTGTGGGGCAGGCGCAGGGCTCCTTCCACCTGAGGCTCTGTCATAATATGCTTGTAATGCCAACCTCCCTACTCAGTCCTCTTGGCTGTGTTATAAGCCCTATGGCACCTTTGCTAAGTGCCTCCTCTGCTTCATTTACTTGCTGCCATACCCCCCTCTTGCCCGATGACACCCTCAGTGCCCCTGCAGCCCCCATTCCTTACATTCCATCTAAGATTCTTCCCTCACCTCCATGGGTTGTCTAGGCTTGTGCGGGGTTGATGGAGTCCTCCATGAAACACTGCAGGTGTGTACAATATTTGCACAGCCCTGCTCTTGTGGCTACTCCTGGGTCTTTGATGCAGGGATCTCTAATGATAAAAAATTGGGTGCAGAGTCCCTGATGCTCCTGGAGTTTGCTGCAATCTAAGGGCTCTTTGAAAATTGAGCCCATTATGTGCTGTTGCTAGGGCTTTGCGGAACATGATATTCCAGTGGCTGAAGTTGTGCAGAATGGAAATTCTGCTTCTGAAATGTTTTTTGAATTTCTTTTTAAATTCTGCAGAATTTCAAAAGGCATTTCTGTGCAAACCACAGAATAATTTTCTACGGTTCAAGTAAAAATCGTGGAATAATTTTATGCAAATTACAGAAAAAGAATACGCAGTTTATGTGAACTGTGGATTATTTATTTATTTAGTTAGTTATTCATGTGTTTAGCGGGTTGGTGCACTGGTTCAAGGACCTTTTTCAGACATGGCCCGGGCCAGAGACTGGCACAGTCAATGGTAAAATACAGTAATCAACAGCAGTGACTCATACATAGGCAAGTACAGAGTCAAGTACAGTCAGGCAACATACAGAGGTGGACAAATAATAATGCAAATACACAGTGCAGGAACAACAAACAAGGTGGGTATTATACAAAAAGATATAAATACAAAAATACAGGGCAAGGTAACAATATCCACTAACAATAGGTAAGAAACAACAGCAGAGCTACAAGCATCAGGTAAACCACAGTGTACAAGACAAATAAGTTAACATGTAGAGACTCAGCTGACATCATGGATAAGAGAAGGTGACCAGAGATCCGGTTGCAGGGCAGAAGAGAGAGGCAACTAGCAGGGGTGGGAGAGAGGCACAGCAGTACCAGTGGTCAGAGGACAGATACAGGTCGAGGAGGACAGGAAATGGATTTTTAGTAGGGCACTTAGATTTGGGGGGGTGACAGTGTAGGTGGGAGGTTGTTCCATAGCAAGGGTTCAGCAACAGAAAAGGCTCTTTGGCCCATGCTGGTGGTTATCTTTGGATGGGAGGTGGGAGGACTGGTGGAGACTGCAACTCTGGGTTGGGGCTGAATCAGAAGAGATAAAGGGGAGTAAGAGGAGCTATGTAAGGAGACCCTGAATTTCCTGGCCAGCAAGTAGGAGTGTTGGGCTTGAGAGGGGAGCCAGTTTAGGGACTGGTAAAAAGAACAGTGGTGAGTAGAGAGAGGGGTGCAAAGGGCAAAGCGGCAAATACAGTTGCATGTTGTGTCCAGCCAGTTTAGGTTAGCAGAAAAGGTAAGGGAATACACCGGACACATGTAATCAAGGAGGGGGAGAAGGATTCCATGAGCTATAGCAAGATGAGCTTCAGGCATGCGATGTTCAATTAAGTGGTAGCAGATCCCCATCTTTTAATTGATATAACTGATTAGTGAAGCAATATGGTCAGAGAAGGTAAGGGATGGGTTAAGGATTACTCCCAGATATTTAAATGTAGGAACAATGTCGAAGGGAGTTCTATCCGGGGAGTGAACAGTGACAAGGTAGCCAGAGTTATCAAGGGTTTAGGACCATACAGCATTGCCTTCATTTTGGAAACATTGCCCAATAGTTTGTTGGATGAGAACCAGCAGTGGGCCTCATAGAATTCAGTGGTGAAGTGGGAGGAGGACAGAGAATAGGGGGAGGGGTCAGTTTGGTAGAGTATGAGGTCATCAGCATAGAGGAGAGAATTACATGAGAGGCCCTCCGACAGGAGGGAGTTAATAAAGAGGGAAAGGAGGAGGGGGAACCCTATAGGACACCTACAGAGACAGGTAAAAGGGGGCGATGACACTACCAAGGCAGACCATTTGGGTTCTATCAGACAGGAAATTAGTGGGCCAAACAGTGGAAGCAGCATAGAAGCCAAGGGCATCTAGTTTAGTAAGTAAAATGTTGTGATTTACAAGGTCAAATGCCTTGGATAAATCAACAAACACTATACCAGTCAACTTCCCTTCATCTATATTTCTAAGGACATGATCAGTGAAGAGGGCAAGGCAGTGGTTGTACTGTGTCCCTTCCTGAAACCACGTTGCTGCGGACAAAGGAGGTTATACTTAGTGACATGTTCAGTGATTTGGTAGTTTACTACTTTCTCAAGGAGTTTCCCAAGATGGGGCAAAATGGAAATAGGTCAATAGTTATCCATGTGGTTAGGGTCTCCCAGTTTGTGAATGGGGAACATTTTGGCCTGTTTCCAGGCAGGGGGACAGAGGCTGTAGTAAGGGAGAGATTAAAGATGAAGGTGGGTGGAAAGGCAATGAAGTAAGCAGCTAGTTTTAAGAAGCAGGGGGTCAGACTATCACTACTAGCACTCCCTCTTGATGGTAGGCTGAGGAGGAGTTTACGTGCCCCGGGGGGAAAAATGGTCTTGCAGTAAAAAGGAGGGCTGTTAGATGTGGAAGAAGGGGTGGTGTGGGCAGCAGAAAGTAGGGTGGACGTTTAACCAGGTAGGTGCTAAGACTGGAGAAATGAGCATTGAGGGCATTCACAATATCTCTGGGGTCAGTCAGGGGGCCGTGTTGGGTATTTGGTGGGAAGGATACTGCTTAGTGGAGGAGGACAGCAAGGCATGTATTGAGGACCGGAAACACCTGGGGTTACCTAGGTGCTTGGACAGCAGTGACTAGAAGTAGGCTGACTTCTTTGTGTGAATGAGTCACTTGCATTGATTATGCAGGTGACGGTAGCCATTCCAGAGGCTAGGGGAAGGCATGGTTTTAAAGGCAGCACACTTAGCATTCCTATCCTTCATCAATTTGAGGAGGTCTGATGAGAGCCAACGAGTGTCACCCAACCCCCATGCACTCTGCAGGTAGAGAGTTAAGCTGCAAAAATAATTTTGCTTGCAAAATGTTACAATTCTGCTGCCAATGCAGTTCTGCAGAATTTTCCCAAATTCTGTGAATTCCATTTTGCTGGAATCTGAACATTATGCACAGTACTAGCTGTTGCCCATACATTAGTTTCTATATGTTATGTACACTGTGCTACCTGTAGTTATCACTGTTTCGGAGAAAGCAATATGTGGAGTTCAAAAATGTTAGCAAAGTTTTTAAGAGCTCATGAAGTCTCAAGGGACACTTAGGAAAAATATAATATTTTATCATATTTCAGTTTGTTTTCATCTATTTTCTGTATTTAGCTTTTCCTTAACATGAACACTGGTCTCTAGACTACATCTGATCTGGCTGCTTGTCAGCACTTGCCGTTCCAATCTTCTGATGGTGATAGCACAATCTGCTGTTGGGAAATTGTGATGATGTGATGACTAGAGGATCATGACGTCAGAATTAGATGGGCAGACAGAGCAGCTGAAGCCTGCAGGGCAGCAATCCCGTTTCCATGGTAATATACACATATCAGGAAGTGGGCATTAACTACAGAACATAGGTGACATCCAAACTGACTTGTAAGAAGTATATTTTTTCAAAGTTCCCATTGCAATGGTGATGTCAGGTGCTCTATCAAGCACAGAATTAGGATAAAAGAGCTCATGGGGGCATCAACAACTTACACTCAGAACACCATAGAAAGGGGCCATGTAACTCCCCTGACAGTAATCATTATTTGTAGGCATGTGGTCTTCTGGCTGGGTCATTCTCTGCTCCATACTCTCCATATTCCACATTTGGTGTTCTGCTATTGTTTTGTGACTGCCACAGCTCTTTCTGTTTCTGTGTAAATGAGTGATGAGTACCAGTAGGAGACAACTACCCTGTCTGAACTTGCCGAAAAAAGATCCCGGAGATACCAATAAATGAAACAGTACATTTTGAACTGAACCATCATCACAGAAACATATTATAAACCAGTTAACAGGCCACAAATGGTAAATATCTTTAAGGGTGACTTATTAGAACATGCAACTGGGGCTAATATCATGCTACAGGCTCCCGTAGACAGTGCCCTACATCAAGGCTTACCATCCCCACCACTACGAGTGGAGATCACTTCGTGTCAACAGCCAGTTTAACTAAGATAATGCGCAGTTATATTCAACATTTTAAACAAGTCCCCAGAATAATCCTGCCACTATACAGACTGTTCTTACATTCCCACAGAGTATCCTACTGTGCCTATAAACCATATTTATTGGGAAACATTCAAACATAGGAAAGAAAATACTCAACAGAGTAAAATTTCCACATCTGGTGATCTATTGCTCTCATTCATCCTCTAATTCCTCAGCCTGCTATCAAGCACCAAACTTAGAACAGATGTTTTGGAATAAATTGCCTATATCATGCTGGCTGTTATGTAAGTTCAGCACATGTATCCAACATAAACAACCAGTAGTTTAGCAGGCATTAACAGGGTGTGCATGATGTTCCCTGAGTTCGCTCAGACTTGCATGAACATTGTTGAATACCTTTCTTCTGGTGCTTACATCAGAGAACTGTAAAACTTTATCATTGCTGCTGTTTGGAGTTAGAAACATAGAAACAATGACAATAACAGCAGAAAAAGACCACAGGTCCATCTAGTCTGCTCAGAGTTCCCTATCTGCCAGGCAACCTATTGTCCATACAGGGTTTTATCCCTCCTGGTCCAAATCCCTCCTCCCCCCACTGCTACTGACCTGAGCAACCACCAAACCCTTCACTCTGTCCCAACCATGCTTGAAACCATTTATGGCCTTGACACTCACCACCTCTTTTGGCAGATGGTTCCACAGGTCCACCACCCTTTTCATAAAACTTCCACTTTCCTCTTAAACCTCCCCAGACAGTTTTCACTTATGACTTCAGGTTCTTTTTTTTTTTTTCTTTTTGTCAGTTTTTTATCCTACGGCCTGATTCTTCCTGATGGCACCCCCTCAGGCCCATCTCCAACCTTGTCACATACTTACTAGTTATCCACCTCTGGCACAGAAACAGAACCTATTGGGTGAGTGGCCAGCCACATCAGTCATGTGAGAGTCTGTGGGGGGTGCCGGCTTGTAGCAGCCTGCCATCTTTTTTCCTCCAGTTTTCTCCCCTGGACTGGAGCATCAGGATGTGTGTGCCAGCACATAATGCTGTTGCCTACCCCTTGCTTGTGTGTATTCCAGCTGTGCTGCTGCCCATCCTCCACCAGGGGACAATCCCTGCAGTGGGAGTTAGCATTCCATATCCTTGAGGAAGTAGATCTGTAATTGGGCACTCAATTCTGCCTTATCCTGCTGACCACTGAGCAACCCTGTCCATTTCCAAGCCTGGGTTGCCTACCTAGGGGATGAAAGAGCAATGATTCTTCACTGGGCTAGCCTGACCTTGGTTCTTGACTCTATGCTTATGTTAAATAGGTCACTGCAGTTCACCTTGTTTCTTCCCTTCAGGAAAGTGAAGGTCTCTATCATATCCCCCCTTTCTCACCTGATCTTCAGTGAGTATATGTTCGGTACGTTCAGACAATCTTCATAAGATCTGCTTTGTTGGCAACGAATCCTCTTGATCACCCTACATTGCATGGTCTCCATCCAGTTCCTGTTCTTCCATAGGTGAGGACTTCAGAACTGAGCACAGTATTCCAGATGCGGCCTCACCAATGATTTATATAGAGGTAGTAGTACCTCCTGTTTCCTGCTGTCAGTAACTCTTCCAGTACACCCCATCATCCTGTTACCCTTACTATAGGCCTTATTACACTGGCTTGATTATTTGAGGGAATCACTAATGATGACTCCCAGGTTTCTTTTCTCTGCCATAGTACTCAGTTTAACCCCTCCCATCCAGTACTCTGTCCTGTTTTTTTTCCGAAAGGTGCATAACCTTGCATTTTTTGGCACTGAGTTTCAAATTCCAAACCTTAGATCACCTGGTAATCAAAAACCCAGGGGAAGAGTACACAATGGGTTGGGGGGGGGGTAGTAACAAAACCAAAAATAGAAAGGGACCTGGGGTAGTCATATCAGATGACCTAAAGGAGGGCTGGGGGATACTGGGATGAATAGGGAGAGGCATCACCAGCAAAAAAACAGGAAGCTGTTATCCCTCTGTACAGACAGTTGGTGAGAGCCCATCTGGAGTACTGCATGCAGTTCTGGAGATCCCATCTCCACAAGGACATAGACAGTATGGAGGTAGTCCAGAGGAGGGCAACTAAAATGGTACAGGGTCTGCACCAGAAGCCATATGAAGAGAGATTAAAGGAGCTTAATACGTGTACCCTCGAGGAAAGGAGGGAGAGGGGAACATGATAGAAACTTTCAAGTACCTTAATGGAATCAACAAAGCCCAAGAGGGTAGTATCTTTCAGAAAAAGAGATGTGCAAGAACAAGGGAGCACAATTTGAAGATAGAGGGGGGATGGCTCAGGGGCAACATTAGGAAGTATTTTTTCAGGGCAAGGGTGGTGGACGCATGGAACGACCTTCCTGAGGAGGTCGTGGGGTCAAAAACAGTGGAGGAATTCAAAAATGCATGGGACAGACATAAGGCAATTATGGTGGGGGTTAGGAAGAAGTAGGCTATTGGTTAACTAGGCTCTGCAGCTTATCCAATAGGTAGGAAAATAGGCAGACTGGGTGGGCCAAGCAGTCCTTATCTGCCATCAAAGTCTATGTTTCTACCTCTCTATCCTTTGTAGATTACTCGACATCTCCCTGATCCCTTCATTACTTTCTACCCTACCAAGGAGCTTCATGTCATCTGTGAAGAGACACAACTTTCCATGGAAGCCCTCTCCAGTATCATTGATAAATGTATTAAAGAGGACAGGACCCAGGACAGATCACCACTCATGATATTCCTCTGTCCCGATTTAACCCCATTTACCTCCAACCTCTGCTCTCTCTCCTTCCAGTTTTCTATTCATGTAGCTGCACCCATGTCCTCCAGCTTCTTCCATAGTCCTCTGTGTGGCACAGCTGTGTTGAAAGCCTTGCTGAAACTGAAGTGGAGTAAATCAACAGCATGTCCCTTATCTACTACCTTTGTTATCCAGTACAAGAAAACAACCAGATTGGTCTGACAAGACCTCCCAGAGACAAACCAGTGCTGTTTACTATCCTGTAAACTGTTGCTTTCTAGGTAGTCCACAAGGTCCCCTTTGATCAGTGACTCCAAAAGTTCAACCACTACAGAGGTAAGTCTGACAGGTCTGTAATTTCCTGGTTGCTCCTTGTCTGCCCCCCTCCATGTAATGGGACTATGTCCGCTACCCCCCAGTCTTTTGGAACTATCCTTGTCTGAACTGAGTTACTGAATAGCACTACTAGGTGTTCAGCCAGTTCAGAAGGCAATTCCTCATCCCATCCAGTCTGGGGGATTTATCTACTTTTTGGGCTTCAAGACCCTTCTGGATCCTTTCTCTGGCAAATACTGGCTGCCTAGTTTAGGAATGCCCCCAGCAGCCTCCTTGATACTACTTTCAGGCAGACGCCTGGTGTCTTCTTTTGTGAATGTGGAGTAGAAGTACTTATTAAGGATAATTGTTTTATGTTCATCTTTCTTCAGTACCCTCCCCATCGGGGCAAGTGGCAGCAGCTCAGCCAGTCCATGGTGAGTGATAGTTGTACAGTATCATGGTTGATGTGGTAAATAAAAAACAATTTTGAAGTGACTCACAACTGCAAATACATTGATTGCTTTCTTAAGTGCCGTCAATTTTTACTTTGTGTGTGCCTTCCCCCCAGCCTAACAATACACACTCCCTTCTTCCTTGTTTTCTTAATATATCTAAAGAATTGTTTTTTACCACCCTTGTCCCCCTCCACAATATGCAGCTCCATGTCTGCCTTTGTCCCCCTGACCATTCTCTTTGCTTCCCTAGTTTTTATTTGGTACGCTTCCCATACCGCCTCCCATTGCTTTTCTTTGTGCCTGGTGAAAGCATTTTTCTTGGCCCTCACTTCTTCTCTGACCCTTTCTGAGAACCATATTGGTCTCTTGTACCTGTTTCATTTTGTCACAATTCTCATGCATGACTTTGTAGCAAAGAGAATGGTCCCCTTGATTTCCCCCCAATCTTTTCTCTATACCGTCTGTGTCCAAACTGATCAGTTTGTCTCAGACCAGCTTCCTCATCTGGTTAAGTCTGCGCTTCTGAAATCTAGGACTTCAGTTTTTGACAGGGGCATTCTGGTCCTGAAGGCCAACACAAACCAAATGGAGTTAGGGTCACTGGACCTCAGTGGCTCCCCTAAACTCACTACATGCACCATCTCTGAGGTGATGAGCACCAAATCAAGAATGGCCACCTGCCTATTGGGGTCCTTAACCAGCTGCACCTGCAGACAGTCCTGAAATTTATATAACATGGCCTGAAATTTGGTGCACCTGACCACTGGAATGGGCATCATGAGGTGAATCCACAGTGACTGTTTCCCCATTGCTTCTCCTAATGTGTCCATTCTCACCAGTCTCTAAGCCCTCCCTGACATACAGGGCTACACCTCCCCCCACATCCTATCCCTCTATCCTGTCTAAACATTGTGTAACCTGGGGCCGACAAGTCCCAGTCATTATTGTCTGTGGCCCAGCTTTCTGTTCTGACTTATATTTTATTAAGTTTTAAACAATAATGTATAGATCACAGCATACTAATCATAACTTACCTAATTCAAGAAGGAAACTAAAGAAAGTATATGCTATCTGCACTTATAAGATATTCCAGTTCATATCATCAAGGGAGAGGGATGTTAATTATTAAACATTCGAAAATACAGTACCTGATTAAGCAGACCACATAACAGAAGCAGAAACTTCATGTACAGACCTTGGTTAAATAAAATATATATAATTACATCTTCCCTACCTTGCAGTTATGCCTCTGTGTAGGTTAGCTTAGTTTTAATCTTAAATTTCAATTTAAACAATAGAATTGAGAAGCTAACAAAATACTGATCTAACAAACAAAAAAGTGCTTCCAAATCATTTATCAGTTAATCACTTTCCATTACATTATATTTTAAATTATTCGAGTTCCTCCACTGCTTGTGCCAGCATTGACATCTTTTGTTCAGAGTAAGTATGTGACTCTCCCTCTTCTGATTCTGCATCATCTGGAGCTCTAAGATATGTAGCAAGTTGGTCCATCTCAAAGAAGATGTATGTCTTGCCGTTATACAGAATCTATACTTTCACCAGTACTAGTAACTGTAATTGTGCTCCTGTTTCCAGTACATCCTGGCAGTACGAGAGGAACTTTCTGTGACTCTGCTGAGTAGCAAAGGCAAAATCTGGAAAACACTAAATCTGTAACCTTTTATGTGTCAGTCATTTTAATCCTTAATAATTTCAAAGTCAGGTCCCTGTCGGAATCAAAAGCAAGAGAGAGAGGAAAAATTGTAACTTTAGACTCTGGATCATCTTGAAATTTATATTACTTAGGGCTCTTCTTAGGTACTCTGAAGGCATTAACCAAAAAGGTAGCTTGTCCGGGGGTAATAACAAAGCCGGTTTACACAGCCACATTTGCACTGCAGCAAAACCAGTGCTCGGGTTGCTGCTCCACAGATGCAGCCTTGTGAACTCTTACCCTATCACAGCAAGTTGGTCCTTGCTCTTCTCCTAGAGTCACTACCAAGTTGGGGATGCATTCAGGAGTGAGTGATGTAAGCAGCTGTGTAGAGAGGCTGCTTCGCTCACTTTGATGCAAGATGGATGCTCCCAGCCTCCCACTCTTCCATCCTGTATTTTCCTACTGCAAATTACTATATTTTTTTCCCAAGCTAAAGCACTGGGTATCATTTTATGCTGTGGAAGGACGGAGAATAGAAAAAAGGTATACGGTGAGTTGGAGTCCTGGGGAACCATGTATAGTAGTGGGCGGGGAGGGGGTTCTGTATTGGATTCCCCAGTCTGGTGAGTCACAGTGATGTTGCCAAGCAACTGACTGCTCCCAGACTGATGGCCCCACTTCAACGCAACTTGAATCAGTGCTGAGAGGGGCCGAGTAGATGTGTCACCAGGTTGGCATGGGAGATTGACGCAGCTCCAGAGTGGACCATAACTTGAATAACAGCATCCGTGTAAACACACCTACAGACAGATATAAACATATCTTTAATAAGATCCCTGATGGATTCAAACTCTGAGTCCATTTTGATAGACCAACAATTCTTACATGTTGGTATCAAACATGATTTTCTAATATCTCAGTTTTCTGATACATATTATAATTATCTTTGTCAGTCTGTGGTTTGTTATTTCAAGAGCTGTAACTTTCTTATACTGAATCAGCAGTCTTGGTGCTTATCTGCAGTTATCTCTGAATATTAGCAATACTGTCCTTTTTCAGTTTAGTTTCTTGTTGAATGAAGTCCACCTTAACATTAATTAATGCTTCAAATTTTCTGCCTAGATGCTGAATGCATTCCAGGATTTTGTCTGTGGAGTTACCCGTTGACTCCTTAGTATGTGCTTTGCTATGTTGCTGAGTTGGTAACTGCATATCGTCACTGAAAAGAACACTCAAACCACTGAATTAGAAGAGCTCCAATGTCGACTCTAATTCAGCATGTGTAATTTTCTGACTGTGACTTCGAAAGACAAACTGGTGGATTTCTCTTTAGATTTAGCATTTAATACCAACATTTCACTGGCACTTACATTTTCTGCTTTTGCATTTAATTAATTTTTAAGAGGGGAGCTAGTCCAGGCAAGGTCTGAAGCACCCTGGCTGGGGTTCTGGGGTTGACACCTGGCTTCCCCAATCCACCAGTGTTTGTGGCTGGCTGAAAATACTTCTTCACAAAGATGAATTTTGGGCAATATGTACTCCTCTGAAAACATGCCAAACCTGTTTTTGTGCTTTTCTGACATCAAGGCTAGAAGAAAATGATCAGAAACATTTGGTTTCTTGGTTGTAGGAGGTCAATTTCTGTGAGCATCCACAGAGCACAGCTAGAGTGTGTATGCTTTTAGGCAGCCATCTCCCCCTTCTCCATCCTGAACCAAGTTCCTGTAATGGCTATGAGGTGTGCCTCAGTGCCTGCCACCAATGCCTGAAGCGCACTGATTTTTTTACCCACTCTTGGCATTAATGAAGACCCCTTCAAACTAGCTCTAGATCTTATGTTACTGTTTTGTGTTCCTATACCTGAATTTCTTCTCATCCCCCTTGCCACTTTACTTTTTACTACTGCTTTCAGACCCTGTTAGCCTTCCCCTTTTACCTTTTCCACTACTTCTTTTTAAATCTTGATCTTATTTTTACCCACCTTACTGTTACCAGTCCTCAGTATAGGGATAACACTGGCTAGGTTCACCTCCTTCACTCCCTTTACTATGGTTCCGCTAGCTGCAGTGTCCCCCACAGTCAGTTTAACTGTCTAATGTAGACGTCAAACTTCTGCCCCAGCATGCTGGTCCCCTCTCTTGTCAGGTGATGGTAATCACTTCTGAAGAGCATCCTGTCCTAGAAGTCCCCAACAAAGTGGTACACTTTTTTCTTCTGACACCATCTCTTTAACCACCAGTTTAATTCCTCAGTGTCTTCCCTCCTTACTCCATCTTTCCTTCTCCCTCTATTCCACACAGGGAGGTTCTGGAAAAAGGCCAGGGAGGTGAACATGTCTGCAGTCTGTCCCCAAGCCTCTGAAAGTTGTGCTTCACTTGCATCACAGGCTGGTTCACCACATCATTGGTACCTAAGTGTACCAGCACCCCCAGCTCCCCATGCTATCCTACCTATTCTATGTTCCGATTGCTTATGACCCAGGAAGACACCTGACCATCTCCCCCCCCCATACACACCACCCTCTCTACTCCCCTGATCACAGAATCCTTAACCACTGAGACTCTCCTAATTGCCTTTTTCTTACTGTGATCCCTGAGTGTCACTAGATCATCACTCCCACTTTTCCTGATTGACCCAGGCTCCCCCCAGAGGAGTCAAGTATCTGAGCCTCCTCCAGGAGTGCAAAGTGATTTGCTGCTGGGATGGTGTGTGGTTGGTTAACCTCCGTGTGGCTGCCTGCCCCTGTAGCTGTTCATCAACACCCCACCCCTCTGAACCAGTGGGCCTCTGGGGAAGTGGGATTGTGGGCCTCAGCAGAGCAGGTGCCACAAGAGAGATATCTCTTCCCTTGCTGTTGCCAGCTGAGTATGGAGATCTGCAAAAGTACTGCAATAGGGGCAGTGACCCCTCCTTCAGAGCATAACCCTGGAGAAGAATGCCCCTCAGTCCCTGCAGCTGACTTACTCCCCGCAAAACTTCATCCCTATACTACCTCAGCTGAAGCAAGTTCCCTGGCTTCATGACCTTCTGGCCAGCTTTAACCCCTACTGCCTTTTCTCTTTCAAGTCATGTTAAATACCAAATGCTAGGTATTTAACTCTCCCTCCTCACCACACTGCCATCCTACTTTATTAAAGAGCTAGTGGAGTCAAAACAGGCAGACAGGAAAATAATACAAATTTAAGAAGTAGTCAGTTGTAACTTTCTATTTCTGAATCATTTTTTTTTTCCTTTTGCTCATTAGAAAGTCTTCTATGTGATAACACTGGGCTGAATGTGTGAAACAGCTTAGCCTGGCAGCTGACATATCTATCTGTATTCCCCTACTACATCATCAGCATTGTGATCTCACTGACAGTGACATCACAGGTGACTGATTTGCAACTACTGAATGGCTGCTTCTAAGCATCAGTGATGTCACAGTCAGTGAGATCACAATGTTAATGATGAAGTGGGGGGCAGCAGAGCTAGATAATGCCAGCAGCCAAGCAGAGTGATGTTCTACACATTACACCTACTAACATGAGGTAAACAGTCTTTTAATTAAACAAAGGGGAAAAGCAAAAGTACCTCAGATATAAAAGGTAATGGTTGGCTGCTTTTAAAATCTAATACTAATTTTAGGCAGTTCACTAACTTTTCAACTGCAGCCAGAAGTTTGTCTGTGTCCATCAACTTGTTAATACCTACACAAGAGTTCATGGCCTCGATGCCCAGGCCTGATGCAGGCTCCTGGCGGTACAGATAGGGACAGTAACTGATTAATGTATAAAGCTAAACAGGTGCAAAAGCAGGGGTTATCAAGGTAAGTTAGCCAGACGAGCACAGCAGTTGGTACTCAAATGTGTAGCTTGAGAGAGCTATTGTAGCACTTCAGTGAGAACAACTAGTGCAATTAACATCATCAGAACAAGGTGTAACCTCGGGGGTTGGGTTGATGGTATTTTTTGTGTTATTAGTGCTGTGCAGTGCCTCCATATGTAACCCCCTACCTGGGACCTGGGTTCAGGGAGAAGACTGTTGCTCGGCATTTTGGCTAGGTTTGACTTCTAGTCAGGGGCACCCAAGTAACTCCGGATACAGGAAGCAATAACTGTAATGTCCAAACCAGGAGTGGGATTCTAGAGTGTGGCTTTTATTCACAACCAACAGAATAACAAAGCATAGATGGACCCCCACGGGGCTACACTCCTGGTAATGCAAATTTATGGAGATCAGAACATATCCTCTTTACACACTGAAACCCTCAGGTTTAGAAACACTCTGGGCACTCAGCCCAAACTTATACTCTTCTCTGGATTTCCCTGGCCTGGCCCATCTGACCAGCCTTGGACTACTTCCCTGCATGGCACATCCAACCAGCAACTGGACCACTTTCCATATGGCATGGCACATTTCTCGGTGGCTCCCTAAACCACCCATGAGCACATCCAGGCTCCATTAAGGGAATCTTCTCAACAATCCCACATCTGGGTACTTTCTTCAAGCACTGGCCAAGTACCCGAGAGAAAGCAACAGGTGTCCCAAAGCAAACCCGTAGAGGTACATTTGGTTACTACTGATAGGGGGTCTCCCACCTCTTGCTCCCATAATTCATACCCGGCCATTTCTTTGGACTCTAACACCTCTTCTTCTGAAAACTCTGATTTGTAGAGTAACACTTTAAATGTATTTCACATTCAATCTACAGTCTCTGAAACTTCAGTGCTAACTTGACGCATGCATGTTAAGTGGCTATGTCCATCCCTGTAGACCCCCACTGATTAAAGATGTCCAAACCTCACACTCCTTAAGCACTGTACTTGGCTGTCCTTTCCTGACCCACAGTAGCAGATACTTAAAACACAAAGTCTCTAGCGAAACATAGGCCCTTTATCAGAGCAGACTCACCCCTGGCTGCAGGTGCCCCACAGGCTTCTCTCACAGGAAAACCAAACTAATTCTTGGTGCCTCAGCACAAGTCTTCAAGGCAGCTTCTTTCTGTCTCTAGCCAGGCTAGGGGATTGCTCCTGAAAGCTGGCTGTTGGTTCCCCTCATCCCTGCAGGGATGGGGTCCCGAACCAACTAGGGAGCAGTCTCTACCACTTCAGTGCAGGACTTCTGTGTTCCTCTTATGGTGAGAACACACACCAAAAACAAAACTGTAGCTCTGTGACAGAGCTGAGGGCTCTGAGGGCCTGCAGATGCAGCACACCTCCTCCCTGTACTACAGACTGCACAAGACTGACTTCAAAACCTCCCAACGTTCCATCTAACTCCCAACTGCAACATTCCAGTGTGGCTTATGCTGCTGTGAAAATTCTAAATTATGTCATACCTCAGTCTCAGCTGAAACTGAGAACAGAGTGAGACAGTGTGAAATCCATTTAACTGGAGTTTCACAAGCTGCCTTTCCTGCCTGCCACTAGGTCTAACTGGGATTCTTGTAACCCCGGGTATTAGGGGGTTTACAAAGGAAACACAGGAGCAGCTACAGAACACAGGAGGGGAAGATTCGGTAGAGGTGTGCATGGGTGGGGAGCAGAATGAATGGCCGACTGGCTGTGTCACGGCTGACTTCAGGCAGACACCTTGATATTCATAGCACAACAGTCCTTTGCATGGATGGGCTGCTTGAGCAAGAAGTCATAAAAGACAACAAACAGCCCTCTGATAGACTGAAAGTGGTGCTGGGGGTGGGTGCAAGTCCTGGCTCCCAACTGGAGCTCCCAGCAGGTCCTTGAAGTGACTGGTGGGAGTTAAGGCTGGACGAGGAGCACCCTTGCGACATCAGTGGTGGTGTTCTGTAGAGCGTCACATGGCAAGAGCAGCCAGAGTCCTTTGTGCAGCTTAGAGAAGCTTGGGAGGTGAATGGCTTCTTAGGCACACCTTCCCAGGCCATGGATTTGCTGAAAGTGGTGCTGGGGGGAGTGCAAGTCCTGGCTCCCAAACAGAGCTTCAGGCAGGTCCTGGCAGTGATCGGTGGGGGAAAGAGGGGAAAGGCTGGATAAGGAGCCCCCTCGTGACCCTGGCAGTGGTGTCCTGTGTAGTGTCACATGGCAAGAGCAGCCAAAGTTCTGTGTGCAGCTCAGAGATGCCCAGTAGGTGAACATCCTCTTAGACCCACCTTCCCAGTCCACAGATTGGCTGGAGCTGGTGCTGAGGGGGTGAGTGCACGTCCTGGTTCCCAAACGAAGCTCCAGGTAGGTTCTGGCAGTGATCTGTGAGGGAGAAGTGTGAAGGCTGGATGAGGAGCCCCCTTGTGACCCCAGCAGTGGCATCCTGTGGAGTGCTGCATGGCAAGAGTGGCTGAAGTCCTCTGTGCAGCTCAGAAAAGCCCGGGAAGTGAACGGCTTCTTAGACCTGCCTTCCCAGCCTATGGATTGACTGAAAGTGGTGCTAGCAGTGGCTGTGTACAGGAGAATCAAGGTGTAAAATTTCAGTTCATAGTTTCTGTATGTACACTACCAGTTCAGAACCCTCACTCTCCTCCACCAGTCCCAGCACCTGGACGTTAACTGACCTAGAAAAATTCTCCATATGCTTCATTTGGATCCTGAAATTCTTTTTTTTTCTTTATCCTTTGTCCACCTGACTCTGTAGACCAGCCCCCATCAGACGGTGAACCCCAACCCCACCACTTACTATCCCAGGACTTACCCCATCCTCTTAAAGACCACCATGGATGGGGGGTGCCATGGATGATGATGCAGGGCCTGCAAGGTTGTTGTCCTCATCCTGCCGGTTGAGGTGTTTTTCTCCTGGTTTTTCCCCAAGGTTGCCATGTGCGCTGTGTCATGGACATGTGACGGGAAGACGTCTTATGTACTCAGTGACTGCTCCCAGCTGTCCAAGTCATGGCTACTGGCTATGACACATAGCCTCTAGTAGGTGTTACCAGTGCAGCAGCATGCACTATCCTTCCACTCTTAAGGTGGAGAGCCATGCATGGATGCTGAATCGTCCTTCCACTGGCCAGTTCCTGAGTGACCTTGGTGCACTCCTGAACGTGAGTCACCAGTCTGCCAGACAGTAAGCCAGTCAACCTTGCCACCAGGCCATGTGGATCGAGCCTGAGATTCTTATTTTCTTTTCCCATCAGTGCTGAGGCCATCAAGATTTTCACAGCTGAGTCAGCAGCTTCCTTGATCGCAACTTTCTGGATGTCAGCCTGAGATTTCTATACCATCACATCACTATTGACCGCATCCATTCTCTGTTCCAGTGACTGAAGTTGGACATTAATTGCCTTAACTGCTGCAAGAAACCATGGAACATGCCAGTTCCCCTGAGCCTGATATAAATATAGTAAATCCTATAACCCAGTCAGGAACTGAGCTGGTTGTGACGTTCTTTCCGCCTCCATCCGCTGCAGCAGCTGTTTTTGGTCAGATTATCAAGTCATTCTAGCTATCTGATTTTCTCCAAAAGTTTAAGATATGTGTGTGTGTGGGGTAGATCTACCAATCTGTTGAAAAATGTTCTGCTAGTTAGGTTAAAATGATCATTTTTTCCACTTTGTTCTACAGAATGCATAGAGGACCAAGAAGACACAGCAGGTCTCAGTGGCTGCAGGCCCTCCCCTAATTTCTTCTTCTGTTGGGTAGCTACAATTGTGCAGAGTGCCATTGACCCCTACAAGGATGGAACTCTCTCTGTGAGGGGTCTTTTAGTCATGCAGGCAAGCTCTGTGGCATCTTTCCAAGGGTGGTATCTTTGACTGTGAGTTACAGAAAAACAGCCAAAATAAATGTTAGATACAAATTTGAATCATATATCTTATTATCCACTGACCCTGTGAACGAACATCTGTATGCAGACTGGAAGTAAATAATCGTATATATTGTACAAACAATTTTCACAGACAGTGGTGCATAGTACACTGCATACTATAATAATTAGGTACAGGAAGGTAGTATTTTCAAAGGGGGATGTGTACTAGAACAAGGGGCATGCTATGAGGCTGGAAGGGGGTGGTTAGGAAAGATGTGAGGAAGTACTTCTTCACTGAAAGAGTGGTGGGTGCCTGGAACAGTCTTCCAGCAGAAGTAGTGGGGGCAAAAACAGTGGTGGGATTTAAACATGTATGGGATAGCCACAAGGGAATCCTGGGAAGGAAACAGAGAGGAGGGAGGTAGCCGAAGGTCAGGTAGGGTCTGTGGTGACAGTATAGTCAGGGAAAAATTGAAAGACTAGGTGGCCAAGTGTCCCTTATCTGCTGACAAATGTTACATTTCTACATACAGTATAGTATGCTGTAGTGTTTAATTTGTGTGCTGTGCTTATAAGGTGTGACACTTTTACAGATCAAGGGTTAATTTTATAAGTTTTTAAAACTAAGATTTCAAAAAACAAGCCCTGCTGCTGAAGAGGATTCTACATCTTCCTTAACTGTTAAGAGCCCTATCTAAGGTTTGTGGTGGTGAGTGTGTTTGGGTGGGGATGTCTGATTTGCTCTCTGACACATTCCAGCATCCTTATTACTCACAGACTGTTCCAGGTGAGGCTCTGTTTAAATAGCTGGAAGCAGAGCGGCAGGGGAGTAGTCCGTCAGTGTGCAGGTGAGAAGGTAGTCAACAACTTTGGATAACTGAGGAAAAGAGGAATATATCAAACTTAGATAAAAGGTATGTAAGAACATCTGAGATTATGTTGTATTGCATGTGCTGTTTAGATAAACTAAAAACAGTGTAGGTTTACAGTAGTTAAATGATGATGTATTATTCTCTGTACAAAAATGGATGACTTTCTCTCAAACTTGACTTTTCAGTAAAATCATACCATGCTGTCAGGATATTCAACCTTGTATACCAGTATTTGACTAGATCCATGAAAAACAACTTTTTTTGTTCAGTACATATGATACCTTTATTAGACTAATAAAAAGTTTTACATACACACTTTCCATGTCTCTAACTGCCTCTTCATCAGATATCATATTTACCTGACAAAACAATTTTTATTTGTTTTTCTCAGGTCTCCATGTGGATTAGCATGGCATACCACTAATTGTATGTCTGAGTAGACCCACTGAAGACTGAGCTGAAACAGCTTAACTCTGGTTTTATCTACCATAATAAACTGCATGGAGATGGTGGAAAAATATTCTGAGGAAAAGTAGCCAGATTAGTAAGCAGGGATGAACATGGAAAAATAATTTCACTACTTACAGAATGTTAATAGTTTGAGTTCCATTACACAGTTTCAGTAAAACACAAAGGTAGTATATAATGTATGCTGTTTACAATACTGTGAATATATGAGGATTAATATGGAATGTACATTCACTTTGATTTTATAATACTGGTTCAGAGACGATAGTAAGACAGATGACTGCATCTAAAGGTATGCTAAGGTGTGGTAGGAAGTGGCATAAACTTGGAAGCTAGGTGGCTGGGTGGGTATTGCTGAACAGTTATGCCGAAAAATACTTTATAGTTAACCTAAATGCAGTTTATAACACAAACAGAAGTTGTTGCAAATTATTGGAAAGCACACAGTTTGTAACAGGACTGCTTTAAAGTAGTAAGCAACATAGTATTGTAATGATGGAAGGGACTTTGGGTCCATCTTGTCCATCCATCCTCTCGCATAGTAGTGATTATACCCAAGTAAAGTATGGGCACCCATCAAAGCTTAGCAGCCAGACTGTTAACCCTACTCACTGTGCAAATACAAAGAATGGGTGGAAAAGAAAACAAACAAACACTGTTTTATGAGTGCTCCAGAAATTAATAACTGTGCAAGACTTCATTTATTATATTTGTTTCTGTAAATTTTTTTTGGGGGTGGCTTGCAATGGTACTTTATTTGAACTTAGACGATGGTTCTCAATAATTGTTATAGATACTTTTTATAATACATTAGAATCTGAAGTTAAATTATTGTTCTTAAAACTGCTTGCAGTTATAACTCAGAGTACAAGTGCTACTGTGCATACTGTAAATGCATGTAAATAATTATGAAACATCCATATACCTCTGGCATTATCTCTAATCCATTCCCCAAACTTTTTTCATAGGCAACTGGACCTTGCATTTCTGTATAGAGAGAATATGCTTGTAGTGCTGTTGTTGCTTGGTGAGTTTTTATAAAGTTGAATTTTATACAGTATTATAAATTTAGCAGCGCACGTTTCTTGATCTGTGTTAATTGTGACATAATGACTGCCCCTCAAAATTCCTCACTAGTTGCGTAAAATGGAAATGCTTGATCTCAGTGAATAAATACATATTCAGATAATTTTTCTTATCAAACAATTCCAAATTGATTTACAGTGAAAAACATTTCCATGATACTTGTCTGTTACAGCCGTTAATTACCAATATGTCTTCTGGCAATAATCTGTTTTTATCTGACTATGGCTGAAGTATCAAGATAATTGTAAAATGTGTTAAACTATAACTTCCAAATTGCAACTCTGGAAAGCCATATCTTGAATATATCTCTTTTTGTAATAGAGAGGACTGTGAGTTATTTTAGATGGGTGAGGTTGGGGGGTAACGCACGTTTTTCCCTCTGTTCCCCACCCTCATATTCACAGAGTTTAATGTGTACCTGATCGAAGAGGGTTCCTTCACCTCTATGACTCCAGTGCCCCCTCCACCAGTCCCAGAGCAGGAAACCTACATTTACCCATGAGCTGGGGTCTCACAGGTGGCAATGCTGAGCCCCACCAACATGCCACAGCAGGGTGCAGCCCCCAGAGTGCTGTGATCTTCTGCGATGCATATTGTTTCATTTACTAAATATGGGCCTGTGTTTCTACAGTAGAATCAATAAGCATTTATGTAGTTTTTGTTTACCTGGTAAGTGCACTAGTTTCAGGCACAACTAGGAAGGGTAGTGGGCTACAAAGACAAAAGCAGCATTTACAATACACATGAAGAACAATGCAGAAAAAAATATACTATTGAAATGCTAATTAGACCTATACAGCAATAAAGTACAAAAGTAAAATAGTAAAAACGAGAAAGAAAACAAGCAGTATATGAGATGCAAAAGCGATCAAAAGAATAACAAGGAACAGAAAAAATATGTCACATTGAAGATTACAGTAGAAGTATTTACAATTACAGACAAAATCAGCTGTAACAGACAGAGTTTTATGGGCCACGTATCGTAATAGAGTTTAATAATCCAAAGAGAAATGACATCACATGATGTGCGAATGTTGTATCAGTCACCATAACAATAGAAATAAGATTACCTGCACCAGAATAACAACACTATTTACATGAACAAGTACACAATGCAAGCAAATAATTTCTTAGATCACTCCTTCTGGGAGGAAAAAATATATACAGTATATGACGTAAATAAAGACAGAAAATTTGATGGACTAGGGTTAGTGCTATTTTTTCTACAAGATTAAATTGAGAAACATACTAACTTTAATATATTAAACAACATACCATATGAAGTTTAAAGGGCACTAATTTGTGTTTATATCAGTGTTTTCCAGTACAAAAGATGTAATCCGTTAAAATCCTGATAATTGGAATTGCATTGATCACCAGTAAACATGGATAAAATCCAGAATCTGATTCTTTTTAGTCACCCTAAATCATTGGCCATGTTGTTCAACAACTGCTTCATCTTGTTTTTAATTGCTCTTTCAGCACTGCCCAGTCTACAGCTTGCACAACAGGACTGCGCACGGGGAGCATGCTACCCACCCAGAGGAGATATTCTGATTGGAAGAGCCACTAGCATCCATGCTTCATCTACTTGTGGACTAACCAAATCAGATGTTTTCTGCACTTCCTATGGGGAGGTAAGGTGGATTTATATGTTTTTGGTTTGGGGGGGGGACATTGTGAGTGCAGTGTCATTGATGGACATGTTTTATATTAGGAGACAAACCTCTAACAGCTTGATTTCTTTCAGCTTTGACCTGGGAAATGTTGACATATGTGACTTTTCCAATCTATTTATTTGCTAACTAACATAACATTTACATATCATTAGCATTCACATGTGTACAAATGAACGAGTTTGTCTTGCAAATCAATCACATTTTTTTGAAGAGGTGTGATTAGGAATCGTGTACCCTATCCCCACTTTTATTGTTGGGGAGGGGCAGTTGTCAGACCTGTTCAACAGCCTCTTCTTCATATTGTTTCAATACCCTATCAACCAAGACAAGTCTTAAAGAGGAACAGTCACCACCAAGGGCCCCCACACTCAAGTGCTGGTCTGATCCCAATGTGCACTTTGTGTGCAAAAACATTGGTTTACTTGCCGTTTACTGTAGGATGGTAGATTATATCAGACTAATTTTGTTTAGTTGTAGGCTGACATCTTCTGTTACTACAAATCCCAGAAACCTCTACAGATGACATCAGAGCAGTAGGCAACAGTGAGAAGATGTAATAGCCTGCAGTGCAGTTAGAGTTTATTTAAGTTCTGATCTTTTGTTTGTTTGCCCTGCTGTCCTCAATGGGCTATGTGCAATCACAGAGGACTGTATCTAGCCCCTGAAGAAAGCCATCCTGGAAAACATCTGATTAGAGATCATAAAAGTTCTAACATGTACCGCAGCCTATTGAATCTCCCATTGCTACCTACTGCTCTGATGTCATCTGCAAAGGATTCCGGGATTTGTAGTAACAGAAGATGTCAGCCTACAACTAAACAAAATTAGTCTGATACCATGTAATAAAGAGTAAGTAAACTAAAATGTTTTTGCCACAAAGTGTACATTAGGACCAGCCCCACACTTGAGTGTGGGGTCCTTTGGGTAACTGGTCAGAACAGCACTTCCTGAACAGTGCATGTAAGAAGAGCACTGTAAGAAGAGCAAAATAAGGACAGCTACAGGGGTCGAATAGCAAACTGCAATTACCGCTACCCCTGTCGCTGTCACATCAGTGGGAGGGACTGGAGGAAGAAAGGAAACATTGGAAAAAAGTGGTGACTGACCGAGCTGCTCCCATGGTGGAGAGGGCTAAGGCATAGAGTGGCTCGGCTGGCTTGGCTCGGTAGACCAGGGTTCTGTTCTTGTTCTCCGAGTTTTTGTCAGTGACACAAGTGTACATAATTTTTCTAAGTCCCGTCTCACAGTCCACCCCCAAGTTTCAAATATCCCCTGTAATCCAACTCCTCCTCGGAGTTGATTATTTTAGAAATGGGGTGGGGGGGCACAGCATAGTTTCTTATTTTGTTCTGTACCCATGGTAGTGGTCCTTGGTGTGTGTTTGGGCCACCATCATCTGGATGCAGCTGTGTGTATTTTGTGCTGTTTTTGCAGGCGCCCTTGTTACTGTGCTGTTCTGGACAGTGATGTTGTGATATTCACTGTTCAAACCTAGTGCCAATCCTCTGTGCTGACTGTTCTCTTTTAAGGCCCATTTACCCTGTCAGATCTGCACCACTGCAAGAGGTGCAGATGAGCTGCATCGGTGCAGGTCAGATGATGTAAACATGATGAGGAGCCATGCAAATTGTTGCAATGCACTATGATGCAGTGCAGAGTGATTGGTGTTCTTGTAGGATCGTGTACCAGTGCAGGCATTTTTTTTGTAGGCATGTAAATGTGCTGCTCTGCCTATGTTGGTACGGTCATGTGACACACCGTGATGTGCCGGTGCCTTAAATTTTCACTTTATCAATACCTGCATCTAGGAATAGCACAACATCCCCTGAATGCAGCATGTTTGTTTGCATTCCAAATTCAGCAGTTTGGGCAATGAGCAGGTTGCAAAAAAATTACTTTAAAGGCCAGCTTTACAACCATTTTTATCCTGTGTTGCATGTGTTAACAAGCTGTGCACTGGGCATGACAACTGATACCAGTTTCCTCTGATATTCAGAGTGGTATTTTAGTCACTACCTGGTCACAATAACCCTTTAATTGAAGGCTATGTTTAAACAGAGCAGGGAACACATTTGTGAGAAGTTCCCTATATGTTTTTCGTGTGCACATTGAACTACTATGGACACTTAGTGGATACTTTCAGTGAATAACGGGGACACCATCCAATGTTTGGAGTCCTGAGAGAAGAGAGAGAGCATCGATGCAGAGTGCAGCAAACCGGTTCAGTGTAAATGCATGGTGGCAGCAGTGTGGACAGAGGGGTAGATGAGCAGTGCAGGGTACAATACACTGCTCCCTGTCATGTAAACACAGCTTTAAGGTACAGCTAGGTCAGTCAGTATTGCCAAGTTCTGTCATATATCATTGCACCTTCTATTACTACCTTAAGTCCTTTAGAATGTGGATCCAGGTTTGGAAGGCATAGACAGGGTTTGGGTTACCATCAGTTAATCCAACCCTAGGGTCTCATGAGACACAAGGCACAGAAAACTGCCTTATGTCCAGTGGCCTACTCCAGCACAACACTCCAAACAACACTCCAATAGCGAACCCCAAAAACAGACCATTACAGCAACAGTCACTGTAATGGTCTGTTTTTACCGATGCGGCTTCTCCCAGTGTTCTGCCCCCTCATGGAACAACTCCGACCTGCTGGGGTGTAGAGAGGCAGAACCCCACAAAAAACACTGTCTTTTGGATGGCACAATATCAGTGTTGGTATTGTGCTGTAACTGTGTGTAACGTTGGGGAATTTTGTGTCGAGCACAAGTGGTACTTCCTTTATGCCCCTAGGGTTAGATTAACAAAGTTAGCCCAACCCCTTGGGTGCATTAGTGCTATTTTCAAACAAAAATGTTGTCATAATTTTAAAATGGACATTTTTGTAGCTAAAATTCATGCTATTCTATCTTACATCTGGATTTACTGCCATCAACCTAATCCTTTTAGAAGGTTGTCATCTAATCCAAATTATTTGTGTCCAGCCACTGTTTTATAAGCAAGCAATAAGACATGACGGGGTGAGTTATGCTGAGATAACTGCCCAACCAGGGCAAAGTGAGTCCTAATGCCACAGGCAGAGGTCCTTGCAGTCCCTGAAAGGGCAGTTATCTCAGCATAACCCACACCCTGGAATGTCTTATTGCACTTATAAAATGTTAAAACTGAGAGAAAATAAAAAAGGCAACTTTCGTGATTAAAAACAGGTATTTTCTATGGTAAAAATAACTAGTAAAATGTAGTCCTTTCCTACCTGTCAATCATCTGTGTCAATCATCTATCTTTCTACACATTCAATAGATAGAATCTTTGTTTGTTAAGGAATACAGGAATTTAAAGTTCTGCAGAATTCCTCTGACAGAATCTTCACACTCTCACTTGTAATAGAAGACATTGTATGGAGCCATTGTTTCTGTCTTATCTTTGGTAGAGTAAAGAGAAGAAATTGCCCTGTTAAGCTTGTGAAGATAGGAGGGTGATTTTTTCATAGTCACAAAAGAAATATCAGGAATTAAATCTTTAAATAGTACTTCATTTTAAAAAAAATTGTTTATGTGTGTAAAGAGGTGATCATGAGAGGAACGAATATTTGTTTTTTGGGAGTTTTACTTTTTAGGGCCTTGTTGAAGGGCTTCAGTAAGAGCAAAGGTGGCAGCCATGTTCATTAGGTATGAGTGAAATAGGTTATGAATTCTGTATGTGATTTGCCCAAATTCCAAATCCCACTGGAACTTTTGTGTCGCTAGGCATTAGGCTAAGGTAAATGTACAGCATAGGTGATAGGCAATGTGAGCCAATTGAATTGTGGGATTTTTCTTTCCCATTTTATAAGTGGTATTCCATGTCTGTGTGTAATGTTTTCAAAAAACAGTGAAGGGTAACCCTTCTAACTTGCATGCAAAGTAAACTAACCATTTCATCATAGATTTTTCCTTTAATTTAGTTCTACTTATCTCAACGGATCCCTAACAGTTAGAAATGTCTGGGATGTATTATGAATGTTTGGTGATTCTCGGATTTTTACTGAAGTCTTGCTAAGTACCAGAAACTGAATTTGACAAGGGCTTGTACTCTACTATTCCCAAAAAGGGCTGATTTTATATAAAAAGCAATGGATGGCCTACTGCTGTATGTTGCCAGAAGATGGGTATAGAATGTCTGTTTCACTTGTAGCTGTTTGAGCCAATTGCAATAAAACATTTTCACACAAGCAACCATCAATGTACAGACTTTCAACTCTGGTATGCTTACACAGCTGTTTGCCGTGTGAAGGTCATAACTGAGTCATAATGGACAGCCCCGTATGAACATACTGTGCCCTTTTATAAAATTTAGCCCCGGGTCAGATTCAGGGAGCACATGCTGCTCCTTTAAAAATGAACTCAGAATGCTGGAACTACTCTGCAACAGACAAAGGGTATATGAAGCCTAATTTTCCATATGCACAGGGCTGGCTAATGTTGGTGAACAATCATTTTGCTCATCATGAAATGTACCCAACCCCTAGCAAAAGCAATATGGATTTCCATACTTGATGGAAAAGGTGTGTGAGCATGTTGATTTTGTTTGCACAGGACTGAGTACAGGTGTGGGCATTTGGTTAAGGAAATATTTTATTACAATAGTTATTGAAATACTGTATTATCTGAATGAGATCACTATTCACAGCTGACTCCATATATTAAGACAGATACTTTCCAAAATAGTTGATTTCATTAAATAACCCCTTATAATCACGATGATTTAACTTGATATTGGTCCGCTTACCTGATTATCTAATTGGGACAATATGATTGGGGTCAAATATTGTCATTATCTGTGGTATCCAGCAGACATTACATGTTAGCAGAGTTAGTGCTAATGTTTATTTATTGGTTTTTGGTGACCAGGTAGGCCTACTGGAACACAAGTACCATTTTCAGAGGCAACCTGTCATTAGGTACAGATAATATAGAATAGGGTTCAAACCTTAGCTTCATTTATCCCACCATTTCTTCCAACATCACCGACTCCACTGTTCAAATGCTGAGACATTTGGAGACACTAGAGTTAACCTGCTACAATTTATAATTTATCTACCCAGGATTGCCTAGCTGAGATACAACATCTTCTTTCCAGTGAGGGTTTACTTCTACCCATTTTCACAGCTGGGTAGACAGGGAAGCTGACTTTTTCTCCAAATAGCATCTGGAGTAAAAAAAAAAGCAAGAACATGTAACTCTTGCTACTGACAATAACCAGGGTGCTGAGATAGGACAGCACAATCACAGCATTCTGGTGAACTGGGAATGCCCATGCTACTAGCCAGAGCTATGCAAAACATATACGATTTTTAGCCCACAGAGTTTCCATAGTGAAACCTGCAGCACCAACATTGTAGAATCAGGCAGTAACAAAAGTTGGCAAATGTTTACCAGAATTGGTGATTATCTGTCCTCAAAATATTTGGCAAAAGTGTGAAAAATGTACCTTTAGAAAACTCGTTGGAGAAATTCTTGAACCTGACTGGCTAAGGTCTCTAACCACCTGGTCTGGTATCAGGCATCAGAGGCTGAGAAATAATGAGTCCCAGTCTCTTCCTGCCTATTTACATTTAAAAATTACTGCGCCAAAATAGAACTCTCAATTTGAAACTGCCGCCATGTTTTTTTCTCTCACTTAGTGAGAGAGAGAGAGAGAGAGAGACCCCCTCTGAGAAGAATGATCGATTCAGCCGGTTTCGTACAGATACATGTTTTTTTTTAAATGCATCTGCTACACACTATCCCATTTGTAAAATTTTTCCTGCTTCAAACAGTTTTTCTATTTTAAACTAGCAACACTAGTATATTGTGTGCTTAGCGCTACTGGGGACAGCTTCCCCGGCTCACCATAGCTCCACCTCTGCTTGACCCAAACAGAATCAAACTGGCAGCACACTTTTTACCTCCATGACTCACTCTTAACACAAAAGCAGAGAGAGAAACTGCTAAAAAACAAGCACTTCTCATTGTTAATTTGCAATATATCAGTAGCTCATCTTATGATCTCCATTGCTAAGCTCACACATTTTAAATTAAACCATTAAAGCAAGTATGTACAGCGCTAGCACAGTGAACATACGTTAGTGCCATTACTTGCTGTTTCACCTCTTTCCACTCTGCCATTCTAATCACAGGTAACTATGTCCTGGTGGTAGTGATGATGTCGGGGAGGAGGGGTTGAGGCAGTCGATATCAGCCCACATTGCCATCCCATTCAGCAGCCTTAATTTAATAATTACTCATATGGCTCTAGCCAGTCGTAGTGGAGGGTTCAAGACAGTAGGAAACAAAAGTGACTCAAAACAGCAGAAAACAAAAAGTGACTCTGAAGCAGTCTTTCCAAAACAGCAGTGCCTTCTACTGGCAATTATACCACTAGAGAGACTACTTTCAAACAAAATAAATTTCTGTTTTTTTTATTATTTTTACCGAAGTAATTTGTTTTTATCTTTTATTTTATTAAAAAGGTCACCTATGGCCTGCCTGCCAGTGCAGTGGTAGTGCTGCCGCTTGAGACGCTGGTGATCTGGGTTCAGGAACAAGCCTGGATCACTGGAGAGCTGGCCGGAGGGAGAAGGATTGGATATCCTAGGGATGCTCCCCTCCTCCAGGGAGGGAGGGATGATGCTCCCACTGCAACACCACCACCTGGGTGCACACGGGTGGGGGAGCAACTGGGGGTGCCATGTGGGAGGGGAGGATGCCAGCAGGGGTCCAGAGCGGCATCACGTCTCTGCATGCAAAATCTCCTTGGACCCCACTGCACGCTGCCATTCTCAGGAAGGGGAGCAAAACAGACCAAAAACCAAAAATAGCCTTGCTCCCTCACCTGGCACCGGTGCCCATTACATGCGGTGGCTCGACACCATGGTTGATTGGTGGGGAGGGATAAGCTTTCCCCTTCCATGCCCGGGGGGCCAAACCGCAGCAGGATGTGGATAGCTCTGCCCAGGATGCTGGAGGCAGTGGGTGAGAGTGGAGATACCGAGGGGGGCTTGAGCATCAAAAAAAAGATCACCTATAAGCCACTCTCTAAGTACAATAATACCCTATCAGGTGGGTAGCATAGGTGATCCCAGACCTTCAGGGGCTATGAGGCCCTCCAGCTGTGGCATTGGACCTCATTACACCCTGGAGTTGTCTGGTATACCCCAGTAGAGCAAACCAATCTCCATTTTTACCAGTGATAATTCAAGTGTTGTTCATTTGAACTAAAACTCCTTGATGTAAAGGAAAAAAATAAAAGGCATGAGGCATTGTGGTTGGCAAACCATAATTTCTTTTTTCAGAATCTTCAGTTCATTCTTGCAAAAGACCTAGCTGAATGCCAGCATCAGTTTGTTGCCCAGTAACCTCCCTGCTGCCCTTTATACAGGGCTGATTTTTCTACTTTTACCTAGACAGTGCAGTCTTGTGAAAGTGTCTGGGTCCCATGCCAATGCACACATGTGGAAATTTGTTGAGTTTTTCAATTATCCACTCCCTTTTGCCATCATGCAGACCAATAACCTTTAGAACTCTGTGCCTAGGACAACCCCATCTGTCAGTGCAGTTGGCTTGAGGTGCAGGTTTCAACAGGAAAAAAAGCTGATGTAGAGGAAAACAATGTTGCAGGTGTTACTTTTTATTGGACTAACAAAGTTGTTTTTGAGACAATCTTTTAAGAGTTATACTTATGTAACTCTCAAAAGCTAATCTCAAAAACAGTTTTGTTAGTCTAATAAAGATATCACCTGCAACATATTTGTTGTGTTGTTTTTCGACATCATCGACTGGACTACCACATTTCTTCGTCAAATAAAGTTGTCAAACTCTGTGTGAAAGAAGCTCCCTAAATCTAAGCCTCTAACAGCCAGACTTCTTGTAAATCCCCTAAAAATGCCAAGGCCAGAGCATCAAAAGGAGTGAGATTAGTTTAAAAATGTAGGAGTGAAATGTACTAATGTTTACTGAAATATACTTGGCAACACTAGCATTCAAGTTGTACTGTATCTGTATGTAGCAAAATAGCACAGACTACTGTCCTGGGCCAGCAAACAGTAGCTCTTTTAGCCAAATGTTTGCATTGAAAAGGAACAGTTTACATTTTGGGGGAATGTACTACCCCCTTGCTACCCCTTGACAAGATCACTACCCCTTCGAAAAAATTCTAGATCTGCTGCTGCTTGGCAACCTCTTTTCAAAGTGGTTAAGATAGTGCACAAATGCGTGGAACTGTACGTTTCTGTCCATGGGCTGCACACAGCAGTGTAGCACTTCTTACTCTTTTACAACACTGGTATCAGTGTTTGCAGATAACATTGTCAACAGTGCTCAGATTTGCCCTCTGTACAGCTCAGGTGACACTGAAACCAACAGAAATTTAAAATTGAGTGGTTCTCCTCGCCTGCATGTCCTGCAGTTTCTGAAATGGGTAAAAAGATTTCTTCAGGATCATTTTTGTGAACTTATTTATTCGCTTAATGTTCCTTAATCACATTTTAGTACATGGCACTAAATTATGTTTACCAAACTATGTTGTCCCTTTAAAGTGAGTTTTCTGCTTTGGGGAAAGCTGGAAAACAAAATAGGCCCAATTCAGCTTCTATTTTATAAATGTTTTACATTTCTATTCCTTTTATTCTTCATTACTAAGTTTATTGACACTGAAACTCAATACTTATCCCCAACAGTTGAACTAATATTGCTGTTTTATCCTTGCTGAAGTCACAATTCTGTGACATTGTAATTGTTTCCTCAGCAACAAAAGTTCTAAGTTTCTATAATAATGACTTCAGCAAAGCATTACATGCAAAAGCAGATGAACTCTAGGGGGCAAGGATGCAGCTTCCTTGCAAATTAAACTAGTATTGAAAAACAAAGGTAAGGGAGATGCAGATAGTATTAAAAAATCTGAATTGTGTCTGAGTATTATGTTTTACAGTCTTTTCTCAAACTTGTCAGACTCTCATTAATAATAAATGTTCTTTCACCTAGTGTCTATACTAAGCTCTTTTTCTCTGTGCTCAAGTTCAATGTTGCAATAGTCCCCCCCCATCCAAAGAGAATTAGGCTGCGGATATTCACCTCCCTTTGAGCCTGACTTGCGTCTGCAGTCTGTATTTATTGCCAATTGTTAGTATAACAGGGTCCATAAATCTTGACACTCCACTTACAGTAGTCAGCATTGGCTCAACTTTCTGACTTGCTCTCTGTTTCTGATTTCACTTTGAATCATCACCCTTATTCCTCATCACCTGCCACTGACAAGTTCAAGCAAATCTAACAGTAGCAATCTCAGCAAGATGATGCATGATGTATTTGATCATAGTCCCGTGCTAGACTTGCCAAACTGTTAATTTTTGTTTTTTTATTTTTTTATTACACTTTTTGTACACCTGCCAGTCACTCGGAACCTCAGCCCAGGCACGGTCCTCGGCTTCTACCTCCACATGATGCCGCAACACTCCGATACCCCTTGGCTTGCCCCCCAGGGTGGGAGTTGTGTCACTGACTTCCCAACAGTGCCACAATGATGGGACTAGGTCAGAGGGCTGGCCTGGAGGCTAATCAAAGCTGAGGCAGGCTTCATCAAGGGTGGCCAGAAGTGAGAGAATTTTTTCCTTGAGTTTTTTCTGGGGGCAGGGACATGCAGTGACATCCTGCATCCACCCCAGCCCCAGAAGCACTTTGACGCCAGTTGCTGCAGTACCCCCAGCCTTGGACAGGGGTTTTTCAAGCAATGGACATTCTCCCCACCTTCCCCTCAGAGAAGGAGAGCAGTCCTAGGGATGCTCCATCCTTCTCCCTCTGACAACACAGGTCCATTCCCGAACCTGAGTTGCTGGCGTCGCGAGCAGAAATACAACCACTGCGCTGATGGGCTGGCTGACTTGCCAAACTGTTTAACACCTCACATGTCTCTGAAACCATGACATTGCAGTAGACCTTGACATTTGTAGATGTTGAACAGTCATAGCTGCACCCATGCGAACAAATGCATTCAGTACTAATGAAGGGGCTTTTAAGTGTGAAAATTCAGGACCATCCCAAATTAGGAGTATAAAATCCAAACTCTGAGTCAGTGAGCCTCAAGACTGTCAGAATATTGGAAAAAAGGAGAGGGACTGATGTTGGAAAGGCAGAAAAGGGAGGAGGGGACTGAAATTTGAGGGGCACTTAGGGATTCATGTGGTGCCAACCCATTGCTCCCTTTTGGATGGGGATGTCCAGCTCCTGGCCTCCCAAGGCCATGAGCATGGCACTCTTCACATGGAGAGGGGTTGGTCCAGGGACAGAAATGAGCAGGCACCAAGCTTCCCACTGGCTGGTTACTGGATTTCCTGCTATGCAAGAGAAAAGGATCATGAGATACCAGCTTCGACTGCCCTACAAGGTTCACAGTTTATTAAAAAAAAAGAAAATTGCCCCTTTCCTTCCATACTGTTCCAGAAGGCTTATGGCAACTACTAGGTTCCTGTTTGATGATTTGAACACTTATTTCTCTTATAACATAGGGCACAAGGAAGAATGACATCAGGAATCCCCTATGTAGCCTCTGCATTCTCCCCAGAAGCTTATACCATGGGTAAATAACATGATGGAGTGCATCAAAGTGAGGTCTCCCCCTGGTGGCCCCTGACCTGACTGCCTCTGTAGTTTAACAGATTGGACTGGGATTGCCTTTTGTGGGTGGGCTGGACGGTTCACAGATGTACAGAGGCTTCCACATGGGTAGGAGGGGGCTCTGCATTACAGGGACTACCCAAAACCCCCATGTAGGACTGCATTGGGTTCCACTGGTAGGGGCTCTAAGAACTTATAGTGAAAGGCAGCTGAATTTTGAAAGGGAACAACATTTAAAGGGCACAAGCGTAAAATAGTGACAGGGCCCACCCATTATCATAATTCCTATACCCTGGTGTGTATCCCCTCCCTCCACACTCACACTTTAGATGGATTTCAATGTCTTGCTGAGCCATCTGCATAAAAAAGCTGCAGCATTTAACGGACTGCCATGTGTTGACTGATAAATTACAAAAATAATGGTTTGGCATTATGATTCAGTATAACATGTACATAAATCTAAGTAATGTATTGTCTGTAGTAAGTTAGTTTCTGAGTAGAAACTAAGTTTTGAAAAGGCTTTCACAATGTCACTTTTAACTAGAAATGTTATGAAAGTTAACACTATACCTTGAAAATGTTGCAAATCTTAAATACTAGTTGTTGCTTTTCATGGTCATAGTTGTTTAACTTCAAAGATTTAAAGGGGAACAGTCAGTACTAAGAACTTCACACCCAAGCTTGGGTCTGGTCCCAATTTGCACTTTGAGAGCAAAATCATTTTTTTTACTTTCTGTTTACTGCAATATATTAGACTTGTCAGGCTGATTTTGGTGACTTCTGAGCTGACATTTTCTGTAACTACAAATGTCAAAATCCACTGCAGCTGGCATCGGAGGAGGGCTGCAGCAGTGGGAGATTCACTAGCCGGCAGTTAATGTTAGAATTTTTATAAGCTACTGTCAGGAGGTCTAAACCTCACTTTCAGGTTCTTGGCAATATTGGGAATGCAAGTAGTCACAGACACGTTGCATAAGAGTAATAAACTTGTTTATTACTACCAAAAAGGATAAAATCACAGTTGCCCTAAGCAGTTCTTACCAATACATACCGGGAGCCAGTGCTAAGCATTCCCTATACCTGATGGTTCTAATACAGAGTCTTACATAACTCAATGCAGTGGTACAAATCACCAAAAGGTGGCAATGCTGACTTACATATATAATTATTCCAAGGACACAGGTGCCTTGGCATCTTACAAGTAAGAAATACACAGAAAATACATAGAAGAATTTATGTATTAGCAAGCAAAGTGTATTACAACAATATGCGTACATATCCTGACATCTACTCTTGTACGGTAGATGCCTTCAGCCCTATATGCAAGGCCCTTGGAATTCTGCGGTTCTGCAGTTGCAGAATTTGCCACAGAATTTGCATCATGCCGCAGAATATATATAGTGCCGCAGAATTCATTGTTTTTGGTGAATTTTCATATAAATATACTGTTTTTCCATAGTGTCAGGCTTTCTTTCCCACCTCGTTTATCCCGAAGTCCCTCCTCTATTCTCAGCATATGATGTCATCGATGATATCACATCATATTTAGCCAATGGCAGGACTGCATTCTGCCAGAGAAATGAATAAATCATGCCTCAGAAATCAGAAAATGTTGCCGCAGAAGTCAAGGAGTCCTGCCGCAGAAATCAGAAAATTCTGCCGCAGAACATCAGGGGCCCTGCCTATATGTTAGTATAACATATGCTTAAGCACTAGCTGTCTACGGTGTACCTCTGAGGGTACCAATTAGGGTGCAGGGACCCCGTGTAACACTGCAATCTTTTGTTTGCTGGTCCCACTGTCTTCCAGGGGCAAAATACATTCAGAAGCCTGTACTAAGCCATAGAACAGTGGGACTAGCAAACATCTGATCAGAGCATATAACATCTCTAGCATGCACTGCAGGCTATTGAAGCTCCCAGTGCTGCAACCTTCCTCTGATGTCAGCTGCATGGAGTTTTGGCATTTCTTGTTAAAGCACATGTCAGCTTGGAAATCCCCCAAATCAGCTCGATACAGTCTACTATACTGCAATATACAGTAAGTAAAAAAAATGTTTTTGCACACAAAGTGCAAATTGGGACCAGTTTCACACTTGGTGTGAGACTCTTAGTGTTGACTGCTCTCCTGTAATAAGCGTTATGCTACAAAATGCACATCATCCTGCAATCTGTAGGTTATCTGTGCATCCCTGAAAAAATTTCAAGAGTGCTATATGAGTCAGCAGCAAGCGGGAACTACAGCAGGGGGCTCTGAACTTTTCTTCTTTAGCAGCTCTATAACCCCAGTGCCCATGAACCCAAGAAAGTAAAGAAACTCATGTTTCCTGGGGTCTCAGTATAAGGTGCCGTTGTTCCACCACTGGGCCCACAGATGTCTTTGCTTCGTTTAAACAGCAGTGCAATTAAGACATTTTTTTTCCAGAAAGCTAGTTTCCAGCTATGGCTAATAACAATACTGACACACCTGTTAATTCTATTTATTTATTTATTCAATTTTGATAACCGGGTAAATCCAGTGCGAGCCCCAAAGGTCCCTTTTTCAGGGTCAACCTGGAATTAGTTACACAAAGTAAGAACATATTGTTAATACAGTACATAAGTGAGCAGACCACATTTGATTATAGTCAAGACAATACACAACAGGGGATCAGACAGTCACCAGCAGATAAGTTCATTATACAATCACATTTGGACTAGACCTTTAACCTGGGGTGAAGTTAGTACAGAACAAGACCAGTTGATAGCACACTAACAGCTCAGGAATTGAAGAGGTTTCTACAGGACTGTTAGGGTTAGGGTAGACTACGTTTTAACTTTGTAGTGTAGTGCTCAGGTGCAAGAGCATGTGCTCTTATCTAGCAGGTTCTCAGAGAGCCCCTTACAGAAGGTTCCCAGGGAGGTAACATCCTGAAGGTGGTCAGGGAGCTTATTCCACAGTACAGATGCTATGTAAGCAAAGGATTTGCTACCAACCCTGGTTCTTACCCTAGATTCTTCCAGGAGAAGTCTTCCAGTGGTGCGTAGCTGTCTACTTAAGCACTTTGGAGCCAGCAGGCCTATTGGGCGTGGTCATTGATGAGTTTGAATATGTTGCATAATGGGGGTACTGTAGCTGGTGACTAAAAGATGGCCAGTTTAGGGAGGCCAGTGCTTTGCAGTGATGTTGCCTCAGGTGTGACATTGTGGCAAAATCAGCAATTTTATTATACAGTGTCTGGCTCACCATACGACACACAGGGGAAATGCCAGACCTCACCCAACAACTAACACACCAAAATCTGGCCAATGGAAAACAATGTACACAAATGCTCGCAGTCTTGGAAACAAGATCCCAGACCTGCAGGCAATAATGACAGAGGCTAAACTGGACATAGTAGCAATTAACAAGATGTGGTATACCAGTAACCACACTTGGGAGACTTCAGTACCAGGCTATGTACTGTTCAGAAGAGACCGAAGAGCAAAAAGGAGGGGGGGGAGTGGCCCTGTATGTCAATGAAAATATCAAAGCTACAGAAATTCAGAATACACATAAGGAGTCAGAAGAACTGGGAGTCACCCTGGAAATAGGAAATGGAACAGCTATAAGAACTGGGGTTGTCTACAGGCCCCCAGACCAGGGGGAGGACATGGACACATTACTGTAGAAGATATACAAAACATGACAGCTAAAGGGGAGGTTCTGATAATGGGAGACTTCAACATGCCAGACACAGATTGGTCAATACCAGCAGGAACATCTACCAGAACTAGACACATGGTGGATTCCCTGCAGGGGAAGGGCCTCAAACAACTGGTACAACAACCCACAAGAAACAGGAGCTATCGTAGATCTAGTACTGACTAAAAGAGAAAGGATCACAGATTTCCAAGTAGAAGGTTACCTGGGGGCCAGTGACCATTACATGATATGGTTCAATTTGGCCACTAGAACTAAATCATCCCATTCCAAGGCAAAAATATAGGACTTCAGAGCAGCTGACTCTGATAAGATGGCCAACAGAGTTAAGCTAGCCCTGGCAAAAATAATACAGATGAGGGGGTACAAGCAAAGTGAGCAAGCATTAAAAATGCAATACTTGAAGCAACACCCCATTGTGTTAGAGAGAAAAGGAAGTGCAAAAGAAGAAGGAAACCACTTTGATTCTCAAAAACAGTAATAGAAAAGGTCAGAGCCAAAAGGCTGGCCTTCCGGAAATATAAGGGAACACAGCGGGATGAAGATAGGGAGGCATACCAAACTTTCCTAAAGGAAGCAGGGAAGTCAGTAAGGCAGGCAAAGGCCCAAACCAAGGAAACACTAGCACAAACAGTAAAAGAAGGTGACAAGGCTTTTTATAGATACATTAGTGAAAAGAGAAAGTCCAGAGGGGGTATTGCTAAGATCAAAGGAGATTAGGGGGCAAGTGAGGAGGAGGACCATGTAAAAGCATCTATCCTAAATAGATACTTCTGCTCAGTATTTACTGAAGAGAAGGTAGGGCGGGGCCCACAGCTCATCACCATGGACACAGGGGGAAGGGAGGTGAGCACTAGTCCCTTCATAAAAGAAAGGGTCCTGCAAGAGCTCAATAAGCTCAGGGTGGACAAGGCAATGGGACCTGATGGCATACATCTCAGGGTACTAAAGGAGCTAAGAGTGGAACTAGCAAAGCCATTATCAGAACTGTTTAGTGAGTCGCTGAGCACAGGAGAGGTCCCAGAAGACTAGAGAAGAGCTCATGCGATCCCGCTCCACAAGAGTGGTAGCAGGGAGGAGGCAGAGAACTACAGACCAGTCAGTCTTACCTCAGTAGTGAGCAAGATTATGGAGGCACTTCTTAAGGAAACGCAACACCTGGAATCCATAGGAGCACAGGATCCAAGACAGCATGGGTTTACAAAAGGAAGGTCCTGTCAAACTAATCTCATAGATTTCTTTGACTGGGTAACCAGAGTGGTGGACCAAGGGGGAGCAGTTGATGTCACCTACCTTGACTTCAGGAAAGCTTTCGATATTGTTCCACATAGAAGATTAATAATCTGGGTAGGCTTGCGGTGGGTCAGAAGTTGGCCAACTGGGTGGTAAACTGGTTGACGGGCAGAAAACAGAGAGTGGTGGTAAACGATATACAGTCAGAAGAGATGCAAGTTACAAGTGGAGTACCTTAGTGATCAGTCCTGGGGCCAGTCCTCTTCAATATCTTTATCAGTGACATTGCAGATGGACTGGAGGGTAAGATTTGTCTGTTTGCAGATGACATCAAGATCTGCAACAGAGTAGATGATCCAGATGGAGTAGGCAGAATGAGAAGAGATCTGGATAAACTAGCAAAATGGTCAGAATAGTGGCAACTGGGGTTTAATGCAAACAAGTGCAAGATCATGCACATAGGGAAGAGAAACCCTGAAGCCACATATAAGCTGGGAGAGGAGTTGCTGGCAGTCACAAGGGAAGAAAGAAACTTGGGCATCATCATCACTGATGACCTGAAATCATCCAAGCAGACCACTAAAGCAGTAGGTAAGGCTAGGGGGATGTTGGGGTGTATTAGTAGGGGATCACAAGTTGGAAGAGGGAGGTAATAATCCCTCTTTACAAGACACTGGTTAGGCCCCATCTGGAGTACTGTGTGCAGTACCGGAGGCCACACCTTCACAATGACATTAACCAAATTGAGGCAGTCCAGAGAAGGACAACCAAAATGGTGCAGGGACTGCATCAGACAACCATATGAGGACAGATTAATGGAGCTCAATATGTATACCCTAGAGCAAAGGAGGGAGAGAGGTGACATGATTGAAACATTCAAACACCTTAAGGGCATAAACAAGGTGAAATAGTCTAACATGTTTCAATGTAAGAAAAATAGCAGGACAAGAGGACACAGCACGAGATTAGAGGGAGGCAGATTAAGGGGTAATGTGAGGAAGTTCTTTTTCACAGAAAGGGTGGTGGATTCATGGAACGGCCTACCTCAGGAAGTGGTGGATATGAATACAGTGCAGGGCTCCAAAAAGGCATGGGACAGGCATAAGGGAACAATACAGATGAGTATGAATAGATAAGCCATTGACAGAGCAAAGGCCAATGGCACATTTATAAGGTAGAAAAAGAAATGGGCAGACTGGATGGGCCTTGCGGTCCTTATCTGCCATCAACTTCTATGTTTCTATGTTTGCATCCTGCTGTGCTCCTGTTTTGTAATTCCTTGCATTACTGAAGTGGCATAGGTCAATGTTGAGAGAAGGATACTTTTAGCTATGGTATTCCTGGTCTAAGGGATCATTTGGGCATTCAAGCGGTAGAGTAAACCTAGTTTTTGGTGTATGGTTCTAGTTACCTGATCCACATGGGGTTTCAGTGTGAAGCCTTTTTCCAGTGTCAGGCTCAGGTATTTAAAGGACTTCACTACCTCTATTGGCGTGCCTGATGAGGAGACCAGGGGGAGTAGGGGGCTTCTATCCTAACCTAGAGTTCTTGGTCCAAACAAGATGGCTTTTGTTTTCTTTGGTGTTTAGAATCAGCCTGTTTTCTAAAAGCCATATTTCTAAGGTTGTAAAGTCGGATTGAAGTTGAGGTCCCAGGTCTACTGTGCTAGCCTAGGTTCTGTATATTAATCATGTGATCTGCGTACTGGACCAATAAGCTGCCCCCACAAAGATTGTTTAGATCATTAACAAACAATGAGAACAGGAGAGAGCCCAGTATGGAGCCTTGTGGTACCCCCTCCTTGAGAGGGAGTGCTTCAAGTGTAGCACCTCTCCACTTGACCTGTTGGAAATGGTTGGTCAGATAGCTACTGAACCAGGTTAATGAGTGCTGATTAAGGCAGAGTTTACTCAATTTATTTATCAGGAGGTTGTGATCTGCTAAATCAAAGGCCTTGGTCAGGTCAATAAAAACTGCCCTGGCTGGGGTGCTTTTGTCCAAGGCCATAAGGACATTAGTGGAGAATCTAATGAGGGCTGTGTCAGTCCCATGCTTTCGTCTAAATCCATGCTGGGTGTACACCAACAGCTGGTTTGCCTCCAAGTAGTCTCGGAGTTAGCAATAGACTAGCCTTTCTTATATTTTGGATAGGATGCATAAAAGGGAGATGGATCTATAGTTACCTATTGGCTCCCTGGGGCCTCCCTTGTGGATGGGTACCACGTAAGCCTGTTTCCATATGTTAGGTACAGCTCCTTCCAGGAGAGACCTATTAATGAGCTATGAAACAGGTAATGTTATGACTGGTGCAGCAGGCTTGAGTAATCTTGGGTCAAGGCCATCCGGTCCAGCTGAGCCTTTTGCTTTGATGGACTTCAGGAGGGGACATACTTCTTTTGGTTGTACTAGCTGTAAGTGAAAATGTGGGCATGGAGGATTTGTTGTCTCAGGGCTCAGTCGCCCTGGATATCTAGGGGGAGGTTTGCCTTGTAATCTTCAAGGTCAGTGAAGAACCTGTTAAAGGCTGCGGCAGCCTCCTGGCCTTTCCTAAGTGTTTGGCCATTGCAGTGTATCAGGCCTTTAGATGGTTTACCACTGCCTTTTATCAAGGCATTGATGTGCGACCAGAAGGACCTTGGGTCAGTCAAGTTGGTCTGTTGGAGGTTCTTAACATACTCCTGCTGTGCAGCCTTTGTTGTGTGTTTGCACTGGTTCCTTAGGGTCCTATAGGTTACCAGGTCCTCGGAGAGTGCCGATTCCTTACATTTTTCCAGGCCTTGTCCCAGCTGATCATCTTTGACTTTAACGCAGGAGTAATCCACTTGTCCTGTAGCAGCGGACTTTAGTTTGAAGTCTCCTTAGTGGAGCATATGGGTTGGCAGCAGAGATGAAGGTATTTTGGAAGAACTCCAATGCTTCATCTAGGCTTAGGAGAAGCCAGATAGGGCTCCAGTCCAAGCTGCTTAGGTACTCCTGGAAGGCCTCTGCAGAGAATTTGGAAAAATCTCTGGCTGTGAGGAGCCTTGGAGGAACCTTCGGCATCTTATTCTTCCATACACAGACAATTTTTTGAGTGCACTATTTTCTTTTATTTTTCCAGTCCCAACCCTAAACCTATCACTTATCAGGTCCATAATGCTATCTCTAAGCATATGAAAATGAGTATTTTCTTAAGAAAGAAAAACTAAAGCATTTAAAAAAATGCTTAAACTCTGGATGAACTGATCTCATTTACAAGGAAATGGAAGTGGAAGATGTCTGGTATCTTTCAGAGTTTAACAGAAGTTGGGTCAGATGTTCTCTGACTTTTCTGCAATACTTCTTTTAATACACATATCATTAACTTAAGCTTGTTATTAAAATGTAAAGCTATTGAGTTATTACTGGGCAGTGTTTCAGAATTCGCGACTGTTTATTTTGTTTTGTAAACATTTGTTAAGTGGTATAGACACACTGAGATGAAGCTTATTTCCAGGTGTGTCCTGGGGGAGGGAGAGCAGACAGATAACACAGAAACAATGTCAAATCAAATAACTACATTGTATGATAGAGCAGAGTGCAAAACAAAGGCAACAGAAGACAGATTCAGAAGATATGTCTACTAACCAAAGATGCTTTTGTTCTTGGTTACAATATCAGCTGCTTCTAGAACAGCTCTAGTGCAATCAAATCCATTTAAACCATTTGACACAAAGGCCTGTGTTTATGAATATTGTCTCATGTATTAAAGGGAAGGTCCCATCAGCCTTTTATTCTGTTAACCTGTGTAGTTTGTAGGCATGCACAATGATTTCCTCTATTGCACCCTCCTCATTTTATCAGGATTTAAATGTAACTGAAAGTACTTAAGTCTGGTGTGGAAACCTGCTTGACTCCATTGCATTGGTCATGACCTGACACATGTAAGGCATCCTGGAATTTTATGATGTTTTGGTGCTGAAGGCTGCAGTAAGTTTATTGTATTAGTCAGTGCTACTGTTGTTCTCTGCAGTCCCCATGTTCTTGTCTTATTCTGGTCATGAAATGTTTTAAGGTATTGTAAGTGCCCTGTTGTCTTCTGTAGTTTAAAGTGTATCTGAGTTAGAAAAACAATGCTTTTAGAGAATACAGGGACATCACAGGACATGTAACATAACTGAATGAGAGTATAACTTCTGCGGGCTTCTGCAGATACGCATCATCAACTGCCATGATGGCTCGTATAAGTTCAGTGGCCCACGCAGCCAGTATGATGTTATGCTTGTGCAACTGTGTTACTTGGTTTTGCCTGTTCACACTCTCTATTCCAGAGGAATTAGCACCCTGTAGGGGGTACCAAAGGCAAGGAACCCTCGAAGAGGGTTCCACCCCTAGAGGCGCCTTGGGATGATTCCCTTTCCTAAAGGTGCCTTAGGATGGATTCCAAGGAGAGAGGAGGGAAGGATGGTGGGGTAATTAAAAAGTGCTTGAGCGAGAGGCTCAGAGGAACTGCTTATTTAGCACAGGAGGGAGGAGTGGCAGGCTGCTTGTCCACTGAACTACAGGTATAGTCTTCCAATTCAGTGGCCTATGCAGCCAGTATGAAGTTATGCTTGTGCAACTGTGTAACTTGGTTTTAGCCATTCTCACTCTCTGTTCCAGAGGAATTACCACCCTGTAGGGGTACCAAAGGCAAGAAACCCTCGAAGAGTGTTCTACCCCTAGATGTGCCATGGGATGAATCTCTTGGCTAAAGGTACTTTAGGAATGATCCCTAAAAACAAATGTAGTAGTAGGAAGCATGTTAGCAATCAGTAGCTGTGAGGCATAGTAGAACATAAGGCATCAGGCAGCATGATAATGTAATGAGATGCGCAGGTTAGCAATGGCATGAGTTCGATTGGTTGCGCTAGAGATTGAGGGGACCTCTTAAGGAGAGAGGGAACAGCAAGCAGGGACACCATCCACCTCCATCCAACAGCAGAACCTAGCTAAAGGAACTAGGGAACACTAACTATGGCTAACTAACAGTTATGACCTGAGGCACGGATGAGAGGAAAAAAAAACCTTTGAGGAGGAAATCTCTGGGGATCCAAGGCTTAGGCCACCTTCTCTTCAGGCTTGCGATGTTTATTTTGTGATGGCTCTGCTGCTGCAATTTAGAAACCCAATAAAAGAGGGGTGGAAAATATTCCAATTTAGAGGAAAGTTCTCATTTGATCCCTCTAATGGGAATGCCGTGGAAGGTTGCGAGAGTGCTCTGCAACATCGGGGGCAACCAAGGTGGGAGGAGGAGAGCAATGACTGCTGAGGCACTCACCTGACCTACTTGCCCTAAAAATCAACCAGGTGAACCAGAGGCAGTTATGGGGAGAATAGCTTTGAAGGATGCCTCCGAACCTGCTTAGGCAGCAAAGGGGACCCTGTAAGAGCCCCAGCCCTTCGACACTGAATCATAAATTTTACAACTTGAGGTGCTGTTGGTACAGTTGATGACTGAAGGTCCACCAAGAGTGAGGACCTTCCCAGCTATGGGCCAGGTAAGAAGAACCCTGCCCCAAGCTTTGCATTCTCAAGCTGTAGACTCTGGGTGCAGAGCGAGATTGTCAGCTGCAGGGAAGCCCTGCACCAGAATGATATGGCTGGCATGCCCCAGAAACTGATGAGGCACTGAATGAGCATTGTGTGCTGAGACCTTGCAGAGGCCAGATGGCAGTAGTGAACATTAAGCAATGATTGCGTAAGCAAAGAGTGGAACCTGCACGTAGGTCAGTAAGGCAGTGTAGCAATAGTCGGACCTGCTTATAGGTCAGTAAGCAGAGTAGCAATAGTCAAACCTGCATGTAGGTCTACAAAACAGAGTAGCAATAGTGGGACCTGCACGTAGTTCAGAGGAGTAGCACTATGAATAGCGAGGCAAGCCAGCCAGGCATTCAAGAAAGCCAATGAAGGTGACAAACACTCTGAGGATTTTCAGTGGCAGAGGCAGGATTTAGAATATAAGTAAGTAGCCAGACAGGGCCATGACTCCCCAAACACCTCTAAGTCCCGGCCGTAGGAAAAACAAGAAAGTGATGGAAGGCACTGAGACACACATGCAGATATTGAAACTAGTTTACAGCATCAGCAGTAGCTTAGCTGACCTCAGAGTATAAAAGCAGTGTACAAACATAGAGAGCAGCATCTGTATTGAGTAGCTATGAGTTGTAGAATTCGATAAACATAGAATGGAGGGTGGTGCAATGCTCTGAAAGCAGCTATAACCAGGTAGTGCAATGAAAATGCAGCAATGAAGTAGGTAGAATGAGTTGAGAAAGCATGATTGAGCTGCATAGCTAGGGTTCTGAGTGAGCCTGGATCAGGTGAAAACAAGTGTGTAGCATGGAGAGCAGCTATGTGGTTTGAGTTGAAACACACAGATAATAACTGCAGTTGCATTGTGAGTAGTTGAGAGCAATGAGCATGAGCTCTGCACTAGCAGTATACTAGGAGCTTAGAAACAAAGCCCCCCCAAAAGCAAAACCAAAAGACACACAAACACAGAGAAACAGGGAACAAACAACAGAGCAAATCAGATACAGGAGAACAAACACAGAAGACCAGCATAGACAAGCAGAAGTCGTAGCAGCAAAGTTGGGGCCGGGGGGGGTTAGGCCTCAGCCAGCTACACAGAAAGAAAGGCTCAGAGAAACTGCTCATATAGCACAGGAAGGGGGAATGGCTGGCTGCTTGTCCACTGAACTACAGGCATAGCCTTCCAACTGGGTCATGACCTTTGCAATGGAGACAAAACAAGTTTTCACACTAGGGCAAAACAGAGTGAAGCAATCTTATTAATATTTAAATTATGATGAAATTAGGGGGATTCAGAGAGGGAATCATGGTTAATGCCTACAAACTACACAGGTGTACATAAAATAGGCTGAAGGGACTTTTCCTTTAACACCACTTTACTTTGCTTTAACTAACCTAATACAGGAATGTTCCAAGGAAAAGGATGGGAGTTTACATAAATCGGGTTAGTTAAGGCAAAGTAAAATGATGTTGAGGTAATGCATGGGTCAATGTACTTAAAATCAAAGTAATCATTAAATAGCAGCAATGCAAATGAATTTCCCCAGAGAACATTTAACATGTGTCCTTGACCTGTTGCAGCCTGATGCAAGTATGGACTCGATTACAATGTGAGACATTGAAAATATCGAGGGGCAGCTCCTGCTTATGCCAGAGTTAAAAATAACAAGAAGCTATTTTCTGAGCTGGTCGTACATGTGGCAGCTGAAGATTTTGGCTGGGGAATGGGAGAGTCTCGGTCCAAGTGAAAACACCATGTGGAGTCAGCATATTGACCTTATTCAGTAATCAGCCCCAACTGCCATCTCACCATGGTCTGGACAGACACTTCTTCAGTTGTGGGATAACACAGACTACAGTTTACTTTCTTTAGCCCACACCGACATTAAAAAATCAGTTTTCATCTATCCCTCCTTCCCTTTGACTTTTTAAACAGAAACATTCAGCTGCTGATGCAAGCTGGAGTATCAACAGTATAACCAGCAAGTGGTCAAGTGTCCCAGGAAAGCTTGCCTCAGCCTTAACCTGTGATACGGGGTAGTGTGGAATAAATCATGGAGAGACATATTGGGGTTTGGGGGTGTAGGAGGGCATCTCAGGTAGGGATGAAGAGTTGACTGTGACTTGATTCTGATTCTGATTCTGATCTTCTTCCAGAAAGGAGAGCTGGGCAAGCCAGAGCAGGGCTCGCGCTTAGTGCCTGGCTCAGCTCAGCTCAACCTCTAGATGCAATTGAGAGCCCAGGTCAAGCTGAGCAAGTCATGGTCAAAGTAAGCACTTTTGTCAGCCTGAGCAGTTAGTGTAGTGTCTGAAATGTTCAACTCTAGTGTAAAACAACAGCATGCAGTAACCAGGGCTCAGCTTGTGTTTTGGCTCGTAGAGTCAATCCAGACTCCTGGCTCGGCTCTGACTTGGCTCTAGGTGAAAAAATCTTGGCTTGCCCACCGCTACTAGAAAGTATTAATTTAGTCTGGTTTTCCAAAATAGGTTCATTTCAGACTGGTCCAGAAGCTGGTCAAAGGTAAATCTGGAGCTGATCAAATGACAGAATCAGGTTAACCCTTTATGCTCTACAAATGCCCTTTTGTATGACATTTAATATTTAACATAGTTATTTTATATTTTTCCAAACTATTTCTCATTGCTAATAGGACTGAATCTCCAAAGTCACTTACATTACCAGGACAGGGTCAGGACTGAGTCACTTTAAAATCCCAATCTGGTCAATAGACTGTGCAGTGCCGAGTTAAGTATATGTTGTACCTCTGGTGCTGCAGGTACTGTCCTCTAACTCCTACCTGTTTGTCTTTCTGATGAGACATGAAAGGAAAACTGCACCCTCATGTCTTGTACATTTTGTTCCCATGTCAACAGACAACTCTTTTCATGTAGCTGTTAGGGATAGATAGGATTGCTTCTTTTTTTTTCACTGTTCATTCTAGTCCCTGTAACTATCCTGAGGGATCTCCATTTCCCAGTCACTTAAATCTTATTGTCCTGAGAGCTGCATTAGCATAAGAGAACATGATGTGTCAGTACCCTTTAGACTCCACAGTATGCATACCAGTGTAATTACAGTTCAACAAAACAAATTACAGCAAGATATGAAATATCACGTTTATCTTCAGTTAACTTTGCAAACTGTCTGAGTTGTAATGCAAAGTTTTTCTCTTTAAATTGTATTCAGTTCATGTGTTTCCAGAGAGTATTTTCAGGACATTTGTACTATTCTCAGCATAGAGATACATGGTATAAATGGCTGCTGTGACATCATATTCTTATATGCTAATGTAGCTCCCATAGACTATGAGATTTCAACAACCATAAAATGGAGATCCCCAGGATAGTTACAGGGGACTAGCATGAACAGTGAAAACAAACTAGAGTTGTCTGTTGACATGGAGACAAATACAATGTATTTATTTATTTAAACATTTCACCAGGAAAGGCACACTGAGCAATGTTGTTGATTTCCAGGTGTGTCCTGGGGGACTGGGAGTACAACATATTACAACAATAATACAATACAAGATACAATGGAATGTGGATAATGATACAGAGAATTTTTTCTATTTATTTATTTTATTTAGTTTTTGTTGACCGGGTAAGTGCACTAGACAAATCCTGCCTATTTTCAGGCACGACCCGGGAGAGGGGGATACAGAAGAATGCCAGCTGACCTTGAACCAGATGAAACTGCTGGTAGTATTTTTAGTGAATGAGGGAAATGTGGCCAGGACACTGGGGAAATTCCCCTACTCTTTTTCAATAAGTGCCATGGGATCTTTAACATCCACCTGAACTGCCACCAATCCAGGCAGATGGGACCTTGGTTTAACATCTCATCTGAAAGACGGCACCTCCTAAATGCAGCACCCTCTCATGCTGCACTACAGTGTCAGTACTGGGATATTAACCCAAGTGCCAGATGTGGGAACTGAACCCACAGCCCTCTGATCTCCCAGCCTCAGAGGCAAGTGTGTTACCTACTGAGCCACTGACACTACAATTAAAGAACTGGAACAGGACATTTGCTTTATCTTGTACAGAAATGTACAAGATATGAGGCTGTAGTTTTCATTTAAACCAAGGTACCTGACCATCTGCCTGCTCTGGTGATTGGTAAAGTGGTTATAGATCTTATGGTAATTCTCAAAAAGAGTAGGATAATTTCCTTGGTGTCGTGGCCAGATTTCCACTCTTAACCAAAAATACCAACAGCTTAACCTGATTCAGTTTGCCAGTTTACATCTGTATCCCCCAACCCCCGCCCCCTCCGGGACAAGGCTGAAAACGGGCAGAATTGCCTAACCCTAATTTTCCATTCAACAAAAACTAAATAGATACTCAGTTGGCTTGGGTCAGAAGCACACTAATATGCTGGCCCTAACAGAATCGTGTTTATTTTAATAAATAAATATTACATATCCTTTGGTGTGGCTTCTGGCCATCTGGATCAGTACCTTCCAGGTCCTGCTGCTGTTTGGTAGGACCAAGGGGTATACTGGTGGTATAACAGTGCTGTCAGGTCCTCCCTAAGTTGTGCTAGCTATGTAGAGCCATTTGTACTATGCAGCAATGTGGTGGTTTTGAGAGCTACTGAAAATGAAGCTGTCTCCTCTGTGTGCTCCCTAACCCAAAATGCCAGGCTGAGGGTCAAGGAAACAACTTATCTGTGCAGCTTAAGTCACAGGTGTGAATTGTAAAAAAATATATATATATCTTTAGTAATCATGAACATGTGAACAAATACAACTAGAAATACCAGAAACACAAATACAAAAATAGCGGATACAAATACCAGAGACACAAATAATAATAAACATATGAGAGACACAAACAGAAATATGACAGACACAAATACAGATGAGAGATATAAACACAAATACCCGATACACACAAACATCTATGAGATACGAATACAAAACCACAAGACACAAATAGAAATACACAAGGTACAAATGCAAACAGCTGATAATTAAAAGAGAAGCATTGAGTTGTAGAAGCAGCAGGGGGGTCAGCTCTCCAAACTAGCCCAGGTAATTATCCACACAGGTTGTGCGTCACAAACAGGCCAAGGCTTTAAGTAAGTTTCAATGTCGCAGACTTAATATCTTTCCAAAAGATACAGCAGTAAAACAGCAGGATCCTCTGGAGATCAAGTACCAGGTAAGTTCAGTAGTACAGGCACATGGAACAACAGCATGTGGTAGAAACATGTCCAACTTAATTATTTCATTTCAAAAGGTCTGCCATGGGTTCACTGTAGCAAACTAGCCTGAGTGCACCTGAACAACACCTGACCCAGGTGGGTGCTGATCAGTTGCACTCAGACTGTATGCTAGTATGAGAGACACACATACCAATAATCAGCTACATGTACATCCCTAAAACTAAATTGAAAGCAGATGTATAATGTCAAAAAATTACTTCTGTCTCACTTCAGGCATGCTCTGTACATGCCAAAAATTTATATTCTAATAAGAGTTGGCTAAGAAAAAAAGTTACTGTTATATTGTCCTTCAGTTTCTATTTTATTAAAGGATAAAACCATTGTGCAAAATCTTGTTTACAGCTGTGGTTAAGTCCACAATTAAACTATACAGTAGTGCAATCACTTCTGGCACACAGACAGCCTTGATTGCTCTTAGGTACAGTGTCCCACGGACCATTTTCAGGCATGACTCAGGCCATAAAGGTGGCACATAATAGTGACTAGTACAAGCAAAAAAAGTGAACAATGAGCACTCAGGTATACACCCCCCCAACAGGTCCCCTACAGTGACTACAGTGCCACGTCACTGAAGCGAACCCACTGGAACCTGACACTGTCTATTGAGGGTCCTGCACCCCCCCTCCGAATGAGCTCTGACTCGGAGTTGAGAATCCTATGTGGAGGGGGTGCAGGGGGCACAGCCCCCCCATGTGGGGGGGGGTTCAGGGTGTGATGCCCCCTTAAGAAAACACTTGTTGTTCTCCAAAACCGGCAGCTGACTGCAAAATGCGGTTGACCTGCTGGTTTTGCTGTCGGGTCATTCGACAAAAATTTTGTTGACAACCCACCATAGATCCGAGAGCTCATACATTACTAGAGTTTTGACAGGGATTGTACAAGGCAACACCAATAAATACAAAAATACAGATAAAAATGTGCAAAGTGCTTACCAGGGATATGAGAGCAATCCTCACAATAAATAACAATGCATATAAAAGAAATGCAAAGCTTCTGAGACAAACTGGAAAATACACCAGCAGGATGGGTTGGTGACAATAGTTAATTATGATATTCACCAATCTCTGTTTTTTTTGGGGGGCTCTTGCAGGCAGGGGTAGCTGTGAGGGTTGTCCTAATTTCTAAGTGCAACTTAGAGGGAGTTTGAGTCAAAAGAAGAGAGAAATTGACAAGCTGTTACAGTGCCTAGTGGCACTAGACAAACTGTAGTTATGGTATATCCTCAGCCTGCAAGATTTCTTTTCCTGAAGCAGCAGGCTCATGAAAGTCTAGCCCCTGACCCTATTTTATCTCTCACAAAAACTTATTATTTCAACTTATGGGTTTTCCCTTCAAGTATCAATTTGCTGGACAATGCTTTTGAATGCATAGCAGATGCAAAGAAGTGGGGGTGGGGTACTGGTGGCAGGAATGTCTGTTGCTTAACTACCCAAACATTTCTCAAGCTGCTGCTATATTGTTCACTGTGGAAAGGGCTGCCACGTGGACAGACTGACCTTTCATCTAATAACCTTTCACCCAGTAAGCCAAATGCTAAATTGGAGAGGAGGTGGGGAAGGGGATCTGAGAAGGTAAACTGAAGCTTTCGGCTGTACTGATAAACTATTTCTGTTAATTACAAACCTGACCAATGAAATGATTACAGAACAAATATTTTAAAAGAGGGCATGTGTCAAAGAGAATGAAATGAAGAGACCTTTGTTGTTGCATATCTTATAATTGTTTTACCAGGAGCATGCTTGACCTTCTGTGGCATATCTATTGATTTCTACCTTTTCAACGTACCATGCTTGGGGTAACTGAGGTGTCTAAAAAGGTAGTAAAGTGATGACCCATCTACATTGGAGATAGATATGATATCTTTACTTTTAACACATCAACATCATGCTATCTCCATTCTAAGTACATCAAAGACCTAGTTGTCATTATATCTGGGTCTTATTTTTTATACAGATATTGTATATACAACATGTGTGCATGTAGATAAAGGGGCTATGACATGGCCTGACTGAAGTTAATATTTATCTTCATGCAAAACCACAAGTAAGATATCTTAGTATCACTGGCCTCGGATGTAGATACATTTGATATCTTCAGTCAGGCCATGTCATGTTCTGTTCACACAGATATGCTTTGGAACAAACATGATTGGTAATGTGTAAAAGTGCTTGTGACTTTGCAATATGTGACTATTTTTTGCTTTGATTACAGTTGCTGCCAGGCTTGGAGCATAGGTGCAGCAGCCACCCACTTTTGCCCATGAGCATTCAAAGTGCCCCTTTAATGCATACAAGGTCAGAAGGGAGGCAATCATTGTCTCATTTCTAATTACTAAAGCCCCCCCCCACCAACCACCATCACAACCATTTTTCCCCATATGCTGGCATTCATGAGGAGTAGAATTCATAAGCTAGCCAATCACAGCATTTTATTTGTGCTTGTTTGGGAGTGGCTAGTTCTGAGATCTACTAGTACTTTTATTTAAGAATACACTATGACATAGTGCTATAAAGAACAATATTAGAATAACATAATGCATCAAGAAAATATATTGATATATTTTCATGATGTCTGAGATAATAGTTTTAATCTGCCCAGTTATCGCCAAATATATGTTGCATAAATGAAGGGAGGCAATCATTGTCTCATTTCTAATTACTAAAGCCCCCCCACCCCACCAACCACCATCACCACCAGTATAGCACAGTGGTTTAAGGCTCTGAGCTGCAAATCTGGAGACCTGGGTTTGAATCCCACAGCCCCCACTTGCATATTGTGCGACCCTGAGCAAGTCACTTAACTTCCCTGTGCTCCCAGGTCACATTAGTAAACAAGCTTTCAGCTTAGTGTGCTACTCCTGATTAAACAATTGAAAAAAAAGAATATATATATATATATACACACACAGAGTATTTCAGGAGTGAAGGTGAAAAAAAACATGATGAAGATATCTTAGTGACATCATTAACAGCAACATATCAAAAATACTTTTGTTACTGTTGTCACAATGGATATTTTTAAGGTTACTGTCACCACTAGAGATGGATGAAATCAGCACACTTCACTCCATGAATTAATTCACGAATTTTGCACAATTTGCTAAGTGCAATTCACAAATTTTACACAATTGGCAGAGCAAAGATCGACGGCAAAGTGCAAAGTTTCGCCACGAAGTGTGTAATTTTGTGGGTGAAATTCCACACTTTCTGGCAAAATTCTACTCTTCAAAGCATAAACTTTGTGATTCAGTTGAAGTCGAAGTTTCTCATTTCTAGGAAAACTTTGTGAAGCTCCATGCAGTGTGAATTTCCACCACTTCAGGCAAACATCGCCGGCACAGTTAAACTTCACAACATCTCTAGTCAGCGCAGTGGAATACTGAACCAATCATAAAGCAGCTTTCACAAATGCTGATGACATCACAATGCCTAGTGCAGCACTCAAGCCAGCTGTTAAAGGTCACTGTCAGCTGTTCTCAGCTGATTTTTACCCTATTAACAGAAAAGTACCTGCACTCCCTGCTGGCCTCTTACTGACTCTGAAATGTATGTAACTGCAAAATAAGCTTGAAAATGCCTATTTTATCATTTTTTTAATTAGACAACTTTGTAATATAAGGTGACCAGAACTCAGTATTGGACTTTGTTTTCCAAACTGAGGGGCATATCAAGGGTAAATCTACATTTAGAAGTGAAGCTGTGACACTGGGCATGTGCATCAGCCTTCTCATACTTGGTATCATGGCTTGACTTTTAAACACAGATGTACCTTTGATACACCCCTCAGTTAAAAAAACAAAGTACACCGGCCTGGTGGCGCTGAGGGTTGAGGCGCTGGATGCCACACCTCGTGACACGCCGGTGGCCCAGGTTCAGGAACGAGCCTGGGATGTTGGGAGTTGGCAGGGGAGGGAGAGGATTGAGCGTCCAAGGACAGCTCTCCTCTCCTGGGAGGGAGGGGGGACACATGCTCGGTGCTTGATTGGCCTCTGGCAGAAGCTGGAGGCATAGCAGACACATGAGTTCACAGAGGGGTTGGGAAGTGGCAGATGTTGGTGGAGATGCCTTGATGTCAGGGAGTAGCCATTCCCCCAGAACTTTGGAAAAACACCCGTGGCACTCCCGGGTAGATGGATGTACCTGGCCCCGATTCCCAAACCCCTACCTGCCCCGGTGACCGGCATCCTGACGAGACTCAGGAATTCGAGGTGCTTGCCCCCCCACCTCGTCCCCACCTGGGGGGTGAACCAAGGCTACATGGAGGGTGGACCACCATGGGAGACAGGTAGTAGGTGGGGACTAGAATGTCCATAGACATCTTCTGAAGGGAGTGGAGTGCCACAGGAGGGGAGGAGTATAAACAGATAGTAAAAAACAAACAATAAAAAACAAGGTACATGCTAAGTTCAGGTCTTCTTCTCCTACAAATTCTGTCTCATGGGGCAACACATTCAGAAAACTCATCCACGGATGAGCCTGACGGTGCCTCTGTGTCATTTACATATGGGAATGTGCATAAACAATTTCTTACCTAGTAACTGTTCCCACTCAGCCACTCTGTCTCACCTGTCTGTGCAACCTCTCAGCTTCATTCAGCTCTCCACTCTGTGCCTTCAGCTGCTCCACAATTCCTTTGATTCACAGATGCTTCTCAGTGCATTTTGGGTTTACCTGTATTAAGTAAATAGTGTACCTATCTGTCATAGCTGTTTTAAATGTAACTGCATTTCCTCATCCCCCCCTCCTCCAAGGATGCATCTGAAAACAAGCTTTTTCAGCTCAGTATGCCTTTCCTGGTGAAACTTTTCAAATAAATAAATAAAATAAACATCAGGGGCTACTGATAAGGGGACCACCAGGATTACGTTGTACTTTAAAAAATGATAAAAAGTAGGTCATTGGCAGGCTTAGTTTGAAGTTACATATATTATAGAGCCAGTAAGAAGGCAGCAGAGAGTGCAGGCTTTTTTCTGGTAATGGGGTAAAAATTGGCAGAGAACAGCTGGCAGTGTCCCTTTAAAATCAAAGCAAAACAGCAACATCTTCAAACATACTATAGATTAAAAAGCCATAAGTTGTAAACTGCTGTTGTATATCAAATCAAAACGAAAAAAAAATACATACAATAGCCTGACTCAAAAAAAGGCAGTTTATCATCACTTCTGAGTGGGCAGGACTTTCATAACTAATTTTTGGCTCTGCCACTCATGATTTATGATCCTGCCTCGTCGCCTTTGAAGATAACTTGCATATTTTGAGACAGCCCATTGCATTTCCCATATATATATATATATATATATACACACACACACACACATATACATATAGATATATATATTATACATAACGTGTGTATATATATGTATGTGTACACATATATACATAAATTAAACACATACATATTTACAGATACTATATATAGCTCAAAGGCAAGGAAGATACAACACAAATATCATAATACATTCAAGAAAACAAAACTAGGGCCCTGACATTTAAGATGAGTACTAAACTTAGGTCAAGAGAAACATGCCAGGAAGGCACGGAGACACTGACTTGTGATGACAATTTGGTCACTCACTAACCTTTCCCCTAGTTCCGTGGAGTCCAGCATGAACTTTGTACCAGATTCTGCATCCCAGGTTATCTGTGGCAGGAGGTGTGATAGTTTCACATTGCCTGTAGTAGTAAAACCTATTTTTGGTCAAAGTATTTTTGCCCATGTGGCATTCCAAGAACTCACTGAACTGTAGAGTCTTGAAAAAAACAAAGCAGCTTGATCCCTCTGTAGCATTCTGCATAATACTTGGACACAGCACAGATTTCACCTTTTCAAAGTTGTGTAGCTGGGCTGGGCACACATTGATATTGTGCTAATGCCTTTTCTGAGTTCCACAGTGGACTAAGAAACCCATAGGCTTGTTTGTAGTTTGTACTGCTCCATTGCAACAAAAGGTTCAATCTGAACAACAGGTAATAGGACAAGGGGCCCGATTTTCAAAATATTAGGACTGAAGCACGGACCTTGCAGCAAGGAGAAATGGTGCAAAGGGCTCCTTGCACCACATCTTCCACCAGTCCCAATTTTGTGAAGCACCCTGCATCACTGGGGAACTGCCTATGGCAACTGGGCTTGTGCCATCCTTGCAATAGCAGCACTGGTGCAATGCTGCTGTATCCCCAAAAGTGGCATTCTGAAAGCCCTCACAAAGGGTGCATAACCCTTTGTTATTAGACCAGCCCAGAGCTGGTGTAACATGCCATGCACACTCCTAGAGTTGACACTGGATGGGGAGTCAGCTGGTGCCCTCTTGGGGAAGGCACCCTCACAGCCCTTGACACCTACCAGATAACCACTGTTGTGGCCAGTGGTCCATGACAGGTACAAGCCCATAAAGCACCCTTCCCCCGTGGTGGCACTGGTGCATCTGCCCCCCTCACATGGACCTGCACTGAGCAGTGGCAGCCATGCACTGGCTGTGTTTTGGCCACTTGCAACCGCCCCCTCATCCTGCTCTGTCCCACCCCCACAAGGAAGGGCATGCCCAAGATGACCCACAAGCCACCAGGGCAACTGGCTGGTGGATCGCCACTGCTGCAGCAAGCCCATCCCTGGGCTTGTGGCATTCCTGTCCTGTGTACCATTTCCTTGGCGCAGAGGTTGGCTTGCGGCAAACTTGGGGACTTTGGCACCGGGACCCCTCTGCTTGCAAAATCCTGTGCAGGGTTCCTGGTACACCCAAGTTTGCCGCAGGTTGCAGTTCAACACATGGTGCGCTGATCTAAGGGACCATTTTAAAATTAAGCCCAAGGTCTGCCAAAGATGGCTAAAAATATCTTTATGCACAATGGATATTTTCTAATAGTAGTTCATCCATCAGCAAACCTGGGACTTGAAACTTAGGGCGCTCCAAACAAAAAAGAATTACAAATTCATGTCAGCTGATTACTCAGACCCAATTATAAATAAATGATCATTTACACACTCATTATATTCAGTGAAATGGGTCTAGTTTCACAGTGTGTTTTGATTAAAGGGCTTCCAGATTCACATGGATTCCTGTAGTTTACCAAGAAATTGAGTAATTTGCAGGAAACCCCTTCACCAAAGACTTGTATTGTGCATACAGGAAAAAGACAGCAGTTGAGATTCATGAGAAATTTAAAGGAACATATAGGTGAAAAATAAACTGTAGTTACAGAAAAACATCCCTCTGATCAGGGAGCCATGGGACTGGCTAGAATGGGAGTAACCACAAGAGATCCCATTTTGGGTAAATTTAGTTTGAACTTCCAAGGTTTTTTTCCCACTGTTTTGTCATGATTTTCTGCCTATAGTTTCCATTATTTGATTTTAATCAGGTAATTGAACAATAGGTGCCTGAACTGGGGGTTGGGGGGTGTTGGTTGGTTGGTGGGGATGGAGATTGACTCTGCCACTCCTGTAAGTGGTAAGGTCTGGCCCTGTCAGTGTTTTACAGTCATGTGAATGTATTACTGAAGAGGCCCTGTGTCTTTAAACTTCAGCATATGCAGTACAGGGTGTTACTTACTAATCACTCCCTTTGTACCGGGGGGCAGGGGGTAGCAAGATTTTGGAAACTGAATGCCCAAGCATTGATGGGGTGGGCTGGCTTCATGCCCTACTAAGGTAAAGCACAGTAGTCAACAACTTTGCAAATCAAAACAAAGGCCCAAGCCATCAGGTGACAGCTTGGTGATGTCCCTGACTGGATTTGTTTAGCAGCTCATAAAAGAGCTGAAAAGAGTTGCAATCAGCAAGATGATGCCCGACAAAACAATCAGAAACATAAAAAACTGATTGCAGAAGAAGGCCCCAAGTTCTGCTGAATCAGACCAGTTTTCTTCCTAGGTGACGTTGTCCCATTGATCGTATACTGTATTATGTCACTCGGTGTTTGTCATTTAGCATTCCATACTGTTCTTATGTTCTTATCTCCACATGGTTATAGGGGTTCACATGCATTTCACTGGAGAGGAGGCTTAGCAGTAGAGGCAGAGGTTTGTATGTCATATGATATCAAAATCCTTCTTCCAATCTAGAAGCTATGTCCACTGAACAAACCTGTATAGTCTGCTACTGGCAGTGGTGGTGGTGGTGGCACAGGGAGGGGATGACACAAAATGAAGCATAACCTGTATATGAAGCTTCTGTCAGTTGTTGTTGGTGGTGGTGGTGGGGGAGGATGTCAAGGAACTAAGCAGAGGGACCTGCTGTTTGTCTGCCGCAGAGGGGGAGTTATTCCACCAATTACGACTTTTGTCAAGGCAATGCATATTTACACTCTTCCAATCCATATGGCTCTGTGTGCCTTACAAATCAGAATTACAGACACATAAGTTAAATAAAACAGAATAAGTATAAGTACTTTGATGCATTTTTGGGAAAGGCTAAAATAAACGTGTGTTTTAAGAGCAGTTTTGAAGTTCACCAAGAGGCCATTCTGGACCCTAACTGACTGTTCCATAGTAAGGGGCCGGCCAGCCACCTTGAAAGCTCTATCCCCTGACAGCTCCAGCCTTGATCAAGGAATGGTAGACAGCCCCACCTCAGTTGACCGGAAGGGATGGAAATATGCATATGGGATCAGGAGATCTGTTATGCCACCTAGCTTCGGCTGGGTGATAATATTGCAGCAAGATGTACTAACTCCCCTTCCCCAAAGGAGCAGAGCAGTCTTTGAGATGCTCAGTCCTCCTTTCCCCAGCCACCCAATTGGCCTTGCTCCAATTCTGAGTCCAGGGAGATGGTGTGGTAGGCAATGAGACAATCAGCACTTCATTCTGCCATGTACACCACTGGGCTGGCATGGGTGTTTTAATTTCTAATAACATTTTGATAGCTGTCTGTACACAGCTCTGTGCCTAGGCACCAATTGATCCCAATTACAAATCCAAGATGCAAACAACTGATTGTGCAGTATTAGCCACTGGTAAGCATTTGAAACAAATAATCTGCAAGGGGAAAAACATTTATGAACTAACATAATTCAGTTGGAAAAGACATCAAAATACATGGTTGGAAGTTTGTACAAAGTTGATGAAACCAAATAGCTCTAGTTTAGAAAAGTAATTGATGGAATGATAATACATGTACTACAGTATTCTATAACTGTTCAGCAATGGCTGTCCATGTATCTCCTAAGGCAATGAGGGAAAAGAAGTACAGACGGTACACTGATGTATACAGAGACTCTTTCTTCTGTTGTATTGTGTTACATCATGAATATACTGCACAGGTGATATAGGCTCAGTTTATTTCAATACACACACTCACACACACACGCATATATATGTATATGTATATATATAGAGAGAGAGAGAGAGAGAGAGAGAGAAAGACAGACTGTGTCAAGCTTACTGTAGAACAGATATATATATATACATATATATAACACGTATAGTGTCAGCATTCTTTAAAACTAAAGTAACATTGTAAACAATAACATACATATTGGGGTGCATAATGCTAGATTGCCTTATGTCCCAGGAGCATCATGTGGCACAAACGCATGGCTATGTGCCAGGATGACCGTGCATTGTGTTCTCTTAATGCATGGTCATCTGGCCGGTATTACAAAATTAGGTTTATGGAATTTGCAGACCTATTTTATAAAATTATCATTTAATCATGTGAAAATCTTGAACAAGAAGAAAGCAAAATGTGCATCCATGAAAATGTTTGTGCTTTTATTGCATCTTTAATTTCATAGCCATCAAAGGATATATGTTCTTTCTGACTCTATACCCACAAGAAAACAAAGATTTTGTCACATATGGCTAGTGAACTGTTGCTTAGACCATTTTCTTTGCTGTGTTGGACTGATATGACAGCATTGCACTGAGAGATATGTCAGTATGTAACTGATGGCTTACTTATGATATATCTGCTGCATCTGGAGTTTTTCCATACATCAGGTATGGTATACACTAATGAGCTTGAAACATAGATTGATCTGTTTACACATAGTTTTCCCAGCAAAATGTAAAAATGAGTCTTGGTTTCATCCTTCCCAAATTCGTCAAAAGGGTATTGGGGAAAATGCGCTTGGCCAGTGACAACATAGATATGAAAATGGTGGAGCTCACACTTGATGAAGTTATAGCCCCAATTACCAAAATCTTTAATAAGTCCCTCACACTTGGTAACTTCCAAAACCTCTGGAAAGTGGCTTTTGTCATACCAGTACACAAGAGCGGGGACCACACAAGTACCTCCAATTTCCAGTCCATCTCCATCCTATCACCATTGTCAAAGGTCCTAGAGAGACTAGTAGCTGACCAATTGAATGAGTACCTACATAAATACAACCTGCAATGCCCCCAACAACATGGGTTCCGCAAATGCCATAGTACTAACACCTCCTTAAATGAGTTCTCAAACCTCCTACACAATGCAGCTGACAGCAGCTACCTAGTGGGGTCAATTTTAATTGACCTCACAAAAGCTTTTGATACAGTAAACCACCACCTACTGCTAGAAAGGTTACTAGAACTTAGTCTGTCCCTTACCTCTGTCAGTTGGTTTTCTAAATACCTCTCAGAGCCTATCTTCAAGCACTGTGTTCTGTCTGTGCTGTCCAGCCCCAGGAAGGTCTCACTAGGGGTTCCTCAAGGGTCCATCCTGGGACCTTTGATGTTCAATCTGTTTCTTAATACCCTCCCTGAAGCTTGCACATCCAAAATCATCCTCTACATGGACAATATCATAATCATTAATCGCAGCCCACAGCTAGGTCCTCTCTCTCAGGACCTACAGAACAGTTTCTGCCAGTTAGAGGACTGGTTCACCAGGCACAAATTGCTGTCAACTATAAAAAAACTAAAATAATGCTGTTCATCAGCCCACACTCCAAAAAGAAAAAACCTCAGTCCCAACATAGTCAATAAAAAAATGAAGCCCTTGAATAAGCAAAGACTGCCAGCATGCCAGTCGATTCCAAAAAGTTTTTCTGTTTATTTGTAGTGAAACAACATTCAGATATAAAAGAGATGTAGCCTTATATCTGAATGTTGTTTCACTACAAATAAACAGAAAAGCATTTTGGAATGGACTGGCATACTGGCAGTCTTTGTTTCAGGTAATGAGTGCTGAGTCCTGAATGTACTGTGTTCTTGTTTGGACCTGTGAGCACTGTCCCCTTGGAAGTGGTCTCCTCGGAAGTGGCCCTTTCCCTGTCTAAAGCCCTTGAACAAGTCAGGACAGTCAAGTATCTTGGAGTACATATCGGTGATTCCCTCTCTCCTTCTCCTCACATATTGACAGCGTAGTCAGGGCTGCCAAACTTGGAGTCCTGTATAAGCACAGGAGCCACCTAACCCCTGCTACCCTGCTCCTCGCTGTCACCAGCTCAGTCCTGTCAATTATTGACTCTGGGCTGATTGTATATAGTGCTGCCACTGACACGGCCCTAAAGCATGTCAAAAAATCACTCATCAAAGCCTGCCGACTCATCTGGGTGGCGACAGGTTCACCTACATGTGCAAGCTGTATGCCGAAACACAATGGCTAAACCTACCAGAGCGAGTATAGTACCAAGTAGGCCTCATGGGAAAGAATGCACTTCTTGGTCTTGCCCTGCCTGCCATCCACAACCTACTGCAATTCTCGCAAACCCAACACTGCACCAGGGGCACTGCATGGTGCTCACTATCTGCACTAATCAGGAGAACCTCTCTCGCTCAGCACTCTTTTGCTTACAGAGTCCCACATTGGATTAATGAATTCTCTACTGAACTAGCCAACTCCAATAACATCAGCTCTTTTAAAAAAGAATTGAAGCAGTAACTAGCTACTTCCAGCAGCTGTGACTGCTAAATGATCTCACACTCTTCACCATCAAGACTGATTTTTCCTTCTGCTTTAGCGAAGCTGACCTCACCCCATCCTCTAATTAATCCTTTCACATACCCCTCATCCCCCTGCCACCAGCCTCCTCTTTCTAATTCCTCTTTCCCACTGCCTTCCCAACCTCAACTCTACACCTTTAACCCTGTACCCTTTCCATGGAACTTCTTACTCCTCTATCCCCCTAACCACCTGTACCTAGCTCTCATTTTATGGCCCCCCATCCTCACTTTACTGATACAATTGTGATAATCCCACATCTCTGGGTGCTGGCCTATGGATCTCCATACCCATACCCTCGCTTAGTTTTTATAGTTTGCCTATGTGTCATATTTTTATCTTGTTGTATAGCATTACTTGTACTTGGTTTGACTACTGATGTTTTGTGCTCTGTAAATTCATACTTGCTGCTGTATATTCAATATGCTTGTCTGCTATTGTATTGTTCTCCTTGATGTGGAACCTTCGTAAATGAGCTCTGAGCTCAAATGCTGTATCCGAAAATTAAAATAAAATAAATTACAACAAAGTATAACTTGCAATAATCTAGAGGAATTCCAAAGCTATTATCTGCTGTTTGTGCCTCACAGTTAATGACACAAATACTGTTTCATTTTCTTTTCTCTCAGTGGCAGATGAAGTGCTGTCGTTGTGATTCCCGGAGCCCTCAGAACAGCAATGGTCATCGAATTGAGAATGTTCTGCAATCAGCAGGATCCCAACTATGGTGGCAAGCAGAAAACGGTATACAGACAAGAAATAGTTCAATGTGTAAAGCAGTTCAACATCGCAGCATCCCCTTTATACACCATAATAAATCAGTAGATTTCTTTCAGCTAGGCATAGCAAATGATTCCCCTACCTCTTATCCTGTGTGTGGTCATGCCCTCATGTCACGCACTCTGATGCCCTTGCTCCCATCACTTGAACACATCTGGGTAATCTCTATGTATTCCCTGATCATTCTTTTCCTCCTGGTCTGTCTGACACTGACTTCGTAATTCCTGTGAGCTGGTGTTTCATTTTCCTCATAACATTGTTATTAATTAAACCTTTAAACAAATGTATATTTTGTAATCCTTTCGTTTGGGCCACATCGCAAATGAACATATTCAGAGCACTGAGCACATGCCTGCTTCACTTCATGGTCCTCCCATCCAAATAGCATGAGATGCAAAAAATTCTTGTTCAATAAAATATATATATATATATATATTCTTTATATTTGTACGGCGAATATAAAAATTTGTGATAATGTAAATATAGCCGCTGACTGGACAGCGCCTCATCAAGTGAAGGAAATGTTTGCTGTCGGGTAACCCATGCTTTAATGCTTTTGCTCTAAGGTTCTTGTTCTTTAAATTATTGTAGGGTTACCACTTATGATGTGCACCATGGGTATAGGGATGCTCAGGTAACAAATGCTAGGAGAACAGTCATGTTTTGTAATGGGTAACTTGAGATTTTGAAAATAATACAGTTTGTGCGCTCTCTTTGACCTAAACATGTCAGTACTATTTAACACTTAGTGCTGGTATTGGTGTTTCTCTTGAACTGTATATATTTTACAACTTCTAGATATACAGTGGGCTGAGAATAAAGCAGACAGAGTCACATACAAAACTGTAGAGTACCAAACAAAGGTAAATACCTTGCAAAAAAGGAAAAGTTCAGAAAAGCCCAAAGGTGAAGAAAGGAGCACTTCAAGTGGATGAGATAGCTAAGAGCAGAGGTCATTCTTCACAGATCTCACACTTCATTACAGAGGGAGCATAACATAGGATGAAAAACACATTTCCTTCTAAGATGCAGGCTATTGTTTTGTTAAAAAAAAAAAAGGAACAAATATCAGTTCCATAAACTGTGTAACGCTCGATAACCAGGAAGTTAGCAGGATGGGGATACGATTGATTGTTTTATCCAGTGGCTGCCAGCCCTATTAAGTACTGAGTATAACTGTGATCGAACAAGGAGCAACATGAATTTTCTTCAACATCCTCCTTATACATTCCTTTCAGTGCTCTCCGCACTTCTGACATGGTTTGATTTAGAAAATGTTTTTTGTTAACTCCATTATTGCAGCTGAGTGTGCCTTAGATCATAGAACTAAGAGGACTTAGAGTGGCAATGTGCATACCGCTATCATCCTAGAATGACAGCATGTAATATTTTATGAAGAAAATAAAAGAGACACAAGAAATAATGTTGCTAGGATATCATGGCATTGCCATTCTAGTCCTCTTTTTTCCTTGGCCTTCGGTAAACACCTTTGACTAGTGCTAATGTTCAGTGATCCCTGGGCATTTTGTCTTGTCATGCCCTACTATTCCACATAGACCAAACATTGGAAAAAAAAGTAAAGCCTACTAGACTATTGAATGAGTTATAGTAAGACATAAGGAAGAGGCCACCCAACAGCAAGCAGTCACCTTTTGCTCCACCGTGCTGATAACCTATGTTCATGTGTAAGCTCAGGTCTACACTTCTCTGGTGGTCTATGGGTGGAGGTGCTATCAGCAGTTACATTTTCTAGCTGGCACGGGTTAAGCTGTAAATGTGGGTGACCTCTCACCTGTGGATTTCTAGGTGTGGTAACTTTCATGTTTTGGTGGGAGAACTCTCCTAAGTTCAACTGAGAAAGATGACTGGGATGAAGGAACTTTCATACACTTTTTCAAGGTGAGGGGGACTGAGTTCCTGTGGGTTCCTACACAATTTAACCCCTGCCAGCCGGGGAGGTAGGCGCTGTCCTTACACTCATGTTTTTGCCCCAGACGTGGGCTAAGGAGGGCTACAGCACCTGTGGAAGGAGGGAAGGAGGATAAGGGGAATGAAGTGCATCAAAACTGGAGAAAAACAGCTATAGATTCCAGGAAGTGGGTTCTCAACACTCTCATGTTACACACTGCATAATGTAGCTGAACCGGTGTTCTTAGCATGGGGCAGCCACTAATTGCAGGTGTAAAGGGGGACAGTTGCTACATCAGGGGGAGAAAGATCAATATAAAAAAGAAAAAAGTCATTCAAATGTACAAATAATTAAAATGGTTTCCTAGTACCTTTAACATCTTCCTTTTTATTGAATTTTTCCTCTTATATTGCATTTTCCTCTTTTACTCTTTAGGTGTGAACGAGGTATCTGTGCAGTTAGACCTGGGCAAAAAATTTCAGCTCCATGACGTCATGCTAAACTTTAAGGTATGCACTTGTCTTAGATATTCAGCTTCTCATATTATGTTGTGAAATTTACATTGGTGTTTTGGACACCTTTGAAAAAGGGGTCTTGAGCTCAAAGGTCCTCCAGACACAATAACATTAAGAAATACATAAATGTATTTATTGAAAGAGTTTTACAAGGAATGGTCTACTGAGCCTCAATATCTCATTTCCAGAGGTGACCTAAATAAATGGTAACTGAGATAACTGTACAATGCAAGCTGGAAAGCTGTGCTTCTCAGCAGAGGCATCATTTAGGGATAGCCAGGGGTTGCGGATGAGAACCCCATCATTTCTTTGCAACTGTTATCATGTCTCTTGCAATCCCTATGAATCCATAAAGCAAGGTTTCATTAGGGACTAATTATATCAAATTTGATTGGTGGGGGAGCCTTCCAACTCCTATGATTCTGTGAAAATGAGACTTTGCGACCGTTATTAATCTTGTGATGTGACACCACTGTTTCTCAGCATTTAACACACATTTGCAGATGACACATTTGCAGATGACTCGAAACTGGGGGCGGTGGTGGATGGGGAGGAGGGGAGGGTGGCCCTGCAGGGGGACCTGGAGGCTCTGGAAAGATGGTCTAGAAAGTGGAAGCTGAGGTTCAATGCAGGGAAATGCAAGGTACTCCACCTGAGGGCCAGAAACCCAGGCCAGGTGTACACCCTGGGGAATACTACAAGTCTCAATGGCTGAGAGGGACCTGGGGGTGGTGGTGGATGTCAAGATGAACAACTCTGAGACTTGTAGGAGGGCAGCAGCCAAGGCCAACAGGATGCTGGGATGCATCACTAGGGGGATCACCTCCAGAAGGAGGAAGTGATACTCCCTCTGTAAAACTGCTTGGTGAGCTGCACCTGGAGTACTACATGCAGTTTTGGAGGCCACACTTAAAGAGGGACATTAGCCTCCTGGAGAGGGTCCAGAGGAGGGCAACCAAAATGATTTGGGGCTTGGGGGACAGGACCTATGAGGAGAGGCTCGAAGAGCTAAATATGTACACATTGGAAGAGAGAAGGGACCGGGGGGACATGATAGAGGTCTTCAGGTACATGAAGAGGGTAAATAGGGGAGGAACAGTCAGGATGCTTTGAAGGAAGGAGGAAGGGGCCACTAGAGGGCATGGGTGGAAGCTGGAGGGGGGAAGATTCAGGGGAGAAAGGAGGAGGTGCTACTTCACTGAGAGGGTGGTGGAGCCATGGAATGCACTACCTAGGGGGCTGGTGGAGGCAGAGACAGTGGAGGGCTCAAGAGGGGTGGACAGGTACAGGGAAGGTCAGGAAGCAAAATCCAATGCAGCAAGAATATCTGGAACTGGGAAGGGAGAAGCCAGAGAAGCGAGGGGACAGCAAGGTCAGCACCCAGGGTAGGGGCTGACCAAACGAGCAGACACGAAAGACCGTTAGGCCTATTCTGCTGGCATTTTAGTATGTTAGTAACACTTGCCCCATTCCCCCCTCCCCACCACCACCAGGAAAAGCATTGACTAATTAATGGGTTGTATTTTCAAAAGATTTTTGCCACAAATGCAGAATAATGGAAATCCATTTGAAAATAAGGCCCATGTGAGTTGCCAATCTTGTCTAAAGGCTGTTAAGTGTATGTGGGTCAAAAATGTTTTCTGCTCCAAGCCTGTCTTCTCATGAAAAGACACTGCAGTGCTATTTCAGTTTAGTTTCATGTGGCATTTTTGACACTGTGAAGTAACATGGGATGATCAAATGAAGACTTGCAATGCAAATATAAAATTTACATAAGAAAAGGATTGTGTCTGTGGATAGTATTCTGTACCAACAACTTTGGGCTGATTTGTAAAATACTTTTTTACCTTCCAGCCAGAATCAAGGCTGTGCACATTTCTGATTTGCCATCTGTCCAGAGCACATGGTAATTGTCTTATGGATGACACAATAAACTGAGGTGCTATCTGCCTAACCTGGTCGTTGTTCAGGTGGACGTCAAAGATCCCACGACAGTTATCAAAAAGATTAGGTGGAATTTCCCTGGTGTCCCAGCCACATTTTCTGGGGAGCATGTTTTAGAATCAGTTCTGTTCCCCTTCTGTAGTAGGCACTGTGCTGTTAGTGCCATTATGATGTGCTAAACATGTAATGTTAGACATTTTGCACACGTGGATATTGAGGAATTGGACATTCCCCATAAGCATTAACACCCCCCACACACACACACAGCACACAGAAAGATCCCTTCATAAACCATTACTGCTTAAATGACTATCCCTGTACTTATTACCATTGTTAATAACAAGCATTTGGGAATCCCAAATGTTGTCATGCTGGCACTGGCAGTGGCAGTGGAGGAGCTAGAGACGCATAGCGCTGTGATTTTGTTAATGTGTCCCAAAAGGTGATTTTGCACATCGAGCAAGCCATTGTGTGCCACAGCTGTGGAAACGCATTTTGGGCAGGCTGTGAAAAATGGCAACTGGGCTGTTGATAAGGAGGTGTGCACAAATGGCAGTGGTGAAAATGTGGCATGAAAGTATTGCAGGTTGACGAAGTTACAAGGGTGCGTGGAAACTGTGCAATGCACGCTTGCAACACAGTGATTTTAGGGACTTTTGGCACCACATTTTCAACACAGACATTTTAGGACCTCTGCTCATAAATAGTGTCACTGTCATTTCCTCAGACTGTCCCGAAAACTGATTTCGCACAGCGACTGTGCAACTCTGTGCCAGACATGTGAAAACACCTTTCAACCAGCTGTACTGTTCATAAGGAGGTATGGAAAATGCCAGTGATGAACAGCTGGAGTGAAACTATTACAAATTCACAAAGTCACGAGCGTGCGTGCAAACTGTGCAATGCACGCTCATAAAACACTCATTTTATTGACTTTCATCCCCAAATTCTCAACATAGGCATTTTAGGACATCTGCTAATGAACAGAGTCACTGTAAATTTTCATAATGTGTCTCGAACACGGACTTTCCACAGCGACAGTGCTATTCTGCGCCTGAACTGTGAAAATAGATTTTGTTCAGGATGTGAAAAATGACAGCTATACTGCTAATTAGGAGGTGCAGAACAATGGCACTGTTGAAAATCTGGAGTGAAAATACAAGTTTGTGAACTTATGTGCGAGCATGCAAACTGCGCAACGCACGCTCGTAATACAGTCGTTTTATGGAATATTGTCACCAAATTTTCAACACCATTTTATGACCTCTGCTCATGAACAGTGTCACTGTCGTTTTTGTAATGTATCCTGAACACTGATTTCACACAGCCACTGCCGCTATTCTGCGCTGGAAGTGCGAAAACACATTTCAGCCAGGATGTGAAAAATGACAGCTGTACAGTTCACAAGAAGGTGTGGTAAAATGCCAATGTTGAGAATCTGGCATGAAAATATTGTGAATTCGCTAACTTACGAGCGTGTGTAGCAACTGTGCAATGCACGCTCGTAAAACAGTAATTTTTTGGCTTTTTCCCACCAAATTGCAACATAGGTTTTGAGAGCCCCTCATGAATGGTGGCACTGTCATTTCATTACTCGATCCTGAAAGGTGATTCTGCGCAGAGACTGCGAAATCACCTTTCGAGACTGAATAACGCTGTGACAGTGCAAGAATTCATGAGGAGGGTCCCAAAAACCCCATGTTGAAAATTTGGGGTGAAAATTCCAAAAAATGCCTGAGATATGCATCAAAGTTGAAAAAACCCTATTTATGCCATTATATAGCTTACCAGCATTTCCTCAGTTCACGGTCGGCTTTGAGGAGTGCAGTGCAGACATGTTCCCGGTCCACCGAAGATCATTGCACTGGACTCCGGAGGTAAATATGGGTGATGGGGGTGTGGGGAGGCAGGGTGCACAGAGGGTGGGTGCCGGTGGGGGGCAGGGAGACTACAAGGGACAGTTTTCATTTTACATATAAAAAAAACAAACATTGAGGGACAGTTGTTTTGTTTTAGAGGATTTGGTACACTGGGGTGGGCTCCCAGTGTGCCACCTAACTGTTTGGGAGAGTCTGTAGCTGATGGGGGCTTGGGAACCCTCGTCGGCACTGAGGGAGGAATTTATGCTGACAGGGATTGGGCACCCCCATTGGCACACAAAGAAGCGAGGGGTGCCGCCAAGGGGATTGGGCACCCCATGGCATTTAACAATGGGGTTCTTTATGCTGCCGGGGGTGGGCTACCCGTCGGCCACATGTAAAGGGGTTAGAGCCGAGGGGATTGGTCACCCCTGGCATATACTAAATGGGGGAGGTGATTTGTGCTGACAGGGAGTGGGCTCCCCCATTGACAGTACAGAGGGGCAGGGTTAACCAACAGGGGGATTGGGAACCCCCAAAGTTGGCAGTTTGGCAGCCACTGTGCCGCCATCCTCATAATGTCACCGAGCACATCCAGGGAAGGTCTGCTTCGTCTGACGAGCTTTGCTCGGATTGCAGTGGACCTTTTCTTAGATGTGCTCACCACATTATGTATGCATGGTGTGGTGCCGGCATGCAGGCTGATTGGGGAATGAGGGATGCACCTACTGGTGCATGCCCTGCATTCACCCAACAGTGACCGCGCCTCCAAAGCTGCACTGCCGCAAGATGTTGGCTGTGCAAGCGTGCCAACATAAAAATAAGATTAATAATAACTATGTGTAGTCACAGCACAGGAGCTCACAAAGAATTCAAAGAAGGTATTGCTGCATGTAGGTTCAAAACAGAACACACAAAGTGTGGACTTCATGGGGGCATGCTGATAAACAAAGTGATGGGCACTTATGAAACAATCAAGTGTCAGTTGCACTGCCTTTCTCCAATAGGACATAAGCATGCGCTTCTAAGGTATGAGATAAAATAAACAGATTATACTTCTAAGGCTTCTGTTGTTGCTTGATTGTATTATTTCTACAATAACTTCACATTGTGATTGTTTTTCTCAATTCTCTGCTTTTTACTCTTTAGGGTCTCCATCCTGCTGCCATGATAATTGAGCGTTCCAATGATTTTGGTAACACGTGGGAGGTTTACCAGTACTTTGCTGATGATTGCAGCAAGTCTTTTCCATGGGTGAAGACAGGCCAGCCGCAGACTCTGGAGGATATCCGCTGTCAGAAGCTGCAGCCCACTCCTCAAGTTCCTTCTGATGGGAAGGTACAGGATTTTAAAACACCTCTTAATTACTGACTGTGGAATAGGGCAGGGAGCAACTATAATTCTCATGGAAGGTTGCCATATCCCACAAAGAACATAAAACAATTGCATTTGACAGTGTGATATTCCTAGCATTTCTTTCACAAATTGGCCGATTGCATTAAAAAATGTTACAAAGGAAATTACGGGCATAATTTTTTAAGTACGAGATTTGTGAATTATTTCTCCATAAATCTTTGAGTTGCAGGGAACATATCTACAATTCCCATATTTTGAAATTTATGTAACATGTATTTTAAATATTGGGATACCTGAGAGAAGAATTCCACAAGCCTCATACAGAATAATATTTTTCACCAACTTTGCAAAGTTTTGTGAATGATGCAAACTGTTGTCTCACATTTCTCTAAACTTGCCCTCATGGGCTCCAGTGATTCCCCCAGCCCTACTTCAGAATTATTGCTTCATTTTTGCAGAATCACATATGTTGGCAGTGGAATATCCCTTAAAGACATGCCGTCAGAACCCATTCAGATCACATTAGCATTTTGGCAGTGCAGAGTTCGTGGCTATACTGGCTGTTACATCCAATTTGTTACCAGTCAAAGAGGTCTGCTGCCAACAGCCACTAGAAATAATCACTGGCCACCCAAAGTCATACACATAAGTGACAAGATGTCAACTATATGTCTCTATCTGGGCTAGCGTTGTTGATCAGGTACCTTGCCTCCACGCCCAGTTATTTATTAATACAAGCATGGTTGTTACAATCTCAGCTAAGACTGTTTCCTACAAGCCACAATATTTGTTAAGCGAATTACATTCATGTCATGTGGAGCCAATATGTGGTCTCAGCACCTTGATAGAAAACTGAAAGTGTGGCCAATTATGCCTTGCAACACTTCAGGGGGATCTGGCGCTTGCGCGTCCCTTGGCAAATTTGATTCTGTATGAGCCACTAAGCAGACTGCATGCCATGAACACTGCAAGAAATTACAGTAAGTTAGCTGAGGAGAAGTACAATACATAGAATGAACCACATTAGTCTTCCTTAATAAACACTTTTATTAAGCTTCATAGCAAAAATCAAGGGGAAAAAAACTCATACAGGTGTTTAGAATAGCCAGCACACCACACAGCCTCACATGCTCCAAATTTGTCTGCACCAAAGAGTTTTTTTCAAGGGAAACATGTAAGGCTGTGTGGTGGGCTGGGCTGGCTATTCTGAATAATATTGTATCTTGATAATTGCCACGAAGATTAATGAATGCATTTAAGTATCAAGGAAGACTAGTGGGGTGCTTCCTTTGTACAGCTGTTGCCTTTATACTCCCAGCACAGTCAGACACAGCATGACACTTTTTATGTTGAAGCCAAGGAGAAGGTTTGAGGCATCCAATGAAAAATGTCATTCAGGAGATACCCGATTCAGCCAAGGACATGCTGCAGCCTTGACTGCTAGTGACTAAAACATGGCAAGTGAGAGCTGTAAAAGGGCAACTAATGTTATGTAGGCACTGTACAAAGATGGACTCCACACTTCTCTCTCTCTCTCTTTTTCTTTACCACATTCTCTCTTTCAGCATTGGAAACTGGGGAATCCATCACCTTTTATATATAGGATCAAACATACCTGACAGGGATATATGAACATGTTGCCTCATTATATTCTCCATTTTACACTTTATTTAGTCAACTGTGTGCATGTCAGGGGATTCGTTTTACACAGGAGCAGTCTTTTTCAATTTTGCACCTGGACATGATTCCTCTTTTCACCACTGATCATTTTAAAAAGTAAGGAAATATTAATGAGAAAGCAATTGCTTAGAAATGACTCCTACAGCGCCAGTAATTAAGTATCATTGGGAAGAAGAAAAAACTAATATTCAAGATTTCTGCAGTTTCTACAATATGTTTAGCAGCGGATTTTGTCTTTTGAGCAAATCGTTCACTGGTGACTGGGAACAGATGGCCAGGAGACAGGCAGTTGTGAAATTGCTGAAACTAATACAGCCTTTGGATAATATTGTATTTGAGTTTACTTACTTGGTGTTGCTGTAAGGTCTTGCAACTTGGCACGGTAGCATTTGAAATTGGGCTCAAGTTGGTTCACTGCCAGTCCCCTCAAAGCCCCACTGGTTTGCAAACTGAGTTCAGTATTGAGTAAGCTCTTTAACTCGTTACATGACTATTATCAAAGATTATATACAATTTTTAGTAAAGTGCCAAAAATGGCAGTGTAAGACTCAATAAATCCATCAGTAACTGTACATAGGCTACCTTAAACTACTTATAATGCATGCTTTTCTGCTACGTTACTGTAGAAAACTAAGTTGATTTGATAGTTTTTGAGTGAAATGCAGCATAGCTCTTTTTATTTCTTTTTTTTAAACATTTTAGATCCTGTTCAATCCTGTGAGCCAAGCAGCTGGTGTCGGTGCATCCCAAAGTCAAAAGATTAACAGTAAGAATTTTCTCTATCTGATGATACATTTTGTCATGAGCTCCAGTCACTGGACATCAACTTCCAGTGCAGCATCAGCAGAACACAGTTGCACAACATTTCACACACATTTGAGTTTGGAGACATCATTTGTTCCACAAGGAACTGGATCTTTATTCCTTACAGTTATCTTACACTGGAGGTATAGTCCAGCGCTGAAGTTATAATCTGCTATTCTGCTTGTGACATCAGAGTCACATAGTGTGGGAAAAGACTTTGATATCACACACAGAGCATTATGACTTCAGATCCTGAGTATGCTTCAGTAGTAAATGGCCTGCAAGAGGCAAAACATCTGCTTTTCCTGAACATACCCTCAGCAAGTATCAGTATTTATATAGTGCTTTTCATATGCAATGCATCCAAAGCAATGAGAAACAAGTGGTGTAGTGGCAAACATATTATATTAGAACGTCAGTCAGCTGAAAGCAACTGGGAGTTTTGTTGCTGGTGTTTGGGCCTACTTTTTAATGCTCATGATAAAAAGGGGCAAGAGAAACCAAGACCTGCGATTGATCAGCTGTGATCACATGACCATGAATTATTTAAGCACAACAGCACAGGTCAGAAATACTAAACTTTTTGGACCTCATTATTCATTTTTTTATAATTAAAAATCAGAGGAACCATTTATTAATTGCAATAATGCACTTCAGGGTGTGTGTAATTGTGGGGTAATGGTACTCATCGGGAGTGTATGGTACTCACTGTTGCCTCATTATACCTCTCTTTCCAAAGCATGCTTTTATCCCACAGTAACACACACCCTGCCATTCCTTATTGCTAAATTTGACATAATAAGAGGCCATTTTTCAAGATTACAATGCATACCAGAGGAGGTCCTTTTTGCCAGGGACAACACCACTGTTTAGGCTCTTGTATTGTTAGAGGGAGGAGACTGGCTGTTAAAAGGGATCTTTGCAAAACAAACTGAAAATGGTCCTTTGGATCAGCTTGCTTATCCGGTTACCAAAAACCTTAATAAAATAAATAAATAAAACAGTTGATACTTCTTAAAATAATGAAAGTCAATAAAACTACTAAGTAACCATTCATAATTTCTACTGGCATCCAGCAGACCAACCCTCACCTTTTGGATGCAGTAATCCTATGGCTCTCAGATCTATATGGAGTCCTATAACTTATTGGGACGTGGAACTGTTAACAAGGAGATTGTTTCCTTAGACATGTAGTGCACATACAAGAGAACAGAGTAGTTTGTGTTGTGGTAACATAGTAATTCAAAATCCAAAAGAATACTAAATTCATCATCACCATCCTCCATGAGAAATCATGTAATGTACTGAAAAGAAATACAAGGGAGTTGCAGGGAAAGTGTCAAAGTAGTTTGGCATGGCCAGAGTCCTTACATGGAATGCTCTCTGTTATAAGACCAATATTAATAAGTGCCAATTGTGATAAAAAGACAGGTAAAAACATACTGTAGATCATGACTGCAGAAAAGGACCCATGGTCCAACTAGTCTACCTGTGTTCCCTAAATCCCTGGAATCATTCTTGGAACCTAATGTTCCTCCAGAGTACTAAACTGCTAAGCTGCCATTCTTCAGCTCCAATGTCCATTGAACCCCATCATAATTGCATTCAATTCTACTGCACCTCTATACAACACCCCATTTTGTTTGGCTTCAGAGAACATACCATCATATGAAGGGACAAGCATATGTAATGAAATACTAATAAGATAGGGCATTTAGAGCTGATGGAAAAAAAAGCTTTCATAGTGTTACGAGCCAAGAGCCAACTAACTATAAACATGAATCTTATGAATCTGATGCTGCAGACATACTGGTTTTAAAGGTGGCCTCCATTTTTAAAATGATCTTTTTTTCTTATGACTCGTAGATAGGTTAACTTCTGTATAAATCTTTGTAGCATGTGGAAAGTTCAATTCAATTCAATTTTATTTTTATACTGGAAAATATGTGAGTAAAAATGGCAGTTTTCACAAACGTCCAGTGGTACAGAAAATTGATGATACAGAGAAAAAGGTAAAACAGAATTTGCAAAATGTTATGGTATTTACAATAGGAACAGTGTATATGACAGGATCAGCTAGATTAGAAAAAACAACACAGAGCACACAACAAGACAGCCAATATACAGATGCAAATAAACTCTAAGGTAACTCAAGGTTTGGTGGACATTCAGGGGGTTGCCTACCGGGGCAGGCACAGGTAGCGAATTGGAGGAAGTGGTCCTTGAGGGAGGAGGCGAATGAACCAATTGAAAGTTATTAAAGAATAGTTGCAGTTTATTTTATTAGTGTGCTGCAACAGTTTTAGTAGTGTACTGTAACAGTCTCTGGTGCTGGCTTATACCAGCACTGAACTGTCCTGATCAACCAAACAGAAACACTTTTCCATAACATGTTGACTGGCACAGCTATAGTAGAAAGAATTAGAAGGACTTGGCCACCCAGATGGGCCCGTGGAAGCACATCAGTTTGCCATGCAGCTGACCTAGGTTCCAGGGTTGCAGCATCAGGTGGCGGGCCAAACCCCCAGCAGCTGCCAGTCGGCAGTGTGCTACACTCAGGAGGAAAGGCATTGGGCACCCAACACTGCAGCTACTCCAGTAGTGGGCTAGTTGTGCTTGCTCCTTCAACACGCATAACTGAATACATTAGAGGCCATCAGAAGGCTCTTCCCACATCAGAGGACAGGGAGGAAAAATGACTGGCGCCCCTGACTCTCTAGGTTCCTAGCACCCCTAACACTGAAGACTGCCCTTCCCACAGAGCTATACCTTAAGAGTGGAAGCTATGACAGCTGTCAGGTAGGGTGTGGGTGGGGGGTGGGATCTGATCCTATTGGACATGGGAAGGCCAGGCCTGAACAACGTATATATCCTTTGGACCAGAGTGTAGCCCTGATAATGAGTGGCTGATGGAGAAAAATCTCTATGTAAAGAAAATAAGACTAGAAAAGATTTGAGTGATACAGCTGGAACTTTTAAGTGCTTTGTTTCCTAAGTGTTTTTCTCCATCTGCTTTCTAGGCCTAGGGGGATTCACCAATCTGCGTGTTAATTTTACAAAACTAACAAAGCCACCCATCAGAGGTTATCGGACTCCCGACTCATTTTATGCCCTGACAGAAATGCAGGTACAAGGCAGCTGTTTTTGCTTCGGACATGCGGACCGTTGTGTTCCCAGCAGTACACCATCACAGGACCCAAGAAATCAACTGCAGGTAAGAATCAAATATGTTTTTCAAAAAAGTGCCATTCCTTCTAGTTTTCTCTTCTTCCTTCTATTTTTCTGTCCCACTCAGTTATCACCACTCAACATTTCCCACCAATTACGAAATCTTAAATTAGACCTTAGCAAAAGTAAAAAGAGAAATTTTAAAATGAAATTAAAAGATGGTGCTAATCCGTAAGGAAAAGAGTGAAATCTTAAAATGAAATTAACAGACAGTGCTAATCTGACGTGCTTCTTAATTTGCTTTCTAGGTTTATGATACATGTGTTTGTCAGCATAACACTGCAGGACCCAACTGCGAGCGCTGTGCTGAGTTCTTCAATGATCTTCCATGGAGACCAGCTGAAGACTACAACCCCAACACCTGCAAACGTATGTGAGATATTTATTTACAAGGAAAATATTTTAAAATCTTACTTTAATTACAGGGTAGCTCTCTGTTGTGTGACGCACCAAAAAAATATCCCTTTTGAGTCAAACGCTCTAAGGAAAGATCTGACATACAGGTACTCACATTTAACCTAGAAAAGAGAGGGCTGAAGAGGAGACATGATCAGTTTCTGAATACTTTTTTTTTACCTTTATTTTTAAATTTTATATTTTTTCAAGAAAGACATAACGTTATTAAACCAATGCCTAATGCTAAATCATTGAGGGTAAAACAGATGAGATAAATGCACTTTATAAATCACATTTGTATGTGGGATTCCAAATACTTCCGAGAAATACAAAGGAAAATATGTGTGGACAAAGCTTTTGTCCACAGAAAAACATTTTGCTCTCCGGAGAGTGCAAGAATCAGAAACATCTCTAAAAAGAAATCCTAAAATTCTTACTCCTGGTTAATGAGGAAAACACAGCAATAACAACTAATTATCTCAGTATAATATTGGGTACATACTGGCATTACATTCTGAACCTGGACAATTTATATGTAGTGCATATATAGTTTCTTTAAACTTCAGTATGCAAACTCTAGACTTTCAATGTATGCTGCAGCCATTATTAACTGTATGACTTTCTAAATACTGAAGTAGATAGAAACATAGAAACATAGAAACATAGAATTTGACGGCAGATAAGGACCGCTTGGCCCACCCAGTCTGCCCATTTCCCTACCTACTGGATAAGCTGCAGATCCTAGTTAACCAGCAGCCTACTTCTTTCTACCCCAACCCCCCAGAATTGCCTTATGACTATCCCATGCATGCTTGAATTCCACCACTGATTTTGACTCCACAACCTCCTCCGGAAGGCCATTCCATGCATCCACAACCCTCTCTGTGAAAAAATACTTCCTTAAATTACCTCTGAGCCGCCCCTCTATCTTCAAATTGTGCCCTCTTGTTCTTGCACACCTCTTTTTTTGAAAGATGCTACCCTCTTGGACTTTGTTGATTCCCTTGAGGTACTTGAAAGTTTCTATCATGTCCCCCCTCTCCCTCCTTTCCTCGAGGCTATACATATTAAGCTCTTAAGTCTCTTCATATGTCCTCCTGTGCAGACCCTGCACCATTTTAGTTGCCCTCCTCTGGACAGCTTCCATCCTGTCTATGTCTTTATGGAGATTGGGTCTCCAGAACTGCACACAGTACTCCAGATGGGGTCTCACCAGCTGTCTGTACAGAGGGATAATAACTTCCTGTTTTCTACTGGTGATGCTCTCCCTATGCATCCCAGTATCCCCCAGCCCTCCTTGCTGCCTTCTCACATTGCTTGCCCACCTTTAGGTCATCTGATATGACTACCCCCAGGTCCCTTTCCATTTTTGTTGTTGTTAGTATCTCACCCCATTGTGTACTCTTCCCTGGGTTTTGTTTCCCAGGTGCATTACCTGCACTTCTTAGCATTGAATCTAAGCTGCCATACATTTGACCATTCCTCTAACCTTGCCAAGTCCCTTCTCATCCTTTCCACCCACCCTGTGCATCAACTCTGTTGCAGATCTTAGTGTCATCTGCAAAGAGACATACTTTTCCTTCCAGTCCTTCTGCAATGTCGCTTATAAAGACATTGAAGAGGACTGGTCCTAATACTGAACCCTGCGGTACCCCGCTAGTAACCCTCCTTTCTTCTGAGTGGACTCCATTTACTGTTACTCTCTGAGTCCTATTCTCCAGCCAATTCTTTACCCAGGCTGCCATCTTGGGACCCACTCCCAGGCTGGCTAACTTATATATTAATCTTTTGTGTGGGACTGTGTCAAATGCTTTGCTAAAGTCTAGGTAGGCCATGTCCACAGCCCCTCCCTGATCTACTACTTTGGTCACCCAGTCAAAGAAATCTATCAGATTCTGCCTGGCATGACCTTCCGCCAGAATCCATGCTGCCTAGGGTCTTGTGCCCTTCTGGCCTCTAGATACTCGACAATTCTTTCCTTTAGAAGTGATTCCATCATTTTCCTATCACTGAGGTTAAACTAACAGGTCTATAGTTTCCTGCTTCTGCCTTGCTCCCACTTTTGTGAAGGGGAATCACATCTGCCCTCCTCCAGTCCTCGGGTACCACCCCATCCTCCCATGATTTGTTAAAGAGGGTAGTCAGTGGTGTCACTAGTTCTACCCTTAGTTCTTTTAGAATTCTGGGATGAATCCCATCAGACCCTATTGCTTTGTCCACCTTCGGTTTTAAGAGTTCTTTCAGAACCCTTTCTTCTGTAAATGGGCTGGTATCAACTTCTGTATCCAGAGTGTTACTACTGTTTGTTTTATGTACCTCCCCTTCCTTTGTAAATACTGAGCAAAAATATTTGTTTAGTATCTCTGCCTTTTCACATTCTCTCTCTGCCCACCCTCCCTCCCTTTATTAAGCCTCACTATCCCTCCCTTGGTCTTCCTTTGCTCCTGATGTACCTATAAAAGGTTTTATTCCTTCTTAACTGAGTTGGCTATCTTTTCCTCAGTTTGGGCCTTTGCTGTTCTGACTGCCTTCCCAGCCTCCTTTTGCTTTAACTGATACAGTTCTCTGTCCTGCTCCTGCAAGCATTCCTTTGTACTTCCTGAATGCTTTTTTCTTGAACCTTCACTGCCACTTCCTTTGAGAACCATAGTGGTTTCTTACATCGCCTTGTTTTGTTTATTTGCTTCACACAAAGGCTCGTTACCTCTGTGATGGCAGTTTTATTATTCCCCACCCTCCTTCCCACCCATTTGCTAGTGCATTCCTTAGGCACTCACCCTATTTTGGCAAAGTCAGCCCTCCTAAAGTCCAGTACTTTTGTCTTTGTATGGCTTGACTCTATTGCTGTGTTTATTGTGAACCATACTGTTCGATGGTCGCTAGTTCCCAGATGGCTACCCACTTACATCTGTGATCTCTCTCCATCTCCATTTGAGAGTATCAAGTCTAATATTGCTCCCTCTCGAGTGGGCTCCAGTACTAGTTGTTAAGGCATGCCCCTGTAGGGCATCTAGAATAACTGCACTCTTGAAGTGGCAGCTGCAACTGCGCTCCAGTTAACATCTGGCATATTCAGATCACCCATCAGCAATATCTCCCCTTTTTCTGCCATTCTAAGTATACTTTCTATCATTTCCTTGTCCATTTCCTCCCCAGAAAGTCTGTCGCCTAACCCTATGCGGATTGTGGTGCCATTGTCTGTCTCCAAATTTACCCACAATTCTTCTTCTCTTCCCTGTTTACCCTTTTGTTCTGTTGCTTTTATTCCTTCCCTTATGTAAAGAACTACTCCTCCCCCTCTTTTACCCTCCCTGTCCCTCCTGTAGATAGTGTATCCTGGTATGTTTACGTCCCAGTCATGGTTTTGTGTGTACCATGTTTCTGTGACTGCCACGATATCCAGATGTTCCTCCTCCATCAAGGCCACTAATTCAGGAAGCTTGTTACCTAGACTACCTAGATTAGCTGGAGTATACGTAAGCAATAACTTATAAACAGTTGTATGAGTTGGTGAGTGCAAGCATGGGTACCTTTTCTACGGGGCTTGTGCCTGATATTTGCTGCAAGCTGCCACGGAAAATTGTCATAAATGGGCTTGAGCTTCTTGAATTGGGTGCAGTGGGTACCGGGTGAATATAGCATGGACAAAACTGTGAATGTTCTTCAATGGTTTTGTATTTTTAAAAGTTTTCTTTATATGTGTGTTGTTTGTCTCTGTATTCGTTATGCCATATTCATATTGGTGTACCTACATGTTAAAAATTCAGTAAACTTTGAACTATAAAAAAAACTGCATTCAATACTGTGCTGTAAGAAGCGCATATGGTTCTATAGCAACAGGAATCCTTTCAGCGTGCAGTAAGAACTGCTAACCCTGTCACTGTAGTCTGCCATTGGGGAAGGTGAAGGATGCTGCTGGTTCAGTGCCTGGCCAGGCCGCTCCCTTGGTGGAGTGGCTAGGGCACCTGCTTGTGATGGGGACCTGAGGCTACAGTTCGCATCTCCCAGGTCCCACTATGATGATGCGCTTTTTTTAGACCAAAAATTCCCAGCTGGTTTATTTTTTTCTTTGAAGTCCACGACCCCTGGAGTTGATTATATTTAGTTCGGGGAGCTCCTCCATGATGGGAAGCAGGGGAAGAGCCCCTGCAAAACAAAGATAGTGCTCCAGTGTGTGCCATAATTGTTCTAGTTGGCATATTGTGCCAGTGTTATTATGCTGCATGCTGATTTGCATGCAGCATTCTTGATGTGTGTGGCTTTAACCATGACATTATGACTCTGTGCCGTGCAGTATGTGGCAAGGTTTTCAGTGCAGCTGTGCTAACCAATGGATTTTATACAAGGCTTGATGTAAGCCCTGCATCACCCTTTGTGAATCCAGCCCATAGACTTTGTTAGCAGAAGAGGACCTCTTGGCCCACCTACCTAGATGGTCTCTGCCTAGTTTGTCTCTGCAGACCCTAACTGGTCGCCAGCATTCATCCCTCCTCCCTGCCTATTTTCTAGTATTCCTCCATGTCTGTCACATGCATGCTTAAAGTACTCTACTGTTTTCACCTCCATCACTTCCACTGGCAGTCAGTTCCAGACATCTACCACTCTTTCAGGGAAGTAGTACTTCCTCACATCCTTCTTAACACCCCCCCCCCCAGCTTTATCGCATGCCCTCTGGTCCTGGTGCTCTTCCTCATTCACAGGACATAGAGGAATACTAGAAAACAGGCAGGGAGGAATGATGGAGACCAGTTAGGGTCTGCAGAGACAAACTTGGCTTACTCTCTGCTTTGTCATATTCACCTGTCACTTTGAGGTCATCAGATAAGATTTTCCCAATGTCCCTTTCCTGCTTCTTGACTGACATTACCCCTATCCTGTACTCAGTTCCTGGGTTCCTGTGCCTTAGGTGCATGGATTTACATTTGTTGGCATTGAATCCCAATTGCCATGTTCTTTATCACTCCCTGAGATACCCATAATCCCTATACGTTCTTTCCACCCCCTCCTGATTGTCCACCTTATTACAGATTTTGGTATCTTCTGCAAGAAAGTATAGTTTCCCTTCACGTTCATCTGCAGTGCCACTTACAAAGACATTGAAGAGGATTGGCCCCAGTACTGAGCCCTGTGGCACCCTGCTGGTTACTTTTCCATAATTAGCGTGACTACCAGTAACCATCACCCTCTACCACCTGTACAGTAACCAGTTTTAACCCTATTCTCCGGTTTGGATCCCACCCCTAGAGTGCTCAGTTTCTTAATTAGTTTCCTGTGTTGCACAGTGTTAAAGGCCTTGCTAGAGTCCAGATAGGCCATGTCCACTGTCACCCCATGATCTACTTTCCTGGTCACCCAGTCAAGGAAATCAATCATATTCATCTGGCATGACCTATTCCCCCCTTCCCCCACCCATCAGTCCATGCTAGCTTTGGTCTTGCAGCCCATTGCATTTAAGATACTCTGCCAACCTTTCCTTAATCAATGTTCCCATTAATTTACCCACCACTAAGACTAGACTCACCAGCATATAGTTGCTAGCCTCTTCCATGCTACCGGTCTTATGCAGTGGGACCACATCTGCTCTTCACCAGCCCTCTGGAGCCATACCCAGTTCCAATGAGCAATTCAATATGGCTGTCAGTGGGGCAGTCAGCATCTTCCCGAGCTCTTTTAGTACTCTTGGATGCATCCTATCCAGTCCTATAGCCTTGTCTACTTTCAGAGCTGAAAGTAGACTTGAGTCTGCCTACCCCCTTTTGCCTTTTCAGCACCCTGGTGGTCCCCTCCCCACACTGTGAAAACTGAACAGAAGTACCTGTTCAGGATATCTGTATTTTCTTGGTTGCCTTCTGTGCGGTCTCCATCTGTCGCCCTCCTTATCCTCACAATCTGCCTCCTTGCTTTTCTCTTCTCATTTACACATATGAAGAACATCTTATCCCCATCTGCTACCCCTATAGCGGTACTTTCCTCTGTCTGTGCCTCCTAAAGAAAGTCGTATCCCCATTTGCTACCCCTTTAGCGATCCTTTCCTCTGTCTATGCCTTTGCCCCCATCACTACCTTACCTGATTCCCTCTCTTTTACCTGGTGCCTCTTTCTGTCTTCCTCCCCCTGTTCTTTTCCTTATACCTCCTGAATGCCACCCTTTTTTCCTTCACCACCATGGGTCCCTTCCATAGAGTACCATAATGATCTCTGTTTTCATTCACTCTTACTTCCTTCCTTCATTCAGAGGCTGGTTGCCTTAATTATACTTTCTCCCATTTCTTTAAAATCTGCCCTCCTAAAATCCAGGACCCTCTTCCTTGCGTGGTTTACCTCCGCTCCCCTCTTAATGTTAAACCACACTGAATGTTGATCACTGGTACTGGTGGGACAGTGACGTCTGCAATGCCGCGCCTCCCTGTAAGCACCAGGTCCGGCACTGCTCCATCTCTGGTTCCATGTTATGCAGGAAATATTTTTAAATAAAAAAAACTATCACAAGATTCCTTTTACATGAAACAATTACTAGTAATTCAACAAACACAGAGTACAGTGGGATACTGCTGGTGCTTTCATGTAGGCGAACAATGTAGCCATTACTACACACTCAGTAACTGCTCATCTGAAGACAGAGACAATTGTATTGGGAGACAGTTTGGCCTAGCAGTTAGAGAAGCAGTGAACCTAGAGTCATGGGTTTGAATCACACAATTGCTGCTTTCTCACTTTTTGCACTGAGCAAGTCACTTAACCTCCCTGTGAGTAACCTGCAATTTCTCTCAAATTTATCTCTGTGCTCTTGAAACTAACTATATGCTGAAAACTGCACCAACATTCTTTCCCCTCCCTTTCATGTTGATTGTAAAAGATTTTGGGACACAGCCTGTATAAAAAGCACTATATAAAACCAAATTCTTGCATCTAATCCCATTCTATCCTGCACTGAAGCCTGTCATACTGACAGAAGGGATGTTGACCAGGACAGTGGGGTAATTCTGTACTCTGTTCAGTAAATGCTGCACGATTTGTGGTTGCTTCTGTTACTGCATGCTGAAGAATATTTCTATTTAGAAAATGGGCTTTTTATTTCCTGGCATCTGATTGGCTGGTACCCTTGCCAGGGGAGTACATTAACTTACACTAGATGCCCAGGAAATACACTGTAAAAAGTTTTAGCCTGCCATGCCTCACTGTCAAACTGGTAGTCATGTGCCTGTTTGAATTTGAAAACTGAGCATCTGTCCTTTTTCCTTCGCTAAGCAGAACGATGGAGAGCCAGCCCCCACTCAACTGAAGCACACTGTACGTTTAAAAAATAAAAGAGCACCTATACCAAAATAATGGTTTTTCCCTCATATGAAATAAAGTAACACCACGACCTACTGGCACCCCTGTCTGCCACACGCTGGCCCACTTCACAGCTGCAAGCCAGTAGCATGTCTCTAGCTGCAGCACATGAACTCATGAAAGTACCATTGCTCATGTCTGGTGATAGTAGAGGAGATTAGACCAATGGTATGCCCCTGTCCTTGTTCTCTTTACCCAAACTCCAAAATCTCCTCAGTTCACCTGTATAAGACCTGCTGCCATCACACCAAAATCATCTTTGCCAGCTGATCCCTGGCACTGCTGCCGATGTCCCACTGGCTGACAAGTACCGGTTGAATACAGCGCATCAACAGCTACTGACCCAATGCCAAATCAAAAGGGGTTATGAAAAATGAAACAGAAGCCCCAACTTTGGGTGAACCCCCCCCCCAAAAAAAAGACAGGAAAGTTAGCTTTTTTATACCTCGTCTTATTCCTCCATACATCCTGGTGTCACTCCATGTAGTGACGCACAAGATGAAGGCTTCATCTACCTTTGGACCACAGTCCTATTGCTACACTAACTAGTCAGTGCCTCTACTGGCAAGTAGAGGGACTATTTTTCAATAAAAGTGGCTTTCCAGTGCTTTTAAATAATATATATATATATATATATATATATATAGTTTTAATTTTAAAATATTTGGCAAAAAACTGTTGTCTAAAGCCCCTTTTTCTAAGTGCAATAATACACTTCAGGGTGGGTGGTATGATCAATACCAGACATTTTAGGGGCTATAGGGCCCTCCGTCTGTGGTGTTGGACCTTAGTACACCTCTGGGCAGTCCAATACCATCCACCCTGTCAAGTATTATTGCTTGCATAAACAAAGAATATCTTTCTGTAGCTTGAATAAACCACAGAATAATATTCCATGAATTGAGGAAAAGGAATGATCGGTGTAAGTAAACTGTGCACTACTAATTCGAGAAAAACATTCCACTTTAAAAATTTCAGAAGTCTGCTACTGATGGAATTCTGCAGTATTAGGTGGAATTTTCTGAAATGGAATTCTCCTTCTTTGGAATTAAAAAAATCTTGCAGCCCTGTATCCATTATGCTCAGGTAGAAAACTTGCTGATTATCAGAAGGAAAAACTAAAGCTATTTCACAAATAAAAAGTAAGAACTGAGTGCTTTTAAAATTAATAATTTATATCTGTTATTTCTGGTGCTACTAACTCATACAAACATACGAAAAATGCCAACGGGTACAGGCCTCACGATCTATTGAGTCTGCACGATTGTGCAGCTAGTAGCATGTTACTCTGCAACAACCCCCCCCAATCTGGCAGTGACCTTTCCCTTGACCCTGTCCCACCCCTTCTTAAAACTGGCCACCAACCTTAACATTACCACCTGCTCCAGGAGTGCGTTCCACCCATCCACCACCCTTTCCATGAAGTAGTGTCTTCTCATTTCCCTTTTGAACTGTCGCCCCTCCAATTTCAGACCGTGCCCCCCCTAGTGTTTCTCCCTCCCTTTAATCTAAAAATCCCCGCTGTACTAACCTTGTTTATGCCCCTCATATATTTGAAGGTTCCAATCGTATCCTCTCTATCCCTCCTCTCCTCCAGGGAGTACATGTTGAGCTCCCTCAGTCTGTCCTCAGAGGGTTTGTCCTCCATTCCCGTAATCATCCTGGTGACTCTGCGCTGGACCCATTCCAGTAACCTGACATCTTCCTTTAAGTGGGGCCACCAAAACTGCATGCAGTACTCTAGGTTTGGTCTGACCAGTGACCTGTACAGTGGCAGGATGATCTCCCTCCTCCATGAGGTGATGCCCCTGGCAATACACTTCAGCATCCTGTTGGCCTTAACTGCTGCCTCCCTGCCCTGTGCTGAGTGGTTCATTTGCCCTGTGATTATTACCCCTAGATCATTTTACTCCTCTGTATTGGATAACTGTACCCCCCAGTCTGTAGCAGAACTTGCAGTTTTTGGCTCCCATGTGCAAAACCTTGCACTTCTTTGCACTGAAACCCAGCTGCCATGTATCCAACCAGTGTTCTAGTTTATCCAAATCCTCATGCAGTCCTAGCAACCCCTTTGTGCTGTCCACCACAGCTCCACTCTTTTTGTAGTCTGCAAACAGGCTGATCCTGTTACTAACTCCATCTGCAATTCCAGCAATGAAGATGCCGAACAGCACTGGACCCAGCACTGATCCCCGTGGAACCCCACTTGTTACAGCCTTGGGGATGAGAGTTCCCCCCTTACAACAACCCTCTGTTGCCTATCCCACAGCCAGTTTTTGACCCACTCCACCATTCTCTCCCCTACCCCCAGATGGGTGGCCCCCTTTGTCTGACAGCCTGATGGCGAAACACGGAAAATTACCACTACAGCGACAGTTGCTGTAATGGTACGTTTCCATGTTTCTCAGTCCCCCACTGTCCTGCCCCCTCCCCGGAACAACTCCGACCTGGAGTTGAGAATCTTAAAGTCCGGGGGGTGTGGGGGACAGAGCCCCCCTCATGGGGGGTGAGGGGACACAGCCCCCCACAAAAAACACTGAGGGCTTGGGCAGCACAATGCCTGCTTTGATATTGTGCCATTACTGTGTGGGTGGTTGACAGGTTTACTGAAAACCAAACTTGGTGCTTCCCCCCAAGATGACCCAATTTGCTAACCAGCCTCCCACGTGGCACTGATCAAAGGCCTTGCTGAAATCCAAGTAAAGGACATCCACCGCATGGCCCCTGTCAATAGTCCTTGTTACCCAGTCATAGAAGTCTGCTAAGTTTGTTTGGCAGGATCTACCAGTGACAAACCCATGCTACCTGCTGTCCTGGAGACCATTCTCCTCCGGAAGCTCTTTAACTGTATCTATTTTTTAATTTGTATCATATGGATTTTTGTTTTCATTTCATTTATTGTGATATAACCATTAAAGGATGATCATATGAGCTGCAATATCGCATACACATAGGGTCCCGTAGTACAAGCAGGGCACACTGTTTAAGTTGCAGTGCAGTACAGTACAGTACAGTACAGTGAAAAACGTGGTTGCATGTATATTTTTTTTAAATTAGGAAAATGGTAAGGTAGTTGAGAAATGAACATTAAAAAAGATGCACAAGTATTTTTTTGGGGAGGGGGCAAGGGTGGCATTAGCTATTGTTAGGTATCTGTACCACAGCTGTGTGTCATTTGAATAGAATTAGCCAATTAGGTACTGGTGTTTTCCCACCCCATTTTCTAACTCACAGTACATCAGATGTTCTCTAACTCACAGTTATGGGGAGGGGGCAAGGGAGGGCATGAATAGACTGTCTCATATGGGTACTCCAGAGATTTGTAGACCTGGGGGTATGAGAGGAGTAAGAAGGATACACTCTTTGGATGGCAGCTAGGATAGGTAAGTGAGCACTGTTACTTGAACAGTTGGGGTTCCTTACATTAGTAAGTGATTAAAAGTAAATTACAGATACAGTATCTGATACATGCTTTGCCTTTTTGGTCTACATTCTACTACCTATGCCAGATGTGCTCTGGGAGGTGTTTAGAGAGATGTGGATATCAGCTTGTCTTGAATGTATAAAAAATGGTTCAGGTCACCATCTAGTGGAGAGTTGAAGAAACGCATTTTGTTTTAGCATGCATTGAATTTCTACATTTTCTGCTCATTTAGTTTGCTCTCTGTGTTTCTACAGGATGTAACTGTAACAACCATGCAGAGCGATGCCATTTTGATTCCGCTGTATTTGAGGCTAGTGGTGGCATTAGTGGAGGTGTATGCGACGGATGTCGAGACAACACTATGGGAAAGAACTGTGAAACATGCAAACCATTCTTCTACCGCAATGCAGAGCGAGCCATTACACACCGTGATGCCTGTATAGGTGAGTACCTAAATGTCAGCACCCTGTGTTCTTGCCTTGTTAGATATCTGTGCACTGTTTCCATGAGTTCTGTGTATCTCATGTAGTGCGGGTCACTGGTTCTCAAATAAATATGGGGGGCAGCATGTCTCATATTTTTATCTAGTTTTGCACCCAAGGATAGGAATATCACCTATTTTGCAAAGGGATCTTATGGGATGTAGTACAGCAGCAGAGTGCATTCATATCCGATTACTAATTCCAGATACAAATAGAAGTAATTCTAACAAACAGCAGACAGGGATAATTCACTATACAGCAAATAGTCCTAAATTGTAAAGCAAGAAACAATACTGTTATACAGGGAATTCTGGATGGGCTTTCATATACAACAACCCCGGGCTGCCACGGAGGGTTCCAATTACATCAAACCTCGAGAGTGAAGCTGGAGCAGTCTGATGCTGTCAGAACCCTGAGGTGGCAGCATGGTCTTGATGGACATGTGTTTGTTCAGCCGATGTTTTTTATAGTGTATAGTTAAGCAATAAGGCACGACAAGGTGTGTGTTATCGTGTAAGAACATCACTCCTGGGGTGGGCTGAAGCACAAGGCGAAGTCAAGTGCTTCCACCACCCCAGGAGTGACATTATTGCACAACAACACACACCTTGGAGTGCCTTATTGCAATTATACAATGGCTCAATGTTATACAAAATAAAAAAACATATTTAAAAAAGGTTTTAATAGATTTTTAGTGCAGCAATATAGCTCTGTTTCTTTAAGAGTAGCTCCAAACAACACATCCAACAAATCAGTATAGTGAGGTTATTGTGTAATAACATCTCAGTCTCAGGTACACACTGACCAATCAGAGCCCTGAAATGTTCTTGCCATTGTATAATTTAAAATAAAACTCGGCCTTTTTGTTTTTATTTTGACAATGGGAACATGGTCTCAGTAAGCTGCGGCAGCAGTGACAGCACCGATGGCACCAGTCAGAAAAAGAGGCAGCAAAATAAGCCCCTCAACAAACTATGGGTGACATTTACTTATAGTTTCCTGTTAGATGTGTTTTTAAGTCCTGTTGGTCAGCAATGGTCTGTTTTTCCTCAGGGCTGCTGCAACCGTGTTTCAGTTCACAATTTGAACTGATTGCTGTGTGAACAACAATGCTGTGAACAATAAAAAAAACAGGTAGCCCGAGTACTGTATATCTGATCAGCTGGAATGTTGTCCACACCAGGGGGCAGTTACATTCCATGACCTTTGAACTGTGGAACAACAACATTTCATCAAGGATGAAAATACATGCAGAACAAGGGCTAACTCTACACTGTAATACAATGCAGTGCATTTATTTGATAAAACCAGGTGCATGTTGCTTGGCAGTCTTCAACAGATATGAAAGTGTATAGTTAGGGTGAAAGGGGGAAGAAGATGAGATGGGAACAAAGAACTGGGAGATTCAGTGTGTAAGTGGCCTAATAGTGGCCTAACATTGAAACATAGAATTTGATGGCAGATAAGGACCCCTCTGCCCATTTTTTCCCTGCCCATACTGTCACTGCAGACTCTACTTGATGCCGTGCATGTGTTCAGTCATTGGACTGCTGGCTGTGGAGGAGAGGGAGAGGCTGTGCCCGTCACCCACTCCATTTTTGGGATGGGGAGTAGGGTGGAACACTACCTGCTGGGGTGAGGGGGCCACTAGACAACCAGGGAATAAGTTAAAAAAAAATACATACTGGGGATCAGGGATACGGGGGTGGGGCACTAGACAACTAAGGAAAAACATATATTTTACTATATTGGGGATAGAGATGGGGGTGGTTACATCTCTGATTACTGACCAGTACTTGACACAGGTGGATGATCGGGTAGAGGGAGGGAATGCTAGCCACCAGGTTTGTTTTTTTAAATACACATTAGACGAGCAGGTGATCGGGCTGGAGGAGGGACATCTAGCCACCAGTGGGGGCAGGGTGTTATTAACATGTCGGGCCATGTGGGGTGGGGAGGAATAGGGAAAAATTTCACCCCAAACATTCAAATGTTTCTGATCCGCCACATGAGGAAGCTCAGAAACTTCCGCAAAAGTTGTCAAATTACGCAAAAAGTTCTGTCAAGTCAGAAATGGCAACTTTCGCACAGCTGTAATAGCAACAAAGGGAGCAGGGAGATGGGAGGGATCTGCAAAGGCTAGGGAGGTGGTACTGGATGGAAGGGATAAAAACTGAGCATGACAGCAGAGGAAAGGGACCTGGGAGTGGTACCGGGTCATAGCAGCGCAAGGAAAAGAGCACTGCAATTGCCATGCGGTAAGAACTGCTAAAGGATTTAGAGTGACAGAGGTATAATAGCGGCAGGGTGTAACCACTACCCCATCACTCTCTGTTGTAAGAGTGAAGGAATCAAATAGCCGTGTGGTCTGGTGCCTTGCTGAGCTGCTCCTGTGGTGGAGTGGGTAAGGCACCAGTACACAGTGGGAGTGGAGACTTGGGACCATGGTTTGGTTCCCTCCAGGTCTCCTGGTGTTCCAGCTTTTTGTGTTGATTTTTTTTTAATCCCCATTTTCCCCCCTCCCAAGTTTCTCACCATCCATGAAGTCTACCCCCCCCACTGGAGTTAGTTATATTAAGTCCGGGAGGTGTGGGGGTGTCGCCATTAGTAAGATCCGCCCTCATCCAATCAGAATGCAGTGCTACTGTCCCATTATTTTGCCATAATTTTCTGGATGGATCATTGGTCCTTTCTGCCATCATCATCTATGATTCAATGTTTCATGACCAGACAATACGATCAGTGATGGAGAAGTATTCTAATCCCTGCATTCTGATTGGCTAACACCCACAAACTACGCTTCAGTGCCATTTCTCTCATTAACCAGTATAGTACACAATGCAGAAGGAAGCTAATTTACTGAATACCCACAAATTATTCTTCAGTGCCCTTTCTGTCACTAACATGTACAGTGCACAAGGCAGTAGGAAGCTAATTTACTGTCACTAAACGTTTCTCATAATTATTCTTTTTCTGATTAAAATATTTCAGTAAATTAGCTATAATGGCTATAGTAGGTGGAGGTTTAAACTCAGTAATACCTGTATCTGGACTACATAAACACCTCGAATTGCAGCTTTGGTGTTTATGTAGGGCCAGATACAGTAATAACCTTGTAGGTCCCCCACCAGTGTACTAATATCACTCTTATATTTTTAAAAACATTTAAACTTGCTAGCATAATGTCTTTAAAAGTAAGGAAACCACACTGTGAGATATAACCTCAAGGAGAACAATATAGGATGACAGTAGCAACCAGGATGTCAGCATAAACTATATTGCCTGTTTCAACCATGATACTAGCACCAACCCTACTGCAAACACAGTCCATGATTTCTGTGCCAACAGTAATGCCAGCACTAACCATAATGCTGGCACTAACTATAATACTGCAGTCATAATGCCTGTCCCAGCTGTTATGCTTATAGCACCCATAATGCCAGCACCACCCAGAATACCTCCACCAATCATAATGCTTGCACCAAACATAATACCAGCACCCACCGTAATGCTAGTACCTGTAATATCTGCACCAGCTGTAATGATGGCACCAACTGGAGGTAAAAAATGGAAAGAGATTTCTACATAGATCAGGCCTTCAGAAGAAGGATTTGTCATGATGTGTACAAATTTTCTATCTTTATTTTCAGCTTGCGAATGTGACCCAGATGGAAGTCTAGATGGAGGGAGATGTAATCCAGTTACTGGACGTTGCATCTGCAAAGAACACGTAGAAGGCGAGCGTTGTGACCGGTGCAAAGCTGGATTTTATGGAATCAGTGCCTCAAACCCCCAGGGTTGCAGACGTAAGTAAAATAACTGAATGCTAAAGATACAAGAAAAGAAAGGACAGCAGCAATTTCCCACAAACAGCCCAGTAGCAATACCACTCTAGTGCCTAAAATACAGACAGGCTACAACTCCAGGAGCCTAGGTAACAAACTCAGTGAGATACAGGCACTGATAGCAGACACTGAGGTGGACCTTGTGGCCATCACGGAAATGTGGGCACAAATGATAATGACTGGCAAATGACAATCCCTGGGTATTCACTGTTCAGGAGGGATAAAAGAGGGGGAGGAGTTGACCTTTTTGTTAAGGAAGGCATCGAGGTGGTATAAGATGGGTGCATTAGGGCTAGCAGGGGTGCAGTTGAGTCAGTATGGGTGCAACTCATGGCAGCCTCAGGCAGGAAAGTACACTTGGAGGTGATACACAGGCCCCCAGGGCAAGGGGAGAGGAGGAAAGGGGCACAAAACTCATAGAGGAACTTGAAGGAGGGGTAGCAAAGGGGGAAACAGTGGTATTAGGAGACCTTAACCTGCCAGACATCGACTGGGCAGTCCCAGTGGCCAAGAGTGCCAGGAATCAGACCTCGCTGGATGCCTTCCAAGGCTGTCTACTGGTGTAGCTAGTTAAGGAACCCATCAGGCAGACTGCAGTCCTTGATACGGTGCTCACCAACTCAGAGATGGTGGGAGCAGTGGGAGTTCGGGAGCCAGTGGGGAACGACGACTATAACTCTGTTTGGTTTGAATTTGCCTTCGGGGCTAGCAAGCCACAATCGAGACTGAAGTCAATGACTTTAGAAGGGCAGACTTCAATAGGATGAAGGAACTTGTCAGGAATAAGTTAGCAGGGTAGGAGGACATAGGCGGGATGGAGAAGAGATGGGGGGTAATTAAAGGGGCCATTATGCATAAGAATAGTAACAGAGAAAAACAGGTTTAAGAGACCACTATGGTTCTCAGCAAGGGTCAAGGAAGTGGTAAGGGCCAAAAAGAAGGCCTTCTATAAATACAAAAAAAAGCAGGGGTAGGTAGAATGGGAGGATTATCTACAGAAAAATAGAGAGGCAAAGAGGGCCATTAGGGAGGCCAAAGCAGACACAGAGCTGCATATAGTAGAGGGGGTCAGGAACAGAGAAAAACAGTTTTTCAGATATATTAGTGAAAAAAGGAAAAAGGCTGGGGGAATTGTAAGACTCGTGGTGCTACAGGAGGATGGGCAAAAGGCTGCCATCCCTAAATGACTACTTTTGTTCCGTATTCACTAAGGAGGACAGTGGGTCCATGTCAAAGAGTGGCATCAAGGCAGCCACTAAGGGAATCCCACAAATGAGACAGCCACTGTTTATTAGTAAAAGGGTTCTGAAAAGGCTGGCTGCCCTTAAGGCGATAAGGCCCCAGGGCCGGATGGGTTGCATCTGCGGATACTCAGGGAATTAGCAGCAGAGCTGGCTGAACCCCTGGTATGTCTGTTCAACAGCTCACTTAGGTCTGGGGAAGATCCAAGGAACTGGAAAGTGGCAGAAATTGTATCGCTTCATAAGGGGGCGGATAAGGAGCAACCAGGGAACTACAGGCCTGTCAATCTAACCTTTATAGCAGGAAAGCTGATGGGGTCACTGATCAAAGAGGACCTCATAGAATACCTGGAGAGCAACAGGCTCCAGGATAGTAAACAGCATGGTTTTGTGGCAGGAAGATCTTGTCAGGCTAACCTAATAGTTTTCTTTGACTAGGTGACAAAGGAATTAGACAAGGGCCACACTGTGGATCTGTTCTACTTTGACTTCAGCAAGGCTTTTGACTCATTACTTCAAAAACAATTGCTCAAGAAGATGGAAGACCTGGGTGCAGCTAATGCCATAGTGAACTAAGTGGGTGACTGGCTAGAGGGGAGGCATCAGAGGGGGTGGTCAATGGGGTAAGATCAGAGAATAGGGAGGTTATGAGCAGGGTTTCACAAGGATCAGTCTTGGGTCCAGTCCATGCCAATGGAGAAGGAATCCAGGGCAGGTTACGTCTCTTTGCAGATACCACAAAACTATGTGGGAGGGTGGATAGTGATGAGGGAATAATGGAAAAGTAGAGAGACCTACAAAGGTAGAGGGGTGGTCAAAGGTCTGGCAGTTAAAATTAAATGCTAGAAAGTGCAAGGTAATGCACCTAGGGAAAAAGAACCCCAAGAAAAGAATACTGGATGGGAGGAGAGAGACTTAGCAATACAGATGAGGAATGGGATCTGGGATTAGCAACTCACTTAAGCAACTGAGTCAGTGCAACAAGGCCAATAGCAAGGCTAACAGGATGCGGGGATGTATTATGAGGGGTACTGATAGCAGAAGAAAAAGGGTAATACTTCCCTTCTACAGATCCCTGGTGAGGCCTCACCTATAGTACTGTCCCCAGTTCTGGAATTCTCACCTCAGAGAGGATAAGGATAGGCTGGAGACAGTGCAGCACAGAGTAACAAAAATGATTCAGGGCCAGCAGGGCAGATCCTATTAGAAGCACCTCATGGCACGAAATATGTACTCACTGGAGAACAGAAGGGAGAGGGCAATACGGCAGAGACTTTCAAGTTCCTTAAAGGAATTAGCAAAGTGAACTGTGAGGAACTGAGCTCCTTATGTATATTGTGTATTATTATGTAATCTCTTAACTTATTTGATTGTACGTCTGTCTCAGGACCTCCTTGTGAATGTATGAATGTCTCAGGACCTCCTTGTGAATGAGCTTGCGCAACAGAGTTTTCCTGCAATAAACTTGAACTTGAACTGTTTATCCTGAATACCAGTTCACAGTCTCCTGGACATGAATGGAAATTAACAGGAGGTTGGTTCAGGAGATATATGAGGAAATACTACTTTATGGAAAGGGTGGTGGAACCTCGAAACAGTCTGCTGGCTAAAGCAGTGGGTGTGAAAACAGTCAGGAGATTTCAAGCAGGTCTGGGACATAATGAAGGGAATAGTGGTTACCGGGGTAACAGGACCAAGGAGGAGAACAGAGAGAGGCTGGGGAGGTTTAGTACCCTGGAGGAACTGTGAGTTCCAGGGATGGATCCACGATGGGTGCTCAACAAAATATTTGTCGAATGCCTGTCAGCGACACCAGTTGGTCAACCGCATACTGCAGTCAGCTACCAGTTCTCACTGTCCATCTGTGTTTTCTTTGGGGGGCTTTGCCCCCCCAAACACTCCATGCAGGGGACTGTACCCCTGCACCCCCACACTTTAGGATTATCAACTCCGAGTTGAAGCTGATTGGGGGTGTGCAGGACCCCTGACAGACAGCGCCAGGTTCCAATGGGTTTCTCACAGCTGCATGGTGTTGTAGTCACTGTGGGGGGACCTCGCTGGAAATGTCACTGTCGGTGGGGGACCGCCAGGGATTACAGAGAACTTGAGCAGACTGAGTGGTCCTCTTTTTCTCCCATCATTGTCTATGTTTCTATATAACTCTGCTGACTTTGTTCTGAGCCACTTGCCCCCCCCCCAAAAAAAATCATTATTGTCTTACTGAGTGCTATTGTTACATTCTATGGAGTGGCTACACAATGTAAAAAGTACAAGTGTCATAATTTCCTTAACCTTGTTTTTCGTATCTTTTAATAATACAGTACAATACAGCAATTAACTTACTGTTTCCAAGAGATGGCCATTCATAATAAAATGTGACCAGGACAAATTAATATAATACAGCTGGCACACATCACTTTGTGATACAACACAGAGGGCTATCCAACAGTTAGATTTAGAATCATAAGAATATATAACTCAGTGTGACCATAGTGCAACCAATGCCTGAGGCTGCAAGTGGCTTAATAATAAAACCACTTCATGTGATTAAGCAGGCTAATATCATGAGCTATGCTGCCAGTCACAATAAAGTCTAATGCTGACATAAAAATAACATCCCGTGGCCCACAGTCATGGTGACAAGGCAAAATAAGACACCTGATAAATGATATACAGAATGGGCCCGCCCACTGGAGTAGCAGAGGCAGGTCATAATGGAGCAACATGGGATTGGGTCCAAAGCACAGGACTTCAGTAGTTCTAGCAGGAGATGGTCTGAGTGTTACTTCCTCTTGGGTGAGAGGGGAAGCTCCTGCTGCAAGACTGCCACATCCTCTTCTCTGGGAGATCACAAGTGGCAGTAGAAATGGGTGTGCTGATGTGAGGTAAAGGGCACATGCACGGCACGTCAGTGTGCCAACTTACAAGCATGTTTTTGGGTGGAAAGAGGGAGAACTGAGGCAATGGCACCTCCTCACATAACTCAGCCATACTCCCTGCATCCTAGCTGGCCTTCATCCACCTTTCTGACTCCCCTTTCGGGGCAGTAGCCGAAGAGCTGATGGGAGCCCATCCCCTCCAATTGGGGATCAAAGGTCTTACTCTGATAAATGAACCCTCAGGGTATTCTGGAGGAGCTCAGCAGGAGAATCAGGAGGTAGGGTTCCCACCCCAAGGTAGCATTGGGTCTCTGGCCTGTAGAAAAGATGAGATAAGTATGGTAGAGTGAAAAGTAAGGTGGAATAAAATCAAAGGAAACATAGTTATATGCATTGTTTTTGCATTCCAGCATAGTCAGTTATTTAGGGATTCCTTTCTGATACAGTCTGCTTTACCTTGGTTGGCAAACACATTTAAGCCGGACAGTATTTACCTCATATAATCAATTAAGCACACAATATAAAGTGCAACATCTGTGCTATACAGAAACAGGCTTAGTAGACACCTGCTCTGCTGTATTTTGTACTAGCATTATACAGAACAGGCTTAGAGGATGCCTGTTCTGCTGTATTTTGTACTAGCATTATACAGAACAGGCTTAGAGGATGCCTGTTCTGCTGTATTTTGTACTAGCATTATATAGAACAGGCTTAGTGGATGCCTGTTCTGCTGTATTTTGTACTAGCATTATATAGAACAGGCTTAGAGGATGCCTGTTCTGCTGTATTTTGTACTAGCATTATATAGAACAGGCTTAGAGGACGCCTGTTCTGCTGTATTTTGTACTAGGATTATATAGAACAGGCTTAGAGGACGCCTGTTCTGCTGTATTTTGTACTAGGATTATATAGAACAGGCTTAGAGGATGCCTGTTCTGTTGTATTTTGTACTAGCATTATATAGAACAGGCTTAGTGGACGCCTGTTCTGCTCTATTTTGTACTAGCATTATAAGGCTTAGAGGACACCTGTTCTGTTGTATTTTGTACTAGCATTATATAGAACAGACTTAGTGGACGTCTGTTCTGCTGTGTTTTGTACTAGCATTATATAGAACAAGCTTAGAGGATGCCTGTCCTGCTGTATTTTGTACTAGCATTATATAGAACAGGCTTAGAGGATGCCTGTTCTGCTGTATTTTGTACTAGCATTATATAGAACAGGCCTAGAGGATGCCTGTTCTGCTGTGTTTTGTACAAGCATTATACAGAACAGGCTTAGTGGACGCCTGTTCTGCTGTGTTTTGTACTAGCATTATACAGAACAGGCTTAGAGGATGCCTGTTCTGCTGTGTTTTGTACTAGCATTATACAGAACAGGCTTAGAGGATGCCTGTTCTGCTGTGTTTTGTACTAGCATTATATAGAACAGGCTTAGAGAACGCCTGTTCTGCTCTATGTTGTACTAGCATTATATAGAACAGGCTTAGTGGACACCTGTTCTGCTGTATTTTGTACTAGCATCATTTAGAACAGGCTTAGAAGACGCCTGTTCTGCTGTATTTTGTACTAGCATTATACAGAACAGGCTTAGAGGATGCCTGTTCTGCTGTATTTTGTACTAGCATTATATAGAACAGGCTTAGAGGATGCCTGTTCTGCTCTATTTTGTACTAGCATTACATAGAACAGGCTTAGAGAATGCCTGTTCTGCTGTACTTTGTACTAGCATTATATAGAACAGGCTTAGTGGACACCTGTTCTGATGCATTTTGTACTAGCATTATATAGAACAGGCTTAGTGGATGCCTGTTCTGCTCTATTTTGTACTAGCATTATAAGGCTTAGAGGATGCCTGTTCTGTTGTATTTTGTACTAGCATTATATAGAACAGACTTAGTGGACGTCTGTTCTGCTGTGTTTTGTACTAGCATTATATAGAACAGGCTTAGAGGATGCCTGTCCTGCTGTATTTTGTACTAGCATTATATAGAACAGGCTTAGAGGATGCCTGTTCTGCTGTATTTTGTACTAGCATTATATAGAACAGGCCTAGAGGATGCCTGTTCTGCTGTGTTTTGTACAAGCATTATACAGAACAGGCTTAGTGGATGCCTGTTCTGCTTTGTTTTGTACTAGCATTATACAGAACAGGCTTAGAGGATGCCTGTTCTGCTGTGTTTTGTACTAGCATTATACAGAACAGGCTTAGAGGACGCCTGTTCTGCTCTATGTTGTACTAGCATTATATAGAACAGGCTTAGTGGACACCTGTTCTGCTGTATTTTGTACTAGCATTATATAGAACAGACTTAGTGGACGTCTGTTCTGCTGTGTTTTGTACTAGCATTATATAGAACAGGCTTAGAGGATGCCTGTCCTGCTGTATTTTGTACTAGCATTATATAGAACAGGCTTAGAGGATGCCTGTCCTGCTGTATTTTGTACTAGCATTATACAGAACAGGCTTTGTGGACGCCTGTTCTGCTGTATTTTGTACTAGCATTATACAGAACAGGCTTAGAGGACGCCTGTTCTGCTGTATTTTGTACTAGCATTATATAGAACAGGCTTAGAGGATGCCTGTTCTGCTGTGTTTTGTACTAGTATTGCATAGAACAGGCTTAGAGAACGCCTGTTCTGCTGTACTTTGTACTGGCATTATATAGAACAGGCTTAGTGGACGCCTGTTCTGCTGTATTTTGTTCTAGCATTATATAGAACAGGCTTAGTGGACACCTATTCTGCTCTATTTTGTACTAGCATTATAAGGCTTAGAGGATGCCTGTTCTGTTGTATTTTGTACTAGCATTATATAGAACAGACTTAGTGGACACCTGTTCTGCTGTGTTTTGTAATTGCATTATATAGAATAGGCTTAGAGGGCGCCTGTTCTGCTGTATTTTGTACTAGCATTAATTATATAGAACAGGCTTAGAGGACACCTGTTCTGCTGTATTTTGTACTAGCATTATATAGAACAGGCTTAGAGGACGCCTGTTCTGCTGTATTTTGTACTAGCATTATACAGAACAGGCTTAGAGGACGCCTGTTCTGCTGTATTTTGTACTAGAATTATACAGAACAGGCTTAGAGGACACCTGTTCTGCTGTATTTTGTACTAGCATGATATAGAACAGGCTTAGTGGACGCCTGTTCTGCTGTATTTTGTACTAGCATTATATACAACAGGCTTAGTGGACCTATTCAGCTGTTTCTTAATAGCATTTGGGTAGATTGGTAGACAAGGAATGCACTGTTTCATCTCAGAATAAAACTTTTAAAGCAGCAGTGCAACAAAATTAGGGAAGAACAATTTACCCTACTTTTTCACGCTAAAACATTCCAGACATCTACCAGTTTTGTTCGGTGGTAATAAGTTCTAGTTCCACCAAAATCTGAAAGTTTTATAAATGAATAAATTCATTTTTTCACAAGAAAAAAAGATGGCCACCACATTTGGCTTAGAAATCCCACTGTAGACCCGGCATGCGTTAGAATGGAGAAAATTAAGGAAACTCATGGTGCACAGTAAAAGAGGTAACTAGTGAAGTAGATGTGACAAGCATGCTACTATTTGTATTAATTGTAGCTGAAACTAGCTCTTCTGAAAAAATATTTTTCTTTGCTCTGTGCTTTACATACAGTCCTTTTTTATTACGATATATTTTCCTATATATAGTTCTCTTTGATAAGGTACTAGCCTTACATTGCATGCAATAAATAAAAACTCAGGCCTCTGTTGTCCGTGTAAGTTTCTTTGAGTTATAACAATTGTAAAGGACAAAAAATAATTTACTGTATATGCTTGAAATCATCTGTTGGCCTGCATTAAATCAAAGTCTGTGGTAACAATTTTCTGCACATGCTCAGATGTCCCTGTACATTCCAGTACTGTCTATTGACCCAGGAGCTCAGAAGTCTTAAACTAGATGCAGGCAAGCAAAAAATTAAACTGTGATTTCCATTTCAGGGTGTACCTGCAACTCACTGGGAGCCCGCACTGACCTGCCCTGTGACACAGAGACTGGTCAGTGCTTCTGTCTTCCCAATGTGATTGGCCAGAACTGTGATCAGTGTGCCTCAAATTATTGGAATCTGGCAAGTGGACGTGGCTGCAAGGAATGCAACTGTGATCCCAGGAACTCTATCAGCCCTCAGTGTAACCCGGTATGGAACAGACTTCAACACTAAATAAACAGAATCAGTGCAGTAAGTGTGCATCCAAGCAAGTAGAGAGGTTGCCAGCCGGTCACAGCAGATGGCCATTTGCCTGCCCCCCCCCCTTCCTGGACCTGGTCAGGATAAGGGGGGTCTTCTCTTGGGAGAACACTGGGCCTGGCAATGCCCAGGAGGAGGATCTCAGCAGGCCTCCCTTAGGGAGGGATGACATAGCTGGAGGGAGGAGACAGGGAAGATATTTAAGGTGCTTTCTGGCACATCTCCCTCTCTCTCTCTCCCTCCCTCCTCTTCCCACCCTCGTAAAAGCAGGGTTGGCACCAGGGAGGTAGGGCCCCCTTTGACCCGCTATGGGTAACTGCACTGGGGGTTGGGGAGAGACTTTTCCCATCAGGGTTTTCTGGGTTTTTTGTCTTCTCCAAAGGGGTGTTAACTGAGTTAGTCAACAGAGGCAAGGGTAGTGTGGTTCCACAGATGAGGTTGTTGTGCCTGCATAGAACTATCACAGCCATGTGCGGCAGCTTGGGAGGAGTGCAGATCCGACGTATTGGGAGAACAGGGGGGACGAGGCCAATTCTCATGAAGGACTCATTGTCCCTGGTCGGCATGAGGCTGGAGGACTGCTAGATTATGACCCAGGTGGGGGTCATGGTCCAGCCTCATTGGATCACTGCAGGGATAGCAGGTGGCACCAGATGGGGGTAGCTGCCAGCACCTTGGCCATATGACCTCCTTCCAAAGAGTCAGGGGTGCGACCTCCTAGCAGCACCTATGCTCGAGATGATGCTCCTTAACTCAGTAAACACATGGCTGCGGCCATTTCTTCCAAGATTATGTGTATGTGTCTTCTTTGGGAAAGGGAGCTATGGGGGGTGGGGTACCAGGCAAACCATTTTAGAAACAGATTTAGTAGAGAGTATAACTAGCTCCCCTATTTATTTTATTTCTGGAACAATCTACTAACTCTTTCATTAGGAACTAAAATGCAACAGAATGGGCACTTAGAAAGCATATGACTACAGTTGTCAAAATCTGTGAAATTACAGGACTTCTTCAAGTATGGAAAGTTGTTGCTGTAGAAAGAGTGGTGGTGGCTACATTTTGGCAACATTCCCTGACATTTCTGTGAAATGTTTCAATTCCATAATAATTACAGTAGTTAATAGGCAGCAGGCCTGAATCCAGCCCAGCAAAAGTTGGGTGGTGGTTGGAGACACAGTAGCTAGAAGAAATGCAGCTCTGGCTTGGCTGGACACTTTTAAGTTTGATGGGAGCAAGCAGTCCTAATAAGTAGAGGGGCTCTGCCCTTAAATACTACCCCATAACTAAGGGTCTATGGGTGGCCTTAAATAGCAGAAAAGGGTGATGGATTAAGAGGGAGTGGTTATATTACACTGCTTCTTAAACTTGTCAGCCAACTTTAGTGACCCCATCACAGACCCTGAACTCATGAATCACAAGCTGAAAACACATTGTAAATGTAATAGTTGTGTGATTGTATTCCTCCTCACTGATTCATCTCCTCTTTTCAGTCTTATCTAGAGAGAGCCATTGTGGTCATTTTCCGCAAGGTATCGATGCGTGTAAATGTCATGGGCCCACCCTCGTTTCAAATAAGAGGGTATTTGTCATATTTGTGCAAGGTAGATATTAATGTGTTTCACAGCAATGGGCTTCAGGTTATACTGGCATGCTCATGGAAACAGGAACAACTCCTGTTTATGCTGCATAGCTGATTGTGTCATCTGGGGAAATGGAAATACGGTTGTAGTTTTAATTAATATACTGAAACACTCAAGGTTCACAGTGTACTTTTGGTGAGGAAGACTACAGTATGGCTCTGTTCTTTATTTCGATCAGGTTGTTTCTTCTCAGGGGCTGGATGCTTTCCATGGCCACCTACCAACCCAAGTAGCTCCTTACATGCTTCAAGTCCCCTCATGGTCTCCACCCCATGGTGTGACCAGCAGAGAGAGTGGCACTATTTCTCGTTCATTGCATGCAATCTGGTAGGAGTAATGGGAGCCATGAGGTCTAGAAATGCTACTGCTGTCATACCGGCTGCTACATTTTTCATTTTTCCCTCCTTGTTCTTCTCCACTTGCCCCCCCACTGTTGTCACATACAGCCCTTAGGAAACCTTACATACATGCAGTGTGTCAATGACAGGGAAGCAAGCTCCGTGGCCCTCTAATCGGGGGTTGCTGCAGTGCCAGACCATGGAACCAGCCCTCCCCAATCTTTGGCATACTGCAGTCAGTAGTGCTCATCCCAGCTGGTTACATGAATTCTGGGTCACTTCCCAAAGCCAGCTGGGCATGGTAGCATGTTGTACTATTGCTGGGAAGTCGATAGGCACTAAGCTCTGTGGTATGTTTAAAAGCATCAAAACATAATTTGCATGAGTTGACTGCAGTTGCTTCTGTCCACCCCTAGTGGTTGCTGCCCATCAGCTCCATCACCATGGTTCAGTCATCTTTGCCCCTGCTTGATGAAGACTTTCATTCCCTGGACTCCCTTTCAGTGACATCCCAATCAATACTGTAAGTCACCAATCATACTGGAGCATTTTTTTGTTTGACACACATGTTGCTTGTTTAGTTTACAGGCCAGTGCTTGTGCAAGGCTGGATTTGCAGGACGGATATGTTCAGGCTGCCCTGACAGAACCTACGGAGACATGAGAACAGGATGCCGACGTATGTATCAACTATATATGTTAATGTGCTAGATCATATTATAAAGAGGGCAGCTAAAATAGGAAGCTAGGAGTAGCCAAAACCCATCACATGACTGAGCAGTGATGTTGGTTACTGTGCAATTACAGATTTTGCTTTCTGTTTATGTGTTTTATTTGTTAAAAGCCAATTTTTTAAAGCACAGTAGCACACTCCTGGGTTATAATCACTGCACACCCTGGGTATTGGAAGGCACTCTGGTGATAGCTTCATGCCTCACTATACATCCGGAGCATGTGTCGATATAGTTTAATCCAGACCTGGTCATATCTTATTACCCTCTCAAGCCCAACACTCCTACCTGCTGGCCGGGACCATCGGGGATGCCATACATAGCCCTTCTTACTCCCCATCTTTTCTGCTCAGGCCCAAGACGTACAGCTGCAATCTTCATCAGTCATTCCACCTCTAACTTGTCCATCCAAACATAACCACCAGGATGGGTCAAAGAGCCTTCTCCATCACTGGACCATCTTTATGGAATGACCTCCTTCCCTCTCTGTGCTCCTTTGACCCCCTTCTAAATTTAAATAGCCGACTAAGAACCCATTTTCTATCCTCCCCGACCCGCAACTGCCCTCAGGCCACTAGCACTGCTGTGTCTCCTGTGTAGCCTTACTTTGCCACAGTTGCCTTTTCTCTCACCTTGAAACTGGCTAAATGGATGCCATCTTATCTCGATGACAGCTGAGTTCTACGTGTTAACTTAATTTTTGTAATCTGTTTATGTTTTGATGCTACTAACTCTGCCAATATATTTCACACCCTGAATGCAATGGATGTTGCTGTCCAGGCACCTTTATTTTGCTACTCCTTGACAGTTGTATGTGACACTGCTGCCAGTATGCTAATTACCTCACCACTGTATGTTAGCTTGACTTGCACTAGTTTCTAGTTACTGTTCATGTAAGTTCACTGCTGTTCATCCTCACTGTATTCTTCCATTGTTCATGCCAGTTTCTGGCCCGGGTGCTTAAAAAAGGTTCTTCGATCAGTGCACCAACCCGTTTAACAAATGAATGCCTCTAGCACCTGCGACTGTCATACCTAGCCAGTCCCTCTCAGCTCATTCCCGCAGTCCTAGCCCTGTGCCGCCGCACCTCTCCCCTTCCACCCTCCCATCCCGCTTATTCCCCCTACCATTCCACCTCGCTCCACTTCCTGCTCTTCTGTTCTAGTTGACAACTGCCTCTGGCAAGCTCTCCCTTGTATTATTGCGCATTCGCAAGGAACGTCTTGGGAGAATGGGACACTTTGGAAGTGTGTCTTCCTTGTGCAATCCCCTGCTCCATTGAGCAGGCATGGCGGTCCTGCACCAATCGCTGCTGTGCTGTGTATGACAGCGGTGGTTTTCTCTTCAAGGAAAACCACCGCTGTGTGCTGGCGCATCCCGCCCCAAATCTTTGCTGCCACGCTGGGGAGCCCACCCCAGCGTGGCAAACGTCCTGCGGCCATCTGCCAACGGGGTGCCTAATCTCCGCCGCTCCACCTCCCCCAAACAGCTTTCGTTGCCACGCTTGGGAGCCCACCCAGCGTGGCAACCGCCCGCTGTCGCTCTGTCGACGGGTGCCCAATCCTGTCGGCCCACGGCCCCCAGTCATCCTTCCCATGCTGGGAGCCCACCCCGTGTGGCAAATGTCCCGCATCGCCAATTATAGAAAAAACCTGTAAATTAAAAACGGTCCCACGAGTCTCCCCGCCTCTTCCACAACCTGCACTCCACCCACTGCGCGACCCTGCCTTCCCCACACCCCCTCACCCCATACTACCTCCGGAGCTCAGCGACGATTCGTGACCAGGAACACATCTGCACTCTTCAAAGTCGACCGCGAACTGAGGAAATGCTGGTAAGCTGTATAATGGGCTAGATGGGGTTTTTCAACTTTGTTGCATATCTTAGGTATTTTTGGAATTTTGCACCAAATTTTCAACATGGGGTTTTTGGGACCCCTTCTCATGAATTCTGTCACTGTCATGGCGTTATTTAGGCCCGAAGGGTGATTTTGCAGTCACTGTGCGAAATCACCTTTTGGGTCCGATTAACGAAACGACAGCGCCAGCATTCATAAGGTGGGCTCTCAAAAAGCCTATTTTGGAAAATTTGGTGGAAAAATTCAAAATGACCGCTTAACAGCGCATGCTATGCAGTTCCTACGCGAGGCTCGTGAAGTTCACTTAATTTTCAATATTTCACTCCAGATTTTCAACATTGCCATTTTACCACACCTTCTTATGAGTAGTATAGCTGTCATTTTTCACATCTCACCTAAAATGTGTTTCATCTATGTAGCGACAATGGCTTAGAAATGTGCTAAATCAATGTATGGGACACATTTAAAAAAATCACAGTGACACTGTTCATGAGCAGAGGTCTTAAAATGGCTATGTTGAAAATTTGGTGAAAAATTCTAAAATGACTGTTTTACGAAAAGTGCGAGTTCCACGACGTCAAAGTTTGCGATTTTCAATATTTTTACTAAGATTTTCAACATTGCCATTTTAACACACCTTCCTTATGAACAGTGCAGCTGTCATTTTCACATCTTGCCCAAAATGTGTTTCACTCATGTAGCTTACAATGGCGAGTCGGTGTAAACTCAATGTATGGGACACATTAAGAAAATCACAGTGACACTGTTCATGAGCAAAGGTCTTAAAATGGCTATGTTGAAAATCTGGTGAAAAAATTCCTAAAAATGACTGTTTTACAAGCGTGCGTTACGCAGTTCCTACATATGTTCGTAAGTTCTCGAATTTTCAATATTTGCACTCCAATGACTTCTAAATACCTAAACAGCACATAGAAGCAAGCAACATTCAGCATTGCCAAATGCTTATACTTCTTTGTCACTGATTTTTTTAAGCCATGTCCAAGTGCCAAATACCACTGCAAATACCTGCAAGCCAACGTTCAGCATTGACTAATGCTTGTTGAATCAGAAATAGCGAAACATGTCCGCATCCTTGCCTGGGGTCCAGTTTTTTTCCTTCATTATCATTTTTAGATGTGTCAAAAAACATGAAGAAGGAGACAGCGTAGTCTAGGGGTTGGAGCATATAGCTGTTAATCTGAACAACCCCAGGTTTGAATCCCATGCACCACTATCATCATCATCACCACATCACTGTGTGACTTTGAGCAAGTTACTCACCTCACCTCCTTGTGCACCCCTAATGGTTGCTGCTGACAACTGTTCGTAGAACCTAAAGATGAGAAAGGTAACAGAAAAGTGGGAAGACACAGTTCTGCAAGAGACATACCTCTCCAGTATCCCCGATTTCCATTTTGCCCTAGGAATTTACATGACCCTCCTAAATTTGGCATTTCTATTGCTAAACAGTAAGGATTCAAACCAACAGATAATGCTAGATGTTAATGATATAGTGTAGCTCTCCTACTGAAAATGCTTTTCACATTTAGCTACGTTGCATGAGGGCCTCTTGAGCTGATGTGCCCATTTCTATGCTGGCTTGCACATGCACAAAACAAACATCTTGGCAGTGTTCCAGCACTGCTTGCATAGGATAGGCATGTGAGCATAATAAGTAGTGGAACTGGAGGAGGGAAGGACACTGGCTACCAAACAGGGTCCAGGCTGTAGTACTATGCAGAGAAAAATAAGGTAGACTAGATGGGTGCACCAGTCATTTTCTGCCAACAAATTCTATGTTTCTTTGTTTCACTGTAGGCTTTTGTAAGTGTGACAGTGCTGGGGTGAATGCAGTTGAGTGCTGTGGATGCTGGGCTGTGAGCAGCCTATTAAAAACAGAATAGTGTATAGGTGACCATGCACAGCAAGGCTATGTTTCCATCGAGAGGATATGATGACGTCATACAGACCTCGAGAGCAAAGTTCTCGAGGTCTGTATGGCAGCATCACATCCCCGAGATGTAAACATAGCCTTGTTATGTATGGTCACCCACACACTGTTTAATACAGTGTATAGTTCAACAAAAATGTTAACAGTTTCATTTCACAAGGTTTCATACCTTGTGTTCATGATACCGTTGATATCCTCCCTCTCACCTGACCCAGCAATTGCCCACTCCCCCCAGGCAACTCTTTCAGTATCAGTGGCAGCAGGCATCCAACCCTGCTACTGGTATGCCCTCTCCCAACTGACTTGGAGTTTGCCACCCCCCCCGCAACTCTTTCAGTATCACTGGCAGTGGATCCCAACCCCACTGCCAGTATCCCCTCTCACCCAAGAAAGCATTTGTTCCTCCCGCAACTCTTTCTATATTACTGGCAATGGGTGCCCAACTCCGCTGCAGGTAGCCACCTCCCACCCAACCCTCCTGCAACTTTCTCAAGATCACCATAAGCAGGCAGAGTCAGACTGGCCCACAAGGATACCTGGAAATTTCCAGGTGGGCCCCCTCAGTTGGGTACCTGCCCACCTTCTACACTCTGAAAATCTTTGTATCCATCATTTTTTTTTTCTAATTAAAAGGGGTATCTGGGGCACTTTAGGTAAAGGTAAGGTGTAAACACAGAGCTAGTGCATCCAACTGAAGTGGACTACAGTACTGAAATGAGTTGTCACCTTTGGTCTCCACCTACTGATTTTCCAGGTGGGTCCCTGTATTCACTTTCCAGGTGGGCCCCCTGTACCACAATCTAACCCTGGCAGCAGATACCACATGCTGTTGCTGCTATTGCCCCTCTAACGCAACCTGGCATTTGACTTCTCCCCACACAACTTTATCAGTATCACCAGCAGTGAGTGCCTGACACCACTTCCAGTATCCCCATCCTACCCAACCTGGCATTTGTCTCCCAGTCATGTAGTCTGACACTGGGATGCCCACACCTAGTGCCAGCTAACTGCTCCAAATCATGATGGGATACCGGGGTACCCACCTCCAGTGCTGCCAACCAAAAAATTGAAAAGTACACTTATCCCTTTTTTATCCATCAAATTTGGTGCAAACAAATTTTAGCAGATAAAAAAAGATGATAGATACCAGTACAACACTGGTACTGTATATGTTAGTAAGCCAGGACACCATACTATTCTGTCTAATACACAGCATTTATTTGCTGTAAGAGAAGGAGGACAGGAGAATGACAGAGTAGGATACAACACTGATTGCAGCTGTTCGCACCAAGTTCCAGAGTGCTGAGCACCAGGACAGTAGGATGTTCAGAGTCAGCAAGCAAAGACTAGGAGAAGGATAGCAGGACAGCTGGGTAGGGAACATCATCATTTCTTTTGATGAAGATGGTCACTGCCAATGTTTGGAGTCAGCCAGATGACTGCAGTGTAAGCTGCCGAGTTTCAGAGCGTGGTGACAGCATAGAAATGTGCAATGGGAGTTAGCCCCAGGATAGACGACTTAAATTATTGCAATGGGAGTGTGAGCAGGAGGGCTGGTGCTTTTAATTGTTGAAACAGCAAACCGTGTCCTGGATTACACGTAATTTAAATTGCTGCACTTTTTTTGTGTTACAAGTTTCTTACTCATTACCCACCTTGAAAATGAAATAAAAATGATAATTTAAGTTTAAGAATACTTTATTAGTTGAATCCAAAGAGAGTCCGCTGAAACTCTCTGCTATGTACTGTATTCACATTTACATTTGTGTAGAATGGCAATTCTGCTTCTGAAATACTTTTGGGAATTTTTTTTTCTCCATCCTATCCTTTACGCTCCTCGGGCAGGCTGGGTGGCTGTATCAGCCCTTCCATTCACTTTCGGCTCTGCGGCTGTCCCGAGTCTTCCTACTCTGGTCCTTTGAGCCCCCGGGCAAGTTGTCAGCACCAGCTGGTGGGAGCTTCATTAAGCTCTAACCCCCATTTTGTTCCAACAATTTTCTCCCCTTATTCCCCAGAGCCCCAGACAGGGTCATGCATGTACATGGAGGCATGCACACATGCCTTGGCCTGAGATGACTCCACTCCTCCCACCCCTGAATTAGCGCCTGGCCCCCCTCTGACACCCACACCACCACCATGCCACCACACGGTGATGGTCAAGGGCTGGGATAGCCAACCTCCCCAATCCAGGAGAGGAGAGCTGCCTGGCAGCTGCTCAGTCCTCACCAAATTCTCCCCCTCAGCCAACCCCCAGTGACTTGTGCTCACTGCTGAACACAGGTTGCCGGTGTGACAGGAGGTAAGATGCAATGCCTCAATCCTCCAAGCCACTGGGGTGGCTTGGAATTTCTTTTTTGATAGCATGGTGCTCTAAAAAGCATTTCTGTGTGAACCACTGAATAATATTCCATGGATTATGTAGTCTGCAGAATATTACTCAGCGGTTTGAGGAAGATGCATCCATGGTTTACATAAACTGTGGGATAAAATTCTGCAGTTAACTTTCTGTTTTTAGAATTTTGAAATTCTGCTTCAGATGGAAATGAGCAGCATTAGATAGAAAGTCTTGAATTCCATTGAATTATGGAGAAAGCAGAATCTGAACCTTCCACACAGTTCTGAACTAGAGTAATATTTAAGGAAGTGGTTTACATTGAGGTACAATAATATGTTTGTACAGCATTGTTTTCAGATATAGTATGCATTCTTTTGTACATTCATGTTCTTTTCATCTTTTCTAGCATGTAACTGCGAATTTTCAGGTACAGAAGGTCCTGGCTGTGACAAGCTCACAGGGCAATGTCTTTGTCGTCCGGGTGTGAGTGGGAGCCGCTGCGATCAGTGCCAGCGGGGTTACTGCAATCAATACCAAAACTGTGTCCAGTGTCACCCCTGCTTCCAGTTTTATGATAATGAACTCAGCGGGTTTGCAGTACGACACAACATTCTGAAAAATGCCTCTTTGTACATAGAGGGAACAAAGGGGCAAGACTTTGGCCCACAGTTCTCTCTCATGGAATATAATCTCCGTCAGATCCAAGATACTGCCGCCAACCCACTTGTAACGGATGGTGAAGTTACTGAGGTGCAGAATGCTTACAGGAGAATCAGGTAATTTCAACTGTTCATTAAACAGATTATAGAAACATAGAAAGTAAGAGCAGAAAAATACTCTTAAACCATTAATCTGTTCTGAATCTCTTTCTCACATTACTCATTCTTGATATTACCCTGCTACCCTCCCTCCATATCTTCATGCGTATGTTTGTCACACTATGCTGTTCATCTCCTTGAAACTGCCCTACCCTTCCACTATGGGTCACAGTAATGTACAGTCTTAACAACATTCATTTGAATGGTTTTCTATTTGTTAGAGACTTGTTCTGGCAGATGATCTACGTACATCCATTACGTTATTGATCACAATACTTGTTTAGAGTTGCCCACAGATCAACTTAGGTGGCTCTGTGAAAAGAAGAAGCGATACTCAGATTCACTATGAGAGCACTCCCAGGCCAATAGTACACTCAAACCTCTCAAATGAGGACAAAGCAACAACATGTGACCACAGTCAAGGAGACTATCTTACATTATGGTCATTCTGGAGGCAGTATAATGCAGTGGTTTAAGGCTCTGAACTGCAAACCTGGAGATCTGAGTTGAATCCCACAGCCCCCACTTACATACTGTGTGACTCTGAGCAAGTCATTTAACTTTCTAGTGCTCCCAGGTCACACCTGGAAACAAGCTCCGGCTTAGTGTGCCTGTCCTGGTTAAACAATGTCCCCTGTTCCTATATTACAGTCCTGCAGCCTTATTACTTTGGAGTCTGACCCTGTCGGATCTCAGAAGTGGAGTAGGGTCAGGCCTGGCCAGTAAGAGGATGGCAGACCTTCAATAAACAACATGTACTGCAAGAAGAGGTGTTGGTAGATCTGCAGAGGGCACTTTCTTATTGGTTAAAGTAACCCTACTGATGCCCTAGCATGGTGTTGAGGGGATTCTGTGCTATCAGAGGTGCTACTTTTTAACGAGACATGGAACTGAAACCCTGTCTGCCTGTTCAGGAGGTTGTCCTGGTGGACATTTAAGATCCCATGGCACTTACTGAAAAGAGTTGGGGAATTTCCCCAGTATCCTGGCCAATGTTCCCCCATTCACTAAAAACCACCAACATCTTAACCTGGTTCTATATCAGCCAGTTTGCATCTGTGTCTCCCACACCCTTGGAAGAGGCTTACAACTTGAAGTATTTTCTGACTCTCCTTTCCCAGTTCAAAAAAAACACTAATAAATAAATTCTGGAAGCTGGAAGAATATGGGGTTTAGTACAAAAACACTTACTGTAAGAAAGCTTGCTGTAACTTAAATGAATATTACTTTTTCCCTTCAAAGATGTACCACTCAGTAATAGAAGCATCCCTTTTAGGAAGGACTTAGGAAATTGTTGAGGCAAAATCAGTGGTAGTCAAGAGGTACAGTATAAATATACTGTGTAAAATCATAGTAGTTATCAAGTGAGCCAAGCTGTCTAGCCTCTGGTACCATCTAGTGGACTTAACTAATATTGTTTTTGTGATGTTGATCTGCACTGGGACTTTTGCTCAGTGCCAGTTCTTGCTCATAAAATTTACAAACTGTTTGGGGGGACTCAGGCAGAAGAAATTCTGTTGGCACCAAATTAGATCTACTCTGAAAATATACTGTGTAGAAAAGTAGTCAGCTAGACAGCGTGTGTATAACAAAAAAAAGGGGAAGTTGAACTAGAATGCCAGCTACACAGGTTTACAGTACATAGATGGTTACTTTTTCCCATTGGGAAACCATGATATCCAAACTGAGTGATACAATCAATGTGACAATACGATCATATAATACCATCAATCTGATGACACGTCAATGGTACTAAAGACCGTTTTTATGTGATAACGGCGAACGCCTAAAGGTGGTCACCGTTATCGCATAGTCAGAGTGCCAAAACCTTTTTTGCCACTCTGACAACCCTGGAACACAGGACAACAGTGCTGGGACATGTATTTTAATGCTTTTAATTGCACCAGTGCCCACACCCGAATCCAGTACCTCACCCACCCTAACCACTAGCTAACCCCCAAAGCCACGATGCAGCTCGGCAATCCACCGCAGCACCACCCCCTACAGCTCCTCTGCCACCTCGCTCCCTCCACCACACATGCGTACACATAGCGACATCTTGTTGCCCAGTTTGCCCACCCCCTCATCCAGTCACCCTACCCTCCCATCAACATGAGGGATTGTGCCGGGAAGGAGTCGCTGTTACGGACAGCACCCTTCCCCATGCGACCACCTCACGGGATACCCAGAAGACCTAGTACCACCAACAATAGCAGGCAGAAAACATTATTAGTTTTTAAAAGTAGTCAGTTGTTACTTTTCACTTCAGAACTATTTTCATTTTTCCACTGCTCATTGGAAGGTTTTCCACCTGCAAGTATTGGGTGTGATGTAAAGAGGAGAACTTTACTGGAGACTAACATATCTATTTCTAATCCTCTTCACACCTCATTGGCATTGTGACCTTACTCATTGTGATATCACATGTGATTGAACTGGCAGCAGGTGATTGGGTCTTCTTGGTAACTTGGGATGTCAGAGTGAGGTCATACGGCAGATGATGTTTGTGGAGGAGTAGAACTAGCTATGTCAGCCTCCAGGCAGACTATTGTTCCACACAGTATTGTCAGGTAAAAAATCTTGTAATTAGCAAAAGGGAAAAGGAAAAAAAAATCATCAGATATATTTATTTTATTTATTTATTTATTAAATTCTCGGATTACAAATACCTTTGAGCAGAAACTGCTCGTTTACAAAGGTTCCACATCAAAATATAAGAAGTAATATGTAATGAGCTTGTCCTCAAAAGGTATTTTTCTAGATCTCAATAAATAAATAAATGAATAGTTCACTACGTTTGCAAGTTAATATCAATTTCAGGCTGTACACTAGCTCTTTAAGAGATTGAATGTTTATGAAATTCTTGCACGCAGTGTGAGTTGGCTTTTACCATAACTGCTTCTTACAGTAAAAGCCAACTGATACTTAACACATAGGAAAATGCAATTATACTTTAATTTTTGAAATACACTCAGATCCATTTATCACAAACTGAAAAACAGACAGGGAAAAATGTTTTTTTCTTGACTGTTATTGCATCTTGAGGTTCTGGTGGCATGATAGAACAATTTAAAGTTTGCTCTTGTGGTTCTCATGTCACCTGACTCTCTTGATGGAATTATAGCCTTGTAATACATGGCATGCAATTCTATTTGTAGGCTTAAAGTTAGGTCACAGCACTCAAGCAAAAAATGCAACTTAAGAGTCAATGTAAATATGACGTTTTTATTGTTGCATTAGAGATATACTGACCAAAATCTATGCCCCCGACGCATCGACCCTAATCGGGTCTTCATCCTGATGAAGACCCGGATAAGGGTCGAAGTGTTGGGGCAAAGATTTTGGTCAGCATGACCCTATTGCCACAATAAAAACATTACATTTACTTTGACTCTTAACTTGCATTTTTTGCTTGAGTGCTGTGGCCTAACTTTGTGCTTGCTGTGGGCTAGCTACCCTATACAGCACCATCCCCAATCCAGAAGCACAATTTTATTCTGATATCTGTAGGCTTAGCAGTATTTTTTCCTCACAGACTTTTATTTAAATTTCAGAGACAATTACCGGCGAATTAGCCCTACTCTGTCAGTGGTGGATGAGACCGCACCCCTGTCTCGTGAGATTGATACCGTCAGTGGTGATCTGTCGTACATTATCATACAGTACCAGAGAAAGAAAGATCAAGTGGACAGCATTGGCACCACAAATCCAACAGGTAAAGCTCCCCTGATTCTTGTCATATCAACATTTGGGTAAGGCTGTTCGGAAAGGTGGGTAGGTGGGACCATTGTTTTTGTGTTTGGTTTTTAAATAGGCTGCAGTGTTTTTGGAAAAGATGTGTTTGATCAACTTAGGAAGTCTGTTGAAGCTTGACAAAACCCTGCCAAATTCTCAATGTGATTAGCCATTGCTCTGAGGGGCCTAAATTAGGAAATCAGTTCTGCTCTGCCCCCAGACATGGCAATCTTTCCAGAGTTCCTTGAGATAGGAGATACAGTGAAACCCACGTATAACGGACACCGTTATAGCGGACACTTGCTTATAATGGACAGATCTGCCTTGTCAAAGGTCAAAAGCTATACCAGTAATGTTAAAAATCTCATTTATACCACACTCTGCAACACCTGTATAGCGGTCACTGTAAGCCCTTCTGTACCCCTGTTACATGCAGCAAATTGCCTGCTAATTTTCACCTGATTTTTCAGCTGGTTTGTCTGGCACTCTACTTCAAATGAGGAAGAGCACTTGGACCAGATGGCATGTGATAAAGTTGGAGGGAGGAGTTTAAGAAGGAAGTGAGGAAGTACTACTTCACTGACAGAGTGGTGGATATCTGGCAGTCTGCCAGTAGACGTGATGGAGTTAAAAACTATAGGGGGATTCAAGCATGCATGGGATAGACATAGGGGAATTTCAGTAAATAAGCTAAGAGGACACAGAGTCTGTGGAGACCAGTTAGAGTCTGCAGAGACAGACTAGGCAGGGGCCATCTAGGCAGAATGGGTGGGCCAGGAGGTCCATTTCTGCTGACAAATTCTGTGTTTCTATGTTTCTTTGCTGATAACTTCAAATCTGTGTAAGTAAAACTGTACAAAGTATGGGGAAACAAAAATCTAGGCATTTGCTAAGTCTTCCATTGACTGTTCTCTAGGAGCCTTTGCTACGATCGACTCATCATACCAAACCTCCACTGATGCTACAAAACGTATATCTGATGCCTCACAGCTGGCTTCTGAATCAAGGGAGCAGAGGGAAAATGTAAAGAAACAGCTAGGTGGACCAGACAGTGATAAAGAAAAGCTAGAGGGGCTGCAGAATCTGATGAACTACCCTAACCTGACCCCAACTATAAAAAAGGTAAGGTACAATAGTACTGTATTGTGAAGTGTAACGCAACCAAAGAGTTTGACATAAGAAATTAATTAAACATATACAGGAATTTAAAACATCTTTATTTAAAAGAAAGAAAAAAGTGAAAACACAGCTACTTAGCTATAATATTATGGTTATACTTGGTTTTTAGTTTTCTGTTTGGGTTTCAAACAGAGATAAGCCCTTAAGGAGCTGCTGACACCTTTGGAAAACATAATATTTAGACACAGTTCAGCTTGTATTTCATATATCTTCTATAGAGTTCCCCTCTCCATTATTTATTACTGAGAAAATGTCTATAAAAAAACACTATCTTTATCCTTTAGATTTTATCTGCCTCTACAGCTTATTCCCTCCTTAAAACTATATTGCTGTACTGGGGCATCATAAGCCCTGTTTACATAGTCAGTTTTGCACTGGAGTAACCCAATTGCTCGGGTTGCTCCAGTGCAGAGGCTTCCGTGTGGACACTTACCCAACTGAGGTAATCTACTCAGTAAGATGCTTTCCATTGTCTCAAAAACTGGGGATGCCAACCGGAGCTAATGACTTACAGTGGATCAAACCGCTGTGTGGACAGTCTGCACTGCAACAACCTGTCCACTGTGGTTAAACAAACAGGATAAATCTCTAGCCCCCTGATGCGTGGCCCCTCACTAGCACAGATCTAAGTGGCACACAGAGGGGTTGTGTAGACATGCAGAGCACCGTAGCAGGTGGTTGGGCTTGCACTGCTGCTGTCGGTCTTTTGCAGCACTACTGCTGTGTAAACATGGCTATAGTCTGTTGCCATGGGAATCACTGCTATGTCACAATCAGAGAATTATGACATCAGGTTGGGAAGATGCAACAGGAGCTGATGAACTCTCCAGGAAACTATCCTGTTCTCATGCATATGATCTCAGTTATAAATAATGGGAAAACGAAATACTGAGCTAATCTGAAATATAAGCTGCTTTGTGTTCAGATACTATTTTTTCAGAGTTCCTCTCACAGCGTTGGTGGCTCTTTAAGAACAATACCGAGTCACCAAGTGTGCATGGGATAGACCTAGGGGAATATCAGAAAATGGGCAGGAAGGACAGAGGGTCACCAGAGACTAGCTGGGATCTGCAGAGACCATCTGAGCAGACTGGGTGGACTGCACAGTCCTTTTTTACAAACAAATTCTATGTTTCTATGCTTGTGTTCAGTCCTCCAAATAGAAGCAGTGTGGTCTAGTAGGGCACAGGCATGGGAAATCAAAGACCTGGCATCAAATCCCACCACAACTAGATGACTCATTTTGAGACTGTTAGAATGCACTTGCTTTCTCTGTGTATCAGTGCCTATCAGCTGTCACTGTGGGTAGAACTGGGACCCCACTGAAAATGAGATATTGCATCTCTGCTAATCTATGCTGAATGAATAAATTGTAGTGAAGGGGATTTTACCATCTCTGTGCCACTTTGACATTTTCCTTTCATGTCAGTCTCTCAAACAGTTTAGCATTTTTGTTATATTCCTTCTCTTGTCCAGATTATTTGGTATTATGTATGATTCATGCCTTTGTGGTGTCAAAACCCTGATTATTGTGGATCTACTCAAGGGTGAGGGGGAATCAACTCTTTTCGGTCAGAATGAATGAACAAAAGAAATGAGGCACAGGCATGTGGGCTTCAGCTCAAGCAAAGCTCTCTCTTACTTATTTTTATGGTTTTTGTTTCCTGGGTATGGTACACCAGGCAAAAAAATGCCTGGTTATAGGTACAGCCCGGGAGAGTAAAGAAGGCAAACACAATGGAGTATATAGGACAATTTGGTGTCACTGGACCTGGTGAGCAATGCAGCAGGCTCATTCTTACTACAATCAACATATCAAATCACATGCATAAATAAGAAGGCTGTCATCAGAGCAAGATAAGAGATACATAAATGGAAGCAGCCCAACAAAAAAATGTACAACCCCCACTAGGAACAAATTAGGAGGAGGGTGGTCAAGGTGCAGACTGCAAGAGTTATGTCTGGAAGTAATCCAGAGCAAGAGTAAGTAAACTCTTCAAGTGTTTCCAGTGCTCCTTTGGAAAGCCCATGCGAAGGAAGGCTGTGGACTCCTAGTTGGAGGAAATTCCAGTTCTTTGGGATGAAGTTAGAGAAGGCCTGTTCACCTTTCTTAGTGGGGCATTTGGGGACTAAGAGGATGGATGAATCAGATGGTCTGAGTGAGTAGGATTGATAAGGAGGACAGGGGAGGACCATCAGTGGGGCACAGGATGAGAATCTTACTAAATTATCAATAAAGCCACCAAGGGAGTGGGAGCAGGAAGCAGTGGGCGAAGCCAGTCCACAGCAGCATAAAGGGAGCTATGGTGGGTTAGGCAAGGGGAAGACAGTGAGAAGCAACACATGTTGTCATTTGTCACCTCCCACGTGTGAGTAATGGATTTCAGGGGCATGAGAAGAGATCAATTGACCATATTGGAGATGGGAAGAGGAGGAGGATGCCCTGGGAAATGGTGAGCAAGGCCCTGGAAATAAGGAAGCAATATTCCAGTATGCAAACCTGAGTCTGGTGTTTGTGGCTCTACAGGCCAGGCAGATATGGAGCAAGAAATCTAGGACTGTGTCAATGATGATTCCCAGATATTTTAAATCATCCACAGTGGAGAGGTGGGAACCATCCAGTCATTGAATAGATAGGGGTACAACACATGATTTAAGTTTGACCTGGGACCCAAATAATATGACTTGGGTCTTAGAGGTGCTAAGGACCAGAATTTGTATGTGCACTATGAAAAAAATGAAAGTGAGAACTGTGGTGAGGTACCAATATGGATTCTTTAGGAATGCTCAGTAATGGAACAGCTAAGAGTGAAGCTCAACATTTTTCAATGGCACAGCAGTTTTGTCAAGCAGCAGGTAGCTCTTTCCCCAGAACAATATAAAATGTTCCCTTTTAAAATGTAGTTCATACTGCAACAGCTGCTGTTTGCTGGCCTAAGAGAGTAGTAACCCTAGTCAGTGGTTCTGTTTCCATACACTTGTCCAGAGCTTTGTAGCTGACCATATTTGCACATTTTACTTCCACATGGTTCTCCCTTCATTGGCTTGCAGCTGGGTAACAGGACAAAACATAAAATCTCCTTCCTTGTGTTTGATAGTTTGACTAGAGTTGTCCCTTAGCATCTTTTATTTATTTTATTTATTTATTTATTTATTGAATTTTGATGACCGGGTTGGCCCACTGGGCCCACAAAGGTCCCTTTTTCAGGGGCGACCCGGGGAACAGAAGCAATACAATACATACAATCAGGTGATTCAGAAGCAATACAATACATACAGTCAGGTGATACAGGGTTACGAGAAGTAGACAAGATAATGAGGATAACAGTACAGGCAATTATTCAAATCATAGACCATAAGTGCAACACTTGAAAGATTTAAGGATTTAAGGCATGATTTAATGTAGGTTAAGGTGAGAAGAGAAGGGGGATGGGTAATGTGATTGGGATTGGAGGTGATTTTCCTTTACCCTCACAGTGGCATGAGCTAGTCCTGAGCAAATGGGACTTAAGCCTAGTGCAAAAGATTGGTAGTGAGGGGGCTTCCTGTACTAGAGGTGGGAGAGTGTTCCACAGTTTAGGGGCTGTGAGAGTGAAGCAATTGCCTCCCTTGTCAGTCTTGATTCTGGGGATTACCAGTAGGGACTGACCTGAGGTCCTGAGCATTCAAGGGTTAGGCTTAGCCATGATTATTTCTGTTAGGCTTGATGGGGCTGCTGGGCTCTACAATTTGTATGCATGGTAGAGCAGGGGATACTGTAGACTAGCCTCAAAAGAAGGCCATTGCAGCTAGGCTAGTGAGATGCAGGGGTGGCTTCTTGGTTGACACATTGTCGCAAACCTCATGATCTTGTTGTACAGGACCTGAAGCCTGCTAACCTCACCCTTTGCCATGCCCTGGATTATCGGGGCAGCATAGGTTAATATGGGTAGGAGGACACTGGAGGCGATTGCTCGTCTAGCCTCTGGGATAAGTTGTTTTTTTAGCCTATACATGGTGACAAGTTTGACTTGGATAGACCTTGTTACCTGATCAACGTGGGGCTTAAAGGTGAGACCCTGGTCAATAGTTAGCCCTAGGTATTTTATGTTGTCAACTACCTCTATCCGTTTATCTCCAAGGGTAGTAAGTTTTAGGGAATTGGTCCGATCCTGGCCAAGGGATCTAGAACCAAACAACATGACTTTCATTTTTGCTGTGTTGAGGATCATTCTGTTTGATGTGAGCCAGGCCTCGAGTGTGTTTAGGTCCCCTTGTAGGAGAGGGCCCAGATCATGTGGTGTGGACCTGGCTCAGAAGATGACAGTATCATCTGCATATTGAACTACTGAGTTATCCCCACAGTGCCGGTTTAGGTCATTTGTGAAGACAGAGAACAGGAGGGGGCCAAGAAATGAGCCCTGAGGCACACCCTCCTTGATGGGTAAAGGGGCGGAAAGCTTTCCCTTCCAAATGACCCTCTGGGAGTGGCTTGAGAGGTAGCTCTTGAACCAGTTTAGGGCCTGGGCATCAAGCCCAATGCCTTGAGCTTAGTAAGAAGGAGGTTGTGGTCCACAAGGTGAAATGCCTTGGACAGGTCTATGAAGATAGCACCCGTCGACATGCCCTCATCCATTGCCCTGAATAGGTCCACTGTGAGTTTGATGAGTGCTGTGTCTGTTCCATGGTTTGCCCGAAAGCCATGCTGTGAAGGGGCTGGGATTTGGTGGAGCTCCAGGTAGTCTCTCAGTTGCTCATAAACTAGTCTTTCTTGAATTTGGCCAGGGTACACAGCGGGGAGATGGGCCTGAGTGCATACATTTCTTTACACTTTTTTGTATAAAATTTGCCTCCAAGTATTACATTCTTGCTGAGCAGTGCCACAGTTCCCTTTTCTCTGGTAGTTAGACAAGCCCTTTCTAGCTTGGCACACAGGCTGTGGAATTGCAAAAGCTTTCCCTACTCGGTCACTGGGGCCAGGATTTCAACAAAGTCTTTCTGTCTCAAAGTCGAGCTGAGGCACACATCTGCAGTAACACAAATTCACCTTATGCAAGAACTAAGATTTTTTTTCTTTTGTACTTTTACTTCCATCATTTAGTGTGGCATCCATCTTGCCCTTAGGCAACCCCCAGACCTGTCATCGCTTCCCTGCCACTTACCCCAATTCCCCATGGATTACCCTTGTAGCTGGATCCTTGTTTGAATACTTTCTTTGGGAAGTCTTGCCAATGGGGTTGGTAGCCAAGGCAGTGGGGCCCAAGAGTGTCCTGCCGTCACCCTGTGATACACTTTTTTTTGTGTCCATGTTTGTTCCTTGCCCTCAGATGTGACACATTGCTCCCAGTGCACATATTCATTTACATGCTGCAGCTGAAGCGCATCTTGTATCACTCCTGCCAGCTAGCCAGAGTCACAGCACCACTCCCTGTTGCCACCCAGATGGCACTAGTAGAGCAGAAGCACTGGGGCCATCATTGGAGGAGAGGCGTATCCTCTAGGGGGTTCAAACCTCCTCCTCTTCTGGTCTGTCAGTGGCCTTGGCTCCTTCCTGAACATGGGTCCCTTATGTCAGAAACAGCAACACAGCTGCTGTACCCATGTGCTGGCCAGAACCGAGAGTTTTAAAACTTTGTGGCACGTTTGAAGGTAGACATCTTTTACATGCACCTAGTACAGTATTTGTGGCCATCAACTATCCAACATCACTGAACATATGATGGTTATTGGTTACAGCTATGTTGTTCCCTTTAGTGTCATCCCACAAGCTGCAGATTATCTGATTTTGGGAGACTTTGAATATCTGGTGTTCTGCCTGAGCACTTTCTAGATCAGTTTTGCAACTCAGAGGTCATGTGGTCTAGTGGCTTGGGCACCAGCTTGGAATTCACAAGATCACAGGTTCAAACCTCACTAGAGTGAAATGCTTGCTGTGTGACCTTAGACACATCATGCAGCCTCTCACAGCTCCAGCTGCAGAAAAGGGCAGAAAGAAGGACCCTACAGTAAATGAGATGTTACATCCCAGCTGGGCCAACATGGGATAATACACTGTGAATACACATATTTGAACATTATCTTAAACATTTGTTGTTGATTGGCCCAAACCCAGTGGCTCTTGGGTGGTGCATTGTACTGCCATTTGGGAGACCAGATCCATAATACAAGGCTGACCCCATCTTGTGGTCAGAGAACACTGACAAGCACTGTGCAGACAGTGCCTTTCAACTCTTAGGGAGAAAGGCTGCAGCCACCTTGCCTACAAGCAACTCTTACTGTAGTTGCTAGGTTTGCTTCAAAGTCATTTGTGACCACATGACCTCCTGCTGTTTGAATATAGGATTGGCACAAAATCATAGCAGGAACAGGAATGTGGGAGGGTCTATGGGGTGATAACAAAGGCTGCATATATGGCTGAATGCCATTTGTTCAGATGCCAATGACCTGCCAGTTTCTCATGCCTTTCAAATCAAAGTGTCAAAACTTGGAGGACAGCAGTAAAGTGTCGACAATGAGGCATCATTTTCCGGATGACTGAGGGCTGACTGGTAGTGTCTGTGTGGGACATCTCTCATCAGAGCAGATGGTAAGAAACCAACCCCTGCTGTATGCTGAAAAAAGACAAGACAATTGATTGGCACTTTGAAATACATTGGCTGCATCAAAACTGATTTACAAATATTTTGCTGTGACTGGCCTATGACCAGAGAAGTCAAAAATATACCAGTTTCTCTGTACTTCAAAGATTTTTGTTCTTATGCATTGATGCACAAGTGTGAAAAAAAATTCCACTTCTACCTTTACATGAAGGATAATAGATGACATTGTATTTAGTGGCATTTGATTTGTCATAATTCATGGTGGTTTCAGTTGTGAAAATCTGCAGAAGTAGTGTTTCACCTGCATCCACAAGTGTTAGGCTATTCTGAGAGAAAAGAGCATAGAATGTTTAAAAATTGGAGATTTAACCTGACTAAATGTTATAAATCAAGCCTCCAAAATTATTTGAGCCGTCAAAGACTTCAGCGCATTTATAAAAAAATCCCAAATTGAACTTGTAGCATGTTTCATTCTTTTCAGGTTTGTGGAGGTTTTGGCTCGGAACCATGCACTCCAGAGAAATGCACTGGGATTGTTTGTCCACGGGACAGTAATACAACATGTGAAAGTGGTGCCTACTGCACAGGAACTCTTCCAGTAGCACGAACTGCAGAAAGAGATGCAACAAAGGCTAACAGAGACTTACAGAACCTTGACAAACAGATTCAGGAAACTGAACAGCGGGTAAGAGGATACAAACACCATCGGAAAACCAAAAGTACTAGTAGTAATGTTCTATTCTTCGAAAAGAAAAAGATAATGCCTTGAGCTAAAAGTTCATTTTCAGAAGTCTCCCAGATTATGTACAACTTCAGTAACTATGTCAGACATCAGTTACAATAAAATGTGAATACATGTCCATTATATCAAGAAGTGAAAGAAATAAACAAGTAACCAAATGACACATTAGTAAATATACAATAATGATCACTGGCAAACTATCACATAACCAGTGACACTTCACAAGCCAATCAATACCTGCATTCTCACAACATGGCTTCAGTAATACTGTACTGTTGTAAAAACAACATTGCAAGAAGCTAGGGGAGTGGACAAGGCCTCTTATTATGTCTAAACATGGCTGGTAATCTGTTTCAGATTGTTGGGCCTGCATATGGAAAACTAGAGAGCCCATATTTGGTTTTGATCTTGGGGAACAACATTTCAAAGTTAAAAGTAGATTACTGGCAATCCTTTGCTGCCTTGTTTCCAGTAGGGCTGATATATAACCAGGGACCTTTTTGATATAACAATTACACATAAAAAGTAAGTGTAACTGCTTATGGTCTGCCAAACTCATCAATTTCAGAGTATTAGAAAGTGAACAATAATGATGAAGGTGGGGGGAATCCTGGATCAAGTGAGCTAAGCATTTGAGCATACAACAAGCTTCGCAAGCTACATCCTGGAAGGAAGCTCCGGCATATATAAAGTCGCCATAATCCCCAAAAAGGAATGATCATAGTGTTTTTTGTCTGTAAGCAAAAATTGCTATAAATACAGTCTCAAATTTTACAATATACAGTACAAGGCTCCAAGCTTGCTGTCCAAGTCCAACACTTTCACCAGATACAAAATATGGACATCCCATTGTAGACTTGCCATTAACCAGGATCAAGTGCTCTGTGTGAGATATCACAGTATAATAACTGGGAAGTGTTTTCTCACATAGGGAAGCCTGGTTATAAATATCCATTATAACCTACTGGTTATAATGGCTATCACCAGTCAAGTTTCTCTTGCTCAATGCATGCCCACACTACCTGTCATGTGCACACACTATGCTTCAGCCCAATCTCACTATTCAACTAGTGCTACTTGGACTACTGGCCATACTGTTTTCTATAATTGCTTTACATACCTTTCAGCTGCTATGAATTTAGCATAGCACTGTGATTTTTACTCTCAAATTTACCATTGCTCTGCAAAGGTTTGCTGATGTTCTTAATAATGTTAGTACAATTTCTGCACACACAAACTATAAAGTCATTGAACTAACTTAATAAAAACATTCTGTAACACTATATATCTATCTATCTATCTATATATATATATATATATATATATATATGGGTCCACTATTTGTAGACATATTATTCTTTAAAATAAGAAGCTGCTACACATTCTGACCATTTTCTCTGATGGCCATTGCTATTCTTTATTCTTTTTTTTTTTGGTAACTGGGTAAAGCCTCCTAGGCACAGGTGCCTGTTTTCAGGGGTGACCCAGGAGCATGGGGAGGTTAAGTGACTTGCTCAGAGTCACACAGTATGCTAGTGGATGTTGTGGAAATCAAACCCAGGTCTGTCTGCTGCATGTACCAAGCTCATTCACAGCTTGAAGTTGTTACTCTAACCTCTAGGCTATACTGCCAGCCCCACTGGCTGGTAGTACCTTTCAACCTCTCAATGCTGAGGTAGTGTTTTCAAGTTGAGAAAACACTACCCAGCAATTATATAAAACAAAATGTGGGGAGGTGTGTAAAACTTAATTTTTCATACACCCTCAGTGTGGGAAGCTTTTATAAACTTCATGAGCTTCGCCCTTGAGGTTTATGTAGGATCCCACACCTTGAGTGTGTGAAAATTCCCATTATAAACACCTCCCCATGTACAGTATTGCTCTGTATTTACCACTTGACAGACTACAGTAATTTGCCTTGAATTACATTGTGTTCTTGCAGTATCCTGCAAGATACTATAAGAAAACGATAAGAATGCTTGATCCTGGCAGACAGCACTGTACACTAAACTATAGGCGGATGTATTTGTATGAGGTAATGGGTTGCAGTAATATGTTATTCAAAGTAAGACTGGAAATTTCCTTCAAATTTTAACTAACCTTTAATTCAGTCCTAAACAACATTGTGTGGGTTTTGCTCACATTTAAATCCACTTTATTTTGGACAAAGTACTCTTGTATTGAATTGAAACTGTCATGTAATACTGGTGTAATGGTACCAAGATCACTGCCATGATAATAATATATGGTGTTGTCAGAGTGAAAATGTGGCAACACTAGATTTAGATAATTCATATATCATTCATATAATTTTTTAAAAGAATGGGCCCCGGGACAGAACCCTGTGGGATTCCAATTTTTATTTATTTATTTATTCATGATTCGGAAAGTACCTTTGAGTCAGAGACTCATTTACAAAGGTTCCATGTCACATAGATTGGACAATACAGAAATTAAGGTAACATACACTTTGATACATGGGAATGGTACAACAATGAGGCTCAAAATCAGTCAAATAGATCTGACCAGTGTCCTTATATAGCAACTAAGTGTGGTCCCACCATAATATAGTTTTAAACCATCTAAAAGCACTGTCCACAATACCCACAGTAGCAAGTTTAGACCAGTGGTTAAGCTGGAAATGTTTAGGAGGTGGAACTCTTCTCTCTGCATTTATAGAAGGTGGAACTGTAGTCCCTAGCAGATGAAATTCTCCAGTAGTGTTCAATGGAGAAAGGTGTCAGAGGAGGTGAAAGTGAGTTCCTCTGAGTTTCTGCCAATTTAACTCCTGGCTTAGACACTGGTATGTCACGATCTAGAGTATCAGGTGTTTCTGAAATGTTAATTGATGTCACAAAACTTAATATTCGTATTAAAAATAATTATTTATGTTTTGCTGGTTTTAAGGTATGTTAAAGGATCATAAAGCTGTTTGGATAAATGCGACTTAAAAGCAGGACCCTGATTGACTGCTGAACTGATTGGGAAATATCCAGTTTAGCAAACACAGAAGGAGAAGAGTAGCTCACAGAAGGATAAGCAGAACAGAAAGTGTAATTGAAAATAATCTGATTCAGTGAATGAGTTGCAACTTTTTAGCACCAGGGGTGTACATTCTATCCTAGGATCTTGCAAGGGTAGATTTAGCAGTCAGATATGAAACACATCACTAGGGGAATGATTCTGAGTATTTAGCTCTACAACTGTTTTACTCTTATCAGAAATTTAGAAACTCCATTGCTAAAAGTAATTTATTTTTAATAACTTCAGATAAAGCAGATAGGGAAGACGGCTGACGAGGTTAAAAAGGACGCACAGCAATGGGCTGCAAAGACAACTGCTGCAAATAATCAGATGAAAAAAGATGTTGGAGATGTCAAGGACTTTATCCGGCAAATTAGAGCTTTTCTCTCAGGTACTTAGAGACTTACACACTGCACATTTCCTCTGCTCTGCATACCAACATGTGAAAGGACTTTCATGTATAACTCTACTGATACCTGACTTTCTTTGTCTGATAAAAGATGTTCTAAGCTGTGTTATTGGAGGACACGTGAAAGCTAAGTGGTTGGAGTTATGAGACTTTGATGTCTCAAAGTCAAAATGACTGCTTACATGATCTTGACCACATAATTTTTCTCCCAATGATGCTGGGAAAAACCAAAAAAAGAAACAGATGGTTTGGAAGAGTAGGGGGTTTTCAAAGAGTCATTGATTTGGGAAGTGTAATCCCTGTTATCGACTCAAATATCAGATGGCTTGTCCTAAAAAGAATTTACCCAACCTTGTCAGGAGAAGGTCATTTTAACCAACAAGCCTACTACATGGAAACCCTACCAATGGGCCCTATTCACCAATGGGCAGGAAGTACATACCAGAGGTGCATATCCTGCCTGTGGAAGTCCACATCTGTGGACAGGTGCATGCTGGTGGAATTCAACACCAGCCACCGCCTGTCTGTGCCCCCCCCCCAGTGTGCAGGACTCCACAGGGTGGCTGGGGGCAGAGTCATGGACCCAGCTGGACAAACAATTGGATGCCTGGAATGGGTCACTCGGTGGATTCCCTACGTGGCAGGGCACAAGTTGGCAGCATGCCCCATGGATATCCAGTGGCTGGTGACTGTGGAGGTTAGAGGAGGGCAAAGCTGATGGCCATCCCGCAATGCAGCACCAAAGCGGTGCACAGGGACTGGGTGGGGCATCTGTCTGTGGTGCTGGGGGGCACTGTAACCCACCATATGCCCAGAGGGGCTGGTGGTGAGGGTGGGCTGGTGGTGCCATTGGGGTGGTGGGGGGACAGCATCCTTGGGCCAGTGCCCCTGTGGGGGTGTGTGTGTTGGGTGGGGGTGTCTCATAGGGGCCACACACTGATGTGTGCTGGGGCAGATGGCACCAGGTGGCCATAGGGGGTATGGCCACAGTGGTCACAGTGGGTGGGTGAGTGGGCTATCTGCCCTGGCCTAGCGGAGACACAATGTGTACATGGGGTGCATAGGGGGCTTACAGCAGGGTTCTCCCTGGTGTACCCTGCACTCCCCTCTGCACCACGTGGCCAGCACTATGTGCTTTTGTGCATGGTGCGTAGTGCTGGCATGCCCCCAGCCCACTGCCAGCATGGTGAAGTCAGTGTATCAGGGGGATCGGGACGCTGTGTGCCCCCCCGTTAGTGCATCCTGTGCTGGGGGCGCATTGGGTGTGGAGTGGCTATGCGTACCAGATGTGCAGCACATAGCCACTCTTGTCCATTAGTGAATAGGGTCCAATAAGCATTAGGGACTTCATTAGTATGTTGTATTTAGTGACATGGACAACCTTGCCTTAGTTATAATTCTCATAGGGAAAACCTTATGTGCTCCAACTAGTCCTGTACTATGATTAATGCATCAATTTGCCCTCTCCAAGAGAAAACATTTGCTAGAAAAGTAAGGAAATTCAAACAAGTTAGAGAAAAAGCTCCAGTTAAGAACACAATAAAAACATGATTTTATTAGAGGATACAAAAATTTGAACACTAACACTCTAAAAAAATAGAGATAAGTTTCTGATTTACGAGCTTATGATTCATTCATTTAGTATGCTTTTTAGGTCCACCCGACTGGCCATTCATCGGTCCTCTTCCCTTTTCCCACCCCCTGTCTCCTTCAACCTACCTCAACTCCCAGGCACCCTGGCTTGCTATCCCCCCACACACAGCAGAGACTTGGTCGGCACATAGGAGTGAGGATTTACGGTTGGTGGTGCCTGGCCTGTGGTATGGGATGGATATCTGGGTGTGCAATCAAATTGTTTTTCAGTCTTTGTGGGCCCTGGGGAGGCATGGCGTGCAATAATGTGATGGTGTGTATGCTGCATGTCTGGCATGCCTCCCATCACTGCCTAGCTCCAGCCGTCAGATCACTGACCTCCACCAGGGGTCAGTCAAACTCTAACAGCTTCCCCACCCTCTCCCCTGGAGGAGGAGGAGAGCAGTCCATGGGACACTTTTTCCTCCCCTTTCTGGATGGCCCTCTGATGACTTAAGCTCATTACTGAACTCAGGTTGCTGGTGTCACAAGACAAAACATATCTCATTTTTATGTCTTATTTTTTAAGCTAAAACTCATAAAGTCCCAAACTACCTGTGCAATTTAAAGAAGTTGAAATGTCTATATATGCACTTAGATCTAATGCTGCTGCAACCTTAGATACTGCCAATTAGAGACTGTATGAGCCAGCATGCTTTTGCATACCAGGTCCCTTCACAGTAAGCCTTTTCAGTACAAACATGAGTAATGTCTATGTTACCAGAGTTTAAACAACTTATATTTGCTGGTCATAACTTTTAATACACACATAACCTTGTCATTATCTATTGCAACTGTCTGTGCACTGCCAATCAAATGCATGGCTCTTAAAGAGTGCAGCACAATCTTTGTGAGTTGGGGGATAGGCCTACGCTTTCTCGCCTCCACTCAGTCGTGCAGTCACATACTGTCACCGGGCAGGCAGGTGGCTTCAGAACCCACACCTGTCTGCACACATGTGGGCACTATCCTCCTTCCAACTGAGACAAGACTTCCTGACTGGACAGTCCCTGAGCAACAGGTGACAGCTTTGTTCTGCCAATGAGACCAGCAATTATAAAAAATAAAACATGGGTTGGTGTAGTCCAGAATGTTGTACATATCTTTACTGTGTGACACTTTGATAAACCCCTGAAGCTTCGCTGTTGTGGTTTTTGTATTATCACACTCCTTGGGTATGTATAAAATTCTGCTTGTACTCCCCCGCCCATGTATTATTTTCTGTGTAATTACTGACTAAAGCTGATTACACATGAAAAACCGTGATGTAATCTGCCTCTACACATAGCAGTGTGCAACTGTGAGCATGAGACAGCTGAGAGCTGTTAGTAATTCTTACAGCGCAAACACTGTCTGTGTAGTAAAACCACTATCTGATCCTGTCACAGAAAACTGTCACTATTTCTAAGTCAGAAAAACAGGTTTTTCCCTTAACAAACTTTCATACCTAGAAGACATTTGTTGTTGTAAATTATGAAATGGATGGTCAATATTCTCAAATCTGATTGTCTGAGATCCCTTTCAGCCAGGACAATATCTCAGTACATAATCCCCTTCTGAAATTATGTCATGACATCAGTCAAAACTCAAAATGAATTCATTTCATAACTGCAATAATGCACTCCAAGGTGTGTGATATCATGGGATATCATCCCTTCTCAGGCAGTTGAAGTCACTTAGTCTATGGCCTTGTGCCTCATACTGCACCTGATGTGGGCCAATAGCCCATGATGTCACACAACTTATGTTATTGTTTAATTGCTCCCCGACTGGAGTTGTGACTCTGGATGTGAAAAGTGCAAGACAGGCATACAGTGGGAGCATTACTACCATGGCTGAGAATGTAGGGTCCTTCACAGGAGGCACAAGTGACTAACACCATGGCTGCCCAAATTTCCTCTGTAAAATTTTAATTAGTACATAGATACATAGCATTTGACAGCAGAAAGGGGCTTCTTAGTCCATCTAGTCTGCCTGGATTTTCCCTACCTAGACTGTCTTTGCAGACCCTAACTGGTCTTCAGCAACCCTCCCCCTCCCTGTATCCTGTCTAATATACCCCAATGTCTATCAAAGGCATGCTTGAAGCCCCCCACTGTTTAGGTTCCCACCACTTCTACCAGCAATCTATTCCAGGCATCAACTATCCTTTCAGTGAAGAAATGTTTTCTCACATCACTCTCCAGTATCCCCACTCAAGCTTCATTGCATGCCCCCTGGTCCTGGTGCTTGCTCTCCTTTGAAAGAGACTCTCCACCTGTACCCTATTCCCTTCTTTTAGGTATTTGTAGGTCTCTATCATATCCACTGTCTTGCTCCTTTTTTCTGGGGTGTGCATGTTTCGTTATCGTGACCTCTTCTCTTAGGGCATTTTGTGCAAACTATGAACCATTTTAGTTGCCCTCCTCTGGCCTGTCTCCACTCTGTCTCTGTCAATTCTGAGGTGCAGTTTCCAAAACTGTACACAGTATTCCAGGTGTGGTGTGGCCACATCAACAAATGATATAATGGCAGAACCACCTCCCTCCTCCTACTGGAGATTTCCTTCCCTCTGTAGCCCAGCATTCCACCAGCCTTACCCACTGCTTTGCCACACTGGCCTGCTACCTTGAGGTCCTCAGATATGGATACCTCTACCTCCCTTTCTTGCTTGGTTTCTGCTAGTGCTACACCCCCTCATTCATTACTCAACACTGAGATTTTTGTATCCTAGTGCATTGCCTTGCACTTCTTGTCATGAATTTCAGCTGCCATGCTTTTGACTATTTCTCAAATTTTAGAAGATCGCATTTTTTCTTCCCCTTCCTGAGCGTCAACCCTATTGCAGATTTTGGTATCATCTGCAAACAGGCACAACTTTCCTTCAAGTTTTTCTGCAATGTCCCCTGTGAAGACATTGAGGAGGACTGACCACAGTAATTGAGCCTTGTGGTATCTCCACTTGTCACCTTCCTCTCTTTAGAATGAGTACTGTTAACTATTATCCTCTATCACCTATCCTTTAGCCAGCTCCTACCCCAATTTCCCACTGTTGACCCTACTCATATGTTGGTCAATTTCCTAATCAGCATTCTGTGTGGCACACTGTCAGAAGCATTGCTAAAATCCAAATAAGTTACAGTACATCCACCGTTTTACCCTGATCAATTTCTCTGGTCGCCCAGTTAAATAACTCCATTAGATTCATTTGACATGACCTACTCCTTGGGAATCCATGCTGTCTGTGGACTTGAAGCCCATTAGATTCAAGATATTCTATTATCATATCCTTTAGAAGTGTTTCCATGGCCGGTCCGCAGGTGCAGCAGTTGGATTTCCACTTGCGAGGCCAGCGAATTGGGTTTGGGAATGAGCCTGAGTTGTTGGGGGGCCAGCCAGGGGGGAGAAGGATCGAGCATCCTTAGGACAGCTCTCCTTCTCCAGGTGGTGGTGGGGGGCCTTTGCACTCAGTACAGGAGTAACACCTAGCGGAGGCTAGGTGCATTACCCTATGTGCCGATGCATGGTCAAGGATCTCTGGGGCAGGACAGATGCAGGCATAATTTCATGTCTCCACTCCAGCCTATAGGGATTAAAATCCCTCCATGCCAGCCATCAATATGACGTCCTGCCCTGTACTTCAATTAGCCACCTGGCCGAGGGCTCTCCCAACCAGATATGGTTACACGGCACCAATGTACGCTATAGTGCCATGTCCCATCTCCTGGAGGGCAAGCCAGGAGTGACCAGGAGAGTGAGTGGCTCAACAGGTGGTGGAAGCCCTGGGGTCACCGTGATCAGGGCGGAGCTCTGATGGCTCAGCAGGAAGACAAAAAAGTAAGATAAATAAAAAGATAAAAAAAAGAAGTGTTTCCATCAATTTCCCTACCACGGATGTGAGACTGACCAGCCTGTAATTCCCAGCCTTCTCCTTGCTGCTGCTGTTGTGCAGATAGACAACAATCAGCCCTTCTCCAGTCTTCTGGAACTACTCCTATTATCAGCAAGTTATTGAAAAAGGATGTCAGTGGGACAACCAGAATCTCCCTCAGTTTTTTAAGCATCCTAGGGTGAATTCCATCCAGTCTCACAGCATTATCCACCTTTAGGTGCTTAGTTAGTCAGCAATTATATAACATAATATAGGTGAAGGGGTGGTGTAATGAGTTTTTCTCATATCCTGGTGTGTGATGCCTATACAAACCTCTCATGCTTCATTCTTGAGGCTTATGTGGCATCACACACCTTGGGAGTGTGTACAATCATAGTACACACACCACCCCATACATTAGTATCTATATAATTACATCCTTAAAAGTCAGGGAAAAATATAACAGTTGTCCATGATGTTACATATATACATTGTGGGGATCAAAGGTGATATATTTATGTTTACCTGGTAATCACTGTTATTTAACTTGCTGTTCTGATACTAAAGGGTCTCCTTAAACCATTTAGGATCTGCAGAGACAGATTAGGCAGGGAACATCTGGGCAGCCTGGGTGGGTCAAGCATCCTTTTCTGCCAATAAATTCTATGTTTCTAAGATTATTACTTCTTTACAGCACTATATTGAAAGTTAGTGTTGTTTGCTTATGTGTCCTATAAGCATTTGTAACTGCTGCATCTTGCCTCGACCCTCTTACAAATGAAGGAGTTACTCATGCTGGTGTCACCCAGTAACACGGCAGAAGTGCAACGCACTGCGTACTGTGAGACAAGGGCTTGAATGTGAGTCCCAGAATCCTACATTGAGGCTGGATGGCATTCAACCACATCTAAGAAGTCAGACGTTTAATCCCTAAGGAGCGGGGAACAGGCTACCCAGACTTTTTGCACCCAGTAGTGGCTTACCATGGAGCAGCAGTGTTGTCAGCTATTGAGTATTTGTGCACCCCCCATTGGCTCATCATGAGGCAGTGCTGGTGTCAGCTGTGTAATCAGCCACTTACTCACACTCCTGCTTAGCAGAATGATGCAGGTGTTGCAACTGCTGGCACTTTGGGAGGTGGAGGGGGAGAGGAACTGGGGGAAACTCAGGAACAAAAAATAAAAGTAAATATAAACATGAACGTGATAAGCAAATTTCATGCATAGGGTTAAATGAACTATATGTGTTAATGTACAGACTATGCACTTTATGGAAATAACTGAGTACGTCTCTGTTTATTCCTTATAGACCCCGACATAGATGCTGCCACCATCCAGCAAGTCAGCGACTATGTTCTTTCCCTTCAGCTTCCCACTGACTCAGCAGCTCTCTCAAAGAAGCTGCAAGATATTCGAGATCTTGCTGCCAAGTTGCCTAATGTGGATTCGGTGCTTAAAGAAACTGAGGAGAGCATTGCAAAGGCAAAGCAACTCAAAGTAGATGCTGAGAAAGCTAGGTAAGGTGATTCATGTTCTACTGAGAATTCTTTCATTAGCTGCAACACTTAAGGTGATCATTTACAAATGTTAACATTTTTCCGCTCGGTAATTCATAAAGCTGAGCTCCATAGATTAAGGTAGACAAGTCATCTTGTTTTCCCGGGGTCCTGCAGGCAGCAGCAGCAGCAGCAATCATGCAGTTTCACCATATTGTAGTCAAGAAAGTACAAAGTAATAATATTAATAAGGTATACTGCAAAATGAAACTGGGAAACCAAGGTTACATAAATGTTACTGTGAAAATGAGGTACAATTACTGAAAAGGAAACCAAAGGGTTACTCTTCTGATTTAAGGGAGTCGATAAATAACGCGAGGGTGGGGCAGGTTTGCCTAGGAAAAACACTTGGCAGTCAGACATAGGTTGTCCATAACTGTAAGGAAAATACAGAAAATGGAGCCCTGTGGGTCACCTGCCATGTTTCGTGCTTGAGTCCCAAAAGGTTTCTCGAGATTAATGCCCCAAGCATGTAGAAGTCATTGTAGGAGTACCAGCCCAGTGAAGAGAAGGGCTTAGCTGCTTGCACCTCATCTGCCACCCAGCCAGTTACTGGGGTTCATGAATGGGCTCAGGTCACTGAAGGTCAGCTGGAGAGGGGGAAGAGGATCACAGGACCCAGGAACTGCTGTCCCCTCCCGGGGAGAGGTGACCAGTCATCTCAGCCTCTGACTGCCATAGTGGGAGGCCTGGTGTAGTGCAAGTGTGAGCAACTTGAAAGGAGGGGCTAGAGTTCTGTGGTGCACGTGTGCCTCCATGCCCATGCACATACGTGCTGCAGTGGTGAGATAAAGGGAAGAAAAGGGAAACGATCAAGGAAGGCTACATGAAGCCTGCCTGCTCCCTACCAACCCGAACCATTGCCCAGTCACATCTGGATGTGAACACCAGTGGGGAGGACAGCCTTCCCCCCTCTGGCTCCATCACCAGGAGAAATCATCGGGGCACTTAACCTAGAGGACCAGGAGAGGCTGGGACTGATCGGGAGAAGTGGTGATGGGTTTGAGAACCTGCTTGGCCAACTCGATGGGTAAAAAGCTTTATGGGAAACATGTCATTTCAGGAGTCGAATGGATGCAAAATCAAATTGATTACATTTTAATCCATGAGACCAAAGACTTCTGAGATGGTTTGTACATTTGTTTACTGGGTGGGAATAATACAGCGTTTTGCTCATGTTTATGTTGAATATTACTATTTAGAAGGAAAATGGGCCATTATCTGCATTGTAGTGACACCATAAATAACCTTTTGTTTTTCCCTGTTTCAGGGATAGGGCATTTGCTGTGGAGGATAGCGTTGACAATGTTGGAGATAACCTGAGACAAGCTAAAACAGCACTTACTGATGCAACAGGCACAATTGACAGATTAACCTCTTCTCTGCAGATGATAACAAGCCAGTTTGCAGAGGTAAGAGAGTGTTTACTGCATTACTAGGTACAGCAAAGGAATAGACGTCTAACACCAGTATCGGTATGGCAGCTATCAGTGAATACCAAAATGGGAAAAAAACAAATTCCCAATGGTGCCACAGCAGTAGTGCTTTGACTAGGGTGGGGGAAATATGTTCTAATTTAGTCCTGTTAGTAACCTGTAGGCCTTTATGGTTTTCGACTGTTCTGTGTTCTGTGACACCATAATATGACAATACAATTTCTTTCAGTAAAAAGTTTCCCCTATTTCTCTAGTGATAAATGTCCCTCCCAAGTGATAATACTAACCTGCATATGTCATCAACGGATTATACTAACCTACCTAAGTCACTTTTTGGGTTACCAACAACAATCTGCTACATTACACTTCTGATTATACTAAGCTGCGTACAATACTGTCCATCCCATGTGACCATCAAAAACTCCCTCAGTGTGGGACCCCCAAAAATAAAAAGAAGGAACTTTGCTTTCAGCTGCACTTTTATTTAGTTTTGGCCAAAACAGTAACTAAAATTTGCCTATACATTATGAAGTATAATGTTTAGGTGACAGTATCGTACCACCCTACGTTTGATATCTTGGGGTGATGCCAATGCTGACAAATTGATCAAGCTTTGCACTCAGTTCATGGATGTCAGAAGAATCCCTTGATAATGCAGCATGTATAGTGATATAATTACTGGTGACCCCCTTTTACACATGATTGCATCGTTAGTTTCAAACGCCGTAACAACCGGGCTTCCCAGTTATTATGATGTTCTGAGAGGAATCTCACAGTTCTGTCCTTGCTTAAGCAAACACTGTCTCGAGACCACTCTTTCAGACCACTCACCATTAGCGGCTCGCACAGCTGTGGAAGCACTCACTCTCTTACTGTCCATCGTCTAGTCTCAGTCAGAAACAGCAGTTTTCTGTAAAGAAAAAGAAATGGCAAGTCGGTTCATGATCCCACCAATTCAGAAAGGCAGCAATTTATTTTAAAGCAGCAAAATCAGAATATCGCCAGGAAAACAAGCAGTGATATGAAGCTGTTAAAGCAACTTTTCAGACACTCCCTGACCTTTTTTTTTTTTTGGAACTCTAACCTTTTTTGTTACCTCTGGAAACTGTTTCCTGACCCAGTCATGAAAGCTCACCGTGAAGAAACAGCACAAATATCCATTAAGCTAATTAAATAATCGCAAAAGTCCATGCACCAGCAATTATAAAAATTAATGTCTATGCAACATTGATGTTATGTATTTTTTTTTACACCTCCGAGGTGTGTGATGCCACATAAACCTCAAGAAGGACCATTGAATAACTGTGTTAGACCCAGATATGGTTATAATTAGGGATGTAAGTTTGTCATGGCAGTTATACACGTCATTGATTCCATGACGTTTGATCTTTATTCAGAACTTCCATGACTTTTACTAGTGTCATCAGAATGTAGCAATGATGACAGTGCCACAACATTTATTATTGTTTACTAATGATTTCATGAACAAACAATGAGTCATTAAAACCTCATCCATGACAAACTTACATCCCTAGTTATAATTACTGACAAATTATCATATGAAAATTTTTTAAACACCTAGGTCTAAAAAGTTAAAAATGATTATGATCATTAGGACATTCTCTGGTGGTTCAAATTCCCATGTTTCTGATTCATCAGAAACTGTTTTCAAGGCTGCTTACTAACATAAATATATACTGTATATATGTTTTGAATATTAGTACAAGTGGGGTAAAGAGCTGTGGTGGGATGAAATTGCATTTGAAGAATTAGATAATTTGCTTATTCTGTGAAGTACAGTCTACATTCAGCAGTGCTATGGAATGTTTTTCCTCTTGAATTATGGGTTTCCCCAGAAAACACACACACATACACACACACACACACACACACACACACACACACACACACACACACACACATTTAGCAGAATAGACTTTGCATGTTTGTTGGAATAATTTACCTACTCGGCTTTCCACATTACTCATGTCACTTTCTAGGTAGTGGAAATAATCTCCTGCACACATCTAGTTGGGTGCCATATTTTTATTTATACTGTATTATTATCTTGGTGGAAAAAATAAAGCAAACTTAGTATGGCTTTAGATGTTTTTTTCCTTTACTATCTGATTTGTCACTAAATGAAGATTTGCACTTAATCTGCAAGCCTCTGTTTTCTATGGAAGCTATTTTCTTTTAAATATTGATTCTCATTCTGTTCTGGTTCCGTATTTACTGGCCTTCTAATACTTTCAGAGAGTGTTTCTGATACCCACACTGGAGGAAAGGACCATTTTAGAACTATATGATGTAGTCTACTTCCTTGCTCTTACATTGTTATCAGTGTTCTCCTACCAAACTCTGTGGCTGAAAGGGACAGAAACTGCATCATACCAATTTAAAATGTTGCCTACCACCAGTGTGCCAATCAGAAACAATCACTGAGTTTAATAAAAGGCCAGTAAAGATGAACCAATAGGAGGATGGGAACTAGTGCTTAAGAAGCGGAGTCCACAGGAAAAACTGATTTACTGGTTAAATACAATCTTCTGAAATATACTAATGAATTTCAATGTGAGGGAATAACATGCTTGTGTGAACTTATGATTATGTATTACTTTGGCTTTACTCGTTCTCACTCCTTGTTGTCAAAAGGCTGGGATCAGAGGGAAATTAAGGCCCAGAGAAGGGGTAAGAAGAGTGCGGAGGAGGAGGAGGAGGTGAGGAGGATGGAGGGTGTCCAAAATTAACTGAATGCTGAGTGAGTTTGGAGGTGTGCTAAAGTAGTGGAGGGTTGGCGTTATTCCCTCCCATTGAACGACGGGCTTAAACCCTCCCAATAGAATAGCGTGGTCATCATCAGTGGAATGTAAGTTTGGGGCATTGGGAGAGTGGGCTAGAGAGGGGAATATATTCAAGAAAAGTGTGGGCTTCTGGCACAGAGTCAGGAGCTGAGAATTAGTTTTCTTCTTTTCTTGGGAGGGGCGGGCACCCAACTGAGCTAACCCAGTTGTGACTGTTACTGGCCTTCTCATCCCCAAAATCATGGCTTGGGGGGGCTGGGAAGTAAAAGGGAACAAGTATTCATGAATTTTATTTTGCAGGCTGGGGGTGGGTGGGATAAGGAGTAGGGATAGCTGAGCCAACAGTTGTTTCTTTAATTCATATGGAGGTGCAGGAAAATGGGAAGTGGAGTTGGAGGGTGGGTTCAAGTCTAAACAAGTTGACTTATTCACATCAATCAAACCATCTGGATCAAATGGTTGTGTGTGACCCCAAATGTTAATTGGGGTCTGGGAGAATTGAACCCCTGAAGACTGAAATGTTCAAGTTGCGGGTAAATCTAAACATGCAGCATTCATTTATTTTATTCCCTTTTCAATGTGCTACCTAGCTAACACATTTTGGAAAAGAAAAGATCACCCTAGCTAAACAATATATAATTAATTACTATTTTCCTGTGTTTCAGTTCAACGAAGCTTTGCTTCCATCAGAGAACAGCTTGAGTGACTTAAGAAATCGTTTGCAGAAGCTCAACAGTGGCATTGTTCAGCTCAGCCAAACAACCAACCAAAATCGGGCACAGGCTAATTTAGCTGGGCAGTCTGCCATGGCAGCCAATAGCTTGTCAGATGGGGCTGAACAGGTAAGAGAAAACAGTTTAAATTGGGCTGTCATTGCCAATAACTCCGTTATACACCCATCAGAGACAATGCAGCTAAAAAAGAAGCTGACTTGTGCATTGTGGCAATCAGAGTACTAGTCCCAGAGTACCGTGCAAGACCGCATCTCACTCACTGGATTGCCGTTAAAGAACTGTGATTTACTGAAACTGCCCTTCCAAAGCCTCACTCCCCCCCCCCATCAGGATTTTCAGAAGAAACATTTTGTTTTGAAGTGTTTGAACTTACTTTCTTTTATTTTTGTAAACCCCATGATCTGGCAACGTGGCAGGTGTTATCTGTTGCCATCTCATGTTACAGTGCGGTGCCGTACTGCTCACTTGTATTGAGAAGCATACTAGTGTGCAATGCAATGCTGCACTCTAACATGAGATGGCACCATGCAGTACCCACCATGTTACCTCATCGCAGATTTTACAAAGATAAAAGAAAGTAAGTTCAAACACTTTTTTTGTGAAAAGCCTAATCGGGGGTTAAGGCTCTTGGGGGTTAGGGAATTTTAGTAAGTCACAACTCCTCATTAAATGTAATGCTTCATTATGTCTTAATCAGCAGTACAGTACACTGATATGGTGTGGATTGCACCAGACTTGGTTTTTGTGAAACGTAATGCAGAAAAGCTCAGCTTTGTAATCCACTTCTACATAACGTATGACGATGGCATTCTCATCATACTATGGGTAGGGGCTGCTGACTAGATGGTCTAATAGGTCAGTTTCTGTTTAGTCACGTTCCACCCATTGTGTCAATCAAGCTGTGTGAGAGCCAGAGATTCTTCTTATTTTAGTAAGGATGATAACAGCAGACTCTAGCAAAGCAACTTAAAGCAGCAGTGCAACAAAATTGGGCAAAACACTTGACCCTAACTTTCTTCACTATAAAAGATATCCCCCATCTTCCATTTTCATTTGGTGGTAATTTTTTTAACTCCTCCAAAATCTGAGTATTTTATAAATGTATTAATTTTTTTTTCTCTTAAGAACAATGATGGCCACTACATTTGGCTTATAAATAAAACTGTAGATCTGGTAAGGTTTTGGATTGATAAAATAAAAAAAAAAATTACAACTCAGCATAGGAGGTACCTAGAAAAGTAAATTTGATAAGTATACTAATAGTTTTATTAATCACAGCTGAAACTAGCTTTGTGAAAAAAAAATGTCATTGCACTGCTGCTATTTAAAAAAACTCCTAGCCTAATCCAAGCCGTTGCCCAATGATATCTGTCTGTCTATCCATTTGCCTATGATATGCATAAGCAAATCATGTTCATAACTGGTGACCTAGTAGGCTTTTTATCCAAATAGTTTTTTAACACCCATTAATATCATGGATTCAAGGTGGGTGACAGTGGGATAATCATATTTATAAAGTGAGTGTGACAAAATGTTGATGTCTCATTGGTTAAAACATGATCACATAAGGGTGTGATAATGTAGTACAGTGTATCCCATTTCATTTTTCATTTTTATTTTATTAACCGGGATAGGGCACTGGAACAAGTCCTTTTTCAGGCCCGGCCCGACAAAAATACAAACATCACATACATTACTCAAACAACAAGACAAAGATATACATTTCCCTTCAATTCAACATTGAAATCTGATTGATTTCAGCAAAATTAAAATGTTTTATGAATTAAATGTTATTGTGCTGTGGTTTGATGCACTGAGCTTCAAACCTGGAGACCTGGGTTTAAATCTCACACCCCCCACTTGCATACTGTGTGACTCTGATCAAGTCACTTAATCACCTTGTGTTCCCAGGTATAGCATGGAAACAAGCTTCAGCTTAGTGTGCCTTTCCTAGTTAATCAGTTTTCCCTTTCCCTAAATATGACATAATTCAAAAGCTGAAGTAGCTTAGCACATTGTGTTTATGCTTTGTCTGTCAGTCTATCTTATTTTTTTAGCTGTTTATGGATGCCATAAGAATAACCCACTCTAGGTATGGGGTGATCCCATAATAATCACACCTCCTCTTAGGCTGAAAACCCTTGGTTGCCCCTTGTGCTTTGGCATATGAGTATTTTGTAATGTCTGCATACCTTATCATAATGTCCACTCCTCTGGAAATGTATTGCATCCCTGGTCTCAAAGGCAGCCACTTTAACCATTCAGCTAAAAAGAAACCTCCCTTTTAGCCAAGGTGTTATGCTGGCTTTTTATGTTAATTGCACACATGCGCAAGAAACATATTGCGGCAGCTTTTTCCACAAGCAGGTTGTGGAGGCACAGCACTGTTGTGGCCAATGCCCCCACAGCTTTTAAAGGCTTGGCCTGCTTTCCCCAATGCCGTGGCACACTGCTGCTGACACTAGTTCAGCCAGCAAGCCACCAACTTGAAACGTTTTAGCCGCTGCAATCAGGGGCCACCTCGTCATTGCAGCATCATCTGCTGCAATGAGGGAGCGACCCCTGATTGCAAGGCTGTCCCTAGCATTCTTGATGCAGTTTCCCAATGAGGAACCCAGTCCCAGTCGGCATGTTCCCCATCCCCCCATTTCTTGTGTGCTGAGGGGAGTGCCCAGTCCCCCTTGGCTTAGGTCCCCCCCTCCTTCTGTCTTTGCCGACTGGGGTGCCCAATCCCCATTGGCATGCCCCCCTCCCTTTTCTTGTGTGCCGTGGGGGGTGCCCAATCCCCCATCGGCATGCCCCCTCCTTTTCTTGTGTGCCGTGAAGTCTAATCCCCTCGGTTCATGAGCCCCCAAAGTATATGCCAACGGGTGCCCAATCCCGTTGGCTCCAGTGCCCCCACCCAAAACACTCAGGTGGCATGCTGGGAGCCCACCCCAGCATGCCCAAAGTCCCTGTAAAATAGAAAAACTGTCCTGCAACCTTTTTTTTTTTAAATCCTGAAACAAAGAAAATGGACCCTTGCCGTTTGCGCCCCCCTCCCTCAACCCGAACCCTCCCACTGCATTCCCCACACCCCACATCCCATACTTACCTCCGGAGCTCGGCGCGACTATCTTAGGTGGACCGGGAACATGTCTACACTCTTCAAAGCCAATCATGAACTGAGGAAATGCCGGTAAGATGTATAATGGAATAAATAGGTTTTTTTTCAACTTTGATGCATATTTAAGTCATTTTTTGGAGTTTTTGCACCAAGTTTTCAACATGGGGTTTTTGGGATCCCTCCTCATGAATTCTTTCACTGTCATGTCGTTAATCGGCCTCAAAAGGTGATTTCGTGGTCACTGCGCAGAATCATCTTTCGGGACTGATTAACGAAATGACAGTGCCAGTATTCATGAGGTGGGCTCTCAAAAAGGCTATGTTGCAAATTTGGTGGAATAAATCAAAAAAATTACTGTTTTAGAGCATTGCGCAATTTGCACGCATGCTTATAAGTTTGCAAATTTTTATTGTCACTCCAGATTTTCAACATTGCCATTGTTCTGCATCGCCTTATGAACAGTACAGCTGTCATTTTTCACATCCTGGCTAAAATGTGTTTTTGCACTTCTGGAGCAGAATAGCGCGGTCTCTGTGGGAAATCCATGTTCGGGACACAGTATGACAGTGACACTGTTCATTAGCAGAGGTCCTAAAATGCCTATTTTGAAAATCTGGTGATGAAAGTCCATAAAATGACTGTGCTACGAGCATGCGTTGCGCACTTTCTACGCATGCTCATACCTTCGCAACTTTGCAATATTTTCACTCCAGATTTTCAACACTGCCATTTTTCCACACCTCCTTATACATAGTGCTGCTGTCATTTTTCACATCCAGGCTGAAATGTGTTTTCACTCTTCCAGTGCACAATAGCGCGGTCGCTGTGGGACATCAGTGTTTGGGACACATTAAGAACATCATACTGACACTGTTCATGAGCAGAGGTCCTAAAATGCCTATGTTGACAATTTTGAGATGAAACTCCATAAAATGACTTTGTTACAAGCGTGCATTGTGCAGTTTCCATGCACCCTTACTCTTGTAACTTTGCAAATTAGTAATATTTTCATGCCACATTTTCAACACTGGCATTTTCCCACACCTCCTTATGGACGGTACAGCTGTCATTTTTCACATCCTGGCTGACATTTGTTTTCACACTTCCAGTGCAGAATACCACAGTCACTGTCGTAAATCAGTGTTTGGGACAGATTAGGATTGAGCAAGTGGGGAGGACTGAACTCAAACGAGCTCTGTCGGGACTGCTGCGGATTTCTTTGTGGGCAGGAAAAGGCACCAATGCAGGCAGGAACCCAGTACAAAAGGGCAGCCTGCAGCACTGGGAGACACAGAATGAGCGAGTGAGGGAGGGGGAGTGTGTGAGCTCAACAGAGCTCTGTTGGGACTGCTGTAGATTTCTTTGTGGGCAGAAAAAGGCAGCAATGCATGCAGGGACCCAGTACAAAATGGCAGCCTGCAGCAACAGGAGAAACAGAATGAGTGGCTGAGAGAGAGGGGGAGTGAGCGAGCTCAATGGAGCTCTATCGTGACTGCTGTGGATTTCTTTGTGGGCAGAAAAGGGCAGCAATGCAGGCAGGGGCCCCGTACAAAAGGGCAGCATGCAGCGCCAGCAGAAACGAAATGAGCGAGTAAGAGAGGGGGAGTGAATGAGGTCAACAGAGCTCTGTCGGGACTGCTGCAGATTTCTTTGTGGGAAGGAAAAGCTGGCAATGCAAGCAGGAACCCAGTACAAAAGGACAGCCTGCAGCGCCGGGAGAAACTCAATGAGCGAGTGAGAGAGGGGGAGTGAGCAAGCTCAACTGAGCTCTATCATGACTGCTGTGGATTTGTTTGTGGCCAGCAAAAGGTGGCAATGCAGGCAGGAGCCCAGTACAAAAGACGAACCTGCAGCGTCAGCAGAAATGTAACGAGCGAGTGAGAGAGGGGGAGTAAGTGAGGTCAACAGAGCTCTGTTGGGATTGCTGCAGATTTCTTTGTGGCCAGAAAAAAGGTGCCATCAGAGGCAGGAGCCCAGTATAAAAGGGCAGCCTGCAGTGCCAGGAGAAACAGAACGAGCGCGTAAGACAGGGAGAGTGAGCGACCTCAATGGAGCCCTTTCATGACACTGGCAATTTCTTTGTGGACAGAAAAAGGTGCCAACACAGGCAGGAGCCCAGTACAAAAAGACAGCCTGCAGCACCAGGAGAAACACAATGAGCGAGTCGGGGGGGGGGGTTAGTGAGCTCAATGGAGCTCTATCATGACTGCTGTGGATTTGTTTGTGGGCAGGAAAAGATGGCAATGCAGGCAGGAGCCCAGTACAAAAGGCCAGCCTGCAGCGCTGGCAGAAACGGAACAAGCGAGTGATAGAGGGGGAGTGAGCAACCTCAATGGACCTGTGTTGTGACTACTGCAGATTTCTTTGTGGGCAGAAAAAGCCACCAACACAGGCAGGAACCCACTACAAAAGGGAAGCCTGCAGCGCCACGAGAAACAGAATGAGCGACTGAGAGAGGGGGACTGAGCCACCTCAGCGGAGCTCTGTCGGGACAGCTGCAGATTTTTTTGTGGACAGAAAAGGATGCCAATGCAGGCAGAAACCCAGTACAAAACAGCAGCCTGCAGCACTGCGAGAAACAGAATGAGCGAGTGACAGAGGGGCACTGAGCGTGCTCCACAGACCAACTCAATCAACATTTGGCATTGACAAATGCTTGTTTATGTATGCTGCAGTCTTCATTTTCTTCACCAGACAGCACTCTGCATCTTGTTACTAGGTCTATATGCATTACACCTGTCATGTTTTTTTTTACCTATACTGTATCAAGGGAGAGTAAATTGAGTGAGTAACTTGTGACTTCAGCACTCAGTTGTTGAATCACACTCTCTTACTAGTTGGGATGCAAGTGTTTCTTTATGGCAGCCTTTCTATATTCTGTATTCCCACGTGTGAGAATAAGATCCATAACTCACAAGTGCCATGTATACTGCAATGTGCTAAAAGGTACAACTTTTAAATTAGCTACTGGCATGAAGAATTCATTCTTTTCCTTTGAAAACAACTGGTTTCTGAGTGCTGCATAGGGCCACTGAAATGCCATCAAGAAATTATGATAGCTGTCACCCCGTAGGTTAAAGGTCTACCATAATCTCAGACACACACACATACACACACACACACACACACACACACACTTGAAATAAGTTTTTTTTTCAGCATTAACAGTCTTGGGTTGGGTTACCATCAGTTATTCTATCCCTAAAGGGAGTCATGAGGTATAAGCTGAAGCCAAGTGCCTTATGCTTCCTAGGGTTAGACTAACAAAGGTACGTAACCTAACTTCTAGAATTCCTTAATCCTATTATCAAACTAAACTGTTTTATTTTTTAAAAGATTTATAGCTTTTATTCTAATTGTTTTATTATACATAAAAGTTTCCAGCCATTGGCCTAGCCCTTTTATAATGCAGTCAGCCAATCAGAATTTTCCATTTTCATCCATTGCTATATAATAAACTATAATAGAAGACAGACTGTAGGATATGATAGGATACAATCATGCCTCGTGTGTTTTATGCACCTGAAAAATGATGATATCCTACCATATCCCAGACCCTGCAGCATATTATTGTGATTATGCAATGGAAAATTTTTGAATTGAACAAATATTTTGAAAAACTTTTTTTTTTTTGCAGTTTTATTGTGAAAGTGTACTTGCTAAAAAAAAAGAGCTCTGTTATTTCTGTTTTGGCAGATAGGCACTGCTGTTGTAGTAACAGCTGGAGTTCTTGGATGTAATGATTTGCAGTATGTTAATGAACATAAAGAGTCTTTGGGTAGAGGGATTCGTTTTTACCCATGTATTATGGGTTGATAACAGCACAGTTAAAGAATGCTAAGAACCAGTTAGGCTGGTGGATTGTTAAGCCCCCATTTTATAAAAGGCTTACACCAGCACAGTGCACTTTTTCCCTAGTGTTTCAAATATTTGTGTTTATTAGATCTCCGTGTTTGTCACTGCTCTTTGTGTAATGAGAACCTCTGTAACAGTATTATTTTACCCCTCCAGGACTTTGAAACAGTTAAACAGAAATTTGGTGAGCTGAAGGACCGTCTTGGACAGAGTACTGGCATAGGAGGGCAAACAGAGCAAAGGATCACATCACTGAGACAGGAAGCACAATTTCTCCTTCAAGAATCTATTGGTATGATGGGGACCATGGAAGGTAAGCATGTGACTTATATACTGAAGACTAATAATCGGATAGCATTCACAGCTTCTATGTTGCTTGAGAGCTGAATCAAAATGAACGTCCAGTTACTAACAGACCAATTATTTTTATATGGATTTTATTGCTACATATTAGTTTATTTACTATCTAGTATTTTAACTTTGTGGCTGTTGGCATTAGTGTCGTATTGTCTTTTCTTGTTGCGTTAATTCTGTGATGCATTTTAAGGCAGTACAGTGCCCAAAGCCTCCAGGAATAGGTGCTACAGAAATAAAGATTTACCTGCTTACAGTCACCTGCAACCAACCTAGAAATAAGAAGAGTGAGGGTGGCCTGTAGCAAAATTCAATTTCCACTTCATTTCTTGGCCCTTGTCTTCAGTTCTAATCTATATAATTTCTATATAATTAACAATAATATTTTGAAAGATTATGAAAGAGGTTTTATTCATTAAAAAGTGTGCTATTTTGCTCTTTTTGTGATAAAGGCAGATGTACATTGTGAAGCTGTACTACCAGATCAACATGTTTTAGTGTGTTCAGAAAAACAATATAGTGTATGGTTACAGCTTATTGTGTATGGAATTCAGCCAGTTCTAAAACCTTATTGTGCACAGTTGGCAAGTTGTTCGGCATGTTCTAAAGACATTGTGCACATTCTAAAAGTTATCGTGCACGTTCTATCCTCAAGTTCGCCTATATCTCCACTTGCTCCGACTCCCACAAGGTAGCACTTTCAATTTCACTCAGCGCTCCAGCTTCCACTTGCACTAACCTTTGCAGTCCCCACCTGCCTTCGTGACCATGCTAGTAATTCCAGATCCCTGTCTGGCTTCGGCGTATGTGAGGGGATTCCCATCTGAGCCTGTAGTACTTAATGGGTAGAGCTGCTGAAATATCACTTTTTCCTCTCTCTACCAGCACTTAGCAGTGTAAACACTGCCCATCAACAAATATGATTTTTTAAACAATTATTCAGTTATTCTACAAATGTATTATAAAACACCCCCAGAAATTTCTCATTATGTGTGAGGTAATTCCCCTCTGAGTGGGTAGGCTTACTGGGCAGAGCCACTCGAATGTCTCTCTCTCTCTCTCTCTGTGCCAGCACTGGTCGAGATAAACACTGCCTATCAATAAATGTGTTTTTTTTAAATTGATTCACTTATTGTACACGTATATTACAAAAATTAACCAAAACATTTAAGCTGTCATAATCTTAAATGAAATTTCCTTAAGTTACAACAATCTCACTACTCCTTTCATTAATATTTTTTTAAAACCGTATAATATAACAAATAAAATATGGGCGTCCATACCCAACAAGCCTGTGTTTACATTGAGGGGTTGCGATAACAGGATATGGAGCTCGAGAGTGAAACTCTAAAGGTCCATGCTGAGATGGAAACACAGGCTTGTTGTGTATGATCGCCCATACATTATTCCTTATGTTTTGTCTCAAATCAGCAGTGAAACATGTTTGATCCTGATGCTGTTTTGAGTTGTAAGGAAAATATTACATTTAAGAGAACTGTTATTGTTTGCTTTTCAAATTATGTATTTTTGGTCTAAACACTATCTTGTCTTTCTTCTGCAGAAATGGAAGCAGGAATTTTGCAAGGTAATGAAGCAATACTGCGCAAGTCTGCAATGCTGTCAGGCTTGGAGGAAGAGGTGAAAAAAATAAGGGGCGTCATCCATGAACGCGTGGAGTACTATGCAACCTGCTAATACACAAAAAAGACATTTCAGCAGTTACCATGCTACATGTCATATTGTTACATTTTATTTCATCTCCACTGGTTGGACTAATTGCTACCAGTATTTTACACTTGTGAATAAGAGGAAATCATTGGGTGGAATCCCCTCACACTTGATATGCTCCCCAGTGACATACAGAACATTTCAATAGCTTTGGAGTTGCATTCCCCACCAAAGAAATTGAGAGTGGTTTACTCCATTTCACACATCAAAGTTTAATGCCATATTTTGAAATAGATCTCTAAATCATGGATAGAGCAATGTACTATCAGTTATCAATGTTAACATGCATGTTTACAAAAAACAATTTATGTACTGCAATTCACTGAACATTACTTTTACATCATAACATAGTAACATGATATTGTGGTGATTAAAGGGACTTAGGTTCTACAGTATCCTGGCCACCCCTTCTGCTGCATGATAGTGACTAGACTAAGTTTGACTATTGACATATATTTTTTAGTGGATGTTACCCCTACTCATGTAATATAACCCTCATTATAGATGGAGGGAGTGTTCCTGGCCAATTGGAGTGATCCTTTTCCTTGCATGTGAGGGACACTTTTATTTTGTGAAGAGTGTCTCATGCGCCTCTGCCCTGGAAAGGGGCATGTTTGGACAGGCTTTTAGAAAATGTTAATATATTATTGGTCAGTCTCAAGCAATAATATCAATAATCGATAATATATTGACACTGCTGCTGAGACCACTGTCGTGGTTGTGGGAGTGGTCTCACTTACATCTTTAGGCTATCAGAACCATTCACCTTCTGGTTGTGGTTCTCATATGCTAAGAATGTGTGTAAGACCACTCTTACAACTATAAGAGTGGTCTCAGTAGCAGTATTAATATACCGTACAATTTTCCCACAATTTCCCCAGGAATTTGTGTAGTCCTGCTTTGAAAGCCTGAACAGTGCTGTTTTGCATAACCTCACTGAATAGTCTGTTCCACATACTAATTCCTCTCTGTGTGAAGTAATGTAGTTTTCTAGTTTCCATTTCACCTGCCCCCCCCAGTTTGAGTGCCTATCTACAAGTTTCACTAGTACTCACCAGCTCAAATGTGAATACTTTACCCTATCCACCCCCTCATTAGTGAAATAATGACCGAACAGCCAGTCACTTCCTGTTGATTAGCCACCATCTGGGAGGGAAGGGTGGCTTGAATCACAGCCAAGGGCCAACAGCACCTAGCTGGTCATTAATTAAGAGGAAACGACCAGCTATGAGGTCATTATTGCAATTGTATGTCCAACTGTGTTACACACAGGGAAAAATTAATTTTTTTAAAAGAGAGTTTATAAATGTGCACACCACTCTGATTTGCACTGGGCATTTCTAAAGGATTAATGCCCGGTACATCAGCCAAAAAGAATACATGTTTGCCTCATTAATAATTAATGCCCGGTACACCAGCCAAAAAGAGTACATGTTTGCCTCATTAATAATTAATTAGGCTTACAGTGTGATATATCCCCTCTCAAGCTTCTCTTCTCTAAGCTAAATACTTTGAGTATGTCCAGTCTCTTCAGATAGTTCTTATCCCCCTAAGCCACCAGTCAGCTTGGCGGCCCTGTGCAGGACCTACTCCATCTCTTCAGTCTCTTTGCTGTATTGCTGCAACCAGAATTGGAAACAGCACTTAAAGTGTGGTCTAGCTAAGGCCTTGTATGGGGGGGTCACCTCCATTGACCTGCTCCTTACTCCCACCCCAATGTGAGCAGTCCCCCCAGTCCCATCACCCCACTTTTCTGGATTTACCTTGTGTTCTGATTGCCTGTTTGCCACAATATCTGGAGGTCCTGAGTTGCTGATGTGAGGCCTGTGGGGGATCAGGCCATCATCTGGCCATGGTCAGGATTTGTTTTGCCATTTTCTCACCTAGGGCCCACAGTGTGTATAATCACACATTGTGCATATTTTGCCTTCACAGAGGTGGCCCCCCAGTATCCTGAGGGTAGGATTCCTTTCCTTTGTATCTTGTCGCACTAATATCCAGACTCCTCTAGTTGACAGCTGCCTAGTGAGATGTGCCTCTCCCCCCCCATGGTAGGATAACTGTCTAGGGATGCTCAGTCCTCCTTCCCCTATCCAGCCCACAAGAGCCTGTGTCTGTTCCCAGACCTGGGTCCCTGCTGTAGTAGGTGGTGATACCTGCTCTCTTGAGTGCAGCAGCACATTGCCTACCTGGCTTTAGCTTGCTGGTCACTATTACCTCACAATACCGATCCTCAGCTTTGCTTTCTATTGTTGCAGCATACAGAGTATACATCTGACCTGGAGTTCTTGACCATAGGTGCAGTACCTAGCACTTTCCTACATTAAATATAAGCTCCCACTACTTAGCACCTACTCCAGTGAAGGCCTTGCTGAACCCAGACAGACTACACCCACTGCACAGTCTTTATCAGAATCCCTATTCACCTCCTCAAAGAAGGTCATCAAGCCGGTTTGGCAGAATCCTCCACCTGTAAAGCCATGTTGTATGCTAAAGAGCAGTCCATGCTCTTCCAGGTGCTGAACTACCACAGAGTTTATGAGTGACACAGGCATTTGGCAAACACCAGGGCAAGGCTGATACCTCACCCCTTGCTGAGTAAAGAAACAACATGACCCACTTTCCACTCATCTGGCATTATCCCTGTCTGTAAGGAGCCCTGAGATATCAGTGAGGGGTCTGACAAGAACCCCTCTTAACTCAACTCAACTAGTACCCACAACTGGGTACCATCCAGATCATGCGATTTTCTTCGATGTACACCATCTAGACACTTGTCTACTAATGCTGCCACAATCAGCACTGCACCCTGTTTGTTCTATACCACTGTCATAACTTCCTACTCTAGCTGGCTAGGCAACTTGACTTCCTGGCAGAATAATGACATAATCTATTCAGCGCCTCTCCAATTCTCCCTGCCTCTGTCAATGGTTTTACCCTCTTCCCAATAATCAATCCCCCCCCCATCCCTAACACTCCTTTAGGTCCTTTGTGTTTTGATTTCACCTGCCTTTCCCAGGGTTTACAAAATATTTTTGCCAACTTGTCCATGAAATATATGAAACAGATTTATTGCTGATTTTCTGATGTCCTAGTGCATTTTTTCATGGTATTACATTACTTTCACGACAATGGACTGTGCTGACACAGCCACAGCAACAGTGAGGTCAGTTGTTGGAAATCTGATGCTTCTGAAGCTCACAGATGGAAAAATACTATTTTATGTAAAAATGTGTAACAATGGTGTGTACAATTAGAACACCAAGAAATGGCACTAACTTTAGTAACTGTTATTATGATGGTTGAAAATATCTTTTATTAGATGCTAATAAATCCTGATTCTCCTTTGCACTGCTGCTGAATTGTATTCATCATTTTCACAGAGCTGCCTGGGTAGTGGGCAGTCCACACCGTTAGATATCTGTGAGATTATATCAGAGCCAAACTGCGATCCAGTTCCACTGGGTTTCAAAAACCTTTTAGTCAAATGGCTACTGTCCAGATCAAAATGTAACTTTCAAGCAGAGATCCACTCTGTACCATCTCATTCAGACTGGATAGTCATGAGCCTAGGGTGAGGAAATGCTACCTGACAAGTCAAATCACATTATTTGATTTCTAATGAGGACTGTGACAGGATTAAATTAAAAAATGTCGTGAATGAGTGTGCTGTACAAGAGGAGCATTTTCCTGGGCATGTGGTGCTGAGAGTGTCCAAGAATTTCTCTCTTTGATACATTACTACATTCTAAGAAATTGTTATATTTGTAGTGCCCTGTTACATCCCAGAGAGAGACTACTAACAGAGATTCCTCTCTTTGCATGGGTTTCAAAACATCTTAGTGGAGTTACTTTACTGGAATTAACAAAGCCGATTATGAGTCACACTCAGGGAGGGTGCCAAATGGGAGCTTTGTGCTCACAACTTCCAAATTACACAACTTCCAGACATTGTGATGTTCCATGTAGCCTGTGCACTGCACTGGGGGGTAGAGCTGAGCCCCCCTCCCCCCCAAAAAAAAAAGAGTTTCACAATCCAAGTTAACAATTCAAATGTTAGCAGGTGATTTCAGGTGTTTTTATTTTTCTTTTATTTTACAAGTTTTGGCCAGGAATGACACACTAAGCCAAGGCTTATTTTCAGGTATGTCCTGGAAGCACAGGGACGTTAAGTGTCTTGCTCATGGTCACACAGTATGCAAGTGGTGGCTATGGGATTCAAACCCAGTTTTGCAGGTTTGCAGCTCAGTGTTCTTAACCATGATACTATACATATTTATTATTTTTTTTTATTTATTTAATGTTTGGTAACTGGGTAAGGCTCACTAAGCACAAGTGCCTGTTTTCAGGGGTGACCTGGGAGCACTTGGGGCTTAAGTGGCTTGCTCAGAGTCACACAGTATGCAAGTGGAGGTTGTGAGAATCAAACCCAGGTCTGCTGGATGTACCAAGCTCATTCACAGCTTGTTACTCTAACCTCTAGGCTGTACTACCAGGGTATCCGCTGAGTGCTTGCTGAAACAGAGCTATGTAATGATGGCATGTGCTCAGCTTGTGTCACAATGCTACATTATAGTGCCAGAACCCCTACATCTATTTGTGTTCAAGCATTCTATGGCATCTAGAGATGCCCTTTCCTATTCTGCAACGTTTCAAACAGTCTCTGGTATCAAGTTGAACCACCAAGTGCTTCCCTCAGTGTTCCAATGCTGTTTTCCCAAAAATCAACCCTTATCCTCCACCCTTAAAGTTAACAATCCTACCACCCTCCTTTTTGGTCATCCCTGGTGCGTAGCTTTCACCCTCTAAATCATCCCATCCCTGGTATTACGCTCCCTGTTGTACACAGGTTTTGTACCACCAGATGCGGCCCCTAACTGTCAGCACCTCCACCCACTTATATGAGTGTTCCACCTAACACAATTTGGGAGGAGCACAGCAGTCTGCAACCTGGGTTATGAGGGCCACAATACTACTTGAATGGCTTTGAAGGCCATTATCACTGCAGCCCCAAACTTGAGAGTCTGAAAATGAGAAATAGGCTGATTTCTTTAGAAGTCTTATCTATGGTCGAGCAGATGCTTTCCATTTTTCAAATGTGTTGTAACACTGCCACCCTGTGGCCAGACAACTGTAACTGTGATACATTATTCCCATGCATTTTTCCTTCGTTTTTGTCCCGCAAGTTGATATTCCACTTATTGTCCTTGTTCAGTTGCAAAGGAATGTTGCCATAGGCAAAAAGCAGGAGAAACTATGTAGAGGACTAGGACCTCTGCAATCACTAGGGGAAGTAGAACAAGCATTTGTCAATGCCGAATGTTTGCTTGCTGGTATTAGCATTGGAAATGCAGGAGTTAGACAGATGCAGAGTAGGAATGGCAGTGAAGTATTGAACTTCACACCAACCCCACCTCCAACCTGCAGAGACGGACAGGCATTGGGGCATGTGTTTAGGTTGTTGCCCATAACGTTCATGCCATTTCACTTCACCCTATCCTGCAGACACTGACAAGTGTTGAGGTGTACCTTGGGGTGTTTGACTTTTTAGTCACCCCACTCCATAAGGACATATGCTGAAAGGGGTGCAACATAGAAGAATGGGGTGAACTCTGGGGCCGAAGAGTCCAAGGCTTACCTCAATGCCTGTCACTGGCTGCAGGGTGGGGGGTGTGTGTGGGTGGAATGGCATGAGCATTACAGTCAACAATTGAAAGGCACACCCCTGATGCCTGTCAGTCTGTACAGGTTGGGGTGTTATGGTTAGACACCCTAATGCCTTGGGTGTTTGTTGGCATTTGCACTTAAAGTTTTCAACATGGCCTTTTTGTGACCCCCACCTCATGAAAGCATTTGGGACCTCATCTCATGAACAGTGGCACTGTGAGTTTGTCAATGTGTCCCGAACTTGGAGTTCCCACAGCAACCATGCCATTGTGCGCCAGATGTACGAAAACACAGATTGGGAAGGTTGTGAAGAATGACAGCTTCCCCATTCATAGGGAGGTATGAAGACATGGCAATGTTGAAAATTGGTAGTGAAAATATAAAAAAATGTTAGAACTTCCAAGCGTACGTGGAAACTACGCAACGCATGCACATAACACAGTCATTTAGTGGAATTATTTCACCAAATTTTCAACATAGGCATTTTGTGACCTCTGCTCATGAACACTGTCACTATGATTTTCTTAATCTGTCCCGAACATTGATTTCCCACAGCAAACGCGCTATTCTGCACCAGATGTGTAAATGCATATTTCAGGCAGGATGTAAAAAATGACAGCTGTACTGTTCATAAGGAGGTCTGAATAAAATGCCAGTGTTGGAAATCTGAAGTGAAAGTATTACAAATTTGTGAAGTTACGAGGGTGCGTGGAAACTACACAATGCACGCTTGTAACACAGTTATTTTATGGACGTTTGTCACCAAATTTTCAACATAGGCATTTTAGGACCCTCTGCTCATGAAAAGAGTCACTGTGATTTTACATATGAACATACATACAAACATATGAATCTGCTAGCAGAACAGACCAATCGGTCTATCTAAATCTGCCCGAGTGTGCAGCTAGCACCCTAGATTGCAGCTGCCCCAGCCTTCTCCCCCTCAGTTCCTCTCCCGCTTGTCCCAACCCCTGACCCCCTGACTCTTCCTCTTGCGTTATCCCAGTCCTTCTTAAAGCTATCGACTGTCCTACATGATACCACCACCTCTGGCAGTGGAGTCCAACTAGACACCACCCTCTCAGTGAAGTAGTGCCTATCCATTTCCCTCTAGAAACGTCCCCCTTCCAACCTTAGTCCACGTCCCCTCGTCTCTCTTCCACTCCTCAGTTTAAACACCCACTCGGTGCTAGGTTTATTTACCCCCCTCAGGTATTTAAACACTTTAATCATATCCTCCCATCCCTCCTCTCCTCCAGTGTGTACATGTTCAGCTTGTTCAGCTTAGCTTCATATTCCTTTCCTTCCATCCCCTTTAACATTTTTGTTGCCCTCCTTTGCACCCCCTCCAGTAACTTTATATCTCTCCTCAGGTATGGCCTCCAGTATTGCACACAGTACTCCAGGTGTGGTCTGACCAATGATGTGTAGAGAGATAGGATCACATCCCTGTGTCTGGATGAAAACCCCCTTGCGATGCACCCCAGCATCCTGTTTGCCTTCGCTGCTGCTCTCCTACTCTGGGCTGAGTTGTTCATGCTCCCAGTTACCAACACCCCTAGGTCCTTCTCCTCTGTAATCACCAACCTCACCCCCAACCAATAGTCCCTCTTCTGGTTCTTAGGCCTGAAGTGCATCACCTTACACTTGTTTGCATTGAATCCTAGCTGCCACTCCACTGACCATGTCTCTACTTTGGTTAGGTCCCCTTGCAGTTTTTCCCATCCGTCCTCTTTGTCCACCACTGCCCCCAATTTGGTATCATCTATGAACAGACTAACCCTGCTCCCCACTCCATGTGCCATATCAGAGATGAAGAGCCCAAATAGCACCGAGCCCAGCACTGACCCCTGCAGCACCCTGCTTGTCACTGCTGTAGGTGCTGAGAGCTCCCCCACCACCACCCTCTGCACCCTCCCCTGTAACCATGTCTCTATCCATTTAGTCAGTTTTTTTTTCCTACCCCCACTGCTGTCACCTTCCCCCCAGTCTCCCATGAGGTACTGTATCAAAGGCGTTACTGAAGTCCAAGTACAGGACATGAACCGCATGGCCCCTGTCCTACTCCCTTGCCACCCAGTCAAATACTCTATTAGGCTGGTCTGAGAAGACCTCTCTGAGATGAACCCGTGTTGCCGCCCATCTTGGAGGTCATTACTCTCTAGGAATGCCACCAGCCTCTGTTTCAGTATCGCCTCCATAAGCTTACCCACTATGGACATGAGACTGACCAGCCAATAATTTCCTGGCTCCTCCCTAGGCTCACTGTTGTGTATGGGAACCACATGGGCCACACTCCAGTCCTGAGGCACACACCCCATTTCCAGGGAGGTGTTGAACAGATCTGCCAGTGGCTCAGCCAACAGCTCCGCCATCTCCCTCAGCACCCTGGGGTGGATGCCATCGGGACCTGGTGCCTTGTCCACCCTTACTGCCCTCAGCCTCTCTAGCACCCTAGTCCCTGTGATCACTTTGTCTGTCACCTCCTCCCCCCTTTCCCCACCCCAGCCCATGCTAGTAGTGGAACATCCCTCTCCTTAGTGAAAATCGAGCAGAAGTACTCATTTAGAATTTCCTCTTGCACCTCCCCCTTTTCCACCCAATCCGCTCCCCACTTTATCCTCACAATATGTTCCTTGCACTTCCTCTTTTCCCTGACATACCTTAAAAAGTCCTTTTCCCCTCCCTTTTTGCCCTGTGCTAACCTTAATTCCCTGGAGGCCTTAGCTTTTTTCACCCTCTTGGCTACCTCCCTTGACCAACTCCCATAAGCCTCCTTATCCTCTCCCTTCCCTGTTCTCCTGTAATTCCAGTACGCAGCCCTCTATGCCCTTACCCTTTGCAGAACTTCCTTGTTCAGCCAGCATGGTTTCTTGGCTCTGCTCTTCTTACTCCTGGCCCTGGTGCAGGCTACTGTGGCCTCTGTTAGCCCAGTCTTTATGACTCCTCACTTTTGTTCTCCATCCCGGCCTTATATCCTGAAGTCTCCCTCACAGTATTGCTCCCATCCTCCCAAAATCCACCCTACTAAAGTCCACCCCCTTAGTGCCTGTGCCTCCTGTCTCTCTGCTGAGTGCAAGAATGAGCCACACTGTTTGGTGGTCGCTACCCTCTAGTGGATCCTCCACCCTTACCTCCCTTACTGCCTCCCCATTTGACAGTACTAGGTCCAGAGTGCTACCAAGCCTTGTAGGCTCACTTACCAATTGCATCAGAAGGCCGTCCTGGAATGTACCAATGAGCACCTACTCCCTGATACTGCTAGCGGCTGGGGTGCTCCAGTCAACCCCTGGTAGGTTAAAATCCCCCATTATCACCACACTCCTCCTTCTACAGACCCTCCTTATCTGCTTTGCCAACTCTCTATCCAGTTCCCTGGATTGGACTGGTACTCTGTACACCGCTCCCAGCCTCAGATTACTGCCCTTGGAGTCCAGAAGTAGCACCCAAAGCACATCTGTCCTCTCCTCTTCTCCCTCGTCTGTTATGCATTTGATCTCTTCCTTCACATAGAGTGCAACCCCCCATTTCCAATGCCCTGGTCCCTGCTGTATATCTTGTACCCCAGGATTGCAGAGTCCCAATCATGGTACTCTGTGGTCCAAGTCTCTGACACCGCAGCAGTGTCCACCTTCCCCTCTGAAAGGAGTGCCTGAAGCTCTGCAATTTTGTTGCCCAGGTTTCTTGCGTTGAGAGAGACCACCTTCCAACCATACCCCTTCTTCTCCTCACTCTTCCCCTTGTACTGTGTCCCTCCTCCTGGTAGTCCGCACCCTTTCTCCTCGTTATTCTTACTGGGTGGTGGCACCTTCTGTATTACACTCTTTAAGTGGCTAGTTTTGCATCAGCAGGTTATACAGATCTGCCACTAGAGGGATCTTGTTCTTTCATTTAAGAAAATCTACCCTCGTATTTGCGGTGCCATGGCACACTCCTTATACTCAAGCCTTTTCTTATTCTTAACTACCGTATCCATAGCGGCTCACCACAACAAAGAACAAGGATCAGGTCCACCTCTGGAAATTTCCAATCCTGTAACCAGAACCTTATTCCACTGCACCTCCTCTTATCTAATATGTCCACCTTCCTTTATCCTCTGCCCATATCCTTCAACTTACACTTTCTGCTCCCCTCATATATGTAGATCAGAGCACTCTCCTTAGCTTCCCTTCACTACCACCCTAGCATTACGTCGCACCCATCATCGCCTTGTGGAAGGTCGCCAAGGAAAAAAGCGCTCCTATCCTGCAAAAACTGGATCAAGAAACTGCTTCTCTTGCTCCTTCTCTGTTCAGATAACGTGGAGCTAAACTCTGGACCCCCATTACCACTTGCATCTCTCGCATCTGCACCAGGACTTAAGTTAATGTTAGTCAACATATTGAGCCTCACAAAATAGTTTGATCAGCTCCAAGTATGGGCTGCCTCATTATTATAACTGAATCTTGGCTCAAAAAGTCAAACAGCGATCAGCAAATCTCCCTTCCTGGCTACAATCTGCAAAGGGCAGATAGGGAAGCCAGAGGGGGCGGTGTGGCCATCTACACTAAATCTAAGTTTACAGTCAGTGATATTCACTGTAAATCTAAACCTAAGGAGTACAAAATCATATCTCTCAAATTACACCTTCCATCCACTGAATGTCTCACTATTATTGGTGATTATCGCCCCCCCATCTGGTGGTACTGACATCCTCGCCATACTTAAATCCTTACTCGCCTCCGCCAACACTGAAACTTTAAAGCTTGGGGATTTCAATATGGACTGGCTTACCCCCAAGTCGCACAGCCTGACATCCTTCTGTGACAAAGTCGACTTAGCCCAGTTAGTTGGTGAACCCAGTAAAACCAATGCATTCAATCCTGACAACAGTTTTCTCCTTGATGTCATTCTTTCTATGCATCCCCACAAAATTCTTCACTCTGCAGTCTTCCACAATGATATGAGTGATCATAGGGTGGTTGTTTGTACAAGATCACAAATTATAGCCCGAAAGCAACCAACACTCATAATCAAGTGGTCCTTTCACAAGTTTAATGCATCGGACTACTTATCCGACTTGAGCAAAATTAGATGGCAAGACCTCTACCTTGCCAAAACGATTGATGAGGCGGTCACTGTCCTTAATGACAACCTCACCATGCTGGCCAACAAGCATGCCCCTTTGATCAAAGTCAGAGTGCGTAAAACATCTAACACATGGTTTACATCAGATCTCAAGGCTACACTCCTATGCCATGTTAAACTCTGGGCTAAGGCTAGAAAATCCAAAAGCCCAGCTGACTGGCAAGCATTCAGAGCAGCTAGAAACACCTGCATTAAACAAATCCACTCAAGCAAAGCCAACTATTGTGTCTCCTCTCTTGAATAGGCAAAAGGGAATTCCCAAAAAATCTGGAAGACACCCAAGTCCATTGAAGGTTGGCCTGTAGCCCCCTCTATCACACTGAAGATCCTCAGCAATCGTAGGGCTGTGGAAAACAGCTGCCTAATCTTCAAGGAAATCAACAATCATTTTGTAACTGCTGGCCTAGCTTTCGACTCTTCACCTTATGCAGCTTGTGGTAGCAACCAAGACTGTAATAATATTGACTCACAAACTTCGACCCGCCTGCGCCAGTTGTTCCCGCTTAGCTATAAAGAAGTCGAAGATTCACTTCTTAATATAGACATTCGAAAAAGTGCAGGGGACGATGGTCTAAAACCTTTTTTTCTTAAACTAGGCTATTTTGACCTCACTGCCCCTATCCTCCACATATTTAATCTTTCCATTTCCGCTACCACTGTTCCCTCCTGCTGGAAATCTGCCCACGTCCTCTCATTATTCAAGTCAGGGGACCCATGCAACCTAAACAACTATAGGCCCATCTCAATCTTACCTGTCCTCTCCAAAGTCCTCGAAAAGCTAGTTTACTCCCAAATGAAACTCCATAACAAATCATCTTCAATCCTCAACCCTGCGCAATCCAGCTTCAGGCCCAACCATAGTACTATCACTAGCCAAAGTTTACAATGAATGGATCACAGCCATGGACTCCAAGAAAGTTACTGGTGCAGTATTTCTAGATCTCAGCAAAGTGTTTGACACTGTTGACCACAATCTGTTAGTCTCAAGCCTAATAAAAGTAGGCGCCACCTCCCTTGCTGCACAGTGATTTACCAGCTACCTATCTGTAAGGACCCAGAAAGTAAAAGTTGATGGCCTCTTTTCTGCATCCCTCCCAGTTGTTAGGGGAGTCCCACAAGGCTCCATATTAGGTTCCATCCTCTTCTCCCTGTATATCAATAACCTTGATGCACATATGTCCCAGTCCCATCTGCATTTCTTTGCTGATGATACTGTACTGTATACATTAGGCCCTACACTGGCTGGAGTGGGGGATGTACTCCAAGCAGACTTTGCACAACTAGAAATCAATCTAATCAGTGCCCAACTACTCCTCAATGCCAAGAAAACTAAGGCCATGATCTCCGCCCCAAACACCACCTCCACTTCCCTTGCAAACACGCACAAAGAATCCATCACTACCTCCCTAGGTGAACCCCTTGAAATCACCTCCAAATTCAAATATCTTGGTATGTGGCTAGACAACAAGCTTTCCTTTCATGACCACCTCGATGATCTGGCAAAGAGGCTAAAAATTAGGCTAAGTTTCTTCTTCCGCAACAAGTTCCTCTTTCCATTGGATACCAGAACTAGGCTGGTCCAGGCCACTTTCTTGCTGCTACTTGAGTATGGAGATCTAATCTATTACTCTGCAGCAGCCTCAAGACTCGGCAAACTAGATGTTCTCTACCACCGCACCATACAGTTCATAACAAACTTACACTACTGAACCCACCATTGCGATTTGTATCTAGCCGCTGGCTGGACATCACTCTCAACTAAGCGTACGCTTCATGCTGGCATCTGGACTCTTAAGCTACTCCTGAACAAGCTCCCGAACTATCTCACAACCCTTTTCCTTATTTCCCATAGTGCCTACTCTCTTAGGAAAAATGACCTCCTCCTCCTCGATGTACCAAGAACTTGCACCTCACTCGGCAAGCGGGCCATATCGAGCATACTCCCAACTATCTGGAACCAGCTCCAAGGTGTACTGAAGCTTCCTGGTACTGTCCCTGTCAGGCTATTTAAAAGGTTGGTAGCAGAAAAAGTAAATGATACGTCCAGCTGCTTCTAAATCCTAGCTCACTGTTCTAACCCTAGCCCACTGCTTCCTCTTACTTACCAAGAATTAGGTGCCTTGTTACTCCGAAACAAGCACTTAGTACCTTTTTTCTGTACTTGTATTTTTCTATGTCATTGTCATTTTTATGCAACATGTTAATGCTTGCCCATAATTCTGTACTTGAATTTGTACTGTTTTTTCGATTATGCAATCTGTAACTACCTATCTGTGTCGAAGGGTCTTCTTGTGAATGAGCTTGCTCAATGGAGTTTTCCTACAATAAACTTGAACTTGAACGCTCAGACCACTCTGCCTGCCCCCTCGCAGGGTTACTACACCTCTGCCATTACCTATATCTAGGGGCTGAGCTCATTAGGCTCCCCTGTCCGGACCTTTCTACCAACTTCAGTCTTTGGCCCCCCACAAGTTTAAATCCACCTTAGTAGAGATATACCCCTCTAATCTCACCTTTAACACTCCCATCCCTTCCCCTCCCTGCACAAGTGTAGCCTGTCTGCCGTGTACAAGTCACTATTCCCCCAGACCCTACCCCAGTTAGTCACTAACCCATAATTTTTGATGTGGCATCAATCCCTCAGCCACTTGTTCAACTCCTGGATCCTACCCTTCCTCCCTATGCTTGCACATGGTACTGGGAGTACTTCCGGGAATGCCACTGACTCCCCCATGCTCTCACACTGCCTGTCCAACTCCTAGAACCTCCCCCTCACTACTTCCACAGTCTCCCCCACCAAGTCGTTTGTACCCACATGCAACAGTAAATGAGGTTTCTTCCTCCCCCTCGCTGCACATTTGAGCAGTGCCTGCCCCTCCTGCAGTCAACCGGGGGATAGTATCAACCCAAATGCAGCTGTGCCTTTCCCACCTTCTGCCCCATCTCACCCCTTTAAGTATAAAATCCCCCAGGACAAGTACCCCCTGTCCCTTACCCCCTTTCCTTTCTAATGCCCCTTTCACCACCCCAGTATTCGTTCTTTCCTGCCCCTTACCCTGCGAACTGCACCCTCTGTGACTTCTGTATCGACACCCCCTACTTCTGCCTCACCCCTTTTCTCTGCTTTATTCCTCCCATCCCCCTTGAACCCTTTCCCAGCCTAACTACTTCCTACTGGGCTTCCCATGTTGACCTCCCCTCCTCCCCTGCTAATTTCCAACCCCTCTCCTGTCACCGCTGTTGTCGATTTAGAGCCCCCATTCCCTTCGACCCCAATAGTGATGCCCCTCATATCCTTCCCCTTCCCAAAGCCTTCTCTCCTCTAGTCACCCCCTTCCTTACTAGCCCCCTTCTACCCTTTCATCCTTGCTATCTCTTCCACTACCTGTTGCCATTCCTGTCATGCCTCGCTTGTCCTCCCCCTTCAGTATGTTCCTGCTCCCCTCCCATAGCAGATGCTTGAATCTATTCCTAGTCAATACCCCTCCTACATCTCTTCCCCCTATCGGTTCCCCCCCTCCTATTTTTTCCCTCCGTGCCCCTCTGGTCCCATCCATGGTCCCTCCCTAGCTGCAGCCATCTACTCTCTCACCTGGTACTCCTCGTGGTCTCTTCCTCCCCCATCAGGAGGCCCCATCCCTTCTTCTCTCTTTTCTGCTGGTGTCTGTGATACTGGGGTCAATTTCAGTCTCTAGTTGTTCTTCCCATGTCCCACCTTGTCATCCTCTATTCCCCCAGTCAGGATGCCTACCATACTCATCTGCCCTGCCACTTAGACTCCTCCCTAACCTCCACAGTTCCTTTCTCAAACTAGCCAGTTGTCTACAGAGCATACACCCCCCCATCCTCCAAGCCCAGTCCAGGATCATGGCGGACCCGCACCCTTTGCACCCCACCACCCTTTCAAAGATGCCTGCCCAATCGACAAGTGGCATCTGCCCCATTTTGGACCCCATCTTATGTTATGGGCTCTTAGTCCCGGTTTCTTTCCCCTGCTACTATTAACTCAAATTCCTGTTTCCCCTCACACTAGTACCCTTACTGCCCCCTTGCCTATCTGGTTAATTCAGTCTCAAATCTCATCCGTTAGATACTGTATTACTGTAGCAATCCTAAAGCCTCCTTGTCCATTTTTCACCCCTCAACTACCATACTTTCTGTTTTCAGGCCACATAGTTTCACTTAGCCCAGTTAGAAATCGTATTGCTTTCCAAGTATTACTCAGCTCAGTTAGAGAAATAAACAGAACAAATAAATGTGTATTATTACATCAATCCTAACAGTATAGCTCAGTACTTAGCCGAGTTACAGAAATAAACAGAACAACTAAATCTGTATATTACAGCAATCGTAAAAGTATACAGTCATTGCTTTGTCTCCACCCCAGAGGCCCTGCTGTAATATAGGACCACACAGGACCTGGGCAGGTGGGTGGGCAACTCTAAAGTTCTGACAGAGCTCCGTTGAGCTTGCTCACTCCCCCCTCTCACTCACTTGTTCTGTTTCTCCCAGTGCTGCAGGCTGCCCTTTTGTACTGGGCTCCTGCCTGCATTGGTGCCTTTTTGTGCCCACAAAGAAATCTGCAGCAGTCCCAACAGAGCTCTGTTGAGCTCACCCACTCCCCCTCTCTCACTAGCTCGTCCCTTTTCTCCCAGCACTGCAGGCTACCCTTTTGTACTGGGCTCCTGCCTGTGTTGGTGCCTTTTTCTGCCCACAAAGAAATCCGTAACAGTCCCAGCAGAGCTCCATTGAGCTCGCTCACTTCCCCCTCTCTCACTCGCTCATTCTCTTTCTCCCGGTGCTGCAGGCTGCCCTTTTGTACTGGGCTCCTGCCTGCATTGGTGCCTTTTTTCTGCCCACAAAGAAATCTGTAGCAGTCCCGACAGAGCTCCATTGAGCTCACTACCCCCCCACTCGCTTGTTCTGTTTCTCCCGCACCACTGGCTGCCCTTTGTACTGGGCTCCTGCCTGCCATTGGCACCTTTTTCTGTCCACAAAGAAATCTGCAGCAGTCCTGACAGAGCTCCGTTGAGCTAGTTCACTCCCCCTCTATCACTTGCTCATTCTGTTTCTCATGGTGCTGCAGGCTGCCCTTTTGTACTGGGCTCCTGCCTGCATTGGCACCTTTTTCTACCCACAAAGAAATCCACAGAAGTCCTGACAGAGCTCCGATAAGCTTGATCACTCCCCCTCTCTCACTTGCTTGTTGTTAATCTGTCCCAAACACTGATTTCCCACTGCAACCATGCTATTCTGCGCCAGAAGTGTGAAAACACATTTTGGCCAGGATGTGAAAAATGACAACTGTACTATTCATAAGGAGGTGTGAAAAAATGGCAGTGTTGAAAATCTGGTATGAAAATATAGCAAATTTGCGAAGTTACAAGGGTGCGTTGAAACTGCACAACGCATGCTTGTAACACAGTAATTTTATGGACTTTCGTCACCAAATTTTCAACATAGTCATTTTAGGACCTCTACTCATGAACAGTATCACTGTCATTTTCTTAATCTATCCCTAAAACTGATTTCCCACAGCAACAGTGCTATTCTGCGCCAGAAGTGCAAAAACACATTTCGGCCAGGATGTGTGAAATGACAGCTGTACTGTTTATAAGAAGGTACTGTCAGGAGGTCTAAAACTCACTCTCAGATTCTTGGCAATATTGGAAATGCAAGTAATCACAGACACATTGCATTAGAGTAACAAACTTGTTTATTACTACCAAAAGGATAAAATCACAGTTGCCCTAAGCAGTTCTTACCATTACGAGCCGGGAGCCAGTGCTAAGCGTTCCCTATACCTCGAGGTTTCTTTGTGTCTCTTGGGATCTCCGAGGTACAAGACTAGTGTATCACATTATATACCTATGAAAATTACTATGGTTACTGTAAGACAGAAACATTTCTAGTTACAGAGATGAGCCCTATTGGCTAAATTAGAGGAGGCTCCACGGTCCAAGATAACATTATACAATTTTGTAGTAGTCATCAGTTTGTGAAACAAAAGAGTACTGATACAGAGTCTTACATAACTCAGTGTAGTGGTACAAATCACCAAAAGGTGGCAATGCCAACTTATTTCATAAGTATTACAAGGACACAGGTGTCCTAACATCTTATAAGTAAGAAATACACAGAAAATACATAGAAGAATATATATGTATTAGCAAGCAGAGTGTATTACAATAATATGTGTACATATCCTGACATCTACTCTTATACGGTAGATGCCCATAGCCCTATATGTTAGTACAACATATACCTAAGCACTAGCTGTCTACGGTGTACCTCTGATGGTACCAATAAGGGTACGGGGACCTAGTGTAACAGTATGGACAAATGGCAATGTTGAAAATCTAGAGAGAAAATATTACAAATTCACCAAGTGGAAACTGCACAATGCATGCTCATAAAATGGTAATTTTTTGGATTTTTTTTTTACCAAATTTGCAACATAGGCTTTTTGAGAGCTCACCTCATGAACAGTTGCACTGTAATTTTGTTAATCAGTCCCAAAAGGTGATTCCACGCACTGACTGAAAAATCACCTTTTGGGACAGAATAACTCCATGACAGTAAATAAATTCATGAGGAGGGGTACCAATAACCCCATGTTGAAAATTTGGTGCAAAAAGTCCCAAAAATGCCTGAGATATGCACCAAAGTTGAAAAAAACCTATTTTTGCCATTATGCAGCTTACCGGCATCTCTTCAGTTCATGGTCGGCTTTGAAGAGTGCAGACAAGTTCCCGGTCCACCAAAGATCATCACGCTGTGCTCCAGAGGTAAGTATGGGGTGAGGGGTGTGTGGGGAGGCAGGGTGCACAGAGGGTGGGTGCGGGTTAGGGGAGGGGGCAGGAGAGACCATTTTCTTGTTCTACAGGTCAAAAAAAGATAACGTGAGTTGGTTTTCTTCTTTTGTAGGTGTTGTTTGGTACACTGTGGTGGGCTCCCAGTGTGCCACCTGCATTTGTGGGGAGGGGGACCGAAGCTGATGGGGATTGGTCCCCCCATCGGCACAGAAATGAGGAGGGGGTGCATGATGCCGCGGGGGATTGGGCACCCTCTTGGCACACAGGAGACATTGAGGGGGTGGGAACATTATGCTGATGGCGAGTGGGCTCCACCGTTGGGAAATTGATCTGGGAAGGAGGGGACTGAAGCCAATGGTGATTGGGTCCCCTGTTGGCAAAGAAAGACTGCTGAGTGGGGGTGCATGATGCCGAGGGGATTGGGCACCCCCTCAGCACACATCAGGAACTTGGGGGTGGGGATATTATGCCAACGGGGACTGGGCTCCTCATCAGGAAATGAAGGGGTTCGGGGGCATGCCAACAGATGGATTGGGTACCCCTGTCAGCTCTGACGTGGCTGCATAGAGCCACCATTTGTTCCTGGTACTGTTACACCAGGTGATGTACCACCCTGCAATGATGGGTCACTCCGTCATTGCAGTGGAATTTCTGATGCTGCAATGATGAGGCGGCACCTCATTGCAGCAGCCAAATCATTTCAAGTTGATGGCACTTATGCAGAACCAGTGTCATCAGGACACTGAGCCTGCATTGGGTGCACACCGCCAAGCCCAAAAATGCAGTGCTGGCATTGGCCACCACACTGCCACACCTCCACAACCCGCTTCTCTCCTAAGCTGTCGCATAATGTTTCTTGCACATGCACGCAAGCAAACATAAAAAGCAAGGTATTTCAATAGAATTCACATTTTAATTCAGACATTTCCTGTATTTACCATTCCTCCTCCCATAGCCATAGTAACATAGAAAAACAGAAAAATAATTTTTGTTGGTAGAAAAGAACCTTCAGGTCCATCCAGTCTGCCCCTTGTCACTGCCTATTCCATCACCACTGACTCTAGGTGGTTATAGGTTCACTCTCTCCTTTTGTTTTTCTACTTAACATGTCCCTGTGCCTATCCCACACACACTTGAAGCTCCCTGCAATCTTTGTCCCCATAGCCTCCTCTGGTAGACTGTTCCAGTCATAGACCATCCTTTCCATGAAGAAGTAGTTCCACATATCAATCCGAAACATCCTTTTTTAAGCTTTGCTGCATGCCCCTTTGCTCTACTGCCTTCCTTTCTGTGAAACAGACCCTCCATTTGCACCTTGTTCACTCTTGTGAGGTACTTGTAGGTTTCAATCATGTCCCCGCTTGCTCTCCTCTCTTCTGTTCCAGGAGTACATGTTGAGTTCCTTCAGCCTTTTCTCACAAAGCTTCTCATGTCACCCCCTCACCATTTTGGTTACCCTCCTCCGTCCTGCCTCCACCCTTTCAATGTCCTTGTGGAGGTGTGGCCTCCAGAGCATAATACAGTGCTCCAGGAGGGGCCTCACCAGTGAGCAATATGATGGCAGCACCATCTCCAACCTCCTGCTAGAAATTCCTCTCCCAATGCATCCCCTTTGTTAGTAAAGGTGTTTGCAGAACATAGTCTATTAGCATGTGGTCTTTACCTGCTCTGATTTCTTATTAACATATTTGGTTTTGCTTTTTGTTGTTTACCCAGGAGAGACACACTAAGCTGAAAGCTTGTTTACAGGTGTGATCTGGGAGCACATGGAAGCCATGTGACTTACTCAGGGTCACAGAGTATGCACCTAGGTGGCTGTGGGATTCAAACCCGGGTCTCCAGATCTGCAGCTCACAGCCTTAACCCACTGCACTATACTGCTTCCATATGTGATTATAATCCTTGGCATGTGACATCATCATTTCTCTAGCAACTGGTCATGATGTCACAGGATGAGGATTATGATGTGACTTGTAGGCAACCTGAAAGAGCAGAAGAAGACCAAGTGACTGAGATCCTGTTTTCTTGAAAATGCTCTTATTAACAAAGTAAGAGTGGAAGCTAAGTATATGAAAGGTAACTAATTTGTCTAAACATATTGGGATGATTTACAAATCTCAGAGAATGCTGTGAGCCCCTGATGTGGCCATCATTTGGCACACAGGGCTTGTGGCATTCTTCTGGCCAGTGATCGGGATTTTCTATCCCGTGCACCAGTTGCGACAAGTTAGACCAGCTTTTTGGTGGTCTAGCTTGCGTCAGTCCTGAGTACCCTTTTCATGGGGCTTGCACCAAATATTTAGTGCATGCTGCCATAAAGTGGGAAAACTGTTGCAAACTGCACCTGATGTACTAAATTTGTGGGCAGTTGCAGCAAAGGTGTTTGGTGCAGCTGCATCCAAAAATGGGTTTGATGCAGGGAGTGATACAAGCGCTGCAACACCCTTTGAAAATCCAGCCCAATATATTTTTCAAATTCCCTATGATGTCAGTGGCTTGTTAAAGGGGAAAGTATAAGAGCAAGCAGATCAAGGAGTTTGCACACCTTTGAAATTACCCGATATGACTGACCTCTAATTTATTTTTTCACCTCAGTTTGATCAGCAGATACAGTCTGCAGAAATTGTTTACACTGCCCAGTCTAAATGCACTCGTAGAATCTGCTTGCATTTTAGCATTTCGTTTGAAAGACAACATGGAATTTCAGACAGCAAAATTAAAATTGAGGATGCTTACAAGTACAAAGAGCAGTTTAGAGTACAGTACCCTTTTAAATATTATTGGCATAGCCTTAAGATGGTCTGAGAATGTAAACAGCTTATAAAAAGAATCTGTTGCAAGCAAAAATATCTTTACCTGTTCCCCTACAGATAGTAGCATCTGATTGAGATTCCACACACCATGCTGTGCCATTGGCTTCCTGTGGGAAGCAAAATTGTGTGTTCCCATTTCAAAGACAGGAATGAGTAATACATCAGTGGTGCGATGTCACAGAAGCCATTACTGCACCTATTGCTCTGACCCTTACAGAATGAGCGATGAGATGCTGAGATGAAAAATTATTTCTTTATATGCCTCTCCGGGCAAGCCAGGCCTGAACCCCAGATATAGCACCTTCAAATGTCAACAGTAAAGTCACAAAACATTAAGCAACTCCAGCAGGTGCTCAGAAACAGCAAAATACTTTAGGAATGTAGCTGTTAACAAAGAAAAAAAAAGAAAAATGCCCTTTCTGGTGTGATGTATTGCAGTAGTTTCAAAAGAAACCAGGAAACATGCACCACTTTTTTATCTTGTCATTTTTATTTCCACTGCTATTTTATAAGAAATAATTGTCCTGGCTGAATATGTGATGGCCTCCTGTTCTGCATGAAGTCCAACTTTATTTGCTGGTGCAATTTAGTTACTACATTTGTAGCAGCATTCTGCACAATAATGTTTTTAAAAATAATGACTTGTGTAAATGTAAATTATATATTTTGCAGTAAATGTGGTTTTGTTTAATATTTGAAAACAAAATCTGGATTTCTTTCAGCCATTGTAAAACAGTGCAGTTCTGTTTAAGTATTTCACGAAGAAGAAAACACAAGCATTTGACACCATGGTGTCGGTGTACTATGGTGGCAAGGATGCCAGCTTGTAAGAAGTTCTTTCTGAGAAAAGAGGCTCCGACTTGCATCTCCTATCCAGTAAAAATACTTTTTTTTATAAATGGTCTCCTCCATTCACAGATTCTGGTTACATTCAGCACTTAACAGATTTCAAACAAAATCCACACTGGTCATTGCAGCCCTTCACGTCAGTAGCTCCTGTCATTGCATGTAACTTAGCACAACGTTTGCTTTTTGAGTGTGTCTCACAAGCCACACATGCACAGTCTGATTCCTTAAACCCATCCCAAAGCATCATGGGTATGCAAGTCCTTGTGTGAGGGGACTGACTGGCAAGGCTTCACCAAAACGCAAGTCTCTTAGATGGGCTTTCACATTTGTTTCAGCCAAGTCTGAGAAAGACAGACTACAGACACGTGTTTTGTCCCATTAGGACTACCCAGTGTGGTGTAGTGCAGTCACTTGCTTAGTTAACAACCAGAGCAGCCCCAAAGCAAATCAGGCATGCATTGACACAACCTCCAGGGGGATGAGGGGGTCCAGTCCCCTCATCATTTTAGTTCCTGTAAAATTCTATTTAATTTTATTCAGGATGAAAACTATTGCCCAGTGGCATTGTCACTGGTATGAAAGGCTTGGTAGATTCATGACCCCCTCAGCATTCTAGCTGTGGATGCACCCATGCAGACAGGTAGTACATTCAGAGAGGCAGGTTGGAAGATGAACAGAATGGGTCCGACTTGGTTCTTGGCTGAGAAAGAGACTGTACGTAGGAGGCTAAACAAGAAGAAGCATGTGGCTGAAAGAGATGCAAAAGCCTAAGAGACAAAGTGTGTTTTGCTAAAGCCTCATCAGCTTGCCCCACACACGCAAACATTTGCATGCCCATGATGCTTTGCAGTGCGCTTGAGATTTTGGAGTGTATGCTTATGGTTTGAAGAGACAGATGGAAACCAAACAATTTGAATATTGGCTCTTTGCCTACATCCTTTATGGATGCCACATAGAAACATATAGTTTGTTAGCAGAAAAGGTCTGCTTGGCCCATCCAGTCTGCCCAAGTGTCCCCTGTCTATTCTACATTTGCAGAGGGAGGGGGACTGCTTACTCAGCGTGGTGCTTGCAGATCCAGTACTGAATTACAGAAGAAGGAGATCCAGCACTCAGTCTGTATAAATGACTAAACTATGTGGAATGCCATAATCACATTTATTGTAAAACAAATAATTACTGCAATCCTAACACAGTGCACAGCCGCTAAAGTGCAAGAGTGGACCCGGGTACTACATTAAAGTCAAAGTCAAATTTATTTTTAAAGCACTTTTCTACAGATCAAAGCGTATATACAGTATTAAACATCAAACCTAATAAAATATAGAATAGAAATAGCAATTCCAGAACTAAACATTATCCCCAAAAGCCTTTTGAAATAAATAAATATTTACTAGGGATTTAAAGGTCTCAGTGGACAGGCACTCTCTAATCCGATGAGATAGAGAGTTCCACAGGGTCAGGGCTACAAAAGAAAAAGCCCTGGCACCTGATGCCTGCAAATGGACCCTGAGAACCTCTAGCAATCCCTCGTCGGCAGAATGGAGAGAGTGGAGGGGCAGTAGGGCCAAAAGATGTCTTGCAAGTAACCCGGTCCCTGTCTGTTTAGGGTCTTATAGGTCAGCAATGCGACCTTGAAAGTGATCCTCCATCGCACCGGCAGCCAGTGCAGTTTGCATAGCACAGGTGTGACATGTGTGACATGGCTAGTTCTCGACAACCCGGCACAATAACCAACACATTTAAAAGTGTGAAAAAGTTTACCTACAAAACAGACTAGAACACACATAAAGATACAGCTAGCAAAACTTTCTGATTTTACCAAGAATGTCGGATATTGTATTTAAGGCTCTGCACTTAAATTGATATGTCTCAGTATGAGCCAAATTCTAAACTGTTTATAGCCATATTCAAACTCCCTTTTCATAGCAGGATACATATGTAAGATATAAACAGAAGTATTTCATTAATACATTTATACCCTAGACATCCACAGACTCTATCTGGTCTCCAGCAATCACCCCCCTTCCTCTGCTCTTATATGCCCCTATGTTTATACCATTCATGCTTGAAGCCCCCCAACTGTTTTAGCCTCAATAACTTCAGCTGGTAGTCTGTTCCAGGTATCTACCACACTTTCAGTGGAGAAATATGTCCTCACATCTCTCCTGAACTCCTCTCTCCTTCATCTCATACCCCATTGTACTTGTGCTCATCTTCTTATGGAAGAGGCTTCACTCCTGCACCCTGTTCACCTCTGTGAGTTACTTGCAGGTCTTAATTATATCACTTCCTTCTCTCCTCTCTTCCAGGGCCAGGGTATACATGTAGGAGACCCCACAGTCTCTTGTAGGGCTTTCCCTATAAACCTTGTACCATTTTAGTTGCTGTTTTCAGGTCTGCCTCCATCCTGTCTATGTCCTGTCTGAGGTGTGGCCTCCAAAACTGGACACAGTACTTCAGGTGGTGGTGTACCAGGGAGCAATGCACCACCACCACCTCCCTCATCCTGCTGGAAATACCCCTCCCTATGCACCCCAGCATCCCACTTGCCCAGCCCATTGCCTTATTACACTACGCTGCCACCTTGTGGTCTTCTGATATAATAACGCAGAGGTCCCTTTCCTGTCTAGTGACTGTCAGTATCTCCCCCATCCTATACTCAGCACTGGAGCTCCTACACCTTAGGTGCATAATTTTGCACTTTTTGGCATTGAACCTCAACTGCCATGTTTTGACTACTTTTCAAGTTTCTCTAGATCCCTACACATTCCTTCCACCCCCTCCTGAGTGTCCACACTATTTCAGATTTTGATGTCATCTGCAAAAATGCATTCCTTCAGCTCCAGCTCTTCTGCAATGCACCCATGGACATTAAAAAGGATTGGTCCCAGTACCAAATTCTGGGGAACACCTCTGGTTACTCTGTCCTTAGACTCATTGCCATTGAGACTGAGTGGGCTGGCAGTATAGCCCAGAGGTTAGAGGAACGAGTTGTGAACAAGCTTGGTACATCCAACAGCCCAGACCTGAGTTTGATTCTCACAACCTCCACTTGCATACTGTGTGACTCTGAGCAAGTCACTTAACTGCCCAGTGCTCCCAGGTCACCCCTGAAAACAGGCACTTTTGCCTAGTGGGCATTACTCAGTTACCAAAGACTGAAAAAAAAAAAAAATTAACCACCACCCTATGTCTCCTACCTGTTAACCAATTCTGTATGCAATTTACCAATTTGGACCCCATCCTAAGCTGTTCAATTTTCTAATCAGCCTTAGGTGTGGTACAGTGTCAAAGACCTTGCTGATGTCCAGATAGACTACATCAACTGCCCTCCCCTGGTCTTTTTTCTTGGTCAGCCAGTCAAATAAATATATCAGATTCATTTGGCATTATCTTCCCCCTGTGAATTTGTGCTGTCTTGGATGCTACAGTCCACTAGATTCTAGGCAATCAGCCAGCCTTTTTTTCAGTATGGTTTCAATTAATTTCCCCACCACTGATATTAGACTGACAGGCGTATAATTGCTAACCTCCTCCCTGCTCCTGCTCTTATGTAGAGGGACCTCATCAGCCCTTCTCCAGTCCAAGGCAGATAATACTTCCCTTTATTCTTTCAGTACCCTGGGTGCATCCGTCTGGTCCCATAGCCTTATTCACCTGCAGGCCTGTGAGTCCTTTCAGGACTCCTTTCTCTGAAAATGGCCTTGTGTCCACCTTCTCCTCTTCCCTAAGCTTGCCTTTTTTTGGTGGTCCATAGACTTCCCCATCTACTGTAAAGACGGAGCAGAATTATTACCTTAATTATGCCTTCCCTTATTCTTCCTCATTGTGCATCTACTTCTCTTTCCTGGCAGTCCTCCCTAAGAAGGCATTTTCAGAGGCAGTCTTCCATTTCTTTAAAGTCCACCTTCCTGAAGTCCAGGACCCTTGTCCTTATGTGACTGTCTTCTGCTCCTTTCCTGATATTGAGTCACACTGTATGGTGATCACTGGTACCCAGGGGACTGCCCACTGTGATGTCTGCAGTGCTGTTCCTGTTCATAAGCACCAGGCCTGTCATCTGTAGAAGGTTCTTTAACAAGTTGCCTGAGAAAAGTCCCTTGCAGGGAGTTGAGGATAGCCCTGCTCCTTTCCTAAGCTGATGGACTCTACTCCACATCAGGCAGATTGAGATCTTCAACTAGCAGCACAGCCCACTTTCTCACCATCCTGATGATGCCCTCCCCTAGTACCTTGTCCATATTCTTCCCTTGTGCTGGGGGTCTGTTCACTACTGTAGTAGTGCAGATAACCATCCCAGAGCCTGCTCCATAATGACCCAGAACACCTCCAGCACCCCCCTGCACCTGCACCTCTGTGACCTTAATTTCTTTCCATTCCATGCAATGCCACTCTCCTCCCCTGCATCCTATCTCTCCTGAATAAAGTGTATCCCAGTATGGCAATGTCCCAGTCATGGTGCTTGGTCAACCATGATTATGTTATGGCCTCTACAGCCAGGTTAGCCAAAGCATGATAGCCTCTAAGTCTGGGATTTTGTTTCCAATGCTCCAGGCATTGGCACACATAGCTCTCCACACCTTCCTACTCCCTGCCTGATGCCATTTGTCTTCCACCCTTTCTTTCCTGTGCTGTTACCTGAAGCCCTTTCAGACTCGCCTTTCATTTTTGCTTTATCCATTCCAGGTACTCTTCAATCCACTTTTCTCCCCTACCAGAGTTGTATCCTCTTTTCTTCCATCTTGTCCCAGTCCCTCTCTTGTCCCCTTGTCCTTGGGATGTTTCACCCCTAAGGCCCTCTCTCCCGCCAATCATTTTACCATCCGATGGCAATTGGTGCCTCCCTATTTTTGTGCCCCCATGGCTAGTTTATAGCTCATCTAAATAGCATCTAAATCTCTCAACAAGAACTGTAGTCCACTTTTTAGAAGGATGTAGGCCACCTCTTTTATATAGGCCCATATTTTCCCAGGTTGGCCCTAGTCCCCAATGTAGCCAGAACACTCCTCCATGCACCATGCTTTTAACCAATTGTTAAAGGTTTTGGTGTGGAGCACTCTTGCCTGTCCCCTACCCTTTTACAGGTAGCAACTTGGAAAAAGTCACCATGTGTGCTATCTGCTTGAGGCCCCTCCTTAGTTCCTTGAAGTTTCCCCTGGACTACCCCTACCCTAGCCCATGCAAGACCATTTGCCCCAGGATGTGCAGCTGTGTCCAGCTCCTTCCCAACTCCTACTGCCCTAGTGATCTGCAGGATCCTCTTTATCCCTTCAAGCTGTGGCACCCCTCAGGCACCTCACCTGCCTCTCTGTCCCCTCCCCAGCTCCTGACTCTGTGTCCCTCACTGTAGAGTCCCTCACTAGGAGTTGCTTCCTCTTGGGCTGGGGGCCTCCCTGTCCCTCATAGGATCTTCCATTTCTGAGGACCATCCCTCCTCCCCTCTCACTGCAATGGGAACCTCCTCTCAGTTTCTCCATTTCACCAGCATGGCAAAGGTGTTCTGCAGTGGTATTGGTGCCTTATCTCCACAGTCCCCAGTGGACCTGCAGTCTTCTTGTGGATATTTTGCAGATGTCCTGAAGTCAGACACTCCACTCTTTCTCTGTGCCACTCATTCACTGGGACATCACCTGATGGGATACTGGAATAGGCTGAGATATACAGTAAAGGCAATTCCAGGCTTCCTCCTCACAGTTGATAGGCTCCTTCCCCCACCACACTGCTGATGTGACTGAAGCAGTTACAGATTAACCCTTTGTCAACAGATTTTAAAGCTTATCATGCCATTCTGTAACATTTTGCCCTTCTGAATTAAAGTTAAAAAGTTAAACCAGTAGTCTGGAAACTGGTTTTACACAGTATAGCAAACTGATTTCTGGCAAAAAGCAGTATTACTATAGCTGAAGTAAATTCCCAATATCCAGCTCTTCTTCAAAACTGCCTCTCTGATAGGCAGCCTCTGAGTGTACTAAATGCCTGATTGGCTAATGGAGTATGGCACACATAAGCAGCTCCATGCACAAGCCCAAGCAGGTTTAATGCAGCTGCCAATATTCTAAAGAGATGAATACGTGGCAAAGGATTTCACAGCCTCTGTCACATACCATGGAGGAAAAGGACCTGGGCTGATAATATAAAATATCTTGTAATCTACTATAGAGTACAACTGGACAGTAGGGAAAGCAACCCAGATGCTTGGGTGCATAGGAAGTGGAATCAGTAGAAGATGCAGGCAGGTTATCTTTTCTCTGTATAGGTCTCTGGTTTACCCTCACCTTGAGTACTATGTGAGGTTCTGGAGGACTGTGATGGGACTGTGACAGGATGGAGGCTGTGAAGGGCAACCAAGATGATCCAGGAGCTGAGGGAGACAGCATATGAGGAACAAATGAGGGACCTTTACATACCCTGGGGACAAGGGGGGGGGGGGAGACATGACTGAAACGTACAACTATCTCCATGGAATTAACAATGTGAAATGTAATGAATTCTTCACTCAGTACAAACATGTAAATAAGGGGTAATACACTATAGCTGGGTGGGGAAAGGTTCGGGAGGGATGTCTGCAAGTATTTTTCACAGAAAGAGTGGTGAACAAGTGGAACAGACTGCCAGAAGAGGTAATCTGTGCCAGGACAGTGAGTGGATTCAGACTAGGGCTGCAAGTGCGGTATGACCTCAGTACAAAAAAGGTCCAACCCCAGTTGTCCGAAGGGTCAAAAACACCCACAAACTTTTTGGAGTTTTTTGCGAACTTTGGTTCACTCATCCCCCCCCCACACACACACAGATAGCTGGTTACTGGCCCAGTGTATAATTAAATTCCCTGGTGTCTAGTGGTTGCCCCGCAACTGATCACCGTCCAATGTACAATTATATTCCCTGGTGTCTAGTGGTCCCCTCCAGCCAGTTGCCAGCCTGATGTACAATTAATTAATTCCCTGGTGTCTAGTGGTCCCCCCACCCTGACCTCAAGTGAGCAATTGGCACAACCCTCTCTCTATACCACGCTGGCTGTCCAACTGAACTGTCAATGAATGAGTGCATACTTGTGCAAATTTGTCAGTTCTCTTCACTAGCTATTATCCCATTTTATGAGTACAATGAGACACTCCAGGGCATTGGTAGTACTGGTATAACCACACTTCTGTGCCTTAATATACCCCTGAGCATTTGGTTATTGCAGTACTACCAATGTCCTGCCGTATGTCATTGCTCACATAAACTCCCTCATTGATAAAACAGTGGGCCACATTCATCATAGGTTGGGAGCTCACAATTAATCTTTTTTGACATTTTTATAATGAATTTTAGTGCTGCTGGAAGATGCACTAATAAATTGCTCTCTTTATTACTTGGGCAGGTATGGTAAGGAGGCCACAGCCCAGTCTTCCCCGACTGCCTTATTAAGGTGGAAAGGCCAGTTCTAATAGGTGGAAGAGGACTGCTCAGACTTCATTCCTATTCAGTTTTTGATGCCTCCAATACCATAGTTCAGGCATGTCATATCACTGACAGAAAAGCAAGGATGCTTCGACTTCTGAACCAAGTCTACATAGGCAATGTATACAGAGGCTCCTTCAAATTCAGGAACACTGAATGTAATTTTTAGCTCTTTATATGAATTCATTTTTCACTGCATTTGTAAGATGCATAATTCCATATATTTAACAAAAAAAAAACAAAGTGGTGGGTAACCTTTATCTGTTTTTCAGTCTAACCTATAAATGTTCACTGTTTTCCCCTGGCTTACCATTCTGAGACATGCAAAAGTGTGTAAATGCCCGAATTCCACAAAACAGGTGATCTTTCATTTCATACTATTTTAACTCAGGGGGACTCACTGGCCTTTGACTGTAGCCCCCCCCAAACAGGATCAGTCTGCCAACATTCTGAAAATGAGGTTGGCACATTCGAGAATACCTTGCAAAACATAGTATTTAGACACAGTTCAGAATATTTTTATATACTAGCTGTTACCCATGAGACACCTACTGGTTTCTTGGCATTCCAGAGAAGCAAGGGATTCTATATGCCCCCACCCTGCACAGTGATTAAACCAAAACCTTTTTACCCTAACATCCCCTCTCCAGCCTAATTCCCAGGTCCCCACATATTATCAAAAAATAGTTGTCCCTTCCCCCCCACTGACCTGCAATTCCAGATTTGTCTCATGGTGGCAATCACAGATCTAGCCACTAGAATAACTGTACTACTTCCCCATACTCAGAATCCGTGGGGTCTGCCCTTCCCCTCCCTTCCTTCTCTGAGCCCAGGTGTGCTACCTGAGTCACTTGAACACTGTATGCCAGTTATGAATTTGCGATGTTCATCCCTTGTATAAGAACTTGACCATATGCATTAACTGTAACTCTTTGTCTGATATATTGTATTGATAGAGTATCTCTGAATGTTCTTGTGAACATTTTTAACAAAAAATTTAACTGCAAAAAAGTCATCCCCTTCACAGGCACAGCAAGGTACTTGATAAAAACTAGAGAACACACTTAGAGGAGGCAGTATAGCACAGTGGTTTAGGGCTATAAGCTGCAAATCTGGAGACCTGGGTTTGAATCCCACAGTCCACGCTTGCATACTGTGTGGCCCTGAGCAAGTCATTTAACTTCCTCATGCTCCCAGGTCACACCTGGAAACAAGCTTCAGCTTAGTGTGTCTTTCCTGGTTAAACAATTCCCCCTTCCAAATACCCAGAACAAGAATGCCTCCAAATCCCCTGACAGTATGTTTTTTGTTATGATTGCCAAAGGGCCATTCCCATAGGGGATTTGGGGGAGGGTCAGTAACAATAAATACTTTCCAGCAGGACCATTATGTAGGGGAAGTGTTCTGTTAGGGGAGCATCATTCTCTTTGTGGCTGCTTTCTGGTTCTGCACCATAAATATGGAACAGTGTTCCCAAAACTGAATATCTTCTTTCTGCTTAATACCCCTGTTGGCATGACCTTCTCTTGACTGCCCCAGGTACCCTCTGGTGGTGTATTTGGGAGTATTCCTAGTTAAATATTTTTATTGTAAGTATATTTGGACACATCTATAGATATACAGCGATGCAACAGTATTGAGGTCTACCGCAACATTTAGTAAAAACAACAGGAACATGAGGCATCTAAAACATACAAGGAGTACTGCTGGGTATAATAGTAAACACTTAAGGATTACGCTGCTTTGAAAATTAACTGTGACATCACATATGATTCCAAGTTATAAAGGTTGCAAGATCTGGGCATGTAGGCAAGTGCAGTATATAAAACAGTGAGGACCATATATCACAGGAAGGGACATGATGTGTCCGAGGTCAGGCATGCAATACACATAACTATGTACAAGCAGAACAACACAACTAAAGGCAATCTGGTCTTAGAAATCAGGTGTGGACCTATTAAAAGGCAAATCTAGTGAGTCCTATATCCAGTCTGAAAGGGGGGGGGAAAAGCCAGGGAATCTTACCCAATTTAGTACTAGCTTGGGGGTGGTGTACATCATGTGATACTTTGAGAAATGTTGTTAGCCATATTTACTATCAAAGTGAGTCACATTGCTCCCCCGCAAAACTAGACATTCTCTCGAAAATAGTCCCTTGGTGAAGGGCTAGAGGGAACTCATGAAAAGTTGGGACTTCTGGGGACCTCCATTTCATGAGAATTAACCATTTGGCTATGGACCCCACTACTGTGACCCATTGAGCCCCAGGGCTAAACTTAGGGGTATTAGCGTGGGTACATCCCAACAGAAGAAGAAGAAGAGAGTTAGGGTCTGTTTGAGGGAATAGCTGCCCGCACATATCCTGGATTGGAGCCCAAAAGGATTGAAGATTGGGGCAGTCCCAGAGAACGTGTAATAGGTGGGCCCCCATATCTCCACAGCGCCAACATGCATCATTTGGGATAAATCCCATCCTTTTAAGTTTGGATGAGTCTCTATGCCATCTATGTAGTGTTTTGCTCATGATAAGGCGAGTACGTCCATCTCTGCAAGCCAAGTGTATACGTACCCATGCATGCTCCAATTGCCATCCAGAAATAGGGGACCGAAGGTCCTTTTCCAACTGGAGTTTTGCTGGTTGAGTAGGGTCCAGGGAGAGATCCCTTAGGGCAATATAAACAACACTAGCTAAGTGTCCAGAGTAATGCAGACAGATATTTAAGGGATGTGGGGTTGTGTTAGCTACCTGTAGTCTGGGAGAGTTTGGGAGATGAGATATAGCATCCCTAATCTGAAGATACCTCCAGAAGTGAGTAGCTGGGAGATGGTATCTAGATTGTAAAGATTCAAAAGTGTCAAGTGTATTAGAGTTAGGAAGCAATAAATCTTGCACCAGTGAGATACCTTGCACCTCCCAGATTTTCCAGTATATTGCGCTTTTACCAATTACTAGGGTATGGTTATTCCAGAGAGGAGTGTAATTCAAGGGGACTGAGTCATGTCCTAAATGACTTAGGACACATTTACAGTATTGGATAGATAGCAGGATAGGAGGGGAGAGAGTGGGATACAGATTTTTCTTATTGTACAAGGCCACCGCTGGTGAGGGTGCTTGAAGCAGTGAGGCCTCCAGTGAGAGCCAGATGGGGGAAGCTCACCCAAGTCTAGAGAACCATTTAGTGGTTTGTGCAGTAATGAAGGACATGTGATGTCCTTGCAACCATGGGAGACCCCAACCTCCCCTACTCCAGTGCTGACAAAGTTTAAGTTTACTGTATCGGGGTCAGGATCCTTCCCATAGAAAATTACCCATCAAGGTTTCCAATTTTGAGAACCATTTCTGCGGTATGGATATAGAGAGATGGGCCATTAGGTATAAAATCTGTGGGGCACCCATCATCTTTATAGAATCTATTTTGCCTGCCAGGGAGAGCCGTAGGGCCTTCCAACATTCCATATCTAGTCTGAGAGATTCCACCAGAGTTGAAAAGTTGAGGGTAAGCATTTTACTCAGATTTGGATGTAAAAAGATACCTAAGTATTTTCTACCACCAGGAGGCCATTTAAGGCCAAGAGTCTTAAAGTCCATACTAGGGGTGTATGATTCAAAGGGAGGACTTCTGTTTTTGACTAGTTAATCTTGAGGCCAGACACGCTGTAGAAATCAGACAAAATCTTAAGGATATTGTTAATCACTAGAGCGGTACATTCAGTAGTGATGAGAAGGTCGTCAGCATATAAAAATGTTTTAAGAATAGTGCCTCCCACTCGTATACCAGGGATAGAATGGGACTTCCTGAGAGCTATAGCCAGGGGTTCCATAGCCAAAATAAGCGGTAGGGGGGAGAGAGGACAGCCCTGTCTTGTGCCCTTCTGTAAGTCGAATGGCAGAGACATCAGCCCATTGGTCAGAACTCTGGCTGAAGGGGATGTATAGAGCAGTCGTATCCAGGAGAGAAAACCAGGTCCCAAACCCATTGAAGAAAGGGTATGAAAAAGAAAGGGCCATTCTACAGAGTCGAAGGCCTTTTCAAAATCTACGGCCAGAGCAACAAAGAATTGTTTGGACAATTTGGTGTAATGTATTAATGACAACAAGGATCTATGATGATCTGACCCCAGTCGGCCTTTAACTAATCCCACTTGGGACGGGTGATCGAGGCCTAGAAGAAGAGGTTCAAGCCTACCAGCAAGAACCTTGGCTAAAATTTTAGCATCTGCAATAATAAGGGATAAAGGATGATAACTACCAGGTGAAAGTGGCTCCTCCCCCTTTTTTGGCAGGACCGTCATGGTAGCTTCCCTCATGGTCGGAGGGGGAGATGCCCAGTAAGCAGGGAGTGTTTAAAAACCCGAAGCAGATATGGGGCAAGATTAATTCCCTGAACTCTATATAAATCGACGGGTAGTCCGTCAGTCCCTGGGGCTTTATAAAGGTTCATTGACTTTATAGCCTTTTCAACTTTTTCCAGTGTGATCGAGGCATCCGATGACTTGGCCTCAGTGGGGAGAAGTTTGGGGATAGGTAGTGTGGCCAGAAATCCTTGAATTGAATTTTTGGGGGGTCAGGAGGGTGAGGGGAGGCATATAGCTGCTGGTAAAACTGCATCATGATCGTGTTTACTTGTGAACCAAAATAACAGGGATTACCCTTATGGTCTTTCAAAGCCTGTATTTGTTTGAAGGTTTGTTGATGTTTAAGCCAATATGCCAGAAGTTTACTGGCTTTTTCACCACCCTCCCAATAGGCATGTCGAATCCGTTTAATATTTAACTCAGCCCGTCAGGATGGATGAGTGTTCAGTAAGAGCCTAGTACTGGCCAATTGTGCAAGTAAGGATGCAGGTGTGGGTCTTAAATTTTAGGGATTTATATTGGATTTCTAGCTGGTGCAGTTGTCTCTCCAGGGCCCTCTGGTTGGCCTCTCAGTGACGTCTCCTAGCTACTGAGAAAGCAATTATTCTGTCTCTTATTGTCGATTTGAAGGCTTCCCAGAGGGTCATGTCAGAGACTTCATTATTATCATTGTTAGTCCAGTAGTCCCTTATTTCAGGGCCCAGCCACTGTTGAAAGTCCTTATCCTCTAGGAGGAGAGGGTCCAAACACCAGGAGGGAGAAGATGGAGAGTCCAGTCCTAATTTAAGCAGTATCTCCAGCGGGGCATGGTCTGAAACATTTATCGGATGCATGTGAGCAGAGATAACCCTATCATAGAGCTCAGACGAAATCAACCAGAGATCTATTCTGCTGGAGGTACCATGCAACTGCGAGAAAAATGAGAATTCATGCATCCCAGGATGCAGGAGCCTCCAAGCATCTAGTAACCCATGCTCAGCGATCAGTTACAAGAGTGCTTTCTTAGCTTGCCTGTGTGGCTTGGGGGCTTTATTGCTTCTGTCCATGTTATGATCAAGGGCCAAATGAAAATCTCCTCCCAATAAAACTGGAACCCTATTTGAATCGAAATCCTTAAGAGTTTGATTAAATGTATGAAAAAAGATGGGACAATCCTGATTGGGGGCATAGAGATCGGATAAAACTAGGGGACCTTCTGGTGTCTCCATTTCAGCTATGATCCATCGCTCCTCTTTATCCTGAATATGTCTTTTGAATTTCCACCCTAGGGTTTTATGTATTAATATAGATACCCATCATTTGTGGGTTGAGGCCGCACTATGAAGTTCATCCACTACCCATCCTTGAGGGAGTTTTTTTGCTTCCCCAGAAAATAGTTTGGTCTCTTGCAGTAATACAACCATGGGTCTCAATTTTTTCAAATGCATCAATACTTTTTTTCATTTAATAGGTGAGTTAAGTCCCCTGACATTCCAGAAAATAAGTCTAATCTCCATCTGGCCTGAGATGGAGCATGGCCGAAAGGGTAGACAGATGGAAACACCAGGACAGGGGGGAATAACTCCAAAAGTGACTGTATTACCCACAGCAAGGACACACTATAATTCTAATCACCTTTATATAGATCAGATTGCCAAAACTTCTAACTTTGTATAACCATGCACATATTTTAACCTTATAATATTGTGCCTGAAAAAAAAGGAAATAAAAACAACCACAGTAACAGTAACATTCCAAAAAAATGAAAAAAAAAAACACCTCCCTCTCACTCCCCAAAAAATTCCCCAGATCAGACCAGCTTCTGCTTCGAACATCAGCCTACTAGTGGCCCAGAATACAGCGGAGGTCGCTGGGGGGTATAAAATAAGTAACTACAGCAGTAGAGATAGGACACCCTAACATCCTGAAATCTCTCTGCACATCCTCCCCACCCATCAAGGGAAAAGGAGACATTTCTGCTTGTCTGGTATAGGGAACTGTTACCGGTCCTTTAACCCTCTAAATAGCAAAGGATCCACCCCCTCCCCACTTATTAGATCAGAAGGGGAAGTCCTGTAGTCATGCCAAGGGGGCAGTGAGGACCACAGGTAATGGGCCCACCCTGGGGCCACAACAATGAGCTTTCATACAGCCCTACTATGCACTAAGGCATGAATAAGAAGTCAAATACATATGAAAATATGAAAAATATATGAAAAAAATATGAAATATTTAAATATATATGAAAAAAATATATGAAATATATGAAAAAAAAGAGGTGCTTGTCGGCATAGCCCATTGATATAGCCCGGGGAAACAGTGTTCATAAGGGAAGACTTATCTCCGTGTATTCAACCCACTGGTCAAGGAGAAGAAATAGCTGACACTTCAAAATGAACTGATGGCGACTCAGTTGTATCAGACGGAAGGCAGGTGTCCAGAGAAACAGGTTTAGAGTTCCCTACCCAAGAAAGGGCCCTTGCTGCATGCAATTTAGCCTCTCTGGAGTGTGATTGTCTGAGAGGCAACAGAGGGACCTGAAACATACCATCCGATGGGAGATCCATCAGGGCCTTATATTGATTATTGCTCGTATCAGGGGTAAAGGAAGAATGAGAAGCTACTGATGCAGGACTTACACTATGGCTCTGAGAACGAAGCTGACGAGTCTTGTCAATATGGGCCCCTTCGGATAGAGTCCTTCTTCTGTTCTTTTTCCTGTTCCCCAGTGATTACTGAGGGGCCAGTTGGGCTGGAGTCCGTGGTGACGTGGCTTGGTGCAAGGCATGAGAAGAGGTGGGTGCCAGGGTAGAAACTGGTGGCTCTTGCTGAGAAATCTCTATCTGTGTGGAGCCCACTGAAGCAGTCCTAGGTGGGGGTACTGCCCTCAGTGAACCCCAAGTAAGTTTGGGAACTTGAGCTGCTAAGAACTTTTCAGCGGCTGCTGGGTTATCAAATAGCTGCAGTGAGCCATTTAAGATGATCCGCAGGGAAGCAGGGTATCTCAGAGAGTATTCCAACCCCAGTTCAGCGCAGGCTGTACGGGCGACTGTAAAGGCCCTATGATGTGCAGTAAGCTCTTGCGAGCAGTCTGCATAGATTTGGATCTTGTGGCTTTTCCAGATATGCTCTTTTTTTTTGTCTAGCCAGTCGAATAATCAGCTCCCTATCCTGAAACCTAGGAAAGCGAGCCCGAAGAGTACAGGGACGTTCTCCAGAGGCCGGACGAGGAGCCAGGGTCCTGTGGGCTCTATCTATCTCAAGTGGCCCATCACAGTGCCAGTCCAGTGAAGGGGGTAGCTCGATTTGCAGAAATGAAACTACATCATTCCCTTCACTTCCCTCTGGAAAATCCTTGAACCGTAAATTGTTTCGCCTACTACGGTTCTCTAAATCCTCAACTCTTGCTCACAAAAGATGTATAGTCCATTCTTGTTCATGTAATTTTGCCCCAGCCTTACACCAGCCATCCTCCGCTTCGGCAAGTTTGTGCTACGAAATGCAGGTCCGTTGGGACAGATCAACTATATCTGCAGTATTTTTTTTTTATAGCGAGATCCATATTGTCCATCCGAGAGAGGATTTCGGCAAACATTTGCAGAATTTTGGTCAGATTGCATTCTTGCTGGGTTAATGAGGATGCAGGCTCCATCTTGATATCGTGCTAGGCTGCGATCCAGGGGACAGAAACGGGGATTACAATTTACACCTACCACACCAACAGCAGATTAAAGAGGGCAAGCCGGTATGGAGTGGAGAGCAACCGGAAGATGTACCGCTAGCCAGAAGACACCAGAGAGCAGAAATGAAGTGGACTTTAGTCAGGTTCCGGGTGAGGTTTCAGAGAGCACAGGGTTTAGGTGTCCATGCAGTTCGGCGGGCAGCCACGCCCCCCATTTGGGAAAATTCCAGTTCCAGATGTATTCTATTTTTCATCTACACAGAAAACAAAGCAAAACAAAACAAAACAAAAAAAATACTACCCCCTAGCCCACAACGTGTTCAGCCCCTTGGTTTTATATACCTTTATTTCAAAGTTGGTCCCCCTTCTGATCTTCGATCAATGATAGAGTGGGGAAATCCAAATCCTGGCTAGATCATCGGTCTGTTATCTTCTCACCTCCCTTGGATAACCTATCCCTCAATAGATCCGTGCTCCCTCCATAGCCCAGATCTGCCTTTCAAAAGCTCCCCTCCTCAACACAATCCCCATCTTTAGAACCCCCGTTCCATAGTCTGATCACCCAATAGAGCCTCCAGACCAAGCTCGGTCTCCTTTTAGAAGCCCTTTCTCTAGCCTGATCCCACCTTTAGAGCTCTCCTTCTCTTCTACAATGAATGTTTACCACAGCTCCTGCCACTGTTTCAGGAGCTCACTTACAGCATTCTCAGCGCCCCCACCCGAGGCTTTCTCTCCAAGGCTCCAGATACTTTTGTACAAGCTACTGCTGCTGTGGTCCATGATTTGGCATGGGGATGCAATAGGTCACCTCTTGGATAGCTCAGCTGCTTCCTTCCTACTCCTTCCCAACCCTTGGCAGACTTTCATCAGCCCTGTGGATAGAATGAGTGCATGTCCAGGAGGGAGGAAATGGGCCAGGCTTCTCATGTCATTGCTGATGCTAGGACTAACCAATTATTTTGCTTAGCATCATAAGTGACATGATGAGTCCTGTCCCTTCCTGCCTTACCCCCTCCCAGGCAGGCACACAATCTATTAATGGGACAGACCAGAGGTTGCCACAGGTTGGGAGAGTTGGGGAGGGGTTAGCTGAGCTATCTGGGAGTTGACCCATTGCCCCCAAATGATTAACAGGGGACAGGAGGTGGCCTTTACAAAGGTATGTGGAGCTTCAGAGGAGGGATTGAGAATACTCAGTGCTGTCTCTAGAGTGATTAAGAATAATCAGTGCTGGCTCTACATACAATGCCAGGAGTGGGGATAATCACTGACTGTGGGAGGCAGAGGATGGGGCTTCTAAAGGGGGAATCAGACTAGGGAAGGGACCTATTTCTTGGGAGTGTGGGTCTTGGAGGAGCTCAGGCTTGAGAGGGGGCAGGAGCTTGGTTTGTGTGCATTTATGAGCCCTGCCTATAGCTGAAGTGGTGCTGCTACTTGTCCAGAAAAACTCAGTCATCCAAACACCATCAAAGCAGTGAACAAAAGATATCAGTACTGAGCTCCAAGTGCAAACTGCATTTTATTGAGCCATAAACTGGGCTAAAACCCCATGCCTTGGTTTGTGTGTGTGCCTGGAGGTTCAGTGATTTGCATTTAGGGTAGACCCACACAGCCAACATGGATAGATATACACACACACACACACACACACAGACTATTACGAGATTGTCTGCATTCATCTTCTTTCTCCCTCCTCACCACTATGTCAGTTGCATGGATCAGGATCCTCCTTCCCTGGAGTTCATCTCCTATAATTTTATGCTGCTGTCATAATCTTCTGTTTGTGACATCATAGTTTGCTGCTGTGGAAATTATTATGATGTCACAAATGAAGGAATGTGAATTCAACAAAGAATTAAAAAGCAGGGCAAATCAGTTGTATGGAACAAGGATCCTGTTCCCATCTCAGAAAAGCTAGTAAACAAGAATAACAGGAACACCAATCCAGGAAATCAATAACCTCTTGAGTTCACAGAATGCGTTGGTACTTGTGGTGGAATATAAATCTGTTATCAGCTCACTGCACTAACTGCTATACTACACTGCTTCATCTAGAGCCACAGTCATTACACTCCAGTGCCAGTGTATTTACTTGTCAGCACTCCATGTCCTTGTCACACAGATTATGACAATTATAATATGGTATCTGAATCTGACTGCAAGATGTGATAGGTAAGCAATAGTGCATGACAGGGCATGTGTTGTGACTGGGATAATGTCACACCTTGCCATATTAATTAGAGGCCTCATTGGACAGTCATAGCTGTAGCTGTGGAAGCTTTTGTGCATCTTCATTGGCTGCCCCATGCCTCTTCTAGTCTGATCTTGGTCTAGTGCATGTACAGTAGTTGCACATTAGATCATGCTTGAGGGGAGGGCTGAGAGGGGGCACCATCCATACATTGTTTGGTGTTGAATTCTAGTGTCTCTGGGGGTACGTATTCTCGTCAGTATCAGTGGGCTGCCATACTGACAATGCCCTCGTCACTTGGGCATCTATTGACCAATTATCAGCAGTTGTCATCTCCTCTTCCCCTGACTTGATGTCAGCGCCTGGGGATTGGGTGTCAGGGGTGGGCTATGACATCAAAGTGCTCCTTTGTATCACTATACAAGTGATATAGCACCTGCTGTCATAACCCAGAATCTGCTCCAACTAACAAGTGCAGCTTATTGGATCCATTTGGGCTAGGATGTGGACATCCCACTGGATGTCCAGTTTCCAGCACAGTTCCATCTTCCCAGCAACTTCCTGCCATCCATGGAACTGTTTACCTGTGGAAAGGATATAGAAGGAGGAGGCTGGCTGATAAGAATTCTGCTACCCCTCTGCATAGTTTTATTAATTTTGCTATTTTTGCCTGGGAATGGCACACTGAGCTGAAGCTCGTTTCCAGGTATGTCCTGGTACCACAGGGAGGTTAAGTGGCTCACTCAGAGCCACACCGAATACAACTGGAGGTTGCTGGAATTAAACCCAGTTCTGCTGGATGTACCAAGCTCATTCACAGGTCATTGCTCTAACCGTTAAGCTACACTGCCATTTAGCTGTGTGGAATGTAGTGAGCCTGTTATGCCCATAAGATGCGTTAGCTATACTACCTTGGGGATCTGCATTTTACCTTGAAGCAAGCACCAAATGCACAGCAGCATATAAAGGCTTTAAGAGGGGATTCCTTTGGCTGAACAGAACTGTAATATAAGCACTGAGGACAAAGAGATCCATGGACATGGGGAGAACATGTTTGGGGAATAGCAGCACAAACACCGGCTGATCAGAAATGGATCAGCAAGCGTGAAAACCAGGCACAATATGGGAGGGGTAAAAGCATATTTTTACCTTAAATAGAAAGTAGCTGAACTTCAAGAAGTACATCAGGCATATTTGGAGGGCAGTGAGTAAAGTCCCACACAACTGGTATAATTAAACTGTTTGCAGGGAGGCAGTGTAACCAATTGTGTAAACAGAGTTTTGGTGCCCTTTTTATGTTTGCTTGCGTGCGAAGTGCACAAGAAACATTGAGATACTAAAGCATTGCAGAGGTGTGGCAGTGTTGTGGCCAATGCAGTGGTCGCTTTAATAAGCATGTCTCCCGGTCACAAATTAATGCTGAAGCTGCTGATGACGGCAGTTTCAGACCAAACCCCGCACTTGAAAGATCTGCCGCTGTAATCAGGGGCAGTTTTGTCATTGCAGCATCAGCCCCCCTCCTCCCAACCAGATACACAGCACGACAACAAATTTAAATGTTATCGCCCTCCCACTGCTGCTGCCCGCCCTGCATCCTCCGCTCCCCGTCCCCTGCCAACTGCGGGGTGCTCAATCTCTGTATCAGCATGCATCCCCCCTCCCCCCATTAATGTGGCACACTGGGAGCCCACCCCAGTGTGCCAAATTATACTTCTTTGATGTTTCCGACATCAGGATGCCCACACCAGCTGTCAGATGCTCCCTACATGCCCTATGTTCTCAGCCGACCTTGGGGTGCCCAATTCCTGGGTCAACATTGACCTCCCCCCTCCAGTTCTCTGGCACACTGGAAGCCCACCCCAGTGTGCCAAAATCCATTTTGTTACTATTTCACCTGCAAAAAAGAAAACAGTCCCACATCTTTTTTTTTAAACCTGAGAAAAAAAGAAAATGGTCCATTGTCATTCCAGCCGGCACCCCTCCATCAACCTGCACCCTTCCTCTGTGCACTCTGCCTCCCCACAACCCCCCCACCCATATTTACCTCCAGATGTCAGGAGCAGTGATCTTCTGTGGACCAGGAACATGTCTGCACTGTTCAAAGACCAACTGGGAACTGAAGTAATGATGGTAAGCCCTATAATGGCAGTTAATGGGGGGTCAAATTAGGTTGATATCTTAGCCAAGTTTTGGTCCCAAATTTTCAACATGGGGTTCCTGAAACCCCACCTTATGAACACTGGCACTGTCGTTTTGTTTCTCAGTCCTGAAAGGTGATTTTGTGGTCGCTGCACTGCATCACCTTTTGGGACCAAATTAATGAAACAACAGTGCCACTGTTCATGAGGTGGGGTCCAAAAAAGTCCCTGTTGCAAATCTGGTGAAACAACTCCAAAAAATAACTGAGTTATGAGCGTCCATTGCGAAGTTTCTATGCATGCTCCTAACTTCATCAAGTTTTAATATTTTCACTCCAAATTTCCAACATTGCCATTTTTTCACACCCCTTTATGGACAGTACAGTTGTCATTTTTCGTATCCTTCCCAAAATGTGTTTTTGCACCTGTGGCACAGAACGGCATGGTTACTGAGCGAAATCAACTTTTGGGACAGATTAATGAAATCACAGTGCCACTGTTCATGATGGGAGGTCCCAAAAAGGCCATGTTGAAGATTTGGTGAAAACATTCCAAAAAATGATGGCATTATGAGTGTGAGTTGTACAGTTTCTACGCACACTCATAACTTCACCATTTTTCCATATTTTCACTCCAGATTTTCAACATTGCCATTTCTTCACACCTCCTCATGAACAGTATAGCTGTAATTTTTCACATCCTGCCCAAAATGTGTTTTCACGCCTGTGGCATCCAATGGCACACTTACTGTGTGAAATCACCTTTTGGGATTGAGTAACAAAATAATAATGCCACTGTTCATGAGGTGGGGTCCCAAAAAGCCCATGTTGAAAATTTGGAACAAAAATACCAACAAATGCCTGGGACATTTGGGTTTCCAACTGTAACACCCACCCTGTACAGACTGACAGGCGTTGAGGGTGTGACTTGGGGTCGTCGACCGTAATGCTCATGCCGTTCAACCCTGACCCCCACCCCCACCCTACAGCCACTGACAGGCATCGAGGTGTGCCTCGGGGTCTTCAGCCCTAACGGTCACCCCATTCTCCTATAATGCACCCATTTCAGCTTATTTCCTTATGGAATGGGGTCAGCATAAGGGCCGAAGACCTCAAGGCACACTACGACAACTGTTGGTGTCTGAAGGGTGGGTTGAGGTGTAATGGCATGGGTTTTATGGCGATGATCCAAAGCCACACCCCAATGCCTGTCACTCTCTGCAGGGTGGAGGTGGGGGTTGGCATTTCTTCAATACTTCACTGCCATTCCTATTATGCATCTCTGTAACTCCTGCACTACCAATGCCAATACCAGCAAGCAAACATTTGGCGTTAACAAATGCTTGTTTAACTCAGATTTCCATCAGACTTGATGTTTAAAGAAAGGAGAGAAACCAGGAGGGATACCAAAACAAACAGTAAAGCAAGAGGTCTAAAGGCTACTTCAGGGAGTAAACTGATCTGGGGTTCACATTTTGAACTATTTATTTATTTGATAACTGGGTAGGGACACTGGTGCAGGGGACAGTTTTCAGGAACGACCTGGGCCATCAGGATGGCACATACAGAAGCATAGGATCCAGCACATAGCACATAAGTAATACCATACAATCAATGTAGTTGAATAGATTCAACTGACCTGCTACGTGTTTGAGTTCCCTTCCAGCAAGTCTAGCTCTTCAGCTCAGAGGATGGAGAATACACAGCTGCAGGTCACGTGACAACCCCTGACCAACTGGGGGTCAGCACAAAGTCCCAAAGATTGGGTTAAAGGAGTACAACAGTCAAAATTTGCAAAACACATATGTTGTACACAGTGTTTTGATTTGTGTGTGTAGTCCTGGTGTGTCCTTCCCGTTGTTTGCTATTAGGATTTTTTTCTAATTTAGCCTTCTAGTTTTATGGTAGTTTTATGGCCCATGGGAATCTCCATCTTAGCATGGTTTATTCTTTCACTTCTGCAAGTGCCAGACACAAATGAACAACAGCTACTTCATTGCCATGTTTGTGGCATCTGTGAGATTGGCAGTGATTCATTGTAATTAAACTGCAACAGTGAGCTCCACAAGTTGTTCTCAAATATGAAATAAAATAACACCCTATTTATGATCAGGGTACAAAGGGGGTAAGCAAATAAGAGTCTACTTCAAAGATTCATGGGAAGCAGATTAGTACCTAGCTGGGGCATAGCAGCAGGGGGTAATCAGAGCAAAAAAGGGAACTCAAGAAATACATTATCTGGGGTAAGGGTATAAATTCATTTTGCATAATAGGGGGAATAGATTTGGAGATGACGAGAGTGGTGAAATACAGTGGCTGAGGAGTAGCAGTCTTAAGGGAGACCTTCTGGAGACTGAGGTGCTGCCCTGTCTGTGTGCATCTCTTGGCTGAAGGGAAGAAGTCTGGAGACTCCATGCTGAGTTGGCTAGGACTTGAGAGGCCTCTTCCCCCACTCAGAGGCCACCAAGTCCACTGCCATTGCCTCAGAGGGTGCCTAGAAGGAGGGAGGGCTGTCTGGACTGTGGTGGGCTCTGGGAGGACAGAGGTGGTGTAAGGGAACACATTCCTCATCCAGTGCCACTAAAGAACTCTTTTGCTGCTCTGGCAAGATGAGACTGCCAAGGCAAGGCACCTGTGGTAGTGGCAAGGGGGGAGGTGGGGGTCCTTCCGAGTGGAGGCCCAAAAGTGAGAGGAGGAGGACCCCAGTGGAAGAAGAAGCAACTTCAGTGGGAGACTCAACTGTGGGGAGGGGGACTAGCTTTGGGAATACCAAAGGAGGGAGGAGAGGTGCCTACCTGGTGCCTTGGCAGGGATGGATGGGGAGCAGATCCTTAGGATCACCAGGGTGGTGGGTAAGGGGAACTGGATGTCATTATCTATCTGGAGACAAAATACCTGGAAGAAGTGGCAGCTGGGGTGGTACAGGGCAGGTTTAGGGAGTTGGGGATGGGCCAGAAGTATGTAGCACGCATGCTGATGAGCTACCTGTGCAAGGCTGGTGAAGAAGAGAGCATCCCTCACCACAGTTTTCAACAACTTGCTGCAGGTATGGTGCAGGGAGGAGGGGTTTGGCTACCTCTGGAACTGGGGTCCTACTTGGAGGGATAAAGGCCTGTACAAAGGGAATGACACCCATCCAGGAGGGGAACAGCAGTCCTGGGTAAAGGTTTAAATACTACTCCAATGGGCATTTAAAGTAGCCAAGGGGAGTGGCAGAAGAAATGTGGGAGGCTGAGAATGCCTCCCCCAGAGGATAGTGTAACAGTGATAGATAGCCCAGGGGAAATAAATTCCCTAGGGATGGTGGGGATTAAGAGCAAGGGGAGGAAGGGGTGAGAGAGAATAGAGGTGGAGCTAGGGCAGTGGAAAATTACTAGGGAGGGTGGGCAGAGGGAAGCTTAAAAGGGGATGGACAGTATCAGTGAAAAAAGAAGAATGAAGAATAGACTCAAGATGGGGAGAGGGGTCAAGTAGGGGCAGGGAGGGATAAAGGGAGTGGAAAGCCATGTGTGCCAATGCAAGAAGTGTAGGAAACAATTCCTGACCTTGAGGTTATGATTGCAGAGGCAGACCTGGATCTGGTAGCCATAACAGAATCATGGTACACCAACAACCACAGCTGTGAGGTGGTCATACCAGGGTACAGCATGTTTAGAAAGAACAGGGCATGCATAAAAGGCAGGGGGTGGTTTTATATGTAAAGGATGGTATCAAGGCCATGGAAATACAAGGTCACAGAGGGGAGAAGGAAGGGCTGGAGATTCTTTGTGTTGGCTTGGAGACTTCGTCAGGAGCATTTATAAGCATGGGGTGGTAAAAAAGGTCACCAACACAGGGAGAGGATATGGACAAGGTTTTCAGAAAGGCCACAGGCAAAATGGCAAGCAAAGAGGAAGTGATAATTATGGGTGACTTCAATCTACCCGATGTGGACAGGAACATCAAGGTCACATTTACAACTAGGAGAAGGGTCATCTTAGACTCACTGCAAGGGGCAATTCTAAGGCAGCTGTTTACAGATTCCACTAGAGATGGGGCAGTGCTGGATCTGGTATTTATGAACAGGGACAGCATTGCAGATGTCACAGTGGATAGCCCCTTGGGTCCAAGCAATCACTGTACAGTGTGATTTGGCATACAGATTGAGCAGAAGAAAAACCACACTAGGATGAGGGTCCTGGACTTCAGGAGAGTAGATTTTAAAGAAACAGGAGACTGCCTTATGAAATACCTTGAAGAGGGGGAATAGCCGGTGTGTGTGTGTGTGTGAAATCTAGAGTAACAACAAGCTGTTTAAATGTAATAAGCAATGGTAAGAGGAGAAAGAGGCCAGTGTGGTTCTTAAAGGTGGTAGCTAAGATGATAATGGTGAAAAAAGAAATAGCTTTTAGGAAACACAAGGAGACCCAGAGGCAGACAAGGAAGTCTATCTAGTGAAAAAAGGGAGGCAGGAACTAGGGTAAGATCAGCAAAGGTTCAAACTGAGGGAAGAATCATGGTCAAAAACTGAGATAAGCCTTTCTGCAAGTTTATAAGCAAAACGAGGGACTAGAGTAAGGTCAGCAAAGGTTCAAACTGAGGGAAGAATAGTGGTCAAAAACTGGGATAAGCCTTTCTGCAAGTTTAGAAGCAAAAAGAAGAAAGCAAGGGTGGTATAGCAAAGATCAAAAGACCAGAAGGGGGGAGGGAACCGTGCAGAGGAAGACCAAGAAATAGCTAGACTTTAAAACAAAAACTTCTGCTGGGTCTTCACAGTGGAAGAGGGAAGTGCCGTCATGCAGTAACAGACACCAGGAGGTGAACAGAGTGGACACAAGTCCATTTACAGAACAGAGAGTCTGCCAGGGGCTGGAAGCCCTTGGGGATGGAAAGGCAATGAGGCCAGAAGGGATTCACCCAGGAGTACTTAAGGAACTGAGCACAGTGTTAGCTGCCCCTTTGGCAATGCTATTTAGCACCTCATTGGAGATGGGGTGGTTCCAGAGGAAAGGATGAGGGCTGATGTGGTTCCTCTGAACAAGAGCAGCAGCAAGGAAGAGGCCAATAATTATAGATCAGTCAGTCCCACATCAGTGGTGGAAAAGTTAATGGAGTCCCTGCTGAAGGAGAGACTGATGGAGTACCTGGAGACACATGGGCTACAGGACCACCAACAGCACAGTTTCACAAGGGGGAAGTCATGTCAAATGAATCTCATGGATTTCTTTGACTGGGTTACTGGGGATGTGGATTAGGGAGGGCAGTGGATGTGGCCTATCTGAACTTTAGTGGAACCTTTGACTGTACTACACAGGAGGCTGATAAAGAAATTTGGCAGCCTAGGTTTGGGAGAGAAGGTGATGTGCTGCGTATCTGACTGATTGAAAGATAGGCGGTAGAGAGTGGCGGTAAATGACTTGGACACTTGGAGGATGGGGGAGTGACCAGTGTAGTGCCACAGGGATCAGTACTGGAACTGGTCTTCTTCAATGTCTTCATAAGTGATACTGCTGAGGAACAGGAGTGGAAGGTGTGTCTCTTTGCAGATGGCACAAAATTCTGCAACAGGATGGACATCCAAGAGGGGTGAAGAGAATGCAGTGTGATCTGGGGAAACTAGAGGAGTGGTCTTGGAATTGGCAGTTGGTTTCAATGCCAACAAGCGCAGTCATGCACCTAGAGCAGTGGAACCCGGGGGCTGTGTGTAAGATGGGGAGAGGTACTTACAGTTACTAAGCAAGAGAGGAACCTACCTTTGGGTAATCATAGCTAATGATCTCAAGGTGACAGGCAGAGCAACATGGCATCAGGCAAGGTGAGCCAGATGCTGGGGTGCGTAGGGAGGGGGATCTCTAGCAGGAGAAAGGAGGTGGTATTGTCCCCATATCGCTCAATTGTGAGACCCCACCTGGAGTTCTGTGTCCAGTTCTGGGGGCCGAATCTCTGCAAGGAAATTGACAGGGTGGAGGCAGTCCAGAGGAGGGCTACTAAAATGGTGCAGGGGTTGCACTAGAAATCATACAATGTTAGGCTGTGGGAGCTCAACATGAACTTCATAAAGGAGGAGAGAGAGGAGGGACATGACTGAGACCTATAAGTACCTCATGAGGATGGACAAGGTGCAGGAGGGGAGTCTCCTTACTAAGAGGAGGCGAACCAGAGCATGGGGGCATGCTATGAAGCTTGGTGGGGGGTTAATAGGGATGTTAGGAAATACTTCTTCTCAGAAAAGCTAGTGAATGACTACAGCAGCCTGCCAGAGGAGGTGGTGGAGGCAAGGACAGTGAGGAGTTTCATGCATGTCTGGGATAGCCATATGGGTGTAATAGGGAGGACCTGTGATGAAACAGAGTCCATGGTGTAGTGTTAGGCAGGGAAAATAGGGCAGACTAGATGGGCCTACTGGTCCTTTTCTGCCAACACATTCTATGCTTCTGTGTCCCTAAATTAGGATAACTAGAATTTATGACCAATGTACAACCAGTTTCATTTACCGTGAATTCTATCACAGTTTTTGAATCATACATCACAACTGTCATAACCAGTGTGATTTTGACCTAATTTAGAAATCCTGGAACAAGAGATCAGGGCATGGCTGCTGTGAGCATTCAGGTTTTGCCACTTAAGAGCCATGGGTCTTTCATTGAAATCACGTGTTCTTTATTTAGCATCACAGTAATGTGGTCAGTAGTTGTATGACCAGCAGATTGTCTAGCTGGAACCACTAAAGTATTTACTTAAGCCTCTTGATCACCCTAGGTCTGATTTTTAAAAAGGCTTTGTAATTACAGGCCAAATGTAGACATCTAGCAGTTAGTCTTTTCATATCCCTTTTTGTAGCCTATCCAGGCTCTGCAGGGACACCATAATAATTCACAATAGTTATCACAGTATGTGTGGATGTGTTCCAGCAGATTCTAGGAAGGTATTTTGCTAACAAAAGCTGTGTTTGACAAATTGAGATGACTAACCTTTAGATGCATTGATGAGGCATGTGTGTGTGAATCACATCAAAAAACACTAGGAGCCAGAAACATAAAACTTCTTAAGAATGATTCCTGTATTTGTAAATGCTAAAGGACACAGCTGTATCCACTGCAGAAAAGGTATAAGGTATTATGAAGGTGTTTGGGGGGCCAGACACTCTGTTTTGTCCCTGAACTCTCACTTCCCACCACAGCATTCACAGAGGACTTCATGACACCCAACCAGAGACACCAGCAAAATTCATGCAGGAAGTACTGTGTTTCAGAACAACAAACAGAGCAATGGTTTTGAAACTGGCTGCATGCAACAGAAATGGCAGCAGCATAGCCGCTGACAGACCTGGGTTCAGGGACTTGAGACCAACAGCTAGTAGTTTGGGTTGTAACATTTTATTGAACACTATTGCTGAAATGAGCTCTTTCCCAAATAGTCTTTGGTTTGCTCCATCGTTTGAGGCCGCAGATCTTTCATCAACCTAACAATGCTTCTAGGCAGCAGATACAATTTTGTGGCACTTCTGCTTCAGTTTCTGTGCTTGTGGCAGTTTAAGGGCTACAGAAATAAACTGAGTCCTATTAGGCAAAAGTGAAAGACATGGGCACAGTATGGGACAGACTCTTAGAGTAAGGGATCCATGAGTTATATTGTTTACTAATGTTGTTTGGAGTTCATGCTGTTTGGCTATTAAAATGTTGGTACAGTGTGCAAGCAATAATCCAAAACAGTGCCTGCAGTAAAACAAATCTTACCACAAGCCCTAAGTGGGTTGTGAAGCATGAGGAGCAGCTGAGTGTGTTCAACCACCTGGGATGACTAACCTTTAGATCAACTGATGAGGCATGCATGTGTGAATCACATTAAAAAACACTGAGTCCCAGAAGCATAAAAATTCTGAAGAATGAGAATGATTCCTCTTTCAGTAAATGCTAAAGGACACAGCTATATCTGTTGCAGATAAGGTACAAGGTAATATGAAGGGGTTTTGGGGGCAAGACACTCTGTTTTTTCCCTGGGCTCTCACACTTCCCACTCCAGCATTCACAGAGGATTTCATGACACCCAACCAGAGATGCCAGCAACTCCATCAAGTTCCACAGAAAACTCACGCATGAAGTACTTTACTTCAGAACAACAAACAGAGCAATGGTTTTGAAACTGGCTGCATGCAACAGAAATGGCAGCAGCATAGTTACTGACAGACCTGGCTTCAGGAACTTGAGACCAAGAGATATTAATTTGGGTTTCAACATTTTACTGAATGCTATTGCTAAAATGAGCTCTATCTCAAAAAGTCTGGTAGTCTGTTAATGTGCCAATGGAATATTGCCACTGGAATGTCGTCGGGGCAATAATGTCACATGCGTCTTGTGCAACTTGGGTTTCTTGCCATTGGGCACTGTTGTCGATCTCCGGATCGCCCTTCTTACCACCAGGATGTGACCTGGAGTTAGTGTTATAAATACATGGGTGGTGCGGGGTGCGGAGCGCCTCGCAATCACTGGCGCTCCGACTACCAGATGGCAGATTGTTGGAGCACTCTGCCGGGTGTTGACCAAGTGCTGGTGACATAATTTAAGCTGGCAACTTGGTTGTCACTCCAGCATGGGTGAACCAAAAAGTCTTTAGTTTGCCCCAGCGTTTGAAGCTGCAGATCTTTCATCACCCTAGCAATGCTTCTGATCAACAAGTGGAATGTTGTAACATTTCTGCTTCAGTTTTTTGGCTTGTAGCAGATTGAGGGCTACATAAAAAAGTGGGTCCTATTAGGCAAACATTAAAGACATGGGCACAGTATGGGACAGACTCTTAGAGTAAGGGATCCATGAGTTATATTGTTTAGTAATGTTGTTTGGAGTTCATGCTGTGTGGCACCTAAAATGTTGGTACATTATGGAAGCAATAATCCAAAACAGTGCCTGCAGTAAAACAGATCTTACCACAAGCCCTAAGTGGGTTGTGAAGCACGGGGTGTGGCTGAGTGCTTTCAACCACCTGGGAAGTGTGGTAAGATTTGGCTTACTGCACACCTTGGGGTGGGTTTGGGGGGTTCTAAAAGTACTTGTTTAGGCAGAAAAATGTCTGAAAGAGAGGTCTGATGCATAATTATGAGCCAGCCATGTGGTAAGACAGAGCATACTACACAGTCACATGATGTGGATCAGCCAATCCTAGTCTTTCTTTTTCTCATTGCCAATTTATAGTGGGTATTAGAGTCCTCAAGCTGAATATAAAAATGACAGAAACAGCAAATCCTAGGGCCAAGCATCTTTTTTTGGGGGGTGGGGTGTAAAATAATGTAACAGACAGTTTGCATGGTTTATAACATTAATACACTCCCTTCTGATGCGGGGGCTGGCAGTATAGCCTAGAGGTTAGAGTAATGAGCTGTGAATAAGCTTGGTACATGCAGCAGTCCTGAGTTTGATTCCCACAACCTCCACCTGCATACTATGTGACTCTGAGCAAGTCACTTAACCTCCCCAGTGCTCCCAGGTCACCCCTGAAAACAGGCCCTTGTGCCTAGTGGGCCTTACCATGTTAGCAAAGACAAACAAAATAAAACATAAAAAAAAAGTGTTAGTTATCTTCAAAGCAAACAGCTCAAAGTAACCAGGCACCAGATGTTTAAAAGAGAGCCATATTATCTTTATTAAACCCAGGAAGGCTATCAGTTGTCTCCTTATATTTAATTCTTTGTTGCTCTGCATTTGTAATAAGAATAACAGTGATTCTTTTAAAATGTCTCTGTAAGCATTTCTTTGAAACACATAAAAAGCATATGGGCAAAGAAATAAAAATGTAAGATTTGCTTTTTCCGAATACAGACTTCCAGCATATAGTTAAATGAAAATGTGAGAGTTGCTTTTTCTAAATACAGACTTCCAGCATATAGTTACAAGGTGTCCAGTTGGCAATACATATGCCTATATACAGTTTATAATCAGCGTGATAATACACAAGTGCAGATAAAAATCCTCCCCTCATAGAATCCTCATTAACACCTGTTGTTACTTTAGAATCTAAGGTGACATCAGTCAACGATATCAGTACGTTCAAAATATTGTTCCCGAAATTGACACAGCACCAATACAAACTGCAGTGTGAGCTTACATAACATAAAACATACTCGGTTCACATATAACTGCAAAAGGCTGCCACTATGATGTGATTAGTTATTCACTTATGAGGCAAACATAGATACGTTGCTCTTGACTTTGCCATGTATGAGTTATTTAGTCTCCTTCATTTGTGCATACAGATCATAGTACAGATTGAGAGAGCACTCCCAACACTCATTTCCTCTGCTCATGACACACTTCTATTCTGTGCAGAGTGTTTCCCAGGCAGCTGCTCTGGAAATGTGTACATTGGGCAGGTTTTATAACATTTTTATATATTATTGATCAATCTCAGTCAATAATGTATCAGTACCACTGCTGAGACCACTTTTATGGTTGTTAGAATGGTCTCATGCACATTCATAGGGTATTAGGACCAATTCAAAGTTCTAATACACTAAGGATGTAAGTGAGACCACTCTTACAACCTTAAGAGTGGTCTCCTCAGTAGTATTAACATATATCAAAAATCCAGTTTTGCCAGATTATGAATCTTTCTCTCTTCTTGTCTTCAGAGTTTCTTTGGCATTCTCTTCTGGGCATTTCAGGCTTTAGCCCCAAACATTCTTTAGTTTATCTTGTTAACATTTCTGAGTGCTAGAACTGAGTCTCTCTCACCTATAATTTACCTTCTTGTAGGAGGGCCCATTTTTTATCATCTTTTGAGCTACTTTCTGGTTTTGTTTATCATGCATACTATATGACAATGTCTGCTGTTTGGCATCCACATTGTCCATTGACTTCATCATAATAGAATCAAAACCTTCCCACAACTCAATAACCTACATTTTAATTTTAAGTCTGCATATGAACCAGAAATAGAAGAAAAACGGGCATTGTAAGACATTCTCATTATAAGGAATCCTGGTGCACAATACAAAGTAGAGTCTGAAGTAATGAATCCAACAATGACTGACATGTACAACATGTCTCCCATGCTCTGAAAAGTATCTATATATCTGCTGTAAAAAGTGCAGTTGATCATGCAATGAATACATTGGACCATGTACAAGAATTCTTAAAACTACATCAAATCAAACCAATCTACAACAACAGACAAATAAAAACCAGAAGTAACTTCAGTAAGCTAAAGATCAGGTGCTACCATTCCTTACAGACAACTGTAAGTATCTGCTACCATCTAGTAGTTGTAATAACAAAGTACATTGGAGATACAAAGAAATACAAGTTAGATGAGATTGGCAGGCATTGATAACGGAAGAACATACCACTAAAAGACAAAGCCAATAGCAAAGAAACTTTGAGAAGCAAGTTAAGAAAGCTTTGCACAACTGAATGACAGCAAAAGAGCTCAAGAAAACCAACTACTCAGCATTACCACTAGTGCAACAGTGAAATGAACCAAGGATGTGGAAAACTATGAGCCAGTCCATCAGTGCAGTGGCAGCATTGTCCGAGCTGTCAGAGGGCCATGGGAAGGGTAGGATTCAACATCCCAGAGGATGGTCTCCTTATCCAGGGAGGGTGAGTTGGGCTTCCTTCCCACAGCTATATTGCCATCTGGTGACATCTGATAGCAGTGCAGCTGGGATCACAATTGTTAGTGGGGTAGGGAAGAGTGCATGTTCTTCAACACATCTGCCATGCTGGCACCCAGTAATGTCATTATGTATGCTGTCAGTGGTGGGAGAAAAATGGGAAACTGGAGCTGCTGATTGGGTTGATGACATCCCACCACCCCAAACCCCAGCCCCACCCCACCCCAAATGCTTTTATAGATCTCACCCACTGCCTCCTGAATGCCCCAAGGACACTATCGTAAATCAAGGGATGGACATGTCCAGACATTACATTTATTTTCATCTCTGAAACTTCAGTATTAGCCTCAGTATTGTGCCCACAGCTGCAGGCCAAATCTTCAGACAGCACCTGCTGTTGAGCTAAAAGTGGGGAAAGATAAGGGGGCAACAGGACTATATTAGGGTGCGTTATGATGGGAACCCAGGGCTGGACAGATGGCACTGGCAAAGACTAAAGGAGGAAAAGGTATTTGTTAAAAAGAAGGGAAAACCAAATGAGGGATGAGGGAGACTAGAACACGGAGTAAACCCACATAACATTGAAAGCAAGTGATTGTTTGAACCAGCAGATCAAAAGATGTTGATTCCATTCAGATGCCTTCAATGAATTCTATGTCTGTCAAGCAGTTGATATTAATACCCAACACATGTAATAAGCATAGCCATCAGGCAACATCAAAGATGTGAATTTCCCCTTATTCAAGTAAGTGCCATGACAAGACATCAAGCTGAGTTTAAGAAAGACTTCATTCTAGCATTCAGAAACTCAAAACAGCTATACAGAAAGATGGCGTGAACATTTTGCAAGGTGCGGGACAAACTCCCAAACGAATTCCAAAGACAAGAACATAAAAACAGAAATACAAACACATACGTGTGAATAATAGAACTGATACACGTAGATCAATATTTACTAAAGAAGTTTTACAAATTTATAGTTAAAAGTATCCTCAAACCATAGAATGGTGTTGATGGAATTGCATTTACAAAGCTTCTCAATGGATGTTTTAAGATCTATTTTCTCCCCTTTACATAAATCTTCTCAATTATACATTAATGGACAGAATGATTGAATGACTGATCATGAACCCATCCTGTTTGTAAGCTTCCCATCCCCCCACAATCTAGTTTCCAAAGCAGCTTTTATTAATCGAATTATGTTGTCAAAACACTGTACTGATTTGTCCAAATGTACAGTAGTCCGAAATAAAACTGCAGTGTTTCATAGCTGATTGCCTCTTGCACTTGCTTCCTCAGACAGCCAACTTGCTCTGTGTCGTTTTGACCCCAGGTATCCAGCCTTGATGCAAAAACATACACTTCACCCATTCTGAAAAGAAGAAAATGTAAGAGGTATTTATTAATTCAATATTGAAACAAATTGGTAAAGACAGAACAGCATGCCTAACCAAGAATCACTTTATTTATTATTGGGAATTTAATTTCCTTAGATCCCTAGGGTGTGCAATTTTAGCTTAAGGTTTTTTTTTTATTTTTTATTATCATTGTCACAAAAATAACAGACTTCAGGATAGCATAGTTTACAGGAAATACAAAGTAGTGACATATAACTGATCAGTTTGGATTGTTACTGTTGGTTTGTACAGTGTGGAACATTATTTTCATAAAATTAAATAACATGAACAAAAAAGGAAAAAAATAACTATATAAAAAAATGCAAACATGAACGAATGAGGTTCCTAGGATGTTATTAAACTTATAATAGAAAACACTTGCATCCCATAATAGAGAAGGTCAGAGATCAGTGGTGTTACTCCTCTACAAGCATGCCCCAGGCTGTCTAATGGTGAGGGGGACTGAGTCATCCCAAGTGACTCCTGCCTTGCTAGGTGAGGTTAAGGCTTTAAATATAGCAAACATGGAAAGCGCTACCATTTTTACAGCACCATTATAGCCATCAAGTTGTGAGCATTTGGACTGCTGTTCTGATCCCCTATTTGAACAAAGCAGATGTAACTGTTTTACCTGAATCCCTGTATCTTTAATAGTATGTTTCCTAAAGTACCAGTCTTAAAAAAAAAAAAAACATCTGGTTAAATGGTGCAGATGTACTGGTACTTATTTTATACCTGAATCCATGTACCTGTGTCAGCATGGTCCCTAAAGTACAGTACCTACTATCTGTGGAGCTTGCATGTATTTCAGCCTTGTTTACCATATGTGCTTGTTATTTATTATAACCTTTTTATTTTATTTCATTTTCATTTTTCATTTTCCTTTTTTATATTTGTTAGCTAATGAGCAAAGCTGCCCATTTTCACAAGCGGCATGTTTAAAAAACAGTACAATATTAATAAATGACAATGCATACAGAATTGTTAATATACAATATAACAACACAACACACAGATTACATTTAAAAACAAGTGCATTCATTCAGTGTTTCAAGGCACTGTTTCAATCTATTTTTAAATGATCTAACAGTTGTGCAATTTAATATTTCTTCCAGAATTGTATTAAAAAATGAGGGTATCCTATACAATACAGATTTTTGACCAGTTGCCTTTTTAAATGGTGGTATTCGGAAGATATATTTACTTTGAGACCTGGTCCCTTGTGAGTTTGTTAATCTAGAAAACATTGACTAGACTGTTTGTGGTAAAAGGCCTCATATTTCTTTAAAAAGCAAAGTACACATTTTTATATTGATTCCGTTTTCCAGAGAGGGACAATTTGATGCTTTTAACAAGATACAATGGGGTGTTTTAGTCAGAAGACTTATCATGAAATGATGGGCACTATTATATGTTACCCTTAACTTTGTTAAAATTCTTTCACTAGTGGCCATGTACACAACTAGCCCATAATCCATTACACTAAGATGTATACTATGTATCAATATTTGAGGTGGTTCCATGTCATATAGCGATCACAAAACAGCGCTCGCTACTATGGCGAGTGTATATTGCTGAAAAGCAAATCAGCGATATATACATGTCAGCGACCAAACATCCAGCAACTACACTAAGTGTTTATGCATGGGGGCTGTGCCCCACAGGGCTTGCCCACACCCCCATAAGGATTACTAACTCCAGGGGGTGCATGTCGGAGAGGCGACACTCAGGATTAAAGAAATAAAAAAACCGGCAGCAGCAGCCAGCGGAAAACTTTTTCTCCTGGTCGCCAGCCCCAAACCCAGTACCTGCTGTGCTGCAGCTAGCCACCCTCACCACCACACCACATGGCTAACTTGGCTGCAGCAGGTACACTACTCCCTGAAAAACCCTCTTCCCTACCCTTCCCCTTCCCCTCACTATTCTCCCCTTCCAGTCACCCTCCCCTATGGTCACCTTTGCATAGGGTTGCTACCCTTGCAGGGTTGCCCATGAGGATAGCGCCGTTTATGAGACGTGATTTTGACGGTCACTCATATTCAGTCGTTATCCTCATTGAATACCATTTTTCATGACACATGGATTAAATAAGGTCTAACTCTAAACAGAAGACCTAATCTTCAGTGTACAGTTTTTATGATGTTACTAACAAGAAGTTTGAAAGATAAACAACATGACCCCTAAATACTTAAAACTATTGACTATCTCAGTCACTTCTTCATTTAAGCCCACAATTGGGACTTTATATTCTCTTTACTTTCTAGGGCTGGTAAAGATCATAGCATTGTCATCGGTGTCAGCATGGCTCAGTTGGTAGCACATCTGCCTCTGGACCAGCAGATCGTGGGTTCTCGACCCACACCGGGATTGGACTTGCACCTAAAAATTGCTGGCATCCGAGTGCAGTATTGGGGGGTGCTGTACTGCTGGGGTGTGCCGTCCTTTGGATGAGATGTTAAACTGAGGTCCCTTCTGCCCATCCTGGTGGGTGTCCAGGTGGAAGTAAAAGAACCCAGGGCACTGTTTGCAAAGAGTAGGGAACAATCCCGGTGTCCTGGCCAACATTCCCCTTCCCATAAACCGGTTCATGCAATTATCCAGGCTGTGTGTGGGTGATGATGTGCAATATGGCTACCACCACACATTCAGTCACTTCACTACCAGTCTAGCATTGCTTGTAAAGTGCTTTGGATGTACGAAAAGCGCTATATAAATGCTGATTCTTCTTCTTCATTTGTTTTGGTTTTTTGTATTTAATGTCATGCATCTTCCCAACAGCCACTTTTGAAATTGATCAAAATCTATTTGTACATTCCACAGGGCATCATCAGGTAAAGCCCCAGTACTACAAATCACTGTATCATCTGCATATAATGTTATTACAGATTTATGACATGTACCTGGTGCAGAATTCATAAATAATGAAAATAAAAGAGGGCCCAAAATCAAACCCTGTGGCACCTCATACTTGATCAACTGGGGTTCCAAAATATTTTCTTCTATTCTGGTTCTGTGTTTCCTATTACTCAAATAGCTTGCAAACCAAGTTATAATGTCCTTTGAAAAATGCAAATCAGAAAGGGAGTTCAGCAACAAAGAATGATCCACAAGATCAAAGGCCTTGGTGAGATCCACCAATATTGTTGTGGCAAAGTGCTCTTTATCAAGGGCACCCCGCACGCAGCTTGTGAACCCCACCAAGGCCATTCCTATATTATGTTTTGCTCTAAATCCAAGTTGTGAATTAGTTAACAAATGATATTTTTCAAGATGATCCATTATCTGATCCAAAATTATTTGTTCAAGTATCTTTGATAGTGGGGATAGTAATGACATTGGTCGATAGTTAGATACACACAATCTACTATCAGATTTAAAGATGGGTTGTATAACTGCCATTTTCCATATATTGGGGGAACTCCATGGCACAAGGAAATATTAAACAGAGCTGCTATGAGGATAGCTAATTTATTAATCGCAAGATTAACAAGTCTGAAATCCACTTCATCTTATTTATTTATTTATTAAGTTATTGAATTTTGTTGACCAGGTAAGCCCACTGGGCCTAGAAGTCCCTTTTTCAGGGGCGACCAGGGGGAAGGGGGGATACAGATGGTAAGCAACTGAAATTGAGCCAGATTAAGCTGTTTGCGGTATTTTTAGTGAATAGGAGAAATTTGGCCAGGACACCAGGGAAATTCCCCCACTGAGTTGCTGTCAGTAGGGGGGGTTGTCGCTCTGCTAACATGGCAGACAACTCTTGGAGTGTGGAGGAGCAAGATGTGCAGACTGCAGCTCTGCAGAGTATTGTTACTGACAAACCGGAGGTTCAGGATTTATCGGCTCGACTTACTGCTGAGGAGATGGCTCACGGATATATGCATGCTAACGAGCATGCAGCACGGGTTTCGAGACGTCTTACGACTACAAGCGAGTCCTCGATTATAGATGGTGAGAATTCCTCTCCTACAAAAGTATTGCATTGGACCACTTTCTTTGATGCAGGCTGCTCAGCGGTAGCTGAGACAACAGAATGCCAGGTTACTGACGCTGAATGCGTCACTGCTACAGCTGGAGGAAGGAACTCAGAAGTGTCGGCGTTGTCTGCATGTGCTGCCGGTCCCTGCAGGTGGCTGTCAGACTTGGAAACTACTGAAACTTGGACCAAGGAATCTGCACTTGCTCAGGCGGGTTGGATGCAGCAGCCAGATGGTCGTTGGGTCCCAGACCCTGCTTGGATCTCATTTTCCTCTCCTGTGACTTCGGATCTTCCGGTGCCTCCAGATAATCAACAGGGAGCTTCCCCTACAGGTCAGCCTTTGGTTTTCCTTCACACAAATGTTAATTTGGACTCAGAGTCTGCAATTGATGACATTAACATTACTGATAAACCTCCCTATGAGGAACTGCCGAGAGAGTCCCCTGCTTATTCACCACAAAGACCTGATGCGAGGCGGGGCCCCCGTTTTTCAGATTTATTCAAGAATAATAAACTAGAACAGGCCCCTCATAGGAATGTTGTGCGTCTCAGGTACAGGGGCGGTTTGCCCGAACACCCGGATAGGGCATATGTTGCCAGAAAATTGTTGAAGGATTCCATGAACTTTTTGGCCATGGATGTGTATGCTTTAATAAACATCCATGGAGAAGATACTTTTGACATCAGTTTTAAACACTTTTCTGGTCTAGATAAATTCTGGCATAAATACGAAACTTGCAAGACTTTACCTTTATGGATCCCTTTTTGGGCAATTCCTATCACTAAACCTCTGTTTACAACAATAAACATTATGTTTTAGAATGAAGGGGTGAATGTGGGGGGGGGGTATCCAGTATTGGTTGGAGAAAAAATGCACTGTTTTAGGGCCTCCTAATCCCATTATAGATTCAGAGGGAATTTGGACCGGGACATGGTGCTTTAAAGTAAAATTGCACATTGTGGACAATGACTTTATGCATGTACCTAACAGTTTCTTTTTAGAAAAAGACAGGAGTGTCTGTTTTTATCCAGGTCAGCCCAAAGCATGTTACAAATGTGGCAGTAAGCGTCATTTAATTAGTGCATGTGACACAGTTAAATGTGCACTTTGTGATGAGTTGGATCATGGTAACGAGGTTTGCAGAAATGTGTTTAAATGCAATTTATGTGAGGAATCCGGTCATGCTTATCACCAATGCCCTTGGGCAGATCAGAAGCAGCAGGGAGGCCCTAACAAAGAAGACCTAATAAATCAGGCCCAGGACAGGCATAGGCCACAGGCACCTTACAATTCAGCAACAGACACTGAGCCTTCTAGTCGGGGTGGGGGGAACACCTCAGAACTCACAGCCTGGTCATTCACAGACTCCAGAGCCAGAGCCTGAGCCGCAGAAGTCGAGGCCACCAGATCAGGACCAACCAATTTTACTGAACGAGGTTCCAGCTCATAGTTCAGGACTTGTCCCTAGTCCTTCCCAGCCCCCTGATAACCTCCCAGTAATGCCTCCACTGGATACTGAGTTTCAGACTCCCCCTTCTAGAAGAATCACCTGGGCAGCTAGTAGGCAGAAGGGAGCCTCAGGGGTCTGTCACACACAAAATGCTTTTCAAGTCTTGGTGGACATGGAGGGGGATTCTGGTTCTGTAACCTCTAAATCCGAAGCATTTTCTGAAATGGAGGTGGACGAAGAAGGTGAAAGGAACCTTTTAGAGTTAAAAAAAGGGAAGAAATGGAAACAGGATAAACCTTTACTCTTATCTTAAAATGTCATGGCTTGCTTAAAGATATCGCTTAACTGCTGTAGCATTAAGAATTATAAAAGGCGTATGATTTGTTTAATGCATCGTAAAAATTTACTGGCTGATATCATCTTTTTGTAGGAAACACATTTTGTCCACTTAGGCTGAAGTTACTCAAGCTAAAAAGGCCTGGTGGGAGGGCCCTTCCTTTTGGTCTTTTGGCCCTGATACAGCTGATGAGTGGGGATCCTTTTTAGCCACACCACAGTACAGGTTACTCTGCTTATTGACATACTGCCTGGCAGAGCTCTGCTCATCAATTGTTATTATAAAGGGTATTCTCTTAGACTAATTAATACATATACTCCCCAAGTTAAGACAGCAAGGATTGATCTTTTTCAACAGATTAAACCTTATTTGTTTACCTCAAAACATATCATTTGGGGGGGAGATATGAACTGCAGTTTAGATGTCCGTATGAAGGTTAATGTTCAACAAAAAACTTATTGCGATTCCCATGCTCTCACACAAACGTTAGCAGTAGCAAACCTTGGGGATGTTTATAGGGGACTTCACAAGACTGATGGTTTTACCTATCAGAGGGCTTCCTTCGCCACAAGGATAGATTCTTTTTTTATCTCCAAATATTTAGTAGCGCAAAATTTTTCTTTACGTGATTGCGAATTTTCAGACCATAAACTACTCTTTTGTGTACTAGGGTTGGATTGGATACCCACAAGGTTTCCTTCCGTGAGTAGGAGATGGAAATTGAACTTGCGGATGCTAGAAGATGCATCTGTTTTACAACAAATTCAGTGTTTACTGTGTTCCAGGAAATCAGTTGCAGACCTTTATGATGACTGGTCTTCTTGGTGGATGGACACCAAAACTGCCATTAAAGATTTTTTTATTTCTTACGGAAGGAGGAGGAGTAATTCAGATTACTTACAATATTTGGAATATAGAAACCCATACTATAAATTACTGTCTAGCCCTCAGATGACATCTCTTGATGTACAAACACAATTGGGGGCTATAAAACATAAAATGAAACAATACCAATATGACAGGGCAGTTTCCATGTATGCCGAAATTAGATTTGGTATGCAGCAACAGCTTTTTAAGGATCCTTACACTGCATGTAAACAAAAATTGGACAAACAAATTATGACTGGTTTAAAAAATGTAAAAGGTCAGATTAACACCAAAGGTCACAATAACATCTCATATGGAGATGTTATTGATTATAGAACATCTATCTTCAGTTTTTAGCACTACATTTAATCCAACAGCCACTTGGGACAATGTTCTTCATTTTCCTGTTCCCACAGTCCCAAACACTGAAGTAGAAAGGCTGAATGTGCCTATTTCTCCATCAGAAGTTCTCACAGCCACACATAAATTAAAAACGTGAATCTCACCAGGGGAGGAAGGCATCACAAATGAGTTCTATAAAACCTTTAAAGAGGACCTTTGTGAGATTTTGGCTACATTTTATAATGACATTCTTCAGTTTGGCTTGAGAGATATGAAATTTAACTTAGCAATACTCACATTTGTATACAGAAAATGTGATAACACTGAATTGAGCAACTGGATGCCGATTAGCCTGCTTCATATTGATTATAAAATCCTTTCTTCCATTCTTTGTAAGAGGTCACAGATTATAGCATAATTTATGCTTCATCCAGCACAGACCTGTTCTATTCCTCAAAGGTCGATACAGCAAAATGTATGCTTTATCAGAGACATATGTGATTATGGGACCCAGAATAAATTATCTGGTTATATTTTGGCTTTAGACCAATCTACAGCTTTTCACAGGGTTTCCCATGATTTTTCATTTCAAGTCCTGGAGAAGTATGGCATCCCCACAAAATTTATTAATTATGTGAAAACGTTATCTTTTAATGCACGATTGTGTCCCATAGTAAATAACTTACTTGGAAATGACATCTGTTTAAAACAAGGAGTTAGACGGGGTGCTCTGTAAGCCCTCTATTTGTTTTAGACCCTGTAATACCTGAAATTGAGCATAATCAAGCAATTTGTGGCTTGACTCTGTCATTGAGTATTCCAGCCCAAAAGTTGTCAGTTTATGCAGATGACATATGTTTATTGGTTTCAGATGTCCCGTCTGGACTAACTGCACTTCAGACGTTTGAACAATTTTCAACATTGAATGGCACTATTCTAAATTATGACAAATGTGTCTGTCTTGCAGTAGGCAGGACTCCACTAGTACAGAGCATAGGGTGTATTCCTGTTTCTGATTCAGTAAAAATCTTAGGTATTCATTTTGGGAGTGGGGATCTGGCTCAGTTGAACTGGGAAAGACACCTAGTTGTAGGTGAACAAAAAGTTCAACAGTGGAAAGCTTGGGGGCTTTCAAAAAAGAAAAGGGTTATGGTAATTAAGAAATTTTTATTGCCAGTATTTTTACATCTCTGTTCTGTTTTTCCTATTCCAATTCCCCTGGAAACTAGGTTGTATAGTTGTTGTTTTTTTTTCAAATGATACGGGAGAGTAGGTTAAACCCCATAAAGAGAGACTTTACTTACCTGAAGGTTGCACAGGGTGGGCTCGGGATGATTAATCTGCTGTTTTTTTTACCACTTTTTTTTCATGATAGATTCATTTCAAGTAAATTCCCTTCCTGATTGTCATCCATGGACTGTTTGGACTCAGTCACTGTTCCAATCATTTATGTTTCAATGGGAGGGTGCTGGCATACCCAAGTTAAATTCCAGGCATGCTGCACCATCTTATGCAGTTTCGGCAGTTAAAAAACTCAGGGAATGGAAATTGGGCAAGGCCCAATTGCATGATATTTCCAGGAAACATTTTTATGAGGAAATTATGGGTAAAATTTTTTATGTCCAGGTAGATTTCCCTTTTTGCATTCCCACCAGGGTCTCTCAGGCATTATGCACCTTAATGGATAAAAGAATACCATCACAGATGTGGGATGTTCAATGGCTTAGTTGCCATGGCAGGTAAGGAGTTTGGGGTAACCTGAAGCATAAACCTATCACAGACAGGCAATGCATTAGGCCTGAATGTGTTGGTCAGGAGGAAACACAAGAGCATTTTTTCTATGATGTGCTTATTCAGAGCAACTGTGGGTAGATCTAGCATCCCGGTGGAAATGGGGTATAGCTCGCCACATCTTTTATCAAAGTTTGATCCTGGGTGATTACACAGGTTTCTTAGGGAGGTACCATACCAGTACTTTAACTTTAATCTTTGTATGTATCAAATACTTTATGTGGCAAGCCAGGTGTCAGTATTCTCTACAACATACAATACTTCCAAATATAGTCTTAATTAAGAAGATTGAACAAGCCATAGTTAGGCAGAAGACTTTGGAGTATGACACCATTAACTGACATCTGTTTAACAGTTATTGGAAACATATTTCATGGATAACCTGAATTAACTTTATTCTAATTTTTTGTATCACAATCCTCTGTACTGTTTAAAGTTCAAAATACAGGCTGTATGAATTTATGTCTTGATAACTGTTTTTGATATTCTATTAATATTATATTTGGTTATTGACAATTTCTTTTCTTTTTTTTTTCAACCCATATGTTTCTTTATTTTTGGATTTCTGTATGATTTTGCATTTGTGATGCATTGTTTTTCTTTCTAATAAAAATTCCCCTACTCTTTTTTGATAAGTGCCATGAGATCTTTAGTATCCACCTGAACTACCACCAATCCAGGCAGATGGGACCTCGGTTTAACGTCTCATCTGAAAGACGGCACCTCAGAAGTGCAGCACCCTTCTCATGCTGCACTACAGTGTTGTACTGGGTTATTAACCCAAGTGCCAGATGTGGGAACTGAACCCACAGCCCTCTGATCTCCCAGCCTCAGAGGCGAGTGTGCTACCTACTGAGCAACTGACACTGCAATTGACCAATGTATGGCCTTTTCTACAGCCCCAGGTTGCCCATATAAATGGGCTTGCCCAGTTGCCAAAGAATTAAATAAATAAATAATACTTAGAGTTTGATCCACAAATGGGGCTGTGTACCCATGGACTATGCTGGGACAGGAGCAATCCAAAGCCCTCTGCCTCCTGCAGGTGCAGAACCCTGTGCAGCAAATTATGGTGGCACCATGGGCATTGCAGTTGGGATCACTGGGCATCCAGTCAGATGCCTGGGTCAGCTCTCTAGTGGATCCATGTTCTGCCCTGTGTGGGGACCATGGGACATGGCTGTCCATGTCTGTGTCCGTTCTTCATAGACTGCCATGTCCATTATGGTCATAGTCAACAGATATGATGGACACTGGCTAAAACCAGTGACCCCCAGCCCCATACAGATGCTATTGGGACTGGCGGACCAGTGGCATAAGGACTGATCAGGCCCTGATATTCGGGAATGGCCAGGCATGTAGGCACTATTACTGCCCCATAGGCTGTATAGCATCTTCTCTCTTTGCCAATCATGCATGCTGCCTCAGGAACACTGAGGATCAGGTGCAAGTATGCCACTCCCCATTCCCACCCCTGACCCAGCTGGTAACATAGCTGTTTGCACAGCTGAGGATTGGGGCACATAAGGCAGACAGGCCAGGCTGTGGATGCCATGGAGTGTCCTTATGGTGTACATCTCGTGTTGTGCAAAACTGAGAAATTTCATTACGCAAAATATTTTGTGAAATTTGCACATTGCGTGAAATATTTTGCAGGTGCGAAATGTAAAATCTCACCCTTGAATTGCAAAATTTCACCTAACAATTGTGAAATTTCACTCAAAAACAGGGAAATTTCACCACAAAATGAGAAGTGCCACATTTTTCAGGGGAAATTTCACATTTCACACCTGCAAAATATTTAAAGAATTTCACAAAATATTTTGTACAGTGAAATTGCCAATTTTGCGTCAATTCCGCTGGTGAAATTTTATTTCACAATCATGGAGAGAACACCTCAGACCTTAGCACTGCTTGCTTCCTTTTCCATTCTGGTGGGACAGGGAAACCAGGAGGAGGCACGCATGGCAGTGGTAACTAAGTGAGGGGGTGGGCATCCTCATGGGAGGATGCCTCAAGAGGGGATGGAGGGGCCCCCAGCAAAGGAGGAGACAGATGCTGATGAGGATTCCATAGTTAGTGGAATACAGTTGGGATCAGGGAAACAGAGACAGGGTAGTAAAGTGCTTACCAGGTGCTTTGGTAGGGAAGACTGGAGGGCAGCTTGTACATGTTGCCAAGGAAGAGAGTGAAGGGAGGGATCTGGATGTCATTATCCATCTAAGGAGTAATGACCTGGCCAGGGACACATCAGGGGTGGTGCAGGATAGGTTTAGAGATCTTGGGAGGTCCCTGAAGCAAGTAGCTCACAAGGTGGCCATGACTGAAGTGATACCTGTATATTCATTTATTTTATTTTATTTTATTTTAGTCTTTGGTAACCGGTTAAGGCCCACTAGGCACAAGTGCCTGTTTTCAGGGGTGACCTGGGAGCACTGGACGGTTAAGTGACCTGCTCAGAGCCACACGGTATACAAGTGGAGGTTGTGAGAATCAAACTCAGGTCTGGTCTGCTGGATGTATCAAGTTCATTCATATCTTGTTCCTCTAACCTCTAGGCTATACTGCCAGCCTGATATGGCTGGAGAAGACTATGGAAACCCTCACCAGGGCCTTCAATGAGTAGTTGAAGCATGGTGCAGAGATGAAGGTTTTGGCTACATCGGGAGCTGGGGTCCTCTGTGAGGGAAGAGAGGCCTGTACAAAGGAGATTGTCTCCATACATCCAGGAGGGGGGCTGCAGGCCTAGGTGGAAGGTTTAGATGCTACTTTGCTGAGCTTTTAAACTAGCCAAGGGGGAAGGCAGAGATTGCCCCCCTCCCAGATAATAGAAAAGTAGAAAGGAGAATCCCAGGCAAAATTAATTCCCCAAGGGTAGAGGGGTGAAACGACAAGGAGGAGGAGGACAAGACAGGTGGGTCAGGAAGAGAAACTAAAGTTGAGAGAGAAGTTAAGAAGGGCAGATAGAGGGATAGTGAAAGAGGGGAGGACAAGACTAGGAAAATAGCAGGGGTGAAAGACAGAAACAGGAAGAGAAGGTAGAATTGTGGAAGGGAAGAACAAAAGGAGTAGAAAGCCTTGTGTGCCAAAGCAAGGAGCCTAGGATATAAAATGTCTGATCCTGAGGCAATCCTTGCAGAGCAGACCTGAATCTGGTGGCCATAATGGAGTTATGGTGCACTGACAGCCACAGCTGGAAAGTGGCCATAACAGGCTATACCATGTTCCAAAAGAGAGAGTGGTCACAGAGAACTTTCAGCCTCAACTCCCAATATGGCATAAAAAAGAGTTTAAGCTAGTGTATGGAAAACATATAATTTATTAAAGACAATTGTAGCACCCCTACACAAAAATCAATGTTTTGTGTCACAATTGATGCTTTATCTTGATAAAGTGTCAAGTACAACGTGAAACATAGATGCTTTCTTCCTCTGAATTCAGCTCCCATGGAAATTTTAGGAATCCTGTGATTTTTACATTTTACAGATTGGCACCCAAGAGGAATCCATAGAATTCCACTGATTTTCCACTGAAAATGGCAAAATTCTTAAGTTACATTGATGTCTATTTTATATGTGAGTATGTACTGTAAAAAAGAAATCCCCAGTTTACATTAACATCTGTTTTATTCCATATACACAAACTGTGGAACAACAAGTCAGAGTTTACAATAAAACACTAGTAACAATTCTGCAGTTTACATTAGAGCACACAAATCTCCGACAGTGTTCCTATTGGCAAAAATTCTAGGAATTTCTCAAAACATTCCATGGAAAATTTCAATAGCAGGATGCCATTGTGCAAGAGTGCCACTGTCTGAATTTCATAAAGTCCAAGAAGTTACTGAAACTCATAAAAGAACACTAATATAGTGGCCTGGCCATTAATGATATTAATCCTGAGTGGTAACAGTGAAACGACCATTTGTGGCAATTAGGGGACTCTTTGCAAAGTGCTTTGATACTTACCATCAAGCCATGTAGCCAGTCCATTTCCGGGCCTATCCATCACATGACTAAACAAACACCAGTCTGCACGGGGCCACAGTGCCCATGACTTGTTCCCTTCACAGGGACAATAACTGTTGGAGAGAAATGTCTGAAAAGGAACAATTACAGTTTTTAAAGTAAAACAGTCCAAAAATGTAGCATGTGTATAGTAATCAGAATGAGAACCGAAATCCTCATCAAATCTGGACAGAAACAGACCCATTGTTGACTTTTCACATGCTTCTGTATCCTAAAGCTTCTCCAAAGAACAAGAGACCTATCTGATGTCTTGGAAAAGAGCAAGAGCCGCAAAACTGTCGGCATCTATAGAGAGGTCTGTTGTTCTGTTGTTGGTGTATTTTATCGAAATAGAGCAAATGGGCATGTAACCACTGTCTGGATTTTCACTTATGGGGCAAGTGAGTGCTCGGTTCTTTGCTTTGTAATAGTTGGAATACTTTACGTGTGACACCACTGTTGCTCCTGGGGGCTGCCGACCCAGCAAGCGTACCTATTTGTGGCACCTTGTTTTTTTTTTTCTTCCAGTGAAAGCATTGAAACAGTAACATTTTTGATGTGCTGATGTGTACAAAACCCAAGTACCATCTTGATCCATGTGGTATACTTTATATTATTTAATGGGACATGAAATCCTGTAACCTCATTGGTCAAAACACATCCCATGACAGTTAATCTTTTTTTCTGACAGCTGCTCACTTCACCTGAACTACATATTTTTTGACAAATAAAAGTCCATTTTATAATGGGGTAACACACTCCATGGTGAGCAGTCATGAAGGGATGATGCACTTTCTCAGGTGGCTGTGGCACTTGGTGGCGCTTCATGTCTAGCAACCACCTGAAGCATGCATTATTCCTTTATAACCACACACCCTGTCATGTGTTATCCTTTACATAAACTACAGCTGCAAGGACAGGAGATAGCAATGCCTGTCTAATCTGTCCCCTCTGTCTCAGTGGTTATTAACCTTTTATTCCCTTTGATTTCAGGTATGTAACCAGCTCCCTCTTTAACCACTGCACTGATTTTGCCTATATTACCTCACCTAGTAGACTGTTCCCCAACATGACTACTCTTGGTAAAATTAAGCAGTAAGCCATGAGGGGGTGTGGGTTATTGGTGGATTTACCACAGCTGGAGTGGGTAAATCCTCACCAGCCATGGTAAATCCCCTGATAACCCATATCCTCCAAGTGGCTTATTGTGATTCTTCCAAGGTTCATTTTTTTACTATGATAAAATGCAACTTTTAAAGATGTTGATTTTTCTTGTTTCATTTTTATTGTATTTATTCCTGTGCTGCAGATAATATATATGAATTTTTACTCATCAACAGCCATTGATCATCAGAGGATTTACACTGGTGGTAAACTGCAAGTCTGCCGATTTCATTGACTGTTCACTTATGTCAATAGTATAATAGTGTTTCTATATGTCTGGCCTAAAGACTCCTGGTGATAACTTCATCACACGGTCTCTTGCTCTCCTATACTCTAAAGTGTCCCAGAAATCTCTCATCAGCTTTGGTATGTCCTTGCTTAATTTTATATATTATCATATCCCCCTTTACTTCCTATTCTCCAGAGGAAAAAAAAACAGATCTGTCAACCTATCGTGGCATGCCTTCTCCCAAATTCTTGTAATCATCCAAGTTGCTTTTCTTTAGACCCTCTCTAGTTCATCCACACATCTCTTGTTAGGTATGGTGACCACAACTGTGCACAGTACTCAAGGTGTGCTCCATGCTCTGTACAGTGCAAGTATTACTTCCCTTGATCTACTTATGATGCTCCTTCAGATATTCCCCAGCACTTCATTTGCTGATCTGCAGACCTTTGCACATTGCTTATGTCCTTCTCAATTATTTCCTCTTCCAGCATCTAACTGCCCTATGTGTACTATCTTTAATTCTTATTGTAACTAAGCAAAAGCAGATAACTATAGGAGGAAGCCATGTTTAACTTAGATTCCAAAATTATTGCTAAAGTAATCATGAACAGAATTGAGGAGTAGATTCCCAGAGTCATCCACCATGACCAGTCTGGTTTTGTGAAAGGTCAACAGATCTTTGATGGGATCCATAAGTTACAAAATGTAATAAAATCTGATAAAAAATAAAAGAGGAAAGCCAGTGCAGAAGAACAGTCATAGCGCTTCTGCTCACTATCCCTGTGACCCGGATTCGGAAAATGACTTGGGTTACTCAGTGGAGGGAGGATCGAGTGTCCCATGGACAACTCTTCTCCAAGAAGGAAGGACATCCATCTCACTACTTGCCTGCCACTTAGTAGAAACTAGGTGGCAGTACAAATGGGCACATAACTGAGAAGGGGAGGCTGCTGGTAGCATGGCCACACAGCATCATGCTCGTGTATATGCCTCATTGCATGCTGGCCATCTTTGGGCAGAAACTGGGTGGAAAATACACTGTCCATCAGGAAGACTCCAGCACCCTCACATGTCCTGCACCATCAACTGTGGCACCCACCCTCCAGATACTGGTCTAAGGCAAGTGGTGAGGTGTAAGTCCTGGGGAACGTGGATGATGGGTGGGGAGGTGCCAGCAGGTAGGGGTTGGCTGGGCAGCACAAGGAGGTAAACTAAGATTGAACATAAGATTGAAAAAGAAAATAGAAGAAGATGGTATTATAGCACTGGCACTTGATGCAAGTAAGACATTTGATCTGATAGATAGAACATATATGAGTTGTTATTTGGAATACTGGGGACTGGGCCAAGATATTTTAAATTGTGGTAAGACAGCTTTATCCTACTCTGATCTCTTATTGTTGTGTGAATATGTTATTTTTAGAGTATCAGCTATGGAAAATGGAGATAGACCAGGGTATCCCATATTCTTTTCATTTTAGCATTAAAACCTCTGCTTGTAAGGATCAGGAATTCAAAAGCATTTAATGTAATTCAAATGTGGAGAGCCAGTTTTAACCTGAATCTTTATGTCGATGTTCTGAATACAAAAGGCAGCCAGTTAAAATAATCTTTTTTTTTTTTTTTAACAATTTCTTATATCCATTACCATTTTTTCAAATACCATGATAAACATAGTGGGCTCTACATACCAGTGATACGTAGTGCTACATACACAAAACATAGAATTTCTTGGCAGATAAGGACCGCTTGACCACCCAGTCTTCCCAACCCAGCTAAAGAAACATTGAGGGGATATGGTGACTGTGTGCCTTCAAGGATAAGGATGGAACAACTTCCAGGGCAAGCTGCTAGGGTGATGTAGATAAGGCTGAACTGAAGTAGTGCTTGGAAGAGGAAAACTGTATGGGGTGCATGGCCTTGGTGTTCATGGGGCTGACAGCTCTAATATCACGGTGCATGGAGCCCTGATATTTGCTGGTTGTGGAGTCTTGATGTGGGCACTTCTGATGTTGGATGGAATGGACCATTTGTGTTTCTAGAGCACAGAGTTATGATGCGAGTGTGAAACTTACCCTAACAATTGTGAAACGCAGGGCATTAACAGTAGCAGTAGAGCATTGCCAAAGTGAAGCAGTACCCAGTAGGGTTAAGTAGTAGTGTCTAGCAGGATGAAACAGTAGTACCTAAAGATCAGTGCCCAGCACAGCAAATAAGCAATGATCAGCAGGGCATATGAGTGAAAACCAACAAGGAAAAGAAGATTGCAGCAATCAGAGCAAGCAGGCCCAAGGCAGACTTGGAAGAGGAGCAGGGACAACAGAACAAGAGCAGCCACTCCACCCATGGAGAACACCGTGCTCCAATGCAGTCCCAGAAATGAGCAGGGCAGAAAGACTGATGCTCCCCCCCCCCAGGAGGGAACACAAAGGAAGGAACCTTGACAATAGTGAATGGTACGAAGCCCACAGGAAAAGCTGAAGAAACAGGAAGGCTGGATGGAGCAGCAAGGCAAAGTGGTTGCCTAGAACAGTGATAAGGAAAGGCAGAGACTATGGAAACAGCAAAAGTGACAGTCAGAGCTGAGGCCCAAAATGCCCAGCCGCAGGCCAGAAGCAGTTGACAAAGACTGCAATTTGTTTAATTTTGCATTTGTTAACCCAGTAGACCATGGGCATCAAATGTCAATTTTCAAGGGGGACTCGAATAAAAAAAAAATACTGACCAAGGCTAAAAGTAGAGGCATTTAAATTGATGACTAGAAAAGTAATAAATGAATTATTTCAAGAGTAACATTTACATGATGAATTGTCAAGGCAATATGAAAGTGCAATGGCAGCAAAGAGCAAACTCCAGAGCAGAAGTCAAGAACCAAGGGACTTGGGGTTAGGAAAAGTGTAAGCAGTTGCCAAGAAACTGGAATGGAAGCTCAAGAAGTGTGGAGCAAGCCAATCATGAGAGAGCACAAGTAAGGATTAACCCACAACAGAGTGTGGGTCTACTTGAGAATTAATGCAGGCCTGGGGGTTTCAACCACCCAGGTGTGTATTAATTCCCAAGTAGACCAATACTCTGGAGTCGGTTAATTCACTTGTAATATGGGGAAGAGAAAGGGTTCAGTGCTCTTTTTATATGTTTCTGTTCCCATGTTACATTTGCATGAAAGTAATTTTAAAGTACAAAATTACAAAGATTCCAGGAGGATATTAAGGTTCCTACCATGGGGAAGAGAAAGGGGGATGCACCTGACTGGAGAAATTACACGCTGAACAGGCTGAATTTTTTTATATTGTGAGTGCAATGGTGAACAATTACTGATTACATACAGATTTTATCAACATTTCAGAATATGTGCTCATTTTGGCTGACTTACTTTTGTGAACTGCGGAATCATCTCTGTTTTTCTGCCATGTTTGATGTTTGGGATTTGGCTGCTGTGCATTATTAAAAATGCATATGTTTAAGTGAAACTTCTGGTAGCTCCTGTAACTGTTTTGAGTCTTCTTTAGAAATAGACGGCTATAATACATAGTTACTTTTCAAACAGTCTGGTGTGCTTGCATTAATTGCTTTTGAGTCCTCTTTTTAGAAACAGGCTGCTACAGTTTATAGTGGTTTAAACAGTCTTAGCCTGCAATTTATGGCTGACCAACCGATGGCTGTCAAACAAGAATAGATATGGTGGGCACAGGGGGAAGAGAATAGCTGCAGACTCAGCCATACATTAATTCTCAGGTAGCAATGCATTACTTAAGAATTAATGTATGGTCACCTGATGGTGGTCAGCCAATCCAACACAACCTTTCCTCTTCCCTTTGTTACAAAAAGCAGTAAGGAGTGAATTGGCAGCAGAGTACAGCCAGTAATGGACACAATCATTTGCCATGGGTGCTTAGCTTGAGCCTGCTCTTTACAGCATTCTGCCCCGGGGGGGGGGTAGAGTTTTAGTTGCCTGCCACCACACTGAACTGTAGGACAAACTGTCCTTTAAATTTATGAAGTGCTTGTAAAGGAAAGTAAACAAAGTTCTTCACCTAGGAAGCCTCCCAAGACAAAAATTGCACCATTCAAAAAAAATAAATATCTTATCTCTCGTAAGAAGGCAGAATTCCTGTCCAGAGAGATAGAGGCTGCACAGAATAGACCAGCTCAGCTCTTTCGGACTGTGGACAGACTGGGCAATCCAGTCTGTCCGCAGCCCAGAGGAGCCTTATCTCAAGAACGGTGTGATGAACTTGCTCTCTTCTTTGCAGATAAGATTGTCAAAATCAGATCGGATATCCGCTCTTCCCTCCCCAATGGGAACGATGGTGGTCGGCAGGAGATGTCAAACACCCAGTTTAGATCGTCTGACTTCAGCATTCCCACAATTGATGATGTTGTGATGATCATTCAAGCGCTGCAACCAACTAGCTGTGATTTGGACCCTGGCCCCACATGCCTCTTAGTGGGTTGTGTGGATAAAATCGGCCTAGTCCTGGCTTTGATAGTCTGGAAGTCTTTGGAGGATCTTTCCCGGATCCTTAAAGAAGTATAGTTAAGCCTCTATTAAAGAAATCCTCCCTAGATCCAGATTGTCTATCAAATTATAGACCAGTCTCTAACTACCCTTTGTGGGTAAAGTTATTGAGAAAGTGGTCGCAGTACAGTTGGAGGATCATCTGACCAACAACGATATCTACGATTCTCTCCAGTCTGGATTTAGGAAAAGGCATAGTACCGAGACAACGCTGGTTCGGGTACTAAATGACCTCCTAATAGCGAGAGATTGTAGGACCCGATCCATCTTGGTACTACTTGATCTCTCTGCAGCGTTTGACACCGTTGACCATGGTGTGCTGTTAGAACGTTTGTAGTCTATCTGTGGACTATCTGATATGGTCCTCAGATGGTTTCGGTCTTACCTTGAGGGTAGGACTCAGAGAGTGGTGTCAGGAATTTTTTCCTTGGCATCAGTCTCCCTATCCTGCGGGGTACCGCAGGGTTCTATCTTAGCGCCTATGTCGTTTGCGGTGTATATGCTGCCGTTAGGAGCGATTATTAGACGATACGGTTTGGGTTTTCACTGCTATGCAGATGATACCCAGCTGTATATGTCTTTTGTGCCCGGCCAGGATGCTGCCTTGTCGGTATTTAATAACTGCCTTGCAGAAATTCAAGACTGGATGAATGGGATTTGGCTGAGGTTAAACCCGGAGAAAACTGAGGTGCTGGTTGTGGACAAAGGCTGCTGTGAGGCGGGTTTGCCGGATGGATCACCCACAGGCTTATGGCTTGGAGGTGTTCAGTTGGCGACCTCAGATCAGGTGCGGAATCTTGGCATAATAATTGACGACCATCTGACGCTTAAATCTCAGGTGTCAGCGGTAGTCAAAACTTCCTTTTTCCTTCTGAGGAATATTGCCAGGGTGAAGCACCTGGTTCCTCCAGAGGACCTTCCAACGTTGATCCACGCCTTCGTTACCTCCCGTCTTGACTACTGTAACTCCCTATACCTAGGGCTGTCGGGGTTGAACTACAGCTGTAGCTAGTGCAGAATGCGGCAGTTATGGCTGTTGACTGGATCTTCTAGATCCAGCCATATAATGCCTGTGCTTCTCATGGACTGCACTGGCTGCCAGTGTTTGGTGAATCACTTTCAAGGTCGGTTTGCTGACCTATAAAGCCCTACATGATCTGGGACCTACCTACCTGAAAGAACTCTTTTGCCCCTATTGTCCCTCCCACCCCCTCCAATCCACTGACGAGGGATTGCTAGAGATTCCTAGGGTCCATTTGAAAACATCAGGTGCTAGATCGTTTAGTTTTATGGCACCGACCCTATGGAATTCTCTACCTCGTCAGGTGCAAAATTGCCCGACCATCCATAGTTTTAAAGGAGCGTTGAAGACCCACCTTTTTAGCATAGCTTTTAATGATTTATATTAGTTTTAATTTTATTGTATTTATTGTTTGAAATGTACAGGCGCTCTGGTTTTAAGAAAAGTGCCTTTTAAAAATAAAATTGAATTGAATTGAATATATATATATGTATATATATATATATATATATATATATATATGGAGAGAGAGAGAGATATCACTTCTTTATGTTAAACATATTTGCAAAATAAATCCATCTGTATTAAAATCCCTAAAATGAAAATGTAGGGTGGATGAACTGTTCTGAATCACAGTTGAATCTGGGGTTTTGTTCCTCGGAGTTCTGTTTGTAGTCATGAATTAAGGAATGAAACAAAACCCCAAAATGCAATATAGTGTCATTTTGTAATTCCAGACTGATAAAGAGCAACAAAAAAGTACAACAAGAAAGTGTGACCTGTAGAGCCGTGTGAGTAATGTATATTAATTCCAGATTACCATGAATAATAGACTGTTCATTATTCTGATAACAGTAATGAATATTGGACCCTATTCAGGGTATTTAGTACCCAGACTCCCAAACAAAATGCGAATAAGAAACTGGCTGTGTGGCCCTGGTTAGTTCCTGAGATAGGAGGTAGGGCAATATAGGGTCACATATTTTCAGGTTAAGTTTGAACATGGATTATATGCCTGATTCCCTTACAATGGAAGCAATGTTTTATTTCAACTTTGTTCTATTAAAAAGAGTGGCTGCCCTATGCCCCGTGCTGTCATGCCAGTGTCTCAGATTTGGGAGGGATTTGGGAGATGGCTGAGCAACCAAGGCATAAGCTGGAAGGCACTGCCATGAAGCAGTGCTACTTGCTGGGGATGGCTGGTGCAACAGTGGCCCCCGTGGAAGGCTAGGGAGCGTGCTCCACCTGAGGGACTATCTGTGTACTAAGTGGCCCATACTCAGCATTTGCATGCAAGTGCCATGGGGAGAAGGGAGGACCACAAAATGAGGGGTAAAAATCACTGACTCATCAGGTGAATGTCTGATGGAGCTCTTGAGCTCTGCACTGTGGATGTCCTCCATAGTAATCAGTGGTCCTGCTGTAGGATGGGGCTGGGAACTCCATGATGTGGGTATGCCCCCATGCCAGGGTTTATAACATTGTGGGGTATAAAACCATATGAAAAAACAATTGCAAAAATTGAAAAATGAAACACAGTATCTTTCATTTCTATTCCACTAACAATTTAAATAGTTCAACTAAATAGTTAACACTTTCATGTCTCAACATCTGACCTAATCAGTGGAGTTAGCAAACTGTCCCTGTAAATTCCTGGTCAAAAATTACAACAACTAACTACTGTAACTAACTTGCTAACCAAATAAATAAATATAAATTAACTCCAGAGAAACAACTCACTATCATCTAATATCCAGTGAATGACAGATATTGGTTTAATATGTACCCATTTCTCTTTGAAGTTAATACTAAGGTAACATTAATTTGGGGCTGGCAGTTTAGCCTAGGGGTTAGAGTAATGAGCTGTGAATGAACTTGGTACATCCAGCAGACTTGGGTTTGATTCTACCAACCTCTTTTTGCATATTGTGTGAATCTGAGCAAGTCACTTACATAGAAACAAATAATTTTTCTGCAGATAAGGACCACATGGCTCACTAAGGCTGCCCATTCTTCCCCAACTACAGTCACTGCAGACTCTACTTGATCTCTGGCTCATTCTCCCTGCCCTCCTTCTGTTCCAGTAAGATTCCCTTATATGTATCCCATGCATTCTTGAATCCCACTGCTGTCTTTGCTGCCAACACCTCGATTGGTAGGCTTTTCCAGGAATCCATCACTCTTTCTGTGAAGACATACTTCCTCACATCTCTCCTGAACCTACCCCCCTCCAGCTTCATAGCATGTCCCATTTTTGTTGAGCACCTTTTTTCTCTGAAAAATACTTTCCTCCTGTACCTTATTTACTCCTGTGAGGTATTTAAAGGTCTCTGTCATTTCCCTCCCTCTCTCTGTCCTTTGTTCCAGGGTGTACATATTGAGTTTCTTTAGTATTTCCTCATATAACTCTTTATTCAAGCCCTGCACCATTTTGGTTGTCCTCCTCTAGATTGCCTCCACTTTATGTCCTTCTGAAGGTGTGGTCTCTGGAACTGGACAGGGTATTCTAAAGGGGGGGGGTCTTAAGACAGATCTGTACAGAGGCAACACCTCCCCCTTTCTGCTGGTGACACCCCTCCCTATGCACCTCAGCATCCCACTAGCCCTCCCAACTGACTTGACGCATTGCCTGGCCACCTTTAGGTCATCTGATATGCTTATGTAACCCACCCCCACTTGCCCTCCCTTGTTCAACTAGCAGGGTTGCTCCTCTCACACATGGTGCCAATGAGAGGGATGGGTGTTGTCACTTCAAACAGTTCTGTTTACCAGTACTTCTACTTCGGAGTCTGCCATCCTCAGGCAGGAAAACCAAGTGTGGCAACTACCTAGCTCACACCTGGGGGGGACCATTTACCATCGCCATCAACCTGGGTCCCTGGGAGAAAACATTTGCTCACAATTATGCTAGGTTTGTACTTCTGGTCAGGGGCACCCAAGTATATCCAGACACAGTGGAAGCAATAACAGTACTGTCCAAACAAGGCTGAGATTCTAGTGTGGCTTTTATTCACATACACAGTGAATAATCACAAAGCGAACATGGACCCCCACAGGGCTACTCCCACTGGTAATGCAGATTACTGAGGTACAGAGAACACACACAGTGAACCCTATTCTGAAATGGAAAACGGCTAATACTCTCTGGTTCATAATGGAAATTGGCACACATGGCCAGATCTGGTACACATCCCTTGACTATGCACCCTCGGCCAGTACTAGGAGGCTTTCCCATACTTCATGAGGAATTAATTATTGGTGGCACCCTCAACCACCAGTGAGCACATACATGCTAATGGAAAATCCAAACCCACATCTGGGTAAACTATTTTCTTCAGGACCTGGTCAAATGCACTGAGAGAAAACAAAGGTGCCCAAACTGAACCCGAAGAGATAAACATGGTTACTCCAGATGGGAGGTCTCCCACCTTTTGCTTTCAAATTTATACTCTGCCATTTGTATGGTTAATAATGCCCTTCTCAAAAAAACTTGTAGATGCTATCTTAAAATGTCTTTCACATTTAACATACTACTTTACACACCTCTGTGGTGTCATGTAAAAGTTCTGTAATTGGCAATGTTTCTTTCACTAGACTCCCACTTTAGCAGGCACTTTTAAATCAGACACAAACTAAAATTTATGTACTTGGCAAGTCTCTCTCCAGACCCCATAGTAGGCAGACACTTTTAAACAGAAACAGTCTTGGTGATAGAGTCCCTTTGTCAGAGAAAAACTCACCACAGGAATGCAGGTGCCCCAGGGCTTTTTCCACACAAATGTCTGGAGTACTCACAGAGCAGACGGATCTCAGGCAGCTTCAACACAGTCCAGGCTGGATCAGGGGATTGCCTCTGAATCCTGGAATCCTCCCCATCCCTCTGGGATGGGGCACTGGAAAACCCTCTTGGAAAGGTTTCCACCACTTCACTCTCTGTCTTCCTTGTTCTTCTTCTTCTAGGGTGAGAACAAACTACCCAAATTACAGAGGTAGCTGTCTGTCAGAGCTAAAAACTGAGGAGCTGCCTACTGCAGCACTCCTCCTCAAACTCCACTCTACAGACTACTACTCTAACTCAGCATTCTACAGCTAACTCCCCAGCTAGCATTCCAATGTGGCTTAAGCTGCTGTGAAAATTTTAAAGTGACATCATCACTCCAGCTCAGCAGAGACTGAAAACAGAGTGCAACAGTATGAAATCCATTTAACTGGCATTTCACAAGCTGCCTCTCCCTTTCTACCACTGATTCTAAGTGGGATTCTAGTAACCCCTGGGAACAAGGGGGTTACACTTAGCCCCAGGTATCCTTCCTCCTTGGTGGTTATCATTAACACTCCACCCATTTTGTACTCTGTCCTTAGATTCCTGTGCCCCAAGTGCATTATTGTGCACTTTTTCACATTGAAATCCAGCTAACCACTCCTCTAGTTTTCTCAGGTCTCTGTTCAACCTTTCCACCCCTCCTGGAGTGTCCATTCTATTGCAGATTGTTGTGCAATCTGCAAAGAGGCAGATCTTCACCTCCAACTCCTCCTCAATGTCACTTATGAAGACCATAAATGGAACTGGTTCCAGTATTGATCCATGAGGCACCTTGTTGGTCACCCTCCCCTCCTCCGAGTGAATTCCATTTATCACCACCCTCTGCCACCAATCCCCAACCAATTTCTCATCCAGTTTGCCACCTTTGTATCAACTCCTAACCTACCCAGCTTATTTACTAGTCTCCTATGTGAAACAGAGTCAAACGTTTTACTGAAATATAGGTAGACCACGTCCACTCGGCCAAATTCCCTGGTTACTCAGCGAAAGAAATCCATCAGATTAATTTTACATGATCTTTCCCCCATGAATCCATGCTGCCTTTGGTCTTGTAACCCATTGCATTCAAGATATTCTACTGTCCTTTCCTTCAGCAGTGATTCCATTAACTTTCCCACACCAATGTCAGGTTGACTGGCCTATAATTGCCAGCCTCCTCCCTGCAACCACTTTTGTGAAGTGGGACTACATCTACCTTCTTCCAGTTCTTTAGGTCCACTCCTGTTTTCAGTGAGCTGTTAAATAGGACTGTCAGAGGGGCAACCAATATCCCTCAGAGCTCCCTCAATATCATAGGGTGCACCCTGTCTGGTCCCATTGCTTTGTCCACTTTCAGATTTGCATGTCCCCTCAGGATTCTCTTTTCCAAAAATAGACTTGTGTCCACCTCCCTCCTTCTTGTGCTCTGAACACTAAACAAAGGTATTAAACTCCCTTTTGCTTCTGGATCACCCCATAAAACTGAAATGTGTGCATAGTGAGCCTTACTCAGTTACCAAAGAATAACAAAAAAATCTAGTGTCTGTTATTTACTTTTTCTATTTAATGTCAGTGTTTTACCTATGTGCCATGCTCATCCTACACTAACACAGTTGCATTGTTCACCTAGTCATTCTCTAGATCTCTGCCCCCGATTAATTCATGCAGTCCCCCATCCACCACTGCTGATGTGACTGGTTCACAACCTTTCAGGACCCAACACGGGGCAAGGATGCCCAAATCCATTCCCCAGCAATTGATGTGAGGGTAGATGGCAGGCATCATTCCATCACCAAAAGTTGCCCCGGTAAGCCCTCCATTTGTGTACATGCCATCTCTCTATACTTGACATTTTCATTTAAAGGGCAGATGTTATTTGGTCCTCTAGAGTACTATATATATGTGTGTCTTGAAGCCAAACTAAAGGAAGTGCTGAAATCACATGGTGGCCATTGCCATCCCTACCCCAGCCCTGCCCCTGCATTTGGAGCACAACCTCGACCCCACTAACCCTGAGCTGAAAGTTGAATTTGGGACATATATCTGAGTCTCCCACACAGTAGTGTAATAGACTAACCATGCCAGTGGATTAGTCTATCAATTTGCTATTTAACCTTCTTCATCAGCCTCACCAAGGCTTTTGATGCAGTAAACCACAATATCCTTCTACGCAAGTTATATCAGCTTTGGCTCTCTCAAATACAGTGGCCCAGTATAAAGCCTATCTGACCAGCACAGCACAAGTAATCCAAATCTGTGGTCTGACATCACCTGCAAGGCCGCTGAATCTTGTTTTTGTTTTACCAGGAGAGACACACTAAACTGAAAGCTTGTTTACAGGTGTGACCTGGGAGCACAAGGAAGTTAAGTGACTTGCTTAGGGTCACACAGTATCCAAGTGGGGGCTGTGGGATTCAAACCCAGATCTCCAGGTCTGCAGCTTAGAGCCTTAAATCACTGCACTATACTGCCTCCTTTGATCATTTCTTGGATCATCTCTCAGTAAATACTTCCTGTCAGTCTTTGCTAGCTGCAATATTAACATCTGTCTCTATGCAGATGACACTGGCATCCATGCCAAAGCCAGAAGCACCACAGTGAGGCATGATTGAGTCAAGTCATGATTAAAACTAGTTGAACCCGAATCAGAATTACACTGGGGAGGGGTAACTAACGAAGCTTCCACTATTGTTAATTTACCTGCAAATGGGATCTTTTCACCTCTTGTAGCCATTCTACACCAAATTATCAGAATGTCTGCCCTCCGTGAACATCACTCAGCCATGCAAAACACAATTAATAGCAATATTCATGTCATTCCAGCAGAAGTCCAATATGTTGCCTACCTATGTATTTCTCTCATAAGGTCACCCGTAATCAACATTTCTGGACTCACCCGATACAACTGTTACTGCTAGTTTCAAATCACAGTGTGGAATGCAGAAATGAAATAAAACAATAGATCTAACTATATCGGGACGTGAGCAGGGAACTGTAAGCAGAGAGCTGTACTTGGATAGCGAAGAGCTACACAAAAATGAAGAAAGGCAGAACACAGAACACATAAGAAAAGCAGGCTTAATTTAAGGACACGGTGAGCTTTTTTTAACAAACAATTTCAGTCACAGAAATGGTCTTGGGGGGAGGCTGCAGATAAACATGTCAGGGGCCACATGCAGCCCGTGGGCCGCAGGCTGCTCACCACTGCTCTAGGGACTCAGTCTTTAAGCACCCACTGGACTGCCACCGCATCGACCCTTGTGAGACATGTAATAAATCCATCTAAATTTAGCGGAGTCATATTTCTCCAGAGCCTTTCTGCATTTTCCCGCTGTGATAAATACATAGCAGTGAAAGCCCGATCAGAGCTGTTTATAGCATAAACAATTAGAGAGACAGAGAAAGGGGAGTCTCATGGATAAATCCACATGCCAACTCCCTCCCCCCAAACACACCTGGATCATAAAAGCTACTTTTCTACACATTTCAGGGTGGATCCCACACACAGTTTTGGTGCAGAGGCTCTTCAGGTGTAGGCCCTCCCCCCCAGCTGCTTGCCAACATGGCTCACTATTAACCCGTGGCACAACTAATCCCTGGTGTGATAGTATATCCAACAAAACTCACTGTAAAACTCATATCTTTTGCTCTGGTGTGCTGTAACAGGGCTTGAGTATAGAGTGAAAATGCCAAGTGTAGAAATCCCATCCTAATCACCATGCAGGCAGGGTGGGAGGGCTTCAGCATAATTCCACTGCTCGCTGGTGAAATGTGCAATCTCATGGGCAAAATTTATGATTTCACCTGTGAAATTTTGCATTTTGCACCTGCAAAATTGACGGGTGAAATTGTACGAATTTCGTGATTTTGCCAGAATTTCACTGGAAAATTAAATTTCACTGCATCACTACAGATATATAGTAAAATGGCTTTCAATTTATATTTGTAAACACTGGTGCCACCAGGGAAGTGCCATACTCCAGCAGGGGCTGTATCAACCCTCTTATGGACTACATACCTCAGGATACGGTTGCACCCACAACTAAGCTTCTTTAAACACATCATTAAAACACTCAGAGGATCTCAGCAAAAGCTTTGCATTAGCAACTGCCTAACTCAGATCATGTGGAGGCTAATCCTAAAACAATTCCTCATTCCAGCCATAGAATATGGCAGCAAGAGATACTGAAGAGCCACGGCTACTTCACTTCTGAAAATCACAATACTGTGCAACAACATGTGTAGGTGTGCCTGGGACTATGTAAGCAATAAGACATGAGAGGCTGTGCATTAGACATTTCTAACACAGGGCCAGTGGCATAGTGAGGCATGAGGCCACAGGCCGAGGGCCTTCACCCCGGCCGTGCATCAGAAATGTCTAATACACACCTCTGGAGTGTCTTATTGTGCTTATAAAATGGGTCTCTATTTTCTTTGCATCTTAAAGCTAAAATGAATAAGTTTAAATAATAAAAACAAATGTACATTTCTGTTTTAACTTGCCATAAAATAGTTCCTCTGCCTGAATATATTTTTTTTAAGTTAGGACGTTAGTCCTACTATGGCCTCCTTAGGTGTAGTTTTTAAAAATGCACTTGTAGTTCACCCTGTATACAAGCCCCCCCCCATGTACAAACACACAAAAAGGATTTTTATATTTCCCTTTTTTTTCTGTTGTTGTTAGAAAGGAGCGAGTGGACAAGCTTGTATGTATTCTCCCCCACAGAACCAGATTCACACAGAAATGAGTGTTTTTTTTTTTATTGTTTTGTTTTATTCCTTTTTAAATATTTTTTTCAGGTTTTTGGGGGGTCATATCAGAGAGGGCAAACCAGGAAAATTAAGAAAAAGCGAGGGTAAGTGAGGGACGGGAGTGAGCAATCATCGGGCCGAAAGGAAGGACCAAGAGACTGAAAGGATGAATGGAGGAGTAGTGATTGCTCTGAGGGCCAGTTTATATGCTGTGCTGGCATTTTTTATACGGGACCACTTCGACGCAGGAAAAGGAAAGAAACAGGGAGTGCATGCACATCTCACTACAGTTACCGAAGGTACCATCACTGACTGTGAAGGATCATCAGTGACCCCTGAGGGTTGATTGAGGTAATCATGTGCCATAAAAGACACAGAATTACAAAAGACTGGTAGTTTCAAACAAAATAACACATACTGACATGAAGAATGGCAGTTGGTTTGGGCAGCAGGGCAGAGGAACATGCATATGAATGGGGACTGGCGTGGTCACTCTGACTGTCAGCAGCTCTGTAGCTCCAAGTGATAAAAGTTCCTGAAATTTGAGAAGCTGGTGAACTACAGGACTTGGAACTTAAGGTAAAAAAACACTCTAGGGAAAGTACAGTTCGAAGGTCGAGCAAAGGAAATGAGCAAGATAGCGGCTGTGCAGTTGGGGAGTACAGGTGGCAAAGGAGTGATCAACTGGCAGATCGGAAAAGAGTGAGAAATAATAGGAGATGGAGGAGATAGAGCACATTTATTTATTTATTTAGTTTTTGTTGACCGGGTAAGTGCACTAGACAAATCCTGCCTATTTTCAGACACGACCCTTGGGAAGGGGGATACAGATGAATGCCAACTGACTTTGAACCAGATTAAGCTGTTGGTGGTATTTATAGTGAATGAGGGAAATTTGGCAGGACACCAGGGAAATTCCCCTACTCTGATGCTGCTGCTCTGTGGCCAGTAGAGAGCCATGGGCCATTGCAATGGCCACTTGGAGTGAGTCGTCGGATCAGCAGGACGCTGCAGAGTTAGGCGAGCAAGCCTCCTCTCCTACTCTTGTAAGGCAAGAGGCTTTTCTTTGTAAACAACTGGAGTTTGATTTAGAAGGAGATGGAAATGATATTTTTCTTTCAATGGAGGATTTAACAATGGCTGGCTTAGAGCTGAAGATACAATTAAGTAAAGCAGCATCTTTTTCTGCTCTTGATTTACCTGCAAATTACAAAGCAAATGGTTTGCAGGCTACCAAGGAAATTTCTGCGCAAACTGCAAGTAATGAGATTGTCATTGGGGAATATGGAGCAGCCAGAGATTTTTGCAACTTCAAAGGGAAACACAGTGAATCCAGCAGGTTGTTCTGAACCTGGTGAGTTGGCTACTGAATCTTGTCATGTTTTACAAACTATTTCAATGGCTGGCAGTTCTAGTGTAGCTAATGTGTGCTGACAGCCTGGCTTTTCTTTTTCTGAAAAACATCCTCAAATATGGGCTGGCAGTTCTAACACCGAGGCAGGTGTGTGCCGACAGCCCAACTCCTGTAATTTGCATGCTAAGGCTAATGAAATTCCATCTGAGGGCGTTGACTGCATTCCAAAAGTGTTTGCTCTTTCCTTGGGGATGGCACAGTCCGCCGTAGCCTCTTCTGACCCTGCTATTATGATAGAATCGGGTTTTGTGTTTCGTTTCCCGACGAGTAAGCCAGACAAAGTTTCGCAACTGGAAACAAAATGTGACATTATTTATCAGACTAGCCCAGGAATACAGACGGGGGCTACTACTTTTTCTTTTCTAAATATGAAGGATAAATCTCCCCTTCAGGTTCAATCTTCCATGAAACAGTCTTTTAAGCCCCTTGGCCAGCAATCTGGCATTCATTTACCTTCACTTAATCTGCCAGTTGGCCCCTTATTGCTGCCTAATACAGACATAAATTGGACTCCCCAAAATGCCTTACAAGGGGTGGGATGGCTTCAAAATGAAAAGGGGAACTGGTGTCCAGACCCTAGTTGGGATTCCTCTTTGACTTTTTTACAATCCTCCCCTGAGTGGAAACCTTCAGATGTTAAGGCCCAGTAAGATCCTGAAGTATCAGAGATTCCTGAAAAAAAAAACACCTACGGAAGAAAAATTTATTAGTGACCAGAATACAAAACCTCAAGACTTGGTTCCCAATCGGACACCCTTATTGCCGGATTTATTTTCTAAAATCAAAAAAGAGGCCACACCTAGGTGGAACGCTGTTCGTATATGCTATAAGGGTGGTTTGGAGAACAGACCAGACCGAACTTATGTTGGTCGAACTTTATTGAAGGAATCCTTATCTTTTTCTCCTAAAGATATTTTTGCCTTAATTAATATATCTGGGGAAGATAACTATGATAGCAGTTTCCGAACAGCATATGATTTAGATCTTTTTTGGGAACGTTATGCACAAGTCAAATTCTCACCCATTTGGACCCCTTTTTTAGTTATTCCCTTAACCAGGCCTTTAATTAAATTTGTAGCAGTCATGTTTAGAAATGAGGGTGTTCATGTTGATGATATTACTTTTTGGTTATTTCAGAAATGTGAGATCTTGGGTACTCCAGAAGCCCTGTTAGACTCAGAATCCTTCTGGACAGGGGGGTGGAAATATAAAGTTAAATTATGAGCCACTGATACAGGAATGGAGCATATACCTAACTCTTTTTTGTTAGGGATAGATAGGGGAGTTTGTTTTTATGCAGGACAGCCTAGGGCATGCTATAAATGTGGTGCAAAAACTCATTTATCCAGTACCTGTGATAAGGCTCGCTGTGATAATTGTGGGGAAATTGGACACATAGCAATGCAGTGTGCCAATCTAACAAAATGTGATTTGTGTGAGGATGATGGCCATGTTTTTAGTGAGTGTACTTAGGCTGCTAAGAATAAAGCTTCTTGTGCTAGTCTTGAACTGCTGATACAGCAAGCCCAGGACTCTAATTCTGCTAAAGGAGAACTTCTCAATGTAGTTTCAGTTCCCAAGTCAGTTCCTCTACAGGACAAAGTCTTGGTTCAGATCCCCGCCTGAGGCAATCCCAGAATCTAAGACCCTGGCCCATACTATTAAAAAAGAAAGCTCTATTAGTACCACCCTTTTAACACCAGTTTGTTATAAGGAACCAGCTATCCCTGGGTGTGAAGTGGCTAACAGCAAGGCCTTTCAGCCTGTGACAAGAAGACATTCCTCTAGGAATAATAAACCTCAGGTTAAATTGATTACTCCAGTACTAAACGAAAATGATAATGCTTATGCTGCTTTGTTCCTACCAGATGAAGGTTCTGATATGGAACAAGGGAATGTGGATTCCCGATCAGTAGAAAGCAGTCAGCCTTCTATTGGACCAGATCAAGGGGATTATAAAACTAAAAAAAAAAAAAGGAAAAAATGAAAAAAGAGAGTTACTGACCTTATCTTGGTTTTACTTGTTTAACATTTCATGGGTTCTTTTTCTATTGGGTCTTTAAACATTCACAGCATTATGAATCCAGTTAAATGTCAGGCTATTTTTTCTTTTATTCATGATTCTGGTTATGATCTTTTTTTTTTTGCAAGAAACATGGATGTGTTTTAGGGAACAGTTATTGTCATTTAAAAGAAACTGGATTTGTGGGCCTTCTTATTGGTCTTTTGGTCCAGAATGTGCAGATGGGGTGGGTATTCTTTTTGGTTCATATGATTTTTCCTTTAGTGAAATTAGTAGATTTAATTCCAGGTCATTTATTGATGTTAGATGGGAAATGGAAACTGTCTGCTTTTCGTTTTATCAACATTTATGGGCCTCAAACTAAAGCTGATAGAGTGGGTCTGTTGAAAATGGTTCAACCTTACCTAGTTTCCTCATATATGGTTATATTGGGAGGAGATTTTAATTGTGATATTGTAAGGGATCAGGTAGGAGGAGGGAAGAGGAAGAAAGTCTATTGCGATTCCAATATGTTAACAACTTTAATTCGCATGGCAGGATTCATTAATTGTAGTATATATAACAAAGGTTCCAGGTTCACATATGTTAGAGGCATTTTTAAAACAACTATTGATCATTTTTTTCTTTCCCGGAATATCCCTGAGTGCCAGTGTTTTATTATTCCTTGTGAATTTTCTGATCATTTACTATTAAGGTTTACTATTATGTGGTTGAGTTATAAACCCAAAATTAAAAACAGATGGGAATTAAATCCTTCTTTATTAGCATCTTTGAAAGTTCAAAATACATTATTGCATTATTGTCCGCTAGATTATCTGTTCATTGTTTATATAATGATACTGGAGAATGGTGGATAGACACCAAAAAGAATTTACAATGTTTTCTTTAGTAACTATAGTAAGAATTTAGAGAACAAATGTGTTTTGAAATATCTTTCCTTTCGAAGCCAGTTACAACATTTATATACTATATCATATCTTACCAAATATGATTATTCCTCAAAAATCAATAAATTAAAAAAGGATGTTAATTTATCAGTACAATAGAGCCACTATAATAGCTGCAATGCTTTCTAGTGGAACCCAGAAGTCCCCTATAGGAGACCCATATGAGGCCTGTAAAAAAATCCATTCGGATATGACTCTTGAATCATTACAGGATGCAGGTGGTAATAAAATAGATTCAGTATTAGACATGGAAAATTTCATTAGATTATATTACCAATCTATGGAATCTATGGTAGCCCCTTCTGATGAGAATATTACAGAGTATTTAAAAAATATTGAGATTCCATTATGTCCAAATGAAGCATTATTATTGCTTAAACAGATTAAGGTGACAGATGTTGCAGATGCAATTCAAAGTCTTAGTATAGGTACTTCACCAGGTCTGGATGGTCTACCAAATCAATTTGATAAAGTCTGTATATCAGAAATTTCAGTTATTTTGCATACTGTATATTTATTTTTTTTTCAACAATGAGAAGGTCCCGATAAATTTCTCTGAAGGATTATTAGTCCATCTATTTAAATCAGGAAACAGATCAGATATTTCAAATTGGAGACCGATTATATTGTTAAACTCCGATTATAAAATCTTAACTCATGTTCTTAATACCAGACATAAGATTTATGCTTCCTCTGTACTCTCAGTATAACAATTTTGTGGACTTCCAGGGAAGAAAATCCAAGATGCTCTTGTCATCATTAGAGATTTTATTGAAGTTTTACTCATGATGGGTAATAAAGGGTGTATACTATCTTTGGATCAGGAGAAAGTGTTTGATTGGATTGATACGGTTTTTTTTTTTTCTACGTTAGCCAAATATGGGGTTCCTTTATCTTTTATTGAATATATAAGATTATTAAATTCTCCTGTTTTTGTGAAAGTGTTCTTAAGAGGACAGATAACGGATGGATTTAAAATTTATACAGGAGTCAGGCAAGGAAGTCCTCTTAACCCTTTACTTTATTTATTCTCTATTGACCCCTTACTACAATTCTTGACAAAAATGAATTTGAATAGACTGTCAGGGTGGGGAGCACTTGCTAACCTTTCAGAGATAGCTTATGCAGATGATATTTGTGGTTTTTTTCCCATTATGATCAAATTCCTTTGTTTTTACAGGAATTAGTAAGATATGTGATAGTTTCTAATTCAAAACTCAATTTTTCTAAAAGTAAAGGTTTAATGATTGGCCCTTGGGATATTAGTTTGTGTCAGGTATCAGGGATTACTTTTTCTAAAAAACCTATAGTCATTTTGGGTATTAAGTTTGGAGTAATGAATCTACCCTTAGATAATTGGGAGCTAGTGTTATCAAAATCCAAGATTAAGGTTAGGAGATGGCAATTCTGGAAACTAACATTAAATTAATTCAAATTTTGAAACAGTTTATAGTTCCTCAATTACAATACATAGCATATATTTTCCCCCTCCCTTCTTCCCTAGAGACTGCTATGTATGGGATGTTTTTCCAAATGCTTTGGGGGAATAAGCTTAACCCAGTTAAGCATTGTTATACATATTTAAGTAAGGCAAAAGGGGGACTGGGTATGATTGAACCTTTAATTTTCTTTTATTCTTTATTTATTTACCATACTGTTTTGTATAGTATTTCCTCCACTTCTGATGGAGTTAGGGGAGTAGTACAGCAGGTATCGAAACACTATTTAACTAGGTGGCATGATATAGCACCAAAACTTCATTCAAGGCTTCATTTTCCTGACTATTTTCATCCTATGTCTCAAAAACTATGTAAATGGAAAATTTCCCATACTGATATTTTGCATAATACCAGGAAAAATTTTTATTTTCAATTGTTGGCTCATTTATACACTTCAGAACCTAGTTTTAAAGATTGTTCCCCAGCCCTCACTGGGCATGTTCTGAAACAACTCATGAACAAAAGGGTGCCTGCTACAATGTTGGAAATATGGTGGCTTACGGTTTACGGTAGATTGAATATTAGAGGTAATGCTAAGCATAAAAATCTGGCAGAAAGAAATTGTCCATATGTAATGTGTATTAATTTAGAGGAAACCATGTCTCATTTTTTATTGACCTGTTCATATTCAAAGCCACTTTGGCCCTTTCTTAAAGATAAATGGCGTATGGATTGGTTACTTAATAGAGATTATGAGAGTCTAGTGTTGGGTCTTTTGCCTACTGAAAATGTTCATTTTCATTTAGAAACATATTTTATTTTTCTATGTTGTTTAAGGTTCTATCTGTGGCAAGCTCAATGCCAGTGGGTTCTTTCTCAGAAACTAATGCCATATCAAGTTTATAGTTTTCTAGTGGTGCAGGCAATGAATTCAGTTTATAATTCTGATTTATTACATTATTCAAGTGATAAAATATATCGATGGTAGAGAGGCTTTCAAAGTTTTATTAAATATAAGTGATTCTTTTTCCTCTTTTCAGGGGTTATATACTTATGTTAAATATTCCTTGATTTTCTTGCTGAGTATGTATTACGTGATTTTCAATAAACCCCCCCCCCGCTCTTTTTGATAAGTGCCATGGGAACTTTAACATCCACCTGAACTACCACCAATCCAGGCAGACAGGACATCAGTTTTAACATCTCATCTGAAAGATGGCACCTCAGAAGTGCAGCACCCCTCTCATGCTGCATTACAGTGTCAGTACTAGAATAGTAACCCAAGTGCCAGATGTGGAAACTGAACCCACAGCCCTCTGAGCTCCTGGCCACATTGAAAAAAAAAACAGATAAAAACTATAAAAGAAAAAAATACAAAAGTGATGGTTAGTCCTTTGTCTTCTGCCAGACAAAGATGGTAGTCTGTTGCAGGGGAAATCATGTATTCCTGCCTGGTTAGTGGTGTAATAAAATGGTGGCAATTTCAAAATGAACATTTCATTTGGCTTCTGATACACAGTTTTTAAACTGCGGCTGTGGTTACCTGCACTTGTTGGTTGCCGTACGTTAGACACTTCTTACGCACTGCTAACAACCAATCAAAATACAGTATTTTCCCTACTCATTTTATAAAACAAAACAAACCACCACTGCTAGCTCTAAAGCAACCTTGGCTTCCTACCCCAGGAAGGATGGACAGAATTTAAAGCAGAACTGTGCTTAAAACTGTATGACATTTCCTTCTATTGGAAGTTGTTTTTAAGTACTGTTTCTGTATCTTTTATTGTTCCATCTAAACAGGCATTTTAATAACTTTAGTAGGAGTTTCTGAGTCACAATATGGTGGTATGTACCATTTCTGAACTGTATGGTGCAGTTTATGTTTCTCTCAGCACAGAGTTCCATAGTCGAACATAGGTGTATTATGGCAACAATGTAAGAGACTAGCAGGGGCATAAATAACAAAAAGTAGCACCTAGGTTAATAGAGAGCAGAGTTCTCAGGAAAGGTTTGCTCGGTGACTTCAAAGCCACTCTTATCAGTGTTAACTGGAATGCGAAGGATACAACCCAGGATAATGACTTGACATTAAAATTCTTCACAGACAATTTTAACACCACCTGTGACACCTATGCCCCATTGAGAAGGTGTAAAGTCCATGGATCACGCAATGGCTAGCTCACAGAGAATCTTCTGGGGATGATGCATGAAAGGGATAACCTGTGGTTCAAGGCCAAAACCTCATGCAAAGTCCATGACCTGTACCAGTACTGAGCAGCCAGAAACAAGTGCTCCCATGTTATCAGGGTGGTCAAGGCCAACTATAACAGAGAGCAGCTTGATAAAACCTGGGGCAATGGCAAAAGGGTTTAGGAGAACACCAAAGAGTTGCCAGAGAAAGCAGATAAGTCAGTTCTCTCCATGCTCAGCCTTAATGGTTGCACTACTCAGGACCCACTAACTATCATCAATTCCTTCAATGCTGCCTGCACAGATCTGAGCTCTGTCCTCCCTCACAGTTACCTGATTGACTGAGAGCTGACAGAAGAGAACACTGCGCCACATAATAACGACCCTAATTCTACTTCAGGCACATCTCATTAACTGACACAAAGAAATACATAAAAAGAGTGCTAGGAAAAACAAGAATAGGTAGTGATTCAATTGATTGTAAGATGGTGTGGCTCATCACTGATGTAATCGTAATGCTCACAAAACTCTTCAACAAGTCAGTTTCCTTGGGAAAATTCCCTACTCTGTGGAAACAGGCACTTGTCACACCAGTCTACAAAAAAGGAGACCGCGCTTCCACTGCCAATTACAGGCCCATCTCCATTCTTTCCCCCTCTCAAAAGCACTTGAGAGAATTGTGTCAGACCAGCTTACCAACTGGTTGAATAAATACAACCTTCAGTGCCCTTAGCAACACGGCTTCAGGAAAGGCCACAGTACCACCACAGCCCTAGTCGAATTCATGGACTATGTTCACCAAACCATGGATGAGGAAAGTTTTGTGGGGTCCATATTAATTGACCTCATGAAGGCATTTGATACAGTCAGCCATAACATTTTCTTACAACATCTGGCAGACCTGGTCTTGTCAGCAGATTTGGTGGGCTGGTTTAGTAACTATCTTGCTACCAGGAACCAATGTGTAAAGATCGGAGCAGTGACAACTACCACAAGAGAGGTTTCCCTTGGAGTCCCTCAAGGATCCATCCTTGGCCCTCTACTGTTTAGCCTTTTCATAAACAAATTTCCCAAATCCTGCTCTAGTAGAGTCATTCTCTATGCAGATGATGCAGTAATCCTGAGCAGTAGCCAAGCTTTAAGAGAATTTACACGTGAAATACAATCCACCTTCAACTTGCTGGAAGATTGGTTTACCTCCTACAAACTTCTCAACTACAAAAAATCCAAGGTTATGGTAATAACCAGCCCTCACCTTAGAAAACAATATACCTCACTAACCACCACAAAGAACAAGAATGCCCTTCTTGAGCAGGTAAAGGTGTTCAAATACCTGGGCATTCTTATCAATGAATCACTCTATTTCTCCCAAAACATCGATCATGTGGTAAAAACTGTCAATGCCAAGCTTGGAATCCTGTACAGGCACAGGAAAAACCTCACACCCTCTGCCCTGTGACTAACAGTCTCGTGTTCTATACTATCTGTGATTGATTATGGCCTAGTGGTCTATAGCACAGCTAATGACACTGCACTGAAAAGGATCACCACTGTGCTATATAAGGCCAGTAGGCTTGTCCTTCGGGCTGACAACCTTATGCACACATGCCTGCTTTATAACCAAACAAACTGGTTCAACCTCAAGAACAGGATAAAATTTCAGACCTGCTTTGTAGGAAAAAAAGCAATGCTAGGTCTCATACCATCCTGCATTCAACAAATGATCTTGACAACAAGCTCTCAGCACAATACCAGGGGCACCTCAGGTTGCTCACTTAAGGTATCCTTCAGAAGATCCCTACGGCATTGCTCTTTCTCCTATAAGGCTCTGCAGTGGATGAATGATCTCCCTATTCTCCTAACTGGTGCTGAAAGCCTGAAGATGTTCAAAACAGTATTGTTTCAGCACCTCACCAACTTGTCCACCTGTAACTGTCTCATGTAACTGACTTCCATTTGGTGGATCCATTTCCCGCACTTACGAGCAGCACTAGCCTCCTACCAATGACACCCCTTTCCTAATTTAATTACCTTTTTCCACTGCACTTGCCATGGAGGGCTGTGTCCCCACAATCCTTACTAGTGCATGAGGGCCCATCTCATTCTAGCCAAAGGCCAACAAAATATGCTTTGCAAAATACGCTGGTTAGACTGCTCCTCCCTTCACCCCCTCTCTCACTATTTCCTCATCCTCTCCCCTCCCAACTCTCAAAACACTCAATCCCCCTCCTATTCCTGCCTAGATATCTAATCTACTTATATCCGACAAAGCCTACATCTGGCAGAATTGGTCTCTCTTAGCTTCCCTATAAGCCATTCTCTTCTTTCATAATCTCAGTAGTTAGCACTTTCAGTATGCCATAACAACTGTTTTTAGCCCTTCCTTACAGCTTACAAGCATTGGAGTTGTATGCAAATTACCAGCAGAAAGGCACTGCCACAACAAATCTGTTTCCTATTGTATTCAATTTAGACTTTGGTGTTGTTAGTAACACTGCCTCAGGGAAATGTAAAGACCATGGCAGGACATTGGGGCCAAAAAGGTCAGTGGCAAAGGTTATACAATCCCTCCAGGAATTTCTAAGTCAAAATTAAGTTCTTTATAGTGATTGTGGCACGTTGTAATGCATTTTGTGTATGGATGCATTTCTTATTTTTATTTGTATTATCATCTATGCCTTTATAAAGCATTTCAGCTGAGGTGGGAGATCTGGTGGAACTGAAAATTACATTCCTCAGGGCACTCAGTTAGGAGTGACCTTTGCGTAAGCAGTTCTTTTCTTTTCCTGTAAATGGCCTTTGTTTTTGGTAAACTTCAAATGGGTTTAATCCCCTTTCTTAAGAAAAAAAGAAGTTTTGAATGTAAACATGGCCAAGGCAGAATAAGATGTTTTCAGCTATGGCAGATGGATAACAATGCAAGCTGAGGGAAATACACTAATCCTGTGTGGATAAGTCAGGGAAAAAGGTGGTCCCCAGAGCTCAAAAGCAGAGACAGAGTATGATAGTGGACTGTCAAGTCAAAGGTATTTCTGTTGTATGTTTGCAGTGAGAATTCACTTGTTTTGGGATTTTGAACAAGTAACTTCACAGGTTCGAGTCTGCCATAACTCATCAGTTCCCAGCTGAGGGTCAGCTTCCACTACTCTATTTAGAGATTAAGATAGCTTCGAGTTAGGTTTTTCATATGTGATCTCTATCTTTTTCTAATGTGTTTATTTTTATCTCTGTAGCAGTGCTGTATACCTCATATTCTATAATGTGTATTATCCTGTAACATATGAAAATATTGTGACATATTAAATGTTAGTTTTATGTACTTCATGCTTTCTGTGTCTGAGTCATTTTAATTAAATCCTCCCTTGCCAGACTGGACCCCCTTTTCTATTTTTTTCTACCAGTTTGCTTTAGACTGCCCCTCTGGTACTCACCACTGCTCTCTTTACTCTGCTCCTTCCCTCTCCTCTCTTGATGCAAGGCACCTTTCCCATTGTGTCTCCTTTTTGTTCAAATCCTGGTTTGGCACCCTTCCCTCTTATCTCTACTCCTTTCTCTCCCCCCTCCTCCTACTTCCTCCTACCCTCTTTATAATACTTTCCATTCACTTAATATCCCTCCTAAACAATCTGTTGTTGGCCAATCTGCTTTTTCTTACCACTTTCCTAAACACGGGTCCTCCCTTCCCTTTCTATTTGTTCTGCCTCTTCACATTTATCCCTTAAATCTCTTCTTTCTGACTTTTGTCTTCCTACCTGCAACTGCTTTTGACCCTTCCTTTTTCTTTTTTCTTTGTCTTGCTCTCTTCTTGCTGTTCAGCTATGGTTTTCTTTCTGTGTATATTGAGTGTTTTTATCTAGTTGCCTTTGTTTTGTTTTTGCCTTTAATTTTATGTTTCTGCTTTTATTACTGTTTTATTGTATTTTACCATATACTACATTGTTAAGTATCTTCTCCTTCCCCCCTCCCCCAGGACTCATCTGGAAATGGGCTGTTATCTGCTCAGTATGTACTTCCTGGTTAAACTTTTCAAATAAATAAATAAATAGATAACCAGGGGTAAATCAGCAAGTCTGATCAGTTTCCAAAGAGACAGGCTACAACGTTACAATATTTAAAGCAAATTGTTCTTAGCTGTGGCAAAAGGGTTAGTCTTTGGCCATTTGAGAAAGACCACAGTACTTTGTGAGCAGTGGCTCTAGTTGGATGTGGACCTAGTGATACTCCAAGTGAGAGTCACGCTGAGTGGTGATGGCATACCAAGGCAACCATTTCAGATGTTTGGATGGTTTTGAAAACTGGGAGCAGTGCAGATTAAGTTCTGAGAGAAAAACAGTTTGTGGCAATGATCTTTCACCATTTAAGCAACCACTTCAGTTTATGGAGTACTGATAACAAATGTTTCCCAGTGGATTTATGAGGAGATTAATCAAGTAACAGTAAGATGACCATGGATTGGTCCTTTGGGTACCACAGTTATAGTGCCACAAAAAATGGGAGTGAATGAAACTTTCAAGTATTTGCAGAGAATCCTTTTCATTGTGATCTGCTATAGCACTAGTGCAGTTTTGCACTGTGGCATGTCACAAAATATTATAGCCCTTGCACAGCAAATACTGTTGCTGAAATGAGAAGAGATTTGGTTTTATATGATGCCTTTCATTCAGTCTGCCTCACCAAGCACTTTATACTGTAGTCCAAGAGAAGGAGGGTAAATAATGTTACTGCTATTAGACACACTGGGAGAGCCACAGAGCACACAGATACTGTAGATCAGAGAGAGGTTAGAGAGAGAATACAGCAAGGTAAACCATAGGGAAGTTAAATAACTTGTTTTGGGTCAAACAGTGAATAAGTGGTAGTTCTGAGATTCAAACATCTGCCAAAAAAGTTTGAAAACTTAAATGACTAAACAGGTAAAATAGGTGAATTAGTCTGAGACCCCTTTTGGAAATCGGACCCAAAGGGTTCTAGGCAGTAGACAAGCAGACCATGGACCGCCATTTGCAAAATACAGTAATACCTATCAAACTGTGCACACCAAGGCTATAATTCTATCAAGGGATTCTGATGACATCATTGGTTAGGAGCAAGAACTTGAGTAGTGTACAATGCAATTTGTATCCTGAGATGCAATCAGACGCCGTCTGGCATTTGAGTCAGTGGCTGTCATTGTGTTTATAAGTTTAAGGTTTCTTAATCATTTCAAATAAAAAAAGAATCCCACTGCTCAGTAACCCACCCACCTGCTGACATTAGTGTGACACATAAGCAGCAGATGAGCTGCAACTCTTCAGCACCCCCCCGAAACATGAATGAAAGTGACATAGCTTGCATGTTTGTATATTGCTGTTTTATGCAAGGCTTAGCCGGGTGGGAAGGTGAAAACAGAAAGGAGTTGTTGCCCATCTTTGGGCATGTTTTGCATTTTAACACCGCTACAAGTACAAATCCTATTGCTAGTCTAATTTGGGACAGCATATGGGATGGGATGTTGAACAGTCAGGCGTAGTGTGTGATGGGGCAGAGGGGCAACAGAGAGCCTGAAGGATGAAGTAATGGGGGCAATGATGGAAAACAAAAAGATGTACATACTGTTCTTTGACTGTTCCATTAAGAACTGTTGCCTCTAAGCGTGATCTTTGTTTCCTGTCATGTTTTACAGATGATAAGCCGCCATTGACTGAGATCCCATTTTCTACATTCTGAGTGCTTGCTTGTTGAGTTGGCTCAGTCTGTGGTAACTCATTGACTAAATCATTAGCTTTCTTGGTTTGGTAAGTTTTGTAGTTGTTGACAGAGGGTTTTGGAAGGTCCTCATTAAGTGTTCTAGGTGACAGTCTGTCCTTTACTTGCTCTGGACTGATTGAGTCTTGTAGGCCCTTCTTTGGGGTGCTAGGCCTTGATGCCTCTGATATTTTAATTGATGGAAGAATTTTCTTGGCCTCTATATTGCAACTGCTTGTCATGTGAAGCTTTTTCATACGATGGACTACAGCAGCAGCATTGAAGACTTTCTAAGGAAGAGAAACATAAAACGGGCAATGTAAAGACATTTCATGTGCTTCTAAAACTACTTATTCTAAGGGTTGTTTATTCTCATATCATATACCTAGGTGCCTCAGACACTACTAACACTAAAAGAGACTGTGTGGTCTAGTGGCTAGACCACAGGTTTGCGAATCAGTTGACACTGGTTCAAATCCCACCAAAGTCATAACCTCTTAGTGATTCAGTCCACCCTGCAGAAAAAATGAATAAAATCATGACCCTACTGAAAGTGAGATATTGCATCTCAGTTTGGCTATCGTGGGCAAATAATCTGTAAAAACAATAACAGCAAAAAACAAAACGAAATAAAAATTACTGGAGTTTTATTTGGCAATATAAGCCAATGGGGTTTGAGAACTGATGGTTTTATTGTCACTTGTACCACATAACTGGTTTTAAAAATTCTAGATTTATGAAGCTGAAACAGTACACAAAAGCAGTATACTGTACATTCTTAAAAATGTATCTGCTTGTAACAGCAGTAAACTTCTTGGGAACAGCCATTTGCCCTAAGAACCCTATTTATGCTAAAAGCCTTTGCCCACCTCTGCTTCTGTCACTATTAGATAATTATTTTCCATGCCCATTCTGTAATTTTGTTGTTGTTGATTAAGCTGGCCCTTTCTGGTTCAGCAAACGCAGTAGCTCTCTATCTATAACTAGTTTTGAATTAGCAGTGCATGTATATTTGGAATGGATTTCATGGATAACATTTGAACTATTCACAAAACAATTCCTCACACTGGTTAAATGGTACATGTCAGTGAGGCACTTAGATCAAGGAATGTTTGAGGGACCTTAACATGTACATCCTGGAGACAAAGGGGTACATAACTGAAATGCACCAATATCACTACAGGACTAAAAGGGCAAAATGCAGTGAATTGGTCACCCTTAGGAAAAACAAATACACAAAGGGGGGATACACTGAAGCTGGCTGCGAGAAAGTTCAGAAGGGATGTCCACAAGTATTTTTTTTCTCAGAAAGAATGGTGGACAAGTAGAACAAACTGTCAAAGGAGGAGATCTGTGCCAAAACTATGAATGGATTTAACTCTCGCTGTGCTGCAGACTGAGATATCAATTAAGAATTCCAATACATTCTAATTCTGTCGCCAACCCAAGGGTTAAATATGGGTGGGACAGGTACAAGGGCAAGAAGAGGTACTAATGGGAAGGATATAAGTGAGGAGGATGGTCATTAGGGCCATCGCAAGAGTACTATGTAAGGCTGTGCAGACAGGTTGGGCTGGTGGGCCTTTTTCTGCCATTATGTTCTGTGTGTCTGTGTCCCAAGTCCAGAAGGGTACCATTGGCTGGCAGGATAAATAATACACATCCTACAGGATGCTCATGTTCTTTGGGTGTGATGGGGTGGAGCCACTGCAGCTGCATTGCCCCTCACCCGGTAGCCCTGGGAGCATAGTATTGGCAAAGTCAGAGCATACAGCAGGTTGTAGGTGGGTGAGGTCTTAGATGCCATTGGGTGGGCAGGTAAAATGGTAGGTGTGGCCTGGTAAGAAGATGCTGTAATGTCCCTCACATCTGCTGGGTTCATTCATGCTCTACTACTACCTCACCAAATCCCAGATCTCACCTGTGAGGGGGGACTGACAGAGTTTGACCATGTGGGGGGTGGTAATGGAAGAAGCTTTGACAAAATGGGTGAAGGCTCTCCATAGCTGAGTGCAGGTTTTACTGGACAGGAAGAGAATTACATGTGCTGAAGGAGTTTCCAACAGACCCCCATGTAATGAATAACAGAACAGAGCTGCAACAAACAAAACAGAGCCATTCATCTATCCATCACTAATGAGTTGTATTGTGCGAAATTGACACATTTTGCCCCACAAAATATTTTGCAAAATCTGCGCATTTCACTAAATTGTTCACCAGGCATGTCAATTTTGCCTATGGCATATTCCCATTCCTGATCAAGCACCCACCCCAGTATGCATTTTAGCATATTTCCTGGTAGTGTTGTGGTCCCCCCACCCCTCCCCACCATGGCAGCTGTCCCACCCTGGTCCCTCCCCATCCTGAAACACAGCAGGCCGCTAGCACAGCCCTCCACTCTCCTCCATGGCTTGCAGCCTGCTGACATGTTTTTATTTTTAAATATTATTCCCTGGTGGTCTAGTGGCCCACCCCCAACCCAGCAATTACTGTCCCTCTCCTCTCTGCCCCACCCCAAAACAGAGCAGGTAGCGGGCACAGCCCTCCACTCTCCTCCACTGCTGGCAGCCTGCTCAGGTGTGAAGGAATGAATAAATGAGTGCATGCAAGCATTCATTCATTCATATTTAAGAGGGATGCTGGCCATGGAGGAGAGTGGAGGACTATGCCGGCTGCCCGCTTTGCTTCAGGAAGGTGGAGGAGTGGGGTGGGATAGTATTTGCTAGGTTGGGGTCGGGGTGGGCCACTTGACCACCAGGGAATAATTTAAAAAATTACATATGTATCAGTGGGCTGCCAGCCATGTCATGTAGTAAGACACTGTAGCAAGTCTGTGTCTGTGATTTTGTAAACTGATCTGTATCTCTCCCCTTCTCCAACGTCCAAAATGTCCAGCTAATAGAGTAATTTCACACAATCTTCTCCCAAAATAAAGCACTTACAAGGGCAACGTCTGCTGTCTACTGGCAGAGATCATATGAAGTATTCAGTTTTCCTACTTTTCCCAAGATCAAACTCATTTCCACACATTCCTTCACACAGCTCCCTATGTAACTTCTTTTACCTACACATATCCAGTATGCAATGAAACAAATGAGCTCATATCAGGTCACAAGCTGAACATGTGCAGAAAATTATTCCAGAATGGACTGTTATCCTGTAGCGTTAGAACCGAAAGAACATATTCTCAGTTTGTGATATAATGAGTGTCATCTTATACATCTGAGAGCATGGTAACTGCAATGTGACAATATGCCTTCTAGTCTCATTTACCCATGTCAACAAATAATGAATTATCCACATTATTGATATTATTCTGTAGTGTTGCAATGAAATTGATGAAATTCCACCGCTCACAGGCAAAATTTAGCACTCTGAATCCCACAAAATTAACGAGCGAAATGCACAAATTTTGCTAAACGTTATAGCGGGTAACATTCGCAATTTCACTGGAATTTCGCCAGTGAAATTAAATTTTGCTGCAACACTACTAATGAAGGCTGGTCATCCTGAGACCAGCATGGTTGAGAACATTGCAGTAGAGCCCTGTAAGTTCCAATCCATGTGATTCTGCTGGCCATTAGATTCACAGCCACGTACTGCACAGCACTGAGGAGCTAATGCACTAGTATACAGAAATATAACCACGACTGGTAATAAGTAAAATAGTAATAGTGATACTGTGTATGCCGGTTGATCACTTTTCCCATAGGAGGAGGGTGGGATGGGCGCTATACGTGTGGAGGGAGGACTTTGAATAGATATGCAGTAAAGTTAAAAAAAAAAAACAAAAAAACTTTCAGTTTTATATTTTTACACTGGCTGGGAGAGGAGGGTGGAATTGAGTGCTAAGTGATGGGAGATGGGTGTTCTTATGTACAGTATTGTAGCTGGGGAATAAGGATGCAGTGGATGCACAACGTGGAATGAGGTATACTTTTCTAATTGTGGCTGTGTGGGAGCAAATACATATATTCCAAATATAAAATGTAGCTGAATACCTTAATATTCACCACAGTATCTGGCAAATATTAATTGAATGCTACATGATTGTATTCACACACCCTTAGTGACAAGCCACACACTAAAACATAACATGCTACCATCTGGTGCACTACAAGGCTAGGTTCTGATCGAAGTTAACCTTGCAACACCACAGACCACTCAAGCATTGCTCCTGTGGTTTATGATGTCTCAAGGTTCCCTCAATGGAAAAACAGCCTTTTTGTGCACCGTTAGCAATCTATTATTCTAGTGGTATGGGAATAGCGAACTGTCATTTGAATTTGCCCACGCAATGTGCATGAATTGAATACCTAAGTAAATATCATTTGTATGTATAGGAGCAGGCACATCAAGAGAGGGCTGCTGAGTTCCCAGCAGAGATTTTTCATCTCACATCCCAAAAAGCCAGCATGAATTTGACATAATTCTGAAAACTGCAGGTATAAAGACTGGCCAATAGATAAGGAGCACTGTGATTGGATAAGTCCCTAGCAATAGGTGATTCTGTCATGTCTGGTATGAGTCATTGAGCAGAGTTATGCAGGGGCGGCTCTGCTGTTACTACTGGCATCATACCTGGCCTTGAGAAGAACAAAGGGCTTCTTTATATAGTGAGGGTCTTAAAAGACATCCTTTGCAATGCACTACAAACAGGCAGAAGATGCTCACTGTAAAACCCTGCAGCAGTGGGGAAGGCAGTGTGGTATAGTACTATGCCAGTAGTGTTGTAACATGAATCATGTAACAGGAGATCACAGATTACAGTCCTATACTGCAGCTGCTGGTTCACTATGTTCCACACCACTGGCAAATTCCCCCCCCCCCCGTGCATCAGCCTTGCTGGCTGCAAAGCATAGCGAAGGCAGGACCCCACTGAAAATGAGATGCTGCATCTGAGGTAGTATCATTAGAGTAAATAAACTGGGCAATAAAAACAAAAACGTAATTCATAAAAGTATAAAGCATATTTACATTGATAGTAAATATCACAATTAACATTTTCTTCATCATGACATTCCTGCTTTTATTTTATTTATGTGTCATTTTGGGGCAGGAATGGTGCTCTATTTATTTTATTTTATTTATTTTATAGTGCAATCAGTTTACAACCTTTGAGCCAGAGGCTCATTTCCAAAGGTACCTCATCAAGAGAAGAGAAGATAATACAAGTACAAAATACATACTGTAAGAGAACATATGCATAAAGATGCAGGCATACATGGATCCTGGGTACAGGTTACATTGGTTGCATTATAAGGTGCAGATTCAGGTATTACAGACAAAAGGGTTGGAGTGACATCTCATTTCCAGGGGCATACTGGGAGGTGGGTTACATAAACAGGGAATGTTGGTCAGGAAATTGAAAAATCCTGATCCTGACAATTGCCATGGGATCTTTAACTTCCACATGGGCAGCCACAGGAGATTGGTAGACAGGACCATGGCATAATATCTCAGCTGAAGGATGGTACATCAGTAGTGCAGCCCCACATCATGATGTACTACTGTACTGAGTCAGTATGGAGTATAAGCTCAAGTTCTTTGTGTAAGACTGAAACTCACGACCTTCTGATCCTCTGGCCCCAGAAACAAGTGAGCTACTTATTGAATCATTGACACTGCTAATGCCCTTATGAATTACTTAAACTATGGGACTGGCAGTACAGATCAGAGGAGAGAGCAACAAGCTGTGAATGGACTTGGTACATTCAGCAGACATGGGTTTGATTCCCACAAGCTCCACTTGCATACTGCGTTACAATGAGCAAATCCCTTTATCTCCCCAGAATCCCCAGTGTTCACAGGTTAACCCTGTAAACAGGTCTTGTCACTAGTAAGCCTTACCTAGTTACCAAAAAAAGCTAAACACTTTAGCACTAGTTGTTATATTGCAACATGTATTTACAATCAGTTCTGAATCACTTGCTTGAATGAACATTGAACAAGAATGACAACCTACCCTCCATTTATTTCTTGCATAGTTCTTCTGAATCTGTATGCTTACAGACTGATAGATATCATGATGCAGTGCCGTGTTCCCCTCAATCCTTTACAAAAAAGAATAAATATTGACAGCAAAGGAGGACATATTTGTCTTTGTTACAAAGAACTGTGTAATAAACTTGGAAAATTACATAAGAAGAAAATGAAAAAAATGTCTGTATGATTTTTATCAATTTAAATGTTATCCACTTTCCAACAATATGACTCTGATTTGCAGAAGAACATTATACTAGTATTCATTTATTTTAAGGTACTGTTTATGTATATAATTTATCAATAATAAACAGAGTATATGTTATCATGTCTAATGCTATGAGGCTCAAGGCTTAGCTAAGTGCCTTCAACCAACCAAGAAGTGGTGGTTTCCCAAATAATAACACACAGTGTATTAGTGTTCTTATCTAATAGATTACAAGTCATGTTGTTTAGGATAGCAGTCAGGCTGACTGGTCTATGGTGTGTTAGCTCATCCGTGTTTTGTTTCTTGAACAATGGTTCCACTGTATCCTCCTTCCATTCATTGACACTTCGCCCAGTGCTATGGAATCTATATACTGTATAAGCTAGTTAATAGTTCCACTAATACCTTGGCCAGTTCCATTAGAACACTCATATGAATGCTGTCAGGCCTAGCTCCTTTATTTACTTTTATACTCAGCTTATCAAATACCTTCTTGCTGGTGAACATCCTTACGACTTCATCTTCTTCACCCTCTTTGCCTGGCTCTGTAACAAGGTGTTCAACCATATCCTTTACTCCATCTACTGAACGGCAATACCTATTTAATGCTTCTGCTTCCACTTTCTGGTTGTTGATGATTTATCCCTCCATTAAGCACCACTGTATTGTTTCTTTTTAGTTTCTCATTTACATACCTATTGGATTATTTTAAATTTCCTTCATATGCTATTGCTAAATTCTTTCCTAATCTTTTATTTTTTTCATTATAAGTTTGTTGCAGTTTTGTACTTTTCCCTGTACTTGTGCCTTGCCTTCAAACAAGGGTGTCAATGTGAAATAGCTTTAAAATATTCTGAGCAATTATTAGGCTGCACAAAGAGAAACTTTGTAAGCAGATCTAGGGCATCACTTTAAGGCAGCAGTGCAATGACATTTGGCAGAACATTTGACTCTACCCTTTTTTCACTATAAGAGATTCTGTCATCTTCCAGTTTTATAAGGTGGTGCTCTTTTCTAGTTCCAACAAAAACTGAGCTTTTTATAAATGTTTTAATTGAGTTTTTTTGCTCAAGAAAAAAGGTGGCTGCAACATTTGACTTTGAAACAGCACTATAGATTTGACAAGGGTTAGGGCTGAGAAAATAAATAAAACATGTGGGACCAGATTTTTCAAAGTGCCCTTAGACCATTACAAGGTATGTCAAACATCCACCTTGCATCAAATCCAGGTGTGCCAAATAACATGCACCATCTTACAAGAAAAGCATCCTCAGTGGCAACGTCCCTCAAAATGCTGCAAGAGGTCTACTGCGTCAAAGGCATGTCATATGTGGAGAGAATTATGGAAAATGAGTCATAAATGCATGGAGTGAGAATGATTCAAGATGAGTCAGGAAGACGATGCTGGAAGTGGGAATGACTTAAGCCAAGTCAAAAACATGATGCAGGTGGAAATGAATCAAGCTGAGTCAAAAAGACAATTGATGCATTGTGTGAAAATGATGTAAGTGGCATCAAAAAGACAATGCATGAGGCAAGAATTTGACACAAGCTACATCAAAAAGATGAAGCATGGGATGAGAATGCTTCAAGCTGAGTCAAAAAGGCAATGCATGGGGTGAGAATGATTCAAGCTGTGTCAAAAAGATGATGCACTAGGCGAGAATGACTCAAGCTGAGTCAAAAAACACAGCAGATGAAATGGCCATGACAGTGGCATGTTAAGATCCCTAAATGATCTAAACTAGTCCTGCAAGGGAATATGGGTTTTATAATGAAACATCTACAGGATTTACCCTCTCCTTTTTATGCCTCAGTGTCAGACCAGCTCTGGCTGGTCTAAATGGTGTGCATGCTATCTTCAGCAGAGCATCAATAGCTTCCACCTTTGAAAATCCAAATAATCTCCCAGAATTGTATGGATGCATTTAATCGCAAATGGGGTAAATTATACGCTTTATATTTGAATTGATATATTGAAAGTATATGTCTCTGCTTATTTTAGTTGGTTAGTTTTATTCATCTTTGATAAATGCAGACTGTTAGTTTCTAATTCTCAAGTATTTTTGTGTTGTTGTTTATGAGGCACACTCCGGGGAGTTAAGGGGAGGGAATGAGGGTTTTATAGGTGTATTGGTATTGTTTTAGTTTTATTTGATCCAGAGACAGACTGATGTTTGCTACTTCTTGTGTATCTCGGCCAGTATTCTTGTACGGTCAATCTTGTAGCCTCCTTTCTAGTTATATGTAAGGTGAAATCAATAAAAAATGTTGAATTTCAAAAAAAGAAAAGAAAATCCAAATAAAAGGGGATGGTACATCCTTTTTTTGATGCAAGCCCCATTGTGACATGGTGCACCCAGTTATTTGATGCAAGCCTGATGCCAGTCACTGTGGCATAGGCAGTTGCACTTTATTTTATTTAAGATGCTTTATTGACATTGTTAAACAACAGTACCAAAGAAGAAAAACATATAAAAGTCACATGCTATGCACAAGTATACACAGGCAAGCTCGTATAAAATACAACAGAAATCAAATGAATATAACACACCCACATCCCACAGATCAACCTCCACTTCCCTCCTCCCCTTAGTAGGACAACCTGCCACATATCCTCCCACCCACAAGAAACATTTCCCTTATTAAACCGTGAACCAAGGTTGATTCATGACAGAGCTGAGATCTTAGGCAAGGTGTAAAGCATGAACAAAAAGAATTGTGTTTGTAATTTAGGGAAGCCCACATCTTCACCAAAGAAAGTGCTTGCATGAATTTGGCATGGCATTTTATAAAGGTAGGAGAACTGGGTTCCATCCAGTGCCATAAGATTACTTTCTTTACAGCCATCATTATCAACATAAAATAATATTTGCCTAGCCCCATTAATTGATCCTCTCACAAACCAAGTAAGCATCACTGCATCGCTGTGATGAAAGAATCTTGTAACCCTAATAAAGGGTCTAGGGTGTGAGAAACTTATGTCAACAAGGACTGAGCACAAAGGCAGCCCCATAGCAGATGTTTAAGCATGTCAGTGTCAGTTACATTTACTACAGATGGGCAAATCCGAGGTCCTCCAGGCATGTAATTTCTCTGGTGTATAATGGATATCATGGAGGATCATGAACTGCATTGATCAATATCTGTCTATCTCAACATACCTACAGACATTAACCCAAACAGAATCCCAATTCTGATGGGTGCCTGCCCAGGTGAAAACTTTAGGTCAATAAGCCGAAGGCTGGCCAAATCTATGGGGCATCATACAGCAAATTATCTTATATAAATGAGAGATAGAATGAGGTTCTACAGCTCTTTGCATAAGATCAAAAGCAATCTGAATATTAATCCTTTCAAATGGTTGAGTACTTGTTGACTTAATAATTGCATGCTGAAGCTGCAGAAAAAAGAAAGCATCCCTCATAGGTAGTTGGTACATCTCTTGGAACTAGGTGAAAGTAACCCATTGTCCATCATGTATCAAGTGGCTTAAATGGATAATTCCCTTTGCCTGCCATTCCGGTCTCTTGATAGTCTTTCCAGCAATTCAGAATTTGGGATTTCACCATGACAGCTGCTCAGTTTGGGCTATAATTAATGATTTAGTGAGTTGTTGTAACTGAGCAAAAATAGTAAGAGAAATTCCAATAGGGGTATCTTTTAAAGATTTTGGCAGAGTTGCAGTGTTTAAATGGAGTAGAGAAGATAAATCAATACCATGTTGCAACATATCACTTTCTCTATATCTAACCATTTCGAGTGATTAAAATGGTCCTGGGATTTAGAAGGAGAATTCCAATGGAAGTATTTAGCACTCTGGGTAGCATGGTAGTAAATCAAAAAATCTGGGAGACCCATACCACCAGGAGTCTTAGGGGTCACCAGTTTAATGTAAATCTGCCGAGGGCACTTCCCGTGCCATAAAAAGGAAGAAATTATAGCATGCAATGTATGAAACCATTTTAAGGGGAGTTATATTTAGCATTTGTAGGGGATATAAAAGAGGGGGGAGGATGTTCATTTTTATGATGCTTACTCTACTCCATAGAGTAACAGGCAAAAAGATCTGGCATTGAAGGTCTTGTTTAACAGTAGTGACCAGGGAGGTAAAATTGTCGGTTATCATTTTTTGCCAGGAGGTTGAGATATTATATATATATATATATATAAGCTCAAACATTTTAAGGATACAGCAGACCAAGATAGACCAAGGGAGAGAATCTCCTGTTTCCACACATGATGGCTTAGGGGGTAAATCAGCAACTTAGAAACACTGAATTCATAGTTAGATAAATTACCAAAATTAGAAATGTCAGTTAAGGCCGCCCGCAGAGAATCAACCAGGTTTTGTATATGTAATAATATATCATCAGCATAAAAGGAAGCTTTATATGACATCCCATCTGTAATGATATCCTCAATACTCCTGTTTTGAGAAAGCTGAACAATAAGGGGGTTCTAAATATAAATTAAAAAGAAAAAAGGAGAGGAGGCAGCCCTGTCAAGTACCATTAGTTAGCAAAAAGTTGTAGAACAGAAACCCTGTTGCAGTAGACCTTCGCAGAAGGACGAGAATAAAGAAGACAAATCCAATGAATGAAAGGCTCTCAGAAACCAAATCTATAAAGAACTCGAAAAAGGATGACCCAGAAAACTCAATCAAATGCCTTTCTGGCATCTACAGAAACCAACACTGGTGGAGTCACTGAGTTCCTTGATGCCAAGAGGAGATGGAAGAGTTTATGCATGCGGTCAGAGGAGAGTCTGCCACTAACAAAGCCGATCTGCTCCTGACTAAGAAGGCCAACCCAGACTTGCTGTAATTGCACTGCTGGTACCTTAGCTAAGATCTTTAGGTCATTATCTATTAGGGATATGGGACAATGATTCTGGATATAAGAGGAGTCCTTGCCAGGTTTTGCTATAACCGAAAACAAATAGCTTATTGTATAAAGGGATCTTGCTGAGGTGTTTGATATGCATCCACATATATATCCAAAGGGGAACTGCAGTCTCATTTTGAAATGTTTTATAAAAATTTGAAGAAAACCCATCTGGGCCAGGGACCTTGTCCAGAGCAACAGACTCTATGACTTGGTACATCTCTGTAACTTTTATGGGGTGAGAGGGGAAATCCTGCTGATCCAAGAAGAGAGATGGAAGTGGAGTATCAGACAGGTATTGATCTATATCACCCTCCAAACCAAGAGAATCAGGCAGGTTTTAGAGGTGGGCATAGTATTGTTTAAAGACCTAAGGAATCTGCCTTGGATCAATAATTACTGCACCCATAGCTGGGTCAATGACAGAGGAAATGAGACACTGCAGACAGTTTCACTTTTGATGCAAGCAACACTAGAAAACTGGAATTGACACACGTTTTGATGCAGCTTGCTCCTTGCAACATTCTTTTCTGGTGCAAATATCTTGCAACATTCTCTGACCTTTGAAAATCAAGCCCATGGTGTTAAGAATAGGAATCACCTGCAAAAGCAAATATGACATGTATACTAACAGCCTACCCAGACTGATTATTTTAGACTGATTTTAGCTTTGTTATTCATTCTGTTATTCAGTTATATTGTCAAGTATTTTACTGTTTTTATCTGTTTATTTATTTTTCAGTGCCTTAGTATCTGAAAGGCACTTTATAAATAAAGCTTTATTATTATTATTTATTATTACTAATATTTTTTATTAACAGTGGTTGATAACTAGCTTTTTGGAAAAAAATATTTTTCTTTGCTCTGCTGCTTTAAAAGACACATGTGACATGACATAGAATAATAATGCCAGTTCTGGAATTCATATTTCAGGAAGGACATAGGCAGGAAATAGTACAAAGAAGAGCAAGTACATTAATGGTAGATGGAGACACAACGGAATACAAGGAGAGACTTGAAATCCTTAACTTGTGTAGCTTGGAGCAAAGGTGAATGAGGGAGAAATTAATTTTGCTGTATGGCTTCCTAAAAGGTCCAGGATCTGGGACTAAATAAGTTAACAAATGAAAGTGCCATGAGGAGGCATAATAAGCAACTGCAAGTGGGAAATGTTTAGGGAGTACTGGAGAAACTACTATTTCTCATATGGAGTGGAGGTATATGAACTTCACTTCCATGTAATGTATACACAGAACAGGTCACATTTAATGAAAGATTAAATATATATTTATGGGAGGCAAAACTAAATAGATACTACTACATAGAAGTGGGGGTGGGGTTTCGATGAGTGACAAACCTACTTCCATCCACCATTCATATGTTTGTATGTTCATATTACAGTTTGTGCTCCAGTTGCTCAGCTGTGGCCAATGCTATACCACTCCACTAACTATAATTACCATCTTGGATCTTGTCAGTGGAATTTGATACGAACATATGAGCATACGAATTTGCCAGCAGATAAAGGCCTTGTGGTCTATCGAGTCTGCGCTAATGTGCAGCTAGCAACCCTTATATTGTAGCTGCCCCTCCCTTCTCTACCCTGCCCCTCCCTCTTACCCTATCCTATCCCCTTTTGAAGCAGTCCACTGTTCTACAGGATACCACTTCTGTAGGCAATGCATTACACCCAGACACCATTCTCTCTGTAAAAAAGTGTCTTCTCATTTCTGTCCTGAACCTTCCCCCCTCCAATCTAAGATTGTGACCTCGAGTGTCCCTACTCCCCCTTAACTTGAATATTCCCTCCGTGCCTGTCTTGTTTATTCCCTTCATGTACTTGAAGGTGTCAATCATATTAAATCAATGATGACTTCATTCACTGTAAATCAATAGCCATGCTTCTATGAATGCAAAGATCTGACTTTCACTTAATGTGACGAGGAAAACTAAACAACAAAATACAATTCAAGTTTATGCTGTATAGTTTCTTTCATATACTGTACTTCACAGGTTTATCCCCAAAATGGTTCATGCTTAGGCAATTTCTAATGACGTTTAAAGTGATCTTACCAGGGGTGTCGAAGAGCTTGGTCACAATTATACCTCTTTTCTGGGTCTTTTTCTAATAAACGACGAATAAAATCCTTTGCTGTTTTTGAGCATTAAGAAAAAAACATATTTAATATTGGTCTCTGTGGGAAAACTCCACTACAAACAGCCAAACAAACTTGACTGCAGACATGTGAATAAACATTACTATATTTACCAGACTCAGAGATGTCATCCCAGAATGGTGAATCAAATTCGTATTTGCCTTCTGTAATCCGTGCAAACAGCTGAGACTCTGTGTCTTCATAGAATGGAGGGTAACCACACAACCTTAAAGAGAAATGAGGAGGAGGGCAAGAGTGAGAAGTATATTTTATAAAGTGGGACAATGGCAGTAACAAACTTATTGTTAGTAACTTGGTGTCTTGCCTGAAGTTCCAGTGACATCCTCAAAGTCAAAATAGATGTTCCATAGAGATGTTGGAAATTCAAAATGTTTTTTGAACTACTATTAAACTAATCTCTGGGAGTGAACTGGTTATGAAGGACATTATACGCTGAATTTCTTTGATATTTCCTGACTAATGCTCACCAGCAAAATGTTGAATAACGGTTTACTCCAACCAGCAAAATGTTGATTTATTTGTTACTCCCACCAGCAAAATGGGGACCATTGTTTTACTCCTTCATTAATCCATATTTCTCTTTCGGGTTTGGAACTGGTAGATTTCTGTCTTTATTATCTAAACTGCCTGAGTAACAAGAAATTAGGGACTAAAACATTTAGGGTGATTTTAACATGGGAGTCATGCTACCTGTTTCTTAAATAGGGATGATCTGATAGCGGGGGGTTGTCAGATAAACACCATACTATACTTCCTTTAATTTCTCAAGCTAATCATGTTCAAGCTGCCTCTGGGTCATGCTCACTTGATAAACTGCTCCTCCCCTCTCCAAATACTTGCCTCTGTACCATTCTTGGCTTGGCCCCATAAGGTGGTATTTAGTGTGGCTAGACAACTGGTAATTAAAGGGACACTGTCAACCACGTTTGCATCATATTACTTCTAGTTACAAACCCCACATTTTATGATGGCTTACTTTCTCTAAAATTCACTGATGTTGCTGGTTGCTTTATCTACTTTCTTTCTGACTAGAACTGAAATGCACGTTAATGTATAGTTAAATCCAACATTGTTTTGTTTCAAATCCTTAATCTATTCTTACTGCATACCTCCTGAACATTAGAAACATTCCAAACAGAGCAGCCACTCATGATGCAATAGGTTTCTCTTCTCCCACTGCATATATAGTGGGTGGACTGTGTTGGGAGTGTCATTAAGTTGAGGAAGATGCAGTGAGATTTGAGAAAGGAATATAAACAAACATGAATTTGTATGATAACACCAATGCGGTGGGCAGTCTGTTTGCATCTTTTAACTTTCAAAAGAGGAAAGGATCAGAGTTCAACTACCAGCTACCTCAACAGTCTCTACAGAATGTAAGAAATCATAACATGCTTTTTAAACTAGAGACACTTTGAAGCCTAAGGGGGTTGACAGTGCCCCTTTAAGTCTAGTAATGGAACTGGGATTATACACTAATTGTGACCCTTTTGAATTATATACTTTCTGCTTCACAAATCCATCTGTACCAGCAATTCATCTTTTCGTGGCACCAGGTCTTGTAGAACACAGCAGAGAGGCTACAACCATCACCATTTAGATTATTAAAAACTGCCCTCATAGGTTGAACAATTTGCTCACATAAACTAGGTACAAATTATTTTTCTGCGAATCTTCAGGTTTGAAAATTTAGGAGGGTGGTGGGGGGTTTGGACAATCCTGACCCTAATGTGAAGGAGCTGGAAGAGCTGACATTTTTTTCCAATGCAGTGTGCACCTTCACTTACTTTGGACTGCATAAACTCCAAAATTGCCATTATTCATATCTGTCAAATATTCACTATTTGTTCTGTATAACTTACATAGAAACATAGAAACAAAGACTTTGATGGCAGATAAGGACCGCTTGGCCCACCTAATCTGCCCATTTCCCTACCTACTGGATAGGCCGCAGATCCTAGTTAACCAACAGCCTATTTCTTCCTACCCCCCCACAAGAATTGCCTTATGCCTGTCCCATGCATTCTTGAATTTCCCCACAGTTTTAGACCCCACAACCTCCTCAGGAAGGCTGTTCCATGCATCCTTTACCCTCTCTGTGAAAAAATACTTCCTCACATTGCCCTGGAACTGCCCCCCCTCTATCTTCAAATTGTGTCCCCTTGTTCTTGCACGTCTCTTTTTCTGAAAGATGCTACCCTCTTGGGCTTTGTTGATTCCACTGAGGTACTTAAAAGTTTCTATCATGCTAAATTCTAGAACTCTGAGCTGAGTGGCTGTGTTTGAGAAGAGCCCCCAAAGCTAAGTGCTTTTTGCTATAATTTTCAGTTTTAAAATGGTTTTGTTTTATGTAAATTTAGGTGATTGTGAAAGACAACCCTGTAGGCTCCAGGAAGATATAAAATTTGTGTGGTAGATATTCGTTGGAAGTCAGAAGGATCAACACATTTATTTAGTGTGATCTTTCTACTCTGATGTGGTTAATTTTAATACTATAGTTTAAACCCTTTCTGTGTGTGCCTTTGGTGGTGTCTGATATTGAGAACCTAAGTGTCATTTGTGGGTATTCTGTCTGTTTTGGTAGGTACTTTATTTTCTCTGTTAAACAACTGAGTATACTATTGCCTAATACTTTATAGTACATTGTATCTTTTTGTGCAGTCTCTGATTTTTTCTTCTTTCTCCAATGTTTTAGAACTGTTTAGCTATTGTGGCAGAGGTGTGGTACTGTGTTCTTTCTTGTAGTTCAAGGTGCTTTTGGGACTGCTGATTTCTACTGGTTTAAAAGATTACATTTTTTCTATTTTAAAAAAGCTGCATCAACTTGGTATGTTGTCACCTGTTTGTTGTTGCTAAGCAGCAGATGTTTTTGCATTGTGCTCTGGTTCTGTGATAGAATCTGTATTAGTAGAAGGTAGATTATTGTGATTGTAGTTACCTTTTGATGGTAAGGGTAAAGAGCTGAGATAGAAATGTATGTATTTTTGAATGTTATAGAAGCCAGAAGGGGAAGGAAGCATATTCAATTCAATGCTTTACAGTAACTGGTAATTGCTGTTTTTCTTTTAGACTTGGATTGTGGGCTTTTGGTGACACTGTACTTTCTTTGTTGTCTTTACTTAGAATTGTTTTTGGGCTGTTGAGATTTAAAACGTAGTGGTGGTGTATTTCTTTGCTGTCTTTGGTTGCTGCAAATTTTCGCCCCCCCTTCCCCCAACTCTTGATTATATGCCCTGTTAAATCTGAATGACAGGAGCTAAACACTGGGTATAGTAAGGGTAGTGGAGTAGGAGGGGCATACCAGGAAAGGAACAGCAGCAAGTGAAGAGGTGACTGCTCTCTCAGTGGAAGGGAAGTAAATGCAAATCTAGGAGCTTTCATTATTACTTCTTCTCATTGATATTGCATTGGAGAAAGGAGGAGTAGGAGTTTGAAGAAGGTTGTGCAATGGCTACTTAAAGTATGTTTTTGAGTGTGGATAGGAATATAAAAAGCAGTTGCTCAATATATCTAAACATGTGCAACAAAGGAGGTAAGGGAAATAAAGAAAATGTTTTGCTAGGGAGGGGGGTGGAGGTGGGGTACTGGGGGATGGGGTACCGGTGGGGAGGCTAGAGTTTCTTTAAATATAGATGTTTAGCGTTGGATGGCAGGGGGGTCTATGTAAGGATAGGTTGGGATCTGAGGCGGGAGTGTTAGCAGGGGTTGGGGAGGAAGGTTTTAGAAGATCTGCTCACCCAATGGGCCTGGATGGATTCGGGAATGGAGTGATTGAGAGAGAGGTTCGATGGTTCTATGATGACTATTTTGTGAATGAAGTCTTTTGATTTTATTACATTGGAATGTCAAGGGTCAGACAAAAAATAAAGAGATATAAGATATTAAAGCATCTGCAATTACAAAGAGGGCAGATAATATGTTTACAAGAAACACATTTACTTGTGAAGGAATTGAATATGCTTAGATGTCAGTTTGTTGGGCAGGTATATGGGGCTGGAAATAGCACAGCTGGAAGGGGGGTGGCGCTCTTAATTCACAGGAGTCTGGCTTTTGTTTGTGAGAATAAAATAGTGGACCCAGAAGGCTGTTACATAATTGTAACTGGGCTTTTGAACCAAACAAGATTAGTATTAGGTAGTATATATGGACCTAACGCAAACACTCCTGGGTTTTTTCACAGACTTACTAAAAGTTCTGAGCCCGTTTCACCACCTTCCAATACTGCTGGGGGGTGATTGGAATCTACCATTCACTCCAGACTTAGACAAGGATAGTAAGTGAAATCAGGGTCTTTCTCCTGAGCAGAGAGCTATCAGGGATCTGTCCGATAACCTGGGTTTAAGCGATCCATGCAGGGCTTTATACCCTTCATGTAGGGAGTATACATTTATATCAGAAGTTCATAAATCCAGATCTCGGATCGATTATTTTTTGGTGAGCCGAGAACTGCTTTCCGGTCTGGAACATAGTAGTATTATACCGGGGATTTTTTCGGACCACGCTATGGTTCGCTGCTCCCTCACATTGGTCCCTAATACTCCCAGACAGACTATCTGGAAGTTAAATAATCAGTTACTTCGCTCTATGGAGATAAGGGATTATATTGGTCATCGGATTAAACAGTATGAAGTGGAAAATAGCCAGTCAGCTGTTAGGGGTGATATACTGTGGTCCACTCTAAAGTGTGTGTTGAGGGGGGAGTTTATACAGTTGGCGGTTGCGAGGAAGAAGAAGAGGGAAGATAGGGCCAGGCACTTGCTGCACAAATCAGAAATAGAGAAGGCTCTATCAAGGTGTACCCTGCTGAGACCAGGGAGTTGTTGATTAAACTGCGTCATGAGTATGAAGGATATTGGGAGAGAAAGCAGAGTATGCACTTAATAAGACAAAGCGTTGTATTTGGGCCAAGGTGAGAAGTCAGGAGGCTATTGGCAATGCGGTTGAGGGCGTCGGAGGCATCCAGGATAGTTCATAGTATTATGTCTCGAGTAGATGGGTCCGTTAAAACCTCGCCAACTGAAATTGTGGGGGAATTTGAGAGTTATTATAAGACTTTATATAGTCCCATGACCCCCAGACCTAGTAGGAAAGCGGTGGAGGAATATCTATCTGCTTGCAACTTGCCCCAAGTAACGGGAGATCAGAAAAGGGAGCTCTCACTTCCCATTTCTGAAGTGGAGATTTTGGATGCAATCCAAATGTTAGCAAATGACAAGGCACCTGGCCCAGATGGCTTTTCGTCGAATTTTTATAAATGTTTCGCGAACCTGCTATGTCCTGGCTTACAAAGATTATTTCGGAGTATTTTGACTTCAGACACAGTAGACGGCTATTTATTTGAGGCCCTGATAGTGCTTATCCCGAAAGAAGGGAAGGAGCTAGATAAAGTTACTAGTTATCAGCCTATCTCCCTGATTAATTGCAATATTAAGATCCTGGCAAAGATTTTAGCGACTCGGTTGTCCAAGGTCATGCCCAGTTTAATCCATCATGACCAAGTTGGGTTTATGAATGGCAGGCTGGCTTCAGATCACCTGCGTAAATTATCTCATATCTTCTCTGTATCCAAGGACTGTAAATTTCCATGTGGTTTGATGTCGGTGGATGCAGAGAAGGCTTTTGACAGAGTGGATTGGAGGTTCCTGTCTATCGCCATGGAGAAATTTGGCTTCCCGTCTCAATTTATTAATCACGTGTTTGCTTTATATAAAGACCCCAAGGCTAAAATATATTGTAACAGTGTTTTTTCCACCAGTTTTTCCCTCTATTCTGGGACTAGACAGGGATATCCCTTATCGCCCTTCTTATTTAATCTATATTTAGAGCCACTCCTTACTAAAATTAGATTGGATCCCAGGGTTATGGGTGTCAGAATCGGGTCACAGGAACTAAAAATTTCAGCATATGCTGATGATATATTGTTACATGTTACCCAACCATGCAATTCAATTCCGGTGGTACTGGATATTATTGATGAGTACAGCAGATTATCTAATTATAAGATTAATGTGGGAAAACCCCAAATTTTTCCATTAATTTGCAAATGCAAAATCGGAGGTGTTGGAAATGGGCATGCAGTGGACCTCATAGTCTGTGAAGTATTTGGGTATTTACTTGGCTAGATCGGACTGAAATTAGTGAAACTCAATTTGGATGCTACTAGGAATATTATCAAGCAGGATTTAAATAGGTGGGCGGGTTGCGCTCTCGCTCTGGGGCGGATTAACGTAGTTAAAATGAACATTCTGCCCAGGATTTTTATCCACTAACATGCTCAATGTAATGTTGCCCTAAAATGGTTCAAAGAGTTACATTTGTCTATCTCAGATTTCATTTGGAAGGGAGAATGCCCTAGGGCCTATTGCAAGCTGGCTTCCCTAGAGAGAGCAGGGCTGAGACTTCCACACTTGGCTTATATTACTGGGCAAGTAATCTCTGTAAGTACTTGAGATGGTTAATACCCATGAGTAAACTTGGGTCTTTGCCCTATGTTCCCTCATGGGTTAGACTAGAAATAGAAGCGATAAAGAGGTAGGAATAGATCGGTAGCATTACTTTACTCCACCTAGGATACTGCCTCCTAAAATTGCTGCATACCCCAATAGCAAAATTCCCAGTATTCATAGGCAATTACTGGAAGTTGGGTTTTGTCCTGACAGGGATAAGCATCAACCGATCTGTCATAATCCCAATTTGAAGAGTGGGGGAAATGATATTTACTAACTGGCTTCCACAGCTTAAAGGATTACGGATAGAAGATTTCATTGGGGACGACGTGTCCTGCCAATAAAAGAGATTTTGAAAGGCATAATATAGACCGTAAGCAGGTGTTCAAGTTATGTCAAATAACTCATTTATTGGCGCAGGTGAAGATCAAACTTAGAGCAGGGAGTATAAACGGTAGCTGGTTTGAATCGCTAGATCAGGTGGTATGGGAACCACATGCGGTCTCCAGAATATATAACTCATTACTTGACCAAGTTCTTGTGGGCACTGATTATATACCCAGATATTGGACTGGTTGTATGGGGGAGCAAGAGAGGGATTGGGATCGTATTTGGAGTCATACGTACAGATATGTCAAACAGGACAGGTTGAGGGTGATGCAGTTTCATTTCCTGAACAATTTGTTTTGGACCCCCTCCAAGCTATATAAAGTTGGTCGCAGGCCTGACCAAAATTGTTTCCGGTGCCACAAGGCGGTTGGGGATTTGTATCACATTTTTTGGGAGTGCCCATCGATAAAACAGCTGTGGATGCAAATCAAGCAGAAAGTGGATCCACTGTTGGGTATTGATCAATATTTTACCCCGGAGATCTGCTTGATTGGGGATTACTCTGGCATTAAGTTTAAGGACCGCAGATACTATATGGCCCTGATCTCATGCTCGCTTAAAAAGGTAGTATTGCGATACTGGATGACAGACACCTCGATCACTTATGTGGAGTGGTTGCAGGAGATGTTATTCAACTTGAATATGGGGAAATTTGAGGCGGGAAGGGAAAATTGGCTTCATCTATATGAAAAGATATGGAGTCGTTTTCAGACGTTATACCTCCCCCAGTTGAGATTGTGGTTAGTAAGGTAGTTTGAAAGTGGATCATGGGTGAGCAGATCTTCCTTCAGGGGTCTAGGGTTGTAGTTTTTTTAGGAGGGATGGGTTAGGTAGGCAGAGGGGGAGGGGTGTGGGATGGGGGATGGGGAGGGAGAAAATGTCTATCTGATTTAATCATTAATTCAATTGTTACGAAAGTATAAAATGTTTTCTGTTATGTATTTGATCTTGGATGTGTGGTTTATCATAATAAAAGTTCGAATTTAAAAAAAAAAAAAAAGAAAATGCTTTGCACTTATAGAGGAGGGAGAGGGGAAACTTGGGGGAGTGTTTGGTATCCTGAATCTGGAAGGGTGGAGGGTCGCTAGTGGGCAACGACAGCAATGGGTAGGGTGGTAGGCTGCAACAACTGTGGTGCACCAATCTTTCTAAAAATTGCCTGGAGTGTGGAAGGATGTTTAGTGTGCAACCACATAGAAAAACTTAGAAAGGAGATTGAGGGTCTGCAGGAGGAACTAAGACAGGCAAGGCAGATTGGGGGTGGGTTTAGCCCAATACTGGAGGGAGGAAGAAGGGGAGATGAGGGAGGGTGATTTAAGCCAACAGTGGTGAGGAGAGGGTCAGAAGAAGGGAAGCAGAGACAAAGGGGCCCAGGCGAGGAAGAACAATTGCCGGAGAAACCAGGTCAGGAGACATAAGACAAATGGAAGGAGGAGATAGGGACTTGTGAGGGGAGGTGAAGAAGTGGCAAAAGTCATGGAGTGGAAAGGAGAGAACAGCTTACTATGAAGAGAGAGGGAGTGGGCATTTGTGAAGGGCCTTCAGAAAATAGTTGTGCTCTGCTAGAGAGGAAGAAAGTGGAGGAGGGAAATGATGAAATTAGAGGAGTAATTGATAAATGCCTGGACCAAACTGGAGCGGGGGGAAGTTCTGCTGGGAGAATTGCAACAGGGGTAAAAGGGGGAAATGATGTGCAGGAGGAAGAAGAGGAGCTGGAAATGAGAGCGGGAGATGAATGGAAGCAAGCAGAAAGTAAGAGGGGTGGAATCTTAGTGCTGGGGGACTCAATACTAAGAGGAGTTAGGTGGGGTAGCAAGGGGGAGAGGCATAGTCGCATTTGGGTGGAGGCCATGCCAGGAATGACAGCGGAAAGGGTGGGACAGTCTGTTTTGAAATATGCTAGAAGGGGTAGGGACAAGCCTCATTTAATTATACATCTTGAGACAAATGACCTGGCTGACAAGACAGTAGATACAATCCAGAGGAGGTTTGAGGAACTAGCACAATTATGTGAGGGGGCAGGAAGATCAGTAACTTTTTCAGAGATACTTCTGGTGCCAAAGGCAAGCACAACAAGAAAGCTGAGAATAGAGGAATTTAATGGATGGTTAAGAACCTGGTGTTGTGCTAAAGGGTATGGGCTGTTGGGGGGTGGGAGGGACCTGGGAGGACAGTAGTCTCTATGCCAAGGACAGACTACACTTGAGTGAGGAGGGAAAGAAAGTGTTGAAACATAGGATGGAGGAGTACATAGAGGAAGTTGGGAATTTAAACTAGGAGTGGGGGTGGCAGTTGGGGAAGAGATATGCAGAGACCACAGGTTGGGAAACCATATGAGCTACCCCCATAACAGTGACAAAGGACAAATGGCAAGTACTGTTGGTGATGCTAGGAAAGGAGGGCAGGATGGGAGGGGAAAAGGGTGGAAGGTGGTTACCCTTAATGCTAGGAGCCTTGGGAGGAAAACTGCAGAGTTACAGGTTCTCATGGCAGAGGGAGAGGTGGACACTGCAGCCATCACAGAAACATGGGCCACCCAATACAATGACTGGGACCTGTCTGTACCAGGGTACAGGTTATTTGTAGGGACAGGGTGATTGGGAAGGGGGGGTGGCACTATATGTGAAGGAAGGACTGAAGTGTGTAAGGGAGGAAGGAGGGGGTAGTACGGAGTCACTTTGGATGCAAATCCAGGATTCCAAGAATAGGATTCTTAGAATGGGAGTGGTGTACAGGCCACCATCTCAGACAGAGGAGTTAGACAGGGAACTAGTGGGACAGATCAGGAGGACCTGCGAGAAGGGTAGTGTGGTGATTGTGGGGGACTTCAACATGCCAGGAGTGGACTGGAGCATCCCAACAACCAGGAACAGAAGGGAGCAGGTACTGCTGGATGCCTTCCAGGACAGCTTCCTGCTGCAAATGGTCAGTGAACCAACCAGGTTAGGGAATACCCTTGACCTTGTGCTGGCAAATGGGGACTTTGTGAGAGAACTTACAGTGGAGGAACCGCTGTCAGGGAGTGACCACCACTCAATATGGCTCACATTGGATATGGGCAAGGAAGGAGTGGAATCTGGCACAATAGTGCTGGACTTCAGGAGGGCTGACTTTGGGAGGATGGGGGAAGTGGTAAAAGGGTACCTGGCCAGAATTCAATCTAGTATGGACACTAACCAGAGGTGGGAGCTCATAAAGCTGGGGATAGTGGAGGCAACTAAAACCTGCTGCAAAGCCCAGAGCAAGAAGGCTAGGGCTAAGAAACCAATCTGGTTGAGCAAGGAGGTCATGGAAAAGGTAAGGAGGAAAAGAGCTGCCTTTAGGAAGTACAAGAAAACAGGGAGGGGGAGGACAGGAAGGAGTACTTGACAGAATCGAAGGAGGTGACAAGGGCAGTAAGGGGAGCCAAAGCATCTACGGAACTCAGGCTGGCACAAGGCATTAAGAAGGAGGAGAAGGACTTCTTTAAGTACATCAGGGAGAAAAGGAGCTAGAGGACCACATAGTAAGGATTAGGAAGGAGGGGGGTTGGGTGGAAGCAGGGTGCGATAAGGCGGAAGCACTAAATGAGTACTTCTGCTCAGTATTTACTAAACAGAAGAGGGGGGTGACACCCAAGGTGGGAGAAATGGCAGAAGCAGGGTGGGAAGTGGTGACAGATGGGGAAATCATGGAGAGCAGAGTTTGAGAGGGTTTGAAGGCACTGAGGGTGGACAAGGCGTCAGGCCCAGATGGCATCCACCCCAGGGTACTGAAGGAGCTGGCAGAGGTCCTTGCAGGACCTTTGGCAGACCTATTTAATGCCTCACTACATTTGGGATGTGTACCTCAGGACTGGAAGGAGAGGCTGGTGGCCCTCCTAGAGGCCAAAGGACTACAGGACAGCAGACAGCATGGCTTCATACGTGGCAGATCCTGCCAAACCAATCTGGTCGAGTTCTATGACTGGGTAACTAGGCAACTGGACAGGGGCCATGCAATGGATGTCCTGTATCTGGACTTCAGTAAGGCATTCGACTCAGTGCCACATGGAAGGCTGGGAAGGAAGTTAGTAGGCACAGGGTGGTACAAAGCTGGTGAGATGGGTAGGAAACTGGCTGCAGGGAAGGCCAACAGAGGGTGGTGGTGGGTGGGGAGCTCTCACACTCAAGGGCAGTGACGCGGTGTTCCACAGGGCTCGGTGTTGGGACCAGTGTTGTTTGGGAATTCATTGCAGACATATCATTGGACATCAAGAGCAAGATCAGTCTGTTTGCTGATGATACCAAGGTAGGCGCAGTGGTGGATGACCTAGGGGATGGCAGGGCTGCAGGATGATCTGGCAAAGCTTGAAACCTGGTCAGACACCTGGCAACTGGGCTTTAATGCAAAAAGTGCAAGGTGCTGCATTTTGGGATGAAGAACCAAGGAGGAGTTACCAGCTAGGGGAGTGCAGCTAGCCCAGACAGAGGAGGAGAAGGATCTGGGTGTGCTCATTACAGGGTCAATGAACAACTCGGCACAATGTGGGAGAAGCAGCAAAGGCCAACAAAATGCTGGGTTGTATTGCAAGGGGTATATCCTCGAGGAGGGAGGAGGTGATTCTGCCACTGTATAGGTCATTAGTTAGACCACACCTGGAGTACTGCGTGCAGTACTGGCATCCGTATCTGAAGAGGGACATTAAGTTACTGGAGGGGGTGCAGCGCAGAGTGACAAAGATGATCAAGGGGCTGGGGGACTTATACGAGAGGAGGTTGAAGGAGTTGAACATGTACTCACTGGAGGAGAGGAGAGACAGGGGTGACATGACTGAAACCTTTAAATACATGAAAGGAATAAACAAGACAGGTACAGAGGGGCTGTTCAAAGTAAGGGAGGGGAGGGACACCAGGGGCCATGATATGAGACTGGAGCAAGGAAGGTTCAGGAGGGAGATGAGGAGACACTTTTTTACAGAGAGGGTGGTGGCTGGGTGGAATGCATTACCTGCTGAAGTGGTATGCAGTAGAAAAGTGGACTGCTTCAAACGAGGATGGGACAGGACAAGGGGGAGGGTTAATAAAGGGGAAGGGTGGAAGGGAGGGCAGCTGCAGAATAAGGGTGCTAGCTGCACTTCAAGCAGACTTGATGGACCTCTAGGCCTTTATCTGCTGGCAAATTTCGTATGTTCGTATGTCCCCTCTCCTTCTTTCCTCAAGGAATACATATTAAGCTCCTTTAGTCTCTCCTTGTACGGCTTCTCTTGCAGACCCTGTACCATTTAGTTGCCCTCCTCTGACTGCCTCTGTCCTGTCTATGTCCTTGCAGAGATGGGGTCTCCAGAACTGGACGAATACTCCAGATGGGGTCTCACCAACTGTCTGTACGGGCGGATAACAACTTCCTGTTTTCTGCTGATGATGCATCTCCCTATGCATCCCAGTATACCCCCAGCCCTCCCTACTGCCTTCTCACTTTGCTTGCTAACCTTAAGGTCATCTGATATGATTACCCCCAGGTCCCTTTCCTTTTTTGTTGTTGTTACTACCCCCCCCCATTGTGTAATCTTCCCTTGGGTTCTTGTTTCCCAGGTGCATTATTTTGCACTTCGTTGCATTGAATCCTAGCTGCCATACTTCTGACCATTCCTCCAACCTTGCCAAGTCCCTTCTCATCCTTTCCATGCCTCCTTGTGTATCTACCCTGTTGCAGATCTGTGTGTCATCTGCAGAGAGGCATACTTATCCTTCCAGTCCCTCTGCAGTGTCACTTATAAAGACATTAAAAAGGACTGGACCCAGTACTGAACCCTGCAGTACCCCACTAGTAACCCCTCTTTCTTCAGAGTGGACTCCATTTACAATTACCTTCTGTGTCCTGTGGTCCAGTCAATGTTTTACCCAGGCTACCACCCTGGAACCCACTCCCAGGCTGGCTAATTTGACTGTTAATCTTTTGTGTGGGACCGTGTCAAATGCCTTGCTAAAGTCTAGGTAGGCCTAGTCCACAGCCCCTCCCTGATCTACTACTTTGGTCACCCAGTCAAAGAAATCTATTAGATTCATCTGACATGACCTTCCCACTGTGAACCCATGCTGCCTTGGGTCCTGTACCCCACTGGCCTCTAGGTACTCAACTATTCTTTCCTCCAGAAGTGACTCCATCACTTTCCCTACCACAGAGGGCAAACTGACAGGTCTGTAGTTTCCTGCCTCTGTCTTAATCCCACTTTTGTGAAGGGGAATCATATCTGCCTTCCTCCAGTCCTCGGGTACCACACCATCCTCCCATGATTTATTAAAAGGAGTAGTCAGTGGTTTCACTAGTTCCCCCCTTAATTCTTTTAGAATTCTGGAGTGAATTCCATCAGGCCCCATTGCTTTGTCCACCTTCAGTTTTAGAAGTTCTTGCAGAACTCTTTCTTCTGTGAAAGGGCTGGGATAGACCCCCCTATCAAGAGTGCTTCTGTTAATTGGATTAGGCACTTCCCCCTTTTCTTTTGTGAATACTGAGCAGAAATATTCGTTCAGTATCCCTGCTTTTTCACTGTCACCCTCTGCCCACCCACCATTCATTCTATTCAGCCTCACTATCCCTCCCTTTGTCTTCCTACTCTCTCTGATGTACCTATAAAATGTTTTATCCCCCTTCTTAACCGAGTTGGCTATCTTTTCCTCAGTTTGTGCCTTTGCTATTCTGACTTCCCTCCCTGCTTCCTTCTGCCTTATCTGGTACAGCTCTCTGTCCTGCTCCTTCTGTGTTTCCTTATACTTCCTGAATGCTATCTTTTTCTCCCTGACTTTCCAAGCCACCTCTTTTGAGACTTAATTTATGGTACATCGTTCACTAAGGAGGTGATGGTGTATTGAGTTCTCTAAACTGGGGGAATATATGAGAAGAAATTGAAAAAGCAAAACAAGATTCAAAACATGAAAACTGATGCAAATCATTACTTTTGTCTCAGACTGCCAAACCAGAAAGCATCACCTCAAACAAAACATACTCCCCATTTTTCTTTTACAGAACTGGGATGCATTATTCATAATAGGAAAAATGTATGCAGTATATTTTGCAGTTGACACAGCTTGCATGATGCTTGGTTACATTAGTTTATACTCACAGAATGTAGGTGATGACTCCTATCGACCAGCAGTCAACAGCTTTGCTATAGGGCTTCTGCGCCAGGACCTCTGGGGCTATAGAGAGAATAGACATGAATTACTGGAAGGTACTTTGCCTCAACTGTTTATCAGTTTCATGCACTGCTACAGATCCAATTGTGATTCAAGGCAGTGTTTAGGAATGTCAACAAGTTGCCTCTCTGTGTCATCCTACTTTAAATAAATATTCATTTTGTACAGGGTTCTTCACCATTTTACATAGCATTGTTAACACCAGATGAACACTACAGATGGAACACTATACTCTAAAAAGGATGAATGGTATATGCCTCATGAAATAAAAATGCTTTAGAACATATTCATTGTCATTCGAGTCCATGAAGTACAGCAAGTAGGAGAGATTTTCATAGATGGGAGACAATTACAAAATGTCCCACTACAGACTTCACTTTGACTGCCTATAAATAATTCTAGGCAAAATAAAAATAGCACACTCGGTGGCTTTTAAATAGCTAGTGTACTGCCTTAAATGAATATTTTTTTTTAAAAACAGTCAGCCATTACATTTTATATCTGAGATACTTTTTCTTTTCCCGTTCTTTAAATAGAAGATTGTTTACCTGTTGTTAGCAGGTGTGATGTGTGGGGCAGCACTCTGTCTGGCAGCTGACATATCTATCTTTAGCCCTTCCCCACTACATCAACAGTATTGTGACCTCACTGACTGATATCACTGCTGTTTAGGAACAGCCACTCAGTGGTTGTCAGGTCAGTTACCTGTGATGTCACTGTCAGTAAGATCGCAATGCTGATGATGTAGTGGGGGTGGAGGGATAGTATAGATATGTCAGCACCAGAGTAATAGGTCTCCCACACCTCTAGCACAACATTATCACCTAGAAGGCTTTCTAATGAGCAAATGGGAAAAGAAAAATACTTCAGAAATAAAAAAGCTACAACTGTCGATTTCTTAAAATTTTTATTTTCTGTCTACCTGTTTTGGCATCACTAGCTCTTTAATACATACCATCCTATCCAGCAAGTCTGCTGCATTGTGAGGAACAACCTGTGGAAATTGCCAGGAACTACATGTTGGCACCGATGGGGTGTGTACTACCCCCATCATTCTGCTTATTCCAGGACTATGTGTATCATTGGGGAATGGTGGTTTCTCTGGCGCATATTGCAATGGTTGGAGAACTGAGGCCATGTGCCTTAGCAAGCGGTACATGCTTATCAATATTCAACTGCTTATCATTTGGTTGACAATAAGCAATGGTCCTCATAAGTTGTACAAAATGAGTATCCCCAAAGGGAAGAAAGCTCAGACTGTGACTCATCTTCTATCACCATAGGAAGGGAGGATTATAGTCAGCCAGTAGTCACGTGCCAACAGCAGCCTTACATTACAGTGTAGGATGGCTTACTTAATTTGACTTGACAGTAGACAGAACTGCACATGCAGTCTATGTCAGGAGAATTGTTTCTCACATTTGGCAGTTTGTTTTTAGTACGTGCTTATTGCAGGTGTTTCAGTAGTCTCATAATTACATGAAACAAGTCCAAGTCCAGACCTATCACTTTGTCATGCACTTTTTATAACTTACATAAACCATCACTTTCTGTTTGATATAATCTGACTATTTAAGAATTTCACAACTTCAACATGGCTTCCTATAGAAGGTGACAGCATATGTAATATGGTAACATAGTACTGTATGCCAGAGACAGAAGAGAATTTAAGGTCCAACATGTCTTCTGCTCCTGTCACATCGCTGTGACTTTATCAAGTGATGATGTCAGGTTTTTTTGGGCAGTGTTGACATAATTCCAAGTTTGATTGTGGCACAATACCTTATTGTATGAGTGTTGACCCTAGGAATGTGCAAATATCTTATACATAATATTTGGCCTGAATATTCTATTTGGGGGCCAAAATATTCAGTATTCAGTATTCGGCAAGGCAGTGGGCAAATATTGGTTCCCCCACCCCATGTGGCCTTGTCTAGTCTCCTGGCCACCTTCCCTCCTAATTACAAACTTTCCTCACCCACCAACCTCTTCTCTGGAGTCCCACACAGGTAAGAAAAGTGACAGCTGGCTCTTGATATCTTGCCAGGTACCAACAGCATCTTCATTAACACTCCCTTCCCCTCCCTTGCTTGACTACATCAGTTGATAACAATTACCTTTGTGGTTAAACTCTTTCTGGCCTTCCTTCCAAGCCCAATCCTTGATTGGGGGATGGGTGGGCTAGTGTCAAATAAATAGGCTGGTCAGTTGGCACCCCTCTTTCCTCCCATTGTGCTCCTTAGACTGCTCCATTCACTAAATTAGCTGATAAGTAGAGGAAGCGTGAGCAGAGATGATCATGAACAATCATGAAGGAGGAGTCAGGGCAGTAGCATCAGTAAGTGACACTAGGCAGTCTAATTGGTCTGACTGTTTAGCATTGCTGCTACTGATGCTGCTGCCCTGCCTCTCCTTCATGACCATTCACATCCAGCCCCACGTGCACTTGTTCTACTGATCAGCTAATTTAGTGAATATAGCTGGCTGGGGAGTGGAAGGGGATGGTAGGAGGATGGAGGGGCACCAATGGATTAGTCTGGATATTTGGCACTAATCCACACATACCAATTTAGGATTGGGCTCAGGAGGGTTTGGGGCCAGGAGGACTATAACAACTAAGGTACTTATTATCAATTGGGGTAGTTGGGCTTGGAAGGACAGGTGTTACAAAGATGCTGTCAGTGCCTAGCAAGGTACCAGAAGCCAGCTCTCACTTTTCTTACATGAGTAAGAATCAGGGAATGGATAGGTGAGTGGGAAAAGTTTGGACTCAGGATGGAGGGTGGGTAGTAGACTAGCCATGGACACCTGGGTAGGGGAAGACTTTGTTTTACGTATTCTTGAATACTCTTGGCTGAAAATGAATAGTAAAAACTATTCATTATTTAGCTAAATATTCAGCCTAATATTGATTGCATTCGAGAATTAATATTCATTACTCACACACCCCACTTCCCCACTTGGCAGCCAGTGATTAGGCAGACAGGCTAGGCAGGTACTGCCAACGCAGTAATACTAAGCTGGGTGTCATGGCACCAGCAGTTGCAGTGCCACAGCAACCATTGGTATGGCACAAGCAAAGTTGCTCCCCTGCCACTGGATGTTGCGTGAGCACACTGCATTATGCTATGTGGAGGCAACAAGCAAAACAATGTGAGGAGTGACCAGCTGGGAGAAAATAGCCCCGCCCCCCATGAGTACCATATGATGAAGGTTAATGGTACTCTTGGCTCCTGCTCCACAGTGTCAGCTGCTGGAGTGATGGCAGGGTAGCAGCTGACTGGATTGGGAAGTTGACGGATACAACAGCACCCCAAGTGAATGCTAAACTCACAAAGTTGAAGTTGCACAAATGGTGCAGAGATCCTATGTGCTTCCTGGGTTTTTCAGCCATAACAAGAAAAGCAGATGGTGGGTCCTCTTATGAAGGAAAAGGAAAAAAAGGCACTCTGAAGACCAAAGCTGCAGTTAACAACAGTTAAAGGCAAAGATACAAAAATGTTTACAGACAGAAAATGATTCATGGTCCATCAAGTCTGCCCAGTTCCTACCTACCATAGGCTTTACCAGTCTAACACTGGCTTGGCCTTTAGCTGTTCAGTCATCCATCATTTCAGCTTGGACTAACTCCCACACCTGTTGGACCTTCCCCCCAATACCCTCAGCTGTTCCAGCTATCTATTCCACCCGCTCTTAAAATTTGCAGCAATCTTAACTTTTTACCAGCTCCTCTGGCAGACAGTTCCACTGTTCTGTCACCCGCTAAATATTTTCTTACGTCCTTCCAACAAATTCCCCTCTACCAGCTTGTCATTGTGCTTACTTGTGATGGACCTGTCACTAAGCATAAACAGTTACTGACTGTCCACCCTGTTATTCCCTTCAGGTATCTGAAGGTCTGCGTCATGTCCCCCTCTCTTTCTTGGCCTCCAGTGAGTACAAGTTGAGGTCAGCCTGTCTTTCCTCGTGAGACTTTCCCTGTTTGTCATGGATCACTTTAATAACTCTCTTTTGGATTGACTCATGGCGCTTCTTCTCCCTATTTAGGTGAGGGCTCCAGAACTGCACGCAGTATACCAAATACAGCCTCACCAAGCAGCAGTACTGGGGTAGGATCATTTCCTTCTGTCTTCTTGAGAAGGTTCTACCTGCAGCACGCAGTGCAGTATAAAAGCACACTTATGCAAACTAAACCTCAGTTGGAGACTCACATCACTGTTGAAACACTGTGGCAATTCCCTCATGAAGAACTTCATCAGGGGGTGCATTTACATTCATTTAACCAAATAAACTGTGGTTAACTGCAGCTTTGGTGTGCAGAGTGCCCTTATTTGCTCTTCCCTTCACAAGTCTATCCTAATATCTCACTTTTCTTGTTTTGCAGCAACATCCCATACCTGAAGCCCAGGTGGACTTTGGGACAAAATAAGATAAAAAAATGAATCTCATTAAAAAACAAAATCAAACTACATACAAAAAAAAAACATTTTGTTTCTACCGGATCCATTTTATAATCACAATATGGCACTCCAGTGTGTGTTATGCCGATTAATGTCACATTTCACGTGGTTAATGTCACCTGGCTGTACCTTGTGCCTCACACTGCACTCAAGGCATGATGTTATGCTGGCTTTTAAAGTAGGTGAAGAAATCCTAGTGAGATGATTGGCCAAGAGGATAATATCATCTGCAGGCTTCCCAAGCTGTTCCTGTGGCTCTGGCTCTCTCCGAGCAGGTCACAGCTAACAGACCACTCCACTGACCCCTGGACAGATTCAGGAATGCACTGGACCTCCGAAACTCATGGTTTTGAATGCTGCTGTTTTGACTGGACGCCCAGTGGAGAAGCCAGGCACTGATTGGCAGCTTTGCTCCTTGGCTGATTTTCCAACGCCTGGCACTTCCTGATCTCAGGGAAATCTCTTTCTGTGCTGTGTACTGGACTGCATTTTTGTTAATGTAATTTACATATGTTATGCATCAATTGGTCTTACTTTACCTGCCAGCTTAGCTAGTCTATTACAAACCACTAGTCTAGTCTCTCAGTGCTACTTAGTGCTTGACAAACTGTATTGTATAGTAGCCGATGTTTGACTGCTTGATCTAGCTACTGAGCAAGACTGCTGCAGTTTTCCATTCCTGCCGTACTGACAAACCCTACCTCTTCCCCACACTGGTCACTCTGCTAATTATTAATTTCTCTGCCCCATTTGTAATGCTGTCTCTGTAAACACCCTACCTTCTTCTCTGCCTTACCTATAAACCCTTCCCTTACACCCCCTGCTGCTGCTGTCCTCCTCAGATGTCCCGGTGCCAAAGCACAACCCCCCCCATTAACTCCTCTTCAAGCTCTAAATAATTGCCCTGCATTTACCACCTCTTTACCTCATGTTTTGTCCTTCCCCATTGCCTGCTCCCCACTGAGCTTGCTATTGTACTCCAGCTGTATTTAATCCTCTGTGTTTCCCTCCTTGTTCCACAGACAGACTATCTGCAGGCTTCCAAAGCTGCTCCTGTGGCCCTGGCTCTCTCCGAGCAGGCCACAGCTAACAGACCACCCGACTGACCGCCAGACAGATTCAGATACGCACTGGACCTCCGAAACCCGTGGTTTTGAATGCCACTGTTCTGACTGGATGCCCAGTGGAAGAGCCAGGCACTGATTGGCAGCATTGCTCCTTGGCTGATTTTCCAACACCTGGCACTTCCTGATCTCAGGGAAATCTCTTTCTGTGCTGTGTTCTGGACTGAATTTTTTCACCCACCCCCTCTCCTCAGAGTATTAAATAGACTCTAACTCCGCCCCTTTCCTCAGCCTAGCAGCTGATTGGTCACTCCACTGCTGCACATTTTTATGCTATTGGCCTCCCTGCCTTCAATACCTGACTTGATTCACTTTCTCACTGCCCCTTTTTAAAGCAGTCTCACCCACAGGATCCCACATTTGCTCTCAACTTTTCTCCAACCACTTCCATCTAACTCTTCTCAATTACTGCTCTAACCTGCCCTATTGTTAGGGGCCTCACCCTAATTCGACTATATACCCTTTCAACTATAAACCAGCTAACAGTTAAGCAGGACAGCAACACCAAACAAACTACCATGGGGTGCAACCACCTACTACTACTCCTCCTCACTACCTCTTTTGGCATTGCTGGTACCATATACGAATTCGGACCCCTACCTCCCCACTCTGAATCCTCACTGGGTGCAAGTTGGAAGAAAAGCATACACATGGCCACTACCACTTCCGGTAATGATAGGCTTTTTATTCTCCTGCACCTCCCATACACAGTTATCACCAAGCCAACCGCCCAAACCATAACCTTAACGGTTAGCTTTCCCCCTAATTTAACACAGGCATATAGACACCTCCCCCACCTGAAGCGCAGGCGATGGAAGACACGAGGGAAGATAAACATCACCCTTTCTGCCAGAAAGGTTATCTTTCTGCTACTGCTACTCTCTGGCAATGTTCACCTAAACCCTGGACCAACAACCCTGAGGACCAGGGAGGTCCATACAGTGAATGGCCTAAAGATAGCATCGCTAAGCATCTGCAGCCTAACTGCCAAATTCGACCAGCTCCAGGTTTGGATGACCATCCATGCACCTGACATACTCTGCCTAACTGAAACCTGGCTGTTGGGTAGGATCAAAGATGGTGAGGTAGCCATCGAAGGATTCCAAGCATTTCAACTTGATAGAATAGGCAGAAAAGGTGACGGCTGCCTTCTACATGCCAGAAACTCACTGAGTTGCTCCGTCCTCCCCATCTCCAATGTTGTGGAAGATTATGAGCTACTAGTGGTAAAAATACAAGTCGGCCTAAAAGGCAAGACCCTTATCATCACCACAACCTTCCTGCCCCCCAAAAAAGCCAAGGAAGGCCTTCCTCTTGTTATGGAAGAAATTAGCGCACTCAGAAAGGGCTCAGAACTCATCTTGACCGGTGACTTTAATATTAACTGGTTATGTAAGGAGGTGACACCCTCCAGAGACCTTATCACCTCCTACAATCTCACACAACTCATAACTCACCCCACCAGGCAGTACTATAAAGCTGGTACCAGCACCCTTATTGACTGGGTCTTAGCTAGCTCACTGACTCGATTCTCTGAACTCAGGGTTCTCCTGTTCGTGTTGAGTGACCACTCCCCAATCTCCTTTATATGGACCACTAAACTTGCCAAAAGTCCACCCTGCCTCATCGAGAGCAGGGTTCTGCAGAAAGGCAAACTTGGATCCCTCAAATTGGCCCTGTCTGCCTACAACTGGTCCCCCATCAACAAGGCACCTTCACTGGACCAGGCCCTTAGTTTTTTCACTGAGGGCTTCAATTCCATCTGTGATATCTATGCACCATGCACAAAACGGAAAATTTAGGGGGAGGTTAATGGCTGGATTGATGGCAAGCTCCTCTCCCTCCTAAAGGAGAAGGACTGCCTCTGGGAAAAAGCCTTTAACTCAGGCAGCAAGCATGACCTACAGTGCTACAAAATGGCTAGAAATAGGTGCACCAAACTTATCAGGCTCGCAAAAGCCAATTTCCATAAGACCTAGCTTAACAATGCATGGGGAGATGGAAAGAGGTTTTGGGACAACATCAAGAACATCCTTGGTAAAGATCAAAAGCAGAACCCTAAGTTGCTCAACATTAATAACTCATCCTCCTCAGATCTGCTAGCCATTGCTGATGCCTTTAACCAGGCCTTTACAGACCTGTTCTCAGTGCTGCATCCAGACTACCTTCTCCCTGTGGAGGACCAAGGTTGCACCAACCTGCTCATAACTAACCACCCAGCCTTCTACTTTAAGAAGGTGATGGTGAAGGAGGCCCTAATGATGGTCAGGAAAGTCCTAGGCAAAACCAGATTGGGGAGTGATGGACTGGACATGAAGTTACTATATCTCACCCTTTATGTTCTTATCATGCCCATAACAATGTTATTTAATAAATCCTTTGCCCTAGCTCAATTTCCAGAGGTATGGAAGCAAGCCCTGGTAACTCCAGTGCATAAGGAATATTGACAAGGTGCTGGAGTCAAACTACAGGCCAATATCTATCCTCTCCCCACTATCCAAAGCTTTGGAAAAAATTGTGGCAAGTCAACTCACAGCATACCTCAATAAGTACAATCTGCTCTGCCCAAACCAACATGGTTTCAGGCAAAAACACAGTACCACCATGACACTGCTGGAATACACATACTATGCGCTCAAGGCCCTGGATGAAGGCAAATTGGTGGGGTCCATCTTCATTGACCTGACCAAAGCCTTTGACACCATCAACCACCTTCTGCTAGTACTCCAGCTCCAAAGATTGGGTGTGGCACCAAACGCCATAAATTGGTTCAATGACTACCTAACACACAGGAGCCAGCGAGTCAAAATCGGGCAGACACTATCCAGCTCCAGAGATGTACTCCTAGGAGTCCCTCAAGGATCAATTCTAGGGCCCCTGCTTTTCAGCATCTTTGTAAATGACCTACCCACAGCCTGTGACACCAAACTTATTCTGTATGCGGATGATGCCGTGCTGCTGAGCAGTAGCACCTCTCGGGTTGCCCTACAAACAGAACTACAGAACTCTTTCAATAAACTCGAGGACTGGTTCAGTAGGCAAAAGCTGCTAAATTACAAGAAAATCAAGACTATGCTACAATCCAACCCCTACAACAAACACAAGCATGCTCCTCGTAATCACCAATAAGACTGGTGAGCAGATTGAGCAGGTGCACTTGTTCAAGTACCTTGGAGTCACCATTGATGACTCTCTCACTTATCGCACCACATAGACTCCCTTGTCAGAGTGACAAACACAAAGATCAGGGTCCTCTATAGACATAGAAATCCTCACCCCAGAAGCACTCCAAATCTCAGTCTCCAGTTCCATACTCTCCATGATAGACTACGGGCTGATGGACTATGGAGCTGCTACTGATACAGTGCTCAAAAGGGTCCAAATTGCACTCAGTAAGGCATGCCGTCCCACCCTGTATGCAGATCACTACACTCATACTTGTACCCTGTATGAGCGTACAAACTGGCTTAACCTAAAAGACAGGATCAAATACCAAACTTGCCTCCTGGGAAAGAAGACACTCCTCAGAAAAAAACCCACCCTGTATAGGAAACCTGCTTGAGGCTTCTCTCTCATCACACATCACCAGATGGAGGAAGAATGGAGCAGTGTCCATACCATTCCGACGAACCTCACTAGGGCAGCGCTTTCTCCTATCGGGCCCCCCTCTGGATAAATGAACCCCTGCTGAAATTACAAACAAACAACAGCCTGTCTCAATTCAAAGCAGGCCTCAAACAGCACCTAATATCTAGCTCAAATGCACCTGCTTCTCAGGCCACACTTGATAGACAGGCTTACCTGCAAGGTAGCACCCAGTAGGGCTACCTAGAACCCTGCCTCCATTCCAGCCTAGCCAAGGGCTTAAGTAAGCTATCAGTCCTCTTTAAACACACTTGGTACTGCCCTCCCAAACCCACCCACATACACCATACTCGACAAAACCCTCTGGAGCTGCTCCCCATTACAGCCCCCTGTTTCACTATCCCCCCACCTCTCGCTCTCTGCGGTAGGTTTAAACCCAATCCCCCTTGTTTCACTGTCACCCAGCCTCTCACCATCTAGGATAGTATTAAACCCTATGCAGTTACTCTGCCATAGTCTATCAATGGATTTGGAGGTTGCCAGGGGTGTGCTACCTAGGGCAACCAATTAGAAATAGCTTAGTATTCGATTACAACTGCTCTGCTTTTCTCCTATTTATCTAATTGTCATGTTATTCACTCTTTAATGCCTAATGATCAGTCCTCTGTAACCACTGAATATGTGTATTGTCTTATTGTCCACCCTGATGTGGAACCTTTGTAAAAGAGCTCACACTCAAAGGTCTTTCAAAATACTAATTAAATAAAATTAAATAAATAATGACTGTCCAGTTATCAGTGCACAACCATACACCTCATATCTCATAGCGGATGTTTCATTTAATATGTTAGTTTTACTATTTCTATGAAAATACACTTCATATAGAAATGTCCTTTGGCTGAAAGCATTTAGCTCTGTCTTGTGCCTTGTAGCACACCAGAAGTGTCCACATAGCTCAGCACACCTGGACCTTGGCATGTTTTATTCCTTATATAACACAATAACCTATTTTGTCTTGTTACTTAAATGACCAGTTCTAACAAATTGCTGGAATGGACTCTAGATCCTTGTTCCCTTTCAGAGACCACTAGTAGGAATGACATATTTATACAATAGCATTGACTCTTTATGTTTTAGGATCTCTTATATCATAACTCTTCAGTCATTTTCTTCCAGAGTGCTATGCAGCACCAACCATCCTATTTTGCTTTGTACCCTTGGGTTCCTTTTCCCAATATGCATTACTTTATATCTTTTAGCGCTAAAGTTCAGCTGCCAAATCTTGGACCAACTCTCTGATCTGAAAAGGTCCTCCATTAGTTCTCTTCACCCTTCCTTTATGTCTACCACTGCATATAGAAGCAGATCTTACCCTTGATACCTTTGCCTACTGTATGCCACAGATGAAAATGTTGAAGAGGATGGTTCCCAGTATCAGCCCCTGAGGTTCCCCACTGGTCACGTCCCTCACCACTGAAAACTCCCCACTGACTACCATCCTCTGTGTTCTACCCCCTTTCAATGCAATTTCAGATGCAGATGCAAGCGCAACTAATGGACACATTTGTGTCCTCCTTTTTTCACACAGTCACCCCCCAGAAGTGTTGCTTGGAATTTCAGGGGACTACCTCTACAAACGTACCGACATATCCTGGTGTCCCCACGCAGTAGACATGATGCCATTCTCCTCCATTTTGGACAGACCAAAGTCAGTGATCATGATTTTAGAGTCTTCATGAGGGTGAGGTATAGTAGGTTTTCAGGCTTAAAGAGTAAACAAAAAATAGTTGTAACGGATGACGTTAAAATATCACTTGCCTAACATACTGTAGTTTTATGCCCTCAAACTCATAATGACAAACATTTTATTTATTTATTTATTTATTACATTTTAGTGACTGGGTAGGCCCACAGAGCCTTGAAGATCCCTTTTTCAGGGACGACCCGGGATAACAAATACGTGTTTCCATACAGAGAAAGACTTAGGTTACATAATAACTTCAGGTATGTATGCAGGTTACGGTCATGGTTATCATCATGATACAGTCCTTAATAATAGGTTGCCAATAACTTTAACAAAAGTGTTGAAAGAAAGGTAAATTGTAGAATAAACTCATGGTTATCAATTTGCAGTATTGAAGGTAAGCTAGCTGTGGGCGATGACAAGGCGGAGCACCATGGATCCTGATGGGGTACATGGACAAGCTGACATAAGGTAGGTTGAAGTAAGTGGGGATGGACTCTCATGAACCATGACAATGGCAAGTGCTGCCACCAGTCATATGGGCCTTGAGTCTGGTGCAGAAATTTATCAGTGAGGAGGCTTCCTGCACTGGAGGTGGAAGTTTGTTCCACAGGTAGGGGTCTGAGTAGGAGAAAGACCTACCACCAGTGTTATTCCTGACTCTGGGAACTTCCAGCAGTGTTCACCCTGATGTCCATAGGCTCTGGGGGGTTATGGTTGATTGCAATTTAGCAGTGTCAGTGGCTCAGCAGGTAGCACACTTGCCTCTGAGACCAGGAGATCAGTAGGCTGTGGGTTCTATCCCCACACCAGGCACTTGGGTTAATATCCTAGTAATGACACTGTAGTGCAGCATGAGGGGGGTGTTGCACTCCTGAGGTGTCGTCTTTCAGATGAGATGTTAAACTGAGGTCCCATCTGCCTGTTCTGGTGGTAGTTCAGATGGATGTTAAAGATCCCATGGCACTTCTCGAAAAGAGCAGGGGAATTTCCCCGGTGCAATGGCCAAATTTCCTCCATTCATGAAAAATATCACCAATAGCTTAATCTGGTTCAAGGTCAGTTGGCATTCATCTGTATCCCCTTCCCCTGGGTCGTGCCTGAAAATAGGCAGGATTTGTCTAGTGCACTTACCCGGTCAACAAAAACTAAATAAATAAAATAGTTCCTACTATGCTGGGTGGAGCAGACGGCCTGAGTAGCTTGAATGCCAGGCAAAGCAGGTGGTACTGTAGATGTGCAGTCAGCAACTGCCACCGCAGCTGGGCTAGTGTGTCACAATGGTGACTTCATGAGTGTTCCTGGGCAGCGAACTAGGCTACCTTGTTATATAGCATTTGCATCCTGGTGACCTCTTGCATGGCCATACCCTGTATAATCAGGGCAGCATAGGTCAGGTGGGGAGCAGGACACTTGTGACGATTGAGGTCCTGGCCTCAGGGATGAGCTGTCCTTTAGTCAGTACAGGGTACTGAGTTTATGGTGTATGGTGTTGGGAACCAGATCCACATGGTTCTTGAAGGTAAGACATTGGTCCAGTGTTAGTCCTAAGTATTTTAAGGAGGGCACTACCTCAATACCACTTCCAGAGAGTGTGGTGAGTTGCAGAGATTTAGACCTGTCATGACCGAGGGATCTGTGCCCAAATAGCACCGCCTTAGTTTTGCATGCATTTAGTACCATTCTATTTGCTCTCAGCCAGGCCTCAAGTGATGTGAGATCAGCTTGGAGAAGGGGACCAAGAACTGCCATGTCACCCAAGGATCGGTAGATGATGGTGTCAACTGCATATTGAATGACCGAGCTACCCCTACAGTGGAGATTTAGGTCATTAGTAAAATAAATACAATACAGGTGAACATATTGGGTCCTGTTTTGGGTAGGAATTTTAAAAGACTGACAGCGTTTTGTATTTCTACTCGTCTCCCTCCCACTTTCAACAATTGGCACTTAGGTTTCCTTTTGGATTGTTTATGCGTTTTATGGCTAATAACTTTTTTTCAATTTATACTTTATTGAGGTTTTATATTATAAAGCACAGTAACTTAAAACCCATCAGGAATACTTGTAGAGTTCTCTGCTCCTAGCCAGAACAATAGTTCCTTGGATTACAAACTGGTTCTTAAGTACAGAGAGACATTATCAATGAAAAGAGTCTGAAATATGCCACAATTACAAGTAAATAAGATCTTGTGGTACCTTCCCAAAAGCTGGTTATAGAGTTGTAGCCTCTTGAAAACCCTAATCCTCAATAGAAAGCACACTGAAATATCAACCTTAAGGAACAATCTAATACAAGCAATTAATGAAACAAAATAAATAACTAAGTACAACAGCAGAAGATGTTATAATAAATGTGACAGAGTGGTGGATGGAAAAGCACGTGCCAATTAGAGTAACTCTAAAGCTGAATAGACTAACAGAGTAGGACCATGCCAAGGGGGGCAGTGATCTCCTGAATTAAAGAGTAGAACCAATTTGAAATGCAGTAAAACAGACAAGAAAGGTAAGTCATATACCCTTCATTAGCACTAAAATTACAAGTGGGTATTATGCACTATTAGGGTGCAGGTACGACAAAAAACACATACCACACCCTCACAGCTGGACTTACGGACAGGTGCACCCATACCAGCATGCACAAATGCTAGCCACTTGTCCATGGGTCCACCACCCTGATGCACTGGACTTTGCAGGGCAGCTGGGGGAGGCATCCCATAAGATGCTCCCCTGGGCCCTCTAATGGATCCCTTGTGTAGGGTGGTGCGGGTCTGTGGCTGGCACTGGACCCTTGCAGCACCATCCCATCCCAGTGCCACCGCTCCCGTCCAATGAGAGGCATTCACCCTTTCAGCTGCCATAGGGCAGCATGGTCAGCCCTGCTCCGGTCCCCTGGTGACTTGTGTTCATGGGGGTGCACAATGAGTTATGGCAGCGTCCCCACTGCCATAGCCTACACCTCACGCAGCACTTATGTGACCAGCACTGTGTGGGTCTGTGCATACTGCTTAGTGCTAGAATGCCCCAGAACACCCCCCACCTGCCCCTGGCACACTGATATTCATGTGGCTGGGGGATCGGGCACATAACCCCTTCATGCCCATGTCATGAATGCCATGCAGTCAACACTCCATGGCATTCACATGCAGGCCGGAGTGTGTCAGCTGAAAATTAATGCCATATAGAACAGTCTCTTAGAACACTACATTTGTTATAAGGGTACAGCACTTTGACTGCTACTTCCTTTAAAGCCTGTTAACATTAATCTTGGTATACTAGCATATCTCTGTTACACCCAAGTTGTCTTGGCACCAAAGACTACCTTCAGATGCAGAGACTGCTATACAGCATATATGCAGTATAAGCAGAGAACTATGGACCCTCATAGGGTTTATGCATAATGCTATTCTTAACAAATGATGCATGTCACACTACGTTTATCCAACATGTGGAGACATAACAGACATTGTAGAAAGAGGAAGATAAGCTCTAATATACACAATGAAAACGTTTTGAATTTTTCCAAAATAACAAATTGGGGTGTGTTTATGGAGAGTAGTGGAGCCCATCTTAAAAGCATCATCTGTTTCTTATGTCATGGTTATGACTGGGCTCCTCCCCCCATGCCTCCAATTTATGCTGACTCCATGATTGAGATTAGTGGTGGGGGTAGTGTCAGCAGCATTACCACTACTTTACTTTTGGTGTTGGTATTCATGTACATACTTACATGAAGGTACTTATTGCTGCAACAATGCTGCATATGCACAGTACACTACTTTTTTTCAGACCAGCATCCTGATATACAGCCTGCATTGTTTATTAAATTATCCCTCTTAAGGGTGACCCAATGGACCCACAGCAGTGCTATGTGCTCACATTAAGGTGACCTTGGTTAGCTGGCTAGCTAGGTGTTCTGAGATTGGATAGTCCATAGCTGGGGGTACGTCTTGGCTCCCAGGAGGTTGCAATGTCTTGGCAGCTCCTGCAGTAACTGCATGTGCTTAGAGAGAGACAAACTACATGGCGTATGTCCTCTCCAGGGGATCTATGGAGACAGGGTGTACATATGATATCATCAGGGAGGGTGGGGAAGGGACTTTCCAGAGCTTGCCAACATCAGTCACAATGAGTACATATTTAAATACACCAAGCATCATGATGAAGGCAGGATGACTGTCACTCATCGGTCCCCACTAGATGACCCTTCTACCCAACAGATCTGGACTAGCAGGTGGATGCCTCCAACCTTAAGACCTCTCCATGTGGGGAAGCCATGGATGGCAATGAGGTTTGTCAGCTATGTTGGGCCTCAGTGGTTACAAGAGGCAGCAGAGCATTAAATGAGGGTCTGGCTATGGGAGGCAAGCCACTGAGGACCATGAGGTGGATGAGCTGGGGTGGGAGCTGGAGGTTGCAAGTGGCAGTCAGAGCATTGGCCGAGGGGTCAAAAAGCTTGATGAAAACATATTTCATTGATCTGGGACATGGTCTCCTCTACAGCATCTTAAGAATTACTGTAGGATGAGTCGTAGCATACAGGTCATCAAGAAACTCCTACAAGGAACCATTCAACTCTTACCCTTTCATACACAAAGGAAGCAGTATAGTGCAGTGGGTTAAGGCTCTGAGCTGCAGATATGGAGACCTGGGTTTGAATCCCGTAGCCGTCAAAGTGCATACTGTGTGATCCTGAGCAAGTCGCTTAACTTCCTTGTGCTCCCAGGTCATATCTGGAAACAAGCTGTGGCTTAGTGTGCTACTCCTGGTTAAACAATGTTCCCTTTCCCCTTTCATACATATGAGTTGTAAATATATATGGACAATTAAATTAGCAGTGCAACAATATGGATAGGAGAAATGTAGCCATCTTCATAATCATTTACTTATATGATTCTCGATTATACTCAATGTTTCAGTAGTTTTTAAATGCTTAATATAAGCTTTTCTCAAGAAACAAAACAAGCCCATCAGACCACCACCCTCTGACTTATCTTTCTTTACCCTGTTGGCTGACATCAGTTTTACTCAGCAGTCAATGTGGTGTCCAGCTGACAGCAGTACTTATCAGATAGCCCAGAATGCATGGCCTGGATGGTTGCTTAGCAATGCATGAGTGGGGGCAAGATATTTAAATCCACTGCAAAGTCTTGAGTCTGCCACATGCTCTGTCTCCTTTGAGCTACAGCTACTGTACTGTAGCTGTGGAATCACGAGTTGTTTCTAATTTTACTGTAACTCACAGCAGAAGTCTCAGTGAATGACTACTTGCTGAAAACCTTCTCTGCAAGTGCCCTTAGTTGTTAGATGTGATATGTTTATGTCTGTAGACAAAAAGTGCAGATTGATGGGAAATCTCAAAGTCCCACAAGTTAGAACTTGCAGTACTTTCGAGGGCAGACCTGCAGTTCACAGGCATCTTGGAAAATATAGTCTAATGTGTAGCTAGGGCACAGGATCAAAGATGTAAAGAAAACCAATAGTGCAAAGGCTACAAATCCCTTACAGCAACAACTGTGATGGCACTATATGTGCTAAAATTACACACACACACACACACACACATGTATATATATACATATATATTTATACAACATATGTTTGGGAATAAATTCATGGATAAAAAGTAGTATCTGAGACAGGTCATGGAGATATCACTATGGCTATGAAGATATCATTGATATCTCCATGTTCCTATACGTCATAGTGATATCTCCACGTTCCTATACGTCACTGAATTGAAACTGAAAGTCTGTCACTGTACATTGCCTCGTCTCCTCTGTTTAAAACTTGTCCCCCAAACCCCCCACACACACACCCCTACCTCTATTTGGTTGATCCTGCCAATTATTTTTTCTAAAAATGTAATTTAAGCACTTATCTGGTTGATCCTGCCACTGTGGTAGTCAGCTGGAACATATTACTTTCACTTTCCCCCTTCCAAGTAGGCGTGACGGCGGTGTGAAGATCGACCCCTTAGGACATTACAGTAGTTAATAATAAAGAGCTCCACCCATTTAGTTAAAAACTATGCAATTCTGTTTTGCTTTGGCAGAAATTGCCGACTATGTTCAGAAGACAGGTGTGAGTCGACAGCATCATAGAAGCAGGAGGAAAGCGGCGTGTGTTGCTATAGCAGGCCAGCGAGTCTCCACAGCTATGACGCTGCCGACTCACTCTGGCTCTAATATAGTCATGCAAAGTAAGCTAGAACACAAGTTAAATAGGCATGAAACTCTGAATAAACTACTGTAATATCTAAGAATAGATCTTACACCTCCCAATCCATACTGGAAAGAAATAATGTAACTCTCTATCACAATGGCAGAATCAACTCGAGAAAAATGCTAAATACATTTTGAAAAAAAATAATTAACGAGATCAACAAACTAACGATATTATATTTTGAAACTGGTAGAATCTACCATATATATGTTTTATTTTTGAGAACATTATCCCTTGTGTTCTGGGTTGTGGGTGTGTTTTGATTTGTGTTCAGGGATGGTTTCCATTACAATTCAGCCCAAACATATGTTTGTATAAACAGAATATGACATGGCCTGGTGAAGATATCATATTTATCTTCACTCGGGCCAATAGACATCAAGATATCTCACCCGTGGCCGCCACCGTGAGATATCATGATATCATTGGCCTCGTGAAGATAAATATGATATCTTCACTCAGGCCATGTCATATCCCCTATATATATTAGACTACCAGGAAATACGTAATCATTATTTATTTTAGTATGATGGGGGGATATGTACAATGAATATTATTTCATACAGATCAGGGGGCCACTAGACTACCAGGAATATGAACAGTAATAATTATTTTATACAGCTCCGGGGGCCACTAGACTACCAGGGATCTAAAAAAAATACACATTGGGGGTACTAGACTACCAGGACATTATAGATGATTAAATATTTTATTATGATGGGGGCGCACTAGACTACCAGGGATAGTTAATACATTATTTTTGTTATTCAGATGGGACAGAACAAAGCCCCCTGAGCAAAACCCAGCCTCATTTAACTTTGTAGGGCACCCCTGGGCTGAGAAAAAAACATTTTAAAATCTGCCCATCTCGTCCCTCGCTCTTTGTTCACGAGTGAGCAATTTCTTTGATTGCATGCCTGCAAATTCTTTGATTACGATCATGCATCATGAAGGTAGGATGAGATGGCCAGATTAAAAATCAATTTTCTCAGTGCAGGGCACCTAGAAGTCAAATGAGGGTGGGGTTTTGCTCAGGGGCTTCGCTCTGTTGAACCATGGTGGTGGTTTGCTGGAATTCCTTACATTTTTGATTTATAGCATTTTTTCCCTTTGTTCATGAGCCTGCAAATTCTTTGATCGTGACCCTGCAAATTCTTTTGATCGTGAGATTCTTCATCGCCATCTTTGATCGTGAGGGCAGGGCAAGATGGCAGATTTTTATAATGGAATAGATAGGAAATTTTACCAATGTTTAACAATGAATATCTAAAACAGTTTGGTCTTTTTACTTGAAATTTGGAGGTGTTTATGGGATGTCCTGTGGATATAAATTACAGTGACTACATGTCGGAAATTTTTTTGTTGCCGGAGATATGGCGTGGCGCAGTTTACGTTCTGCAGACAGTGTTTTGCTTGTGGTGGTGCCTTGAAATTGATAGGATACCTAGCTTTAGTGTAATGGATGTAGTTGTCAGTCATTGTGTGTGTTAAATATCATCAGGTGTGGAACTGTGCCAGTGTGATGGATTAAAATTTCAAACTGTGACGTTATATCTCGGACATGGTTTGGTCTTTTCACTTGAAATTTGGAGAGTGTTGACAGGATGTCCTGTGGGTGTGAATTGCAGTGTTTATGTGTCAGACAATTTATTTTTTGTGAAGAGATTGCATGGTGCAGTTAATGTTTTGCGGACAGCGTTTTCTTTTGATCTACTACATTAACATGTGTTTAGTGGCTGGTTGTGCAGTTGTCAATGTACTTTTTAGTCATTAGCTGTATAATGTGGCCCACCAACTTGCGCAACTTTCTACTTTTCTATTCTTTCTTAAAAAATTAAGGAAATTAAATGCAAAAACTTCATTAATGCATCAGTTGGGTTATTCTACAGCGACAAAGCGAGGAAATTTGACATTAGGGTTCCACCCATTGCACCACACCCTGCCCCTACCAACAGGCATCGGGTGTATGTTGAGTCGTCGACTCAACTCTCACCCCATTTTCCTGCACTGCATCACCTTAGCATGTTTGCAGATGGATGCGTGAGAGTTAGGTCGACACTCCCTCAACGCACACCCCATGCCTGTTGGTAGGGGCAGGGTGGGGTGTGGCAATGGGTGGGAACCCTAATGTTGAATTTCCTCACTTTTGTCATTGTAGAATAACCCTAACTGATGCATGAATTAAGTTTTGTATTTTATATATATATATATATATATATATATATATTTGGCAAATGGCTTTCTGTAGTATTAAATTAACTGCACTGTTGCTTTAAAACTGTTCCCTTAAAAAAGATGTGCTCCCTGGGGAGGGAATGGTTATAGACAGACAAGAAAGTGCTTTAGACCTCTATTTGAACCGAATGACTGCTGTATTTTAGGCCAGTGTCAATGTTTTACACATGTATTTCATAAATCACTTACAGTGCACAAGTGCAACATATTTTAACATTACATTCGTAAGATGGATAAATATTTTTATGGAAATATATTCAAAAAAGCAAGGCAAGGCAGTTTTATTTGTATAGCAACTCATACTAAGTGCTCAGGGTGCTTAACATAACAAACATAATAAAACACCATAAAATAGACAAGTTAAGTAGCAATAAATATGTTTAGAGATACAGGTCACAAAATTAACCATCAGGTCCACGAGCTACTTTGAAAAGATGGCTTTTCAGGCCCTGTTTCAGCAAGGGGGTAACTCCTTAGATGGTATTACAGGGAAATTCAAATTACAGGTGCTGTGACCGAGAAAACTCCAGGCCAGATTTTCAAAGGGTGGTGCTGGGCTTTGTCCAGCCCTGCATCACACCACTTTATTACCACAGCTGTGTCATTCCCATTTGCCACAACCGTGCCCAATTTTAAAATCTCAGGTGCAGTTACAATGGTTTACCCACTTTATGGCAGCTTGCACCAAATCTCGGCCGCAAGCTCTGTTAAAACAGTCCATTTTTTGACTTGAGCTAGACCACAGAAAAATGGTCTATCTTGTGTCAGTTGCTTCAATGGATAGAAAATCCCGTAATATTGCTGCAGTCCTGGTGTACCATGTCTTTGGTACAGCTGGGGCTTGCAGGAATTTCAGGTGTATGAAAATCTAGTCTCCTGTGTCCAGATTGTTTCTGATGGGGTCTTGGGATGATTACGAACAACTCCACATCAGTCAAAATCTTCCCGTTCTATAATTTGTCTTTAAATCAGTTTTGACTATGTTCATTTAGAAAGTTTAAAAAACACAAATACCTTCAAATCTCTGTGAACAATTCCATTTTCATGCAGATACTTGACAGCTTTTAGAACTTGATCAATTACAATGCTTGCATCTTTTTCTGTGTAGACACCTCGCTCTAGAATCCGATCAAAAAGTTCCCCTCCTGACACCCTGCAACAAATTTTATGTAGTTAGTTTTGAAGTTTGACTGTGAGCACAAACCATGGAACCAGTTGATCAAGGGGATACAGTTCCAGCTCAGAAATAGGAATTGCAAATAAATCCAATATATTCTTTACTACTGGCAAGGGATATATTAACATACTTGAGAATTCTATAGAACATATGTATAACTTAACATTCCCATTTTCTAAGCTATAAATTATGCAGTCTTTTTTTTTGTAGTTTCCATAGCACTGAAAGGCCTGATCTGGTAACCACCTTCCATCACCCTCAGTGTCCTTTTACAGCCTGTGGACCGCGTGGATTCTGACACTCCAGTTCTGTCTTTGCTTACATCTAAATCTGGAAATCAGTCAGGTAACCTATGGCTTGTCCCTATAGCCAGGACCTTGGAGGTGGATCAAGCCTCCAAGCAGAATACATTGATTGACATGCTGTAGATACCAGAAGGAGGAACCAGTGAGGAGGTGGGTCAGGCAGTCCAGTTGGGCATGGCAGAATAAGGAAACTTCATCTGTGTTAAGTCCCCCCATTATTTTTTGAGACCATGGCCCCCCACCTTATCCCACCCAACAGGTGTGTTCCTGTGGAGTGGCCTAACTGAACCTACCATGGTTATCAAAGGAATGGATGAGCCCTCCCTCCTTCAGAACACCGTTGCCAGATCTGCTCTGGACATGTGTCTTCTTTGCATCAAACTCCAAGTGATGGGTCCATGCCAACAAAAGACTTCTGTCTAAGGGACCACCACCCCTTCCCACATAATACTCCTAGGGAGCAGTTGCTTAACAGAAGGAAGCTACCTCCCTCCCTCCCTCCCTGAGGCAGGAGGCATACAGAATGCATGCCAGAACGCTGCCTCGCCAGTTTTCAGCAGAAGTTCTAGGCTCAGTGCATGAACACAGGTTGTCTGGGGTACAAATGGTCAGGATACTACTGCAGTTCTCAGTAAGCGCTCTTTCAAGCTAGTAATTATGCAGTCTTGGTGTGGATGTAATTTCTATTTTTTTTTTTTTTTTACATGTACTGATGTTATTTAATTCAGATACTGGTATTCTGAAATTCTGAATAAAAAATAAATTTTATTAGGGTTTCCAAGATGAGTTTTTATCATAATATTATCTTCTTCTTCTTGTAAAACATTTTCTTTAATAGTATCTCAATAAGCTCTACGGTCAAATTATATCAGGAAGACTTTTTTTAATCTAGCAAAAAAAAAAAATACATACATTATACAGTAATGCTGGATTATATTCCCAAATTTTACAAGTTTCATTAGATGTCCTAATGCAGAATATTGCAAGAGGCTGAACATATTTCAAATATTTTTTGTTCATTCTATAATTAGGAAAGCATTTTGCATTTTTTTGAATGTTGTTTCACATCTGCGAATTAACTTTTTTTGAACATCTGTACTTGCAGGATGGCAGAGCTGTATAATTTTTACTTCGTAGAGGACATAGAACACTATTTTCATTTGCTGAAGGGATGCAAAGGATGTTAGATGACCTCTGTTGCAACACATATGGCAGCCCTCTAATGCGGCATTGCTTGTGACACAGTTAGTGCTATTATCCTGGAACTTTTCAAGGTCATAATGGACAGCTTGGTATTACTATACGTAACAAGGCTTGCACTAATCTCTCTGTCTTTTGCATTGCTTGGAAGGGATACCAGGCACTTACATTAATGATACTGCACAGGCATGGGAAACTTGTGTCAATGTTGGTTTAATTTGGAAACTAAATTTGTGAAATAAATCACACTAGAAGGCTTCCTTTGAATAACATAGTGAATTGTATTGGGGTTGTCTGTAAAATAAACAATCTTTCATTTTTGTTATAAAGCCAGGTTCACCTTCAAGGCTCATGAAACATAACACAGATGAACTCTATAGAACAGACCTAGGAAAAAATACCATACTGCTGGGTAATGTCCTCAGCTCTATAATGGAGGACATGATATGAAAAAATACCATGCTTGGAAACACAAGGTATTTCAGACGAGACAAGGTATCACAGATTACTATCAGGAGCTGAGTTGTGGTAATTACATTGAACCAGGCAGGATAAAAACTTTAGTATTTTGATGTACAAAGACAAATATTGAAAATTATACTATTGTAGGTGTGGACTCTATTCTCTAATCAGGAGCCAGGGTTATACATACACTTTATTCCTTAGCAAACTCACACCAGTCATTTTATTACCAGGAAAATTACAAGAGTTACATCATCCTTTTTCATGCATTCTGATTGATTTATGCTCACAGCAGCAAACACAAGGAGCATAATAGTTATAATGTGCTAGCTGGGTCACTATTCTTGACAATAATGTGATTGACTCATGAAGATAAAGTATTCGGCCTTCATTCTTGTACTTTAGTCACTCAACAGTCACATTATTAAACTGATCAATACAGTAATAAAGCAGACGAGTTGGGTCAATGTAAAACAATTACCAGTATACCTTAAGAGCTACACAGAGACACAAGGCATATTTATCTGGTTGTTGTTCAAAGGATGTGTGAGTAAGGAAACCAGTTCACACATTGGAATGCCTCATAGCTATTTTATAGAACATTTTATTTTACTTAAAATTTGTTACCCGGGATAGACACACTGAGCCTAGGCTTGTTTCCAGGTGTGACCCGGGGGAAAGGTACAGTGTAGGGGTAAAAATGACAAACATAGCAGAAATAACATTGACTTGATAGCCTACAACAATAATATACATCAAATAGATAGAAAATGATTGCATACATAAATTACATATAGACATAAAGCTTTGCAAAATAGTCTTTGGTGTAAACATAACCACAAAATGGAGTGGTACATTTGTTTATGTTTTACTTATGTTTAAAGTGGAGTCTATCAAGAAGAAATGCAGTGTCACAGATTCCTGGATTACAAAAGGAATTAACTCCCTTCGGTTTCTGTAGTAACTATGCTGCAGAACTCTGCAGAACTAGGTGTCATCCTTGTGGGCTTCACTGTATATTGACCTTTAGAACTCTTTGGGACAGTCAGGTTTAACATGCAAGCAAGCAACCAGAATGAGATAACTATCAAGATTACCTCAAATATAGGGCTGTGTGGAATGTTTGGACTCTGATAGATTGGAATTCCATGGAATTTCAGAAAATTTAACAGTATTCCTTTGGTAGCGGAATTTCAACATTTCACACTTAAAATGGTGTTCACAGATTAAAATACAGTTTTACATAAACTATGAAATCTTATTCTGCAACCCATGGCAAATAATTCCTCAATTTATGTGATCAACAGAAAATTATTTTGTGGTCTACACAGAAATGTTTTTGGGAATTCCACAGACTTGAAAAAGGAATTCCAAAATGCATTTTGGAAGTGGAATTGCCATTCCACACTAATTCTGCCAGTCACAGTGGAATGCCACATTGTGCACTATTCTATTCAAAGAAAATGTCAGAGAGAACAATAGAAGTGTTTAGATATTTACAATTGATGTCTCCTTGGCTCCATTGTACTTACTGCTACCAAAGGTAGGCAGGCCCCACCATAGCAAGCAATCCATGAGGTTTGACTTGGGTTGAAGTTTGGGTAGCTTGGTAGAAAGTTAAGTGGGACCAGGGAATAGGTGAGTAAACAGAGTTAGGATAAAGTTACAGTTAAAATAAAAAGATAATGTGTGTGATCGACCCTGTACTAGCCCAATAATGCAGTATATGTGTATATAAAGTAATAAAGCTTATAACTCAGTCCTACAGTGAAATAAACCAAATACCAGTACTCGTACTTACACTTCCATGACCAGGTAGAAGTGAGTTGAACTTTCATAGATGTCTTCCAGGGCCACAATGTTCTCATGCTTTATTCTTAAATGTACAGAAAGAAAGCCAGTATTACTGAATTGCCCCTGAATGTCATGTATTGCTAACTTAACAATGAATAGACAGTTTAAGACCAATACTATCCCTGAAGTACTTTTAGTTGGCAGAACACACTCTTAGTAAATGCAGAAACACCATAACAAAATGAACACATACTTGATTAATAAGCCCTTCTTTTGCACTGTGACCCCCCCGCCTTTCCTCTGCAGTTTACAATACTGTTCACAGCTCGTGATCATTTGCAAATTCACTTTACCGTAGATGCCTTGTTGTACTGTATTACTTGCATCAAATATTTCTTTGTTTGCACAACTTTTAATTTATTGCACTGATTACACCTTATTGTATGGTCTGCTCTCCCTCTCCCCTCCCCCAGCTCGCATCTGGAAACAAGCTGCTACTAGCTCAGTATGTGTTTCCTGGTTAAACCTTTAAAAATAAATAATAAATACAAAATGAATAAATGTCTCAACACACAGTTGCAAGCTAATACTTAACTACTACTAAACTATTAAACACATGCCACTGGTGATGTTATGGGAAGTTGGGGCGGTAATGCCCTGTATGTGGACGGCACTGTTTATCAACCTAATTAATGAAATCAGAACTTGATGCTTCATATACCTGAACACCCACAGTTATTGTTTTGGAAAAGAGGCATGGAGTTGCATCCAAGTTTTAGCCAGTGTTTAGACAGAAGTACATTGCTTACATTGCTAACCAGAACTAGAAATGCATGTGATTTTCTTTTTATAGCAAACCACTAATCTTTTTTGGCTTAATTATGTTAAGCTTGTATTGCACTTCTGAATGTGTCAGCTATATGAATCATGTGATTGAAATTGTCTTTTCTTATATATTGTATATCTCATCCACTGGTGGGGCCCCTCCTCTGCTTAGCTGCCCCTGCCCAATCTTTTTCTTCTCTGACTCTCTCCTTGTAAGTCCAGGGGGTCCATAGTGCAGCTTCTACATCAACGGTGGGTTCCATCCAGGGGTTGTAAAGCAGCCCCAGTCTATCCCATTTTATGTGTTGGGATCCAACTGGCCCACTGGCATCCCTCCACATGTCTGTCACTCCAACCTCACCACATCCTGTGGTATGGAAGTATCGCAGTGGAGTCTGCAACCCACCCTCCCAGGAGAAGAAGAACATTCTGTGGGACTCTAAATGCCCTTTGCTTCAGCCAGCCCCTAATGTCCCAGACTAATTCCCAAAACTAGGTTGCTGGCACCAATGCAGTTTCAATAAGTTGACATTTTACATTTATTGAGACAGTCAGATGTGTAATGTAAACATGCCCACATACAGTATTTTTTTCATATTGATGGTTTGCAGAACATTGACAATACCAAGGGGAATTGAAAGGCTAGTGTCCCCTATTGCATAAGAGAAGAGGCATAAGCCAAACAGTGTTAAAACAGCTGTGATTCAAAGTTTTCCAACACTGCATAGTATGTGTCTCTAGTCTTTAAGGCTATGGAGATACTAACCTTTTTAATCAGTATTTGTTAATGAATTGACATAAAAAATAACACACTGACGATATTTAAAACATAACATATTTTAATGCTTTGATACACAAATCAATGTTATAGTGAGACAATTTAAAGAAAATAAGTTTTTCCACTTTTAGTAATGTTGGTTGTACATCTACATATTAAATGAGATTTATACACATTTCTTTTTTTCTGTAAAGATTGTATACTGCTATGCTGCCTCCGGCTGCCCCTCTCTGACTGACTCCCCCCATTCCCATCACCTGGCTTTGCTGGGGCATACCTTCCTCTGTTGTCCTCTGCCACAGGACTGTGTGTGTGTGTGTGTGTGTGTGTGTGTGTGTGTGTGTTCTAGTCACTGGTGCATGGCCTGCAAAGGCTTAGTCGTCATCCTGCAGCAACGTGTGTTTTTCCTCTGATTGTCTCCCTGAGCCCACAGGTCATGCAATGGGCAAATGTGTGTGCTCCGCTTCTGCACCTTGAATGTGGGGTCTCTTCCCTTGTGTGCATGGTTCACGTGTGCAGACACAGGGACACCTCCAGGTGGCAGTCTAGCAGTGAGCCACAGCAACCCTTTCCCCAAGGAAGAAGAGCAGTTCTAGGGATACTCCATCATCACTCCTTCCCTGGCCAGTCCCCAAGCAACTTGCGTCTGTTTCCAAACATGGGTCACCAGCATGTCATGAGATGAGGTGCCCAGTGCCTCAGTCCTCTGTGCTACTGGACCAGCTGTTCATACACATTTCTGATATAGTGTCACACCATCCAGTCAGGTAGCAGTACATCTCATACTTCCTACATAAATCCTTACTTTTCCATATGTAGTTTCTGGGTTTTGAGGGTTTCTCCAGGCCCCTACACCCATCCCCAACGTAGTGTGTGTGTGTGGAGACACACATGCGCATGCCGTTCAGGATGCCCTTCCCTTCCAGTCACACTGTTAACCACCTGTGCCAGCATCGAACCTCCATTTGGTGACGGCGGGACTATGGACTGGTGGCCCCACCCCTTATCTGGGAGAGGAGAGCCAACACTCAATCCTGCTCCCACCCCTCCCATGCTGGCATGCCGGCAACCTGAGGTCGTTCCCAAACCCGGGTCGCCAGCATAGCACAAGGTGTTGTGTCCAGCGCCTCAACCCTTAGAGCCACTGGGCTGGCACACTTCTCCATTTCTTGCACGTCTTATCAAAAGAACCGTATGTAATCAGTGGACAAAATATGTAACAAGGGCAGCACACAACAGTCTAATTAAACAATGTACAAACAGCAGGTCCATTAAGCAAATATGCTGCTGACATCATTCTTTCACTTGCAATTAGGATCGTAAATCTAAAACCGTGGAAACCATTTTGTTCTCTTCTGCCTGGCAAGTTTTAAACAACTGGAGATGGAAATAAAATGTTCTGTGTTTCAGTTTAAAGGACAATGCAGGTGTGTAGGGTCCTTGAAGGTCTGAAGGCCTATGAAAAGCACTTTCAAATGAAGTACGGTGGTAGCCAATGCCATGAGTAGCCATGACAAGCCGCATTCCGATATCATTGTGAAAAGTCACATTCAGTTGAATGAACAGCATTTATGCAGGATTGCTACAGGCCGGCAGTATGGGTGGTACAAAACTGTGACCTGGACCAAGGGACCTAGCAAGGGATGGTGTTTGTCAAGGTACCAGTCAGATTATGCAAGTTTGCTCTAGTGATCAGGATGGTGGTGGTAGGCTCAAGGAGGAGATTCACTGGGTACCAGGGACTGCTTTGGGGCTGGGGATAGGGTGAGATACCTCTGAGCCATTAGGAGAATAACTCAGTCTGAAATGACAGATCTCTGAGGTCCAGATTTGGACATAAAAATAAGTATCAGGTGGGGGGAGTAAACACTATGGCAGAAATACCATTTCTCATGAGGTCTGCCCATTGTGAAGCACAACACAACTAGTGCTATGCCATGGGCAGAAGCCTGTGGGAATCTCAACCAAGTATGTTAGGTCAGGTACATGAAGGAAATAAACAAGACAGGCACGGAGGGACTATTCAAGTTAAGGGGGGTAGGGACACTTGAGGTCATGTTCTCAGATTGGAGGGGGGAAGGTTCAGGAGGGAAATGAGTAGACACTTTTTTATGGAGACAGTGGTGACTGGGTGGAATGCATTGCCTGCTGAAGTGATATCCTGAGAACAGTGGACTGCTTCAAAAGGGGATGGCATAGGGTAAGAGGAGGAGGGTCAGGGAGGGAGGAAGTACAGCTGCAATATAAGGGTTGCTAGCTGCACACTCGAGCAGACTCAATAGACCAAAGGCCTTTATCTGCTGGCAAATTTGTATCTTCACATATTTACATGTAACTGATATGCATTGTGACTTGGTCACCAGGGCAACTACCCCCAAAACAGTCAGGTCAGCCATCTGTGAATAACAGTTTTTGGTGCAGGCAAAACGAGAAGCCTCTATGCACCCTGACTTTGCACTGCCACCAAGTATGGCTGGGAATCAAGCTCTGGGACTTTCACACTGGTCCAAATACCTGGCACATCTATACTTCCCCTTGCTTTATATTTTACTTAATAAGGGTGCAGTCCACAGAGGGATACATGCCTGCAAATGGATGCCTACATGGGCCAAAGTGTCAAGATGTCCCTCTCCATGCATGCAGAGATATCTATGCTTCCTCATCCCTAGCTGCACACCCACACTACACCCGATCCTCTGCTGTGCACACTGCTATGAGTCCAGCCAGGTTGTGGTAGTCAATGGGGTGGGACATCCAGGCACCAAATCCCAGAGGCATACTCCGAACTGTGGAGGGCACACAGAGTGGCAGAAGTGATGCAGCCCAAGGGGCTAACATAGTGCCTATGCGACATCCCCTGCCCAGCCACAGGACTTTCCTTGTAGCCCAACTGGCTACCTCTCCATGTGCCCCAGCCCTCGATGCAGGTTGGAAGGGCCTGAGGTATTCAAGCACTGGCCAGTTATGCCAGCTTAATACACTGTTGTCTGATGGGGATGTGGCAGTCCTGAAGGACTGCCATATCCCTTCTTCTGGTAGAACAAGGGGTCCACTGCAGTGTTGACCTGGGCATATGATATGCCTTTGTCCTGCAGAGGTCCACTTTTCTTGCCACCTGTAGAGGGCTCCACACACAGGGCACAGCAGGCAGGGGCTAGCAATGCCATCCATTGTGTACAGGAACTGAGGTGTGCAGCTCCACATCTAGGATGCACATAGTCACACATATTACAGCCACCTCTGTGGAGTGAGCTGTTACATAGTAACTCATGGTCAGAAGGGACTCATCATGTCCACTGCGTGCGCGCTTGTATGTGTGTGTGTGTAACTGTTCTTGCATTTCTAGGGATATGTGAGTACCTTTGCATCAATTCTTGGATGCTACTGCGTCTGACTGATGGCTGCTGTTAGGTCATACAACATCTGGTATAACAGTGCAGATGCATGTCCTGTTGAAAACATTGTGGACAGATCTGTGACAGCTCTGCTTCAAAATCCTGCCCCCATCAGTATTTATTCCAAAAATGAGTGCACACTGGGACGCGGTGCACAAGAACCAACAAGTGATAGAAAGAAAAAAGGTTCTGGCACACGCTAACTCATGAGAGGGACGCATACATTTAAAAACAAATAATTTATTTCACCATGACAATCAAATCGTCCGGCATGACATGTTCCGGACTGGCTAGAATCCTTTTTCAAAGGCCTTTGAAAAAGGATTGTAGCCAGTCCAAAACATGTTAGCCAGACGATTTGATTGTGGTGAAATAAATTATTTATTTTAAAATGGCGCGTCCCTCTCATGAGCATGTGCCAGAACCTTTTTCTTGCCCCGATCAGTATTTCACTGCTATGCTGCACTGTAGTTTGCTGTGTAGGTTGGCATTATAGGACACTGAACAGAATCATCAATATGTGATTCCATGGTGCACAGAAGCCTATTGTTTTGAATCATGGCTTTGTTAGCCAAATCAAGATTTAAAACTATATCCAGCTGGTGAGTTTCTGACATTGCACATGTAAAGTAGGAAAGATCATTAAGCGAAAAACTAGAACAAAACTAGAATGACAAACCCATTGAGGTTGCCCATGCTTCTAGATTCCTGGGGCTGGGTTTCTTGTGATGTTATATGGCACCCACGCCAAGCTTCACACAGTGACAAAATGGTGGCCACTGACTGTTAAACTATTTTCCAAAGGTGCTACAATCTGAGGGCCCAGTCTGTGTTTTTCTAAACAGTCACTTACAGGAAAGTTTCCTACATACAGCTATTCTGGATAGAAATTTTCCAATACTGTACCGTCTACCATTAAAGTGCAATATTTATGGGACTTTGATAGAAACCCTCAAAGTGCTTTATGTTGGGCCTTGTGGCACTTTTGGCAGTGAATGCAGACCTCAATCCCTTGTAAAAATCAAGGCCTTAGTCTTAGGTTAAAGATGTTGCAAAACTGTACTTCACTGCTCTTCTACGTGGCAATTTTTCATGGCAAATCAGCAAAGTATGGTAGGCAAAGTCAGGTGAAATTATGACAAAGTGGAAACTCAGAAAGCACATTTGGTTAATTTGCATAGAGGGTCCATTTCATCTTCATTTTGCCAACTTTGCAAATAATTTTGCACAGTGAATTTTTACCACTTTGACCGTCTCTAATTTGAATCACCAGGACACTCCATGGACATGTTAACCCCACTGTTGTACATTCTTTACTATAAGTGGGCATTAATGTCAGCCTTATCATCAGAGACATGGGATCTGGTTAGAGTACATTTTGTTATGGCCAAAAAGCTGAAGTTGTTCTTAAAAATGTGGGATTCACTTACCTTTTAAGAACTGCAATTTCATTTTCCAGATTGCTATCTCTAGTGTTTTGAGACTTTTTAACACACTTTAGAGCAAAGTGTTTTCCAGTGAGTCTGTGTTTCACCAGGTACACTTCAGAAAAAGCTCCCCTGTAAGACAAAGCAGAATTAAAGTAAGTCTGACTCTAAATCAGCAGCATTGTACTAGAACATAAAATATGCATATAAGTAGGGAGAAATTAAATTCAGTAAAAGAAGAATTTAGTTTGTACCCACCAGGGCAGGGACTCATTTATTACAGACACTTTAGAGCCTACAGTACACTGAAACTCTGGTTATTTTGTTTTGGTTGTGAACTAATTTACCTAGGTTAGTCCAACTAAGATGTAACATTTCTTCTCATTGGGTCTTACTTCTTCCTAAGTTTTTATCTGGGAAAGCCAGAGCACAGGAAGGCCAGGGGATCTGCTAGAGGTTATTCAATAATCAAGTTACCTTGGTTGGATTTGAACTGGGATCTCTATATTCAGACTTCAGTGCTCTAAGCACTGGATGAGGCTGCCATGCCTCATGGTGGTTCTGATTACAATGGTAAGCATTCTCCAATTGTAATTTCTATCACAGACATACAAATCCTATTATAAACCTTGTGGGAGCTCAGGTGGAAAGGCAAATCTACTCAAGAAAAAATAGTCCATATTTCACTGGTATATGACTAAAGTTTTTGTAGTATGACTGAAACTATTACAACTTTTAAAACATTTTGTGCTTGCTCTATGGCACTGAACAGTTAGGTGCCCACTTGGTGTGCTAATGACCCAGACTGGCTGACTGAGCTCGGAACCAGTGGAGTAAAGGCAGGCATGGAGGGTAATGAAACACTGTTGTGCAATCCTATGCAGAGCTCCTTGTGGTGGCCTGGTGGAGAGGTACGTGGCTGTGTGGGTGTTCACACACTGATGTACACCCCTCAGAATGGCATGGTATGAGAGCCCATGTAGAGGATAAGTGGAGGAAGAGTAGGGAGAAAACAGGCCAACACCAGTCATAAAGGATATAAGATCACACCTTTAATAATAACTTTGTTCATATTCTTTGTTAAGGTACTGAAATGTTAAAGCAGAGGGTTTGCAAAAAACCAAAAATTACTCACAAATACAGTGTCAGCAACAGAGTGAGCCATCTTTACTTTTTACAAGAATGCTGCTTTAGCACTTTAATAAAGGAATATTGATAAAACCAATATAAAAGGAGTGATCTGATAACCTTTATGACTGGTGCCAGCTTGTTTTTGTAAGAAAATACATGTCCTGAGGTCTGTCACAGCCTGTCTTTGATGCAGCCCATTTTTGGTTATTAATAATGAGAAAGCAGGAAACTACTTGCTTCAGCACACCAGATGATAGCCCCTGTGCTCTTTCCATGTCACCCAACCCCTTGGTGCACTGATCTCCAACCTCCCCTCCATCATCCATCCCACTACAGCTAAAAAGTGCCTTCCTTTCCTTGTGGCAGCAGGGAAGCCCCCAACATAATAAGCTGATAATGAAGGAGGCTCAGACTACCTGAGGAGCATGGACATGGACAGCTGGGAATGAGACATGAGTCAAGAGAGCAGTCTGAGCAGTTAGAGGCTCAAAGGAGTCAAGCACTTAGGGGCACAAAGGAAGGAGCAGAAAATGCCTTTCATAAATGTAAAAAGGGTTTAGCTCTTTATAATAATAATGAAACCCTCCATAGCAGGCATGTATTACTCACATAATAACCTTGACTAGAAATAAAGTCCTTGTCTGAAGCTCAGACTTTTGATTTACTCACTCTTTGTCACTATGTGAGTGCTACAGTAGATGCCTGATCCATCAGAGTTTATTGCTTAATTATAAAAGGTCAGAAAAGAAACAGTTACATTTTCGTATCTTCATCCTCAGTAAAATTCTTTATATAATCAGAAGTTCCAAATCAAAATAAAAATGATTACCAAATTACTAGATTTCTGGTTACTGCAAAAGCATTGTCCATACAAAACCAAACAGAAATGGATGCACACTCCGAGGCTTATGAGGACTCAACTTATTTATTAAAAATGACCACATGGCAAACAAACCCCATACACATTCACACACCCGTTTTAAGAAGCATTGTCCATATTGTATGGTGATGTAATAAACAAGCATTTGTCAATCCCGAATGTTGTTGCGCTAGCATTGGCAGTGGCAGAGCTAGAGACGCATAGCGCTGTGATTTTGTTAATGTGTCCCAAAAGGTGATTTTGCACAGCAAGCAACATTGTGCACCACAGCTGCGGAAACATGTTTTGGGCAGGCTGTGAAAAATGGCAGCTGGACTGTTGATAAGAAGGTGTGCACAAATGCCAGTGGTGAAAATGTGGCATGAAAATACTGCAGATTGACGAAGTTACAAGGGTGCATGTAAATTGCACAATGCACGCTTGCAACACAGTCATTGTATGGACTTTTGGCACCAAATTTTCAATATAGGCATTTTAGGACCTCTGCTCATGAATAGTGTCACCATCATTTCCTCAAACTGTCCTGAAAACTGATTTCGCACAGCAACTGTGCAATTCTGTGTCAGACGTGCGAAAACACATTTCAGCCAGCTGTACTGTTCATAAGGAGGTATGGAAGAATGCCAATGATGAACAGCTGGAATGAAACTATTATAAATTCACAAAGTCACGAGCGTGCGCGCAAACTGCGCAACGCACACTCATAAAACACTCATTTTATTGACTTTCATCCCCAAATTTTCAACATAGGCATTTTAGGACATCTGCTAATGAACAGTGTCACTGCCATTTTCATAATGTGTCTCGAACATGGGCATTCCACAGCGACCGCTCTATTCTGTGCCGGAACTGCGAAAACAGATTTTGGTCAGGATGTGAAAAATGACAGCTATAGTGTTCATTAGGAGGTGCAGAACAATGGCACTGTTGAAAATCTGGAGTGAAAATATTATAAGTTTGCGAAGTTTCGAGCGTGCGTGCAAACTGCGCAACGCATGCTGATAACACAGTCATCTTATGGAGTATTGTCACCAAATTTTCAACACAGGCATTTAAGGACCTCTGCTCATGAACAGTGTCACTGTCATTTTCATAATGTGTCCCGAACACTGATTTCACATAGCGACCACGCTATTCAGCACTGGAAGTGCAAAAACACATTTCGGCCAGGATGTGAAAAATGACAGCTGTATGGTTCATGAGAAGGTGTGGTAAAATGCCAATGTTGAGAATCTGGCTTGAAAATATTGTGAATTCGCTAACTTATGAGCGTGCATAGCAACTGCGCAATGCACGCTCGTAAAACAGTCATTTTTGGGATCTTTCCCACCAAATTTGTGACATAGGCTTTTTGAGAGCCCCCCTCATGAACAGTGGCACTGTAATTTCATTACTCAGCCCTGAAAGGTGATTCCACGCAGTGACTGCAAAATCACCTTTCGGGATCGAATAACGCCATGACAGTGCAAGAATTCATGAGGAGGGGTCCCAAAAACCCCATGTTGAAAATTTGGGGCCCAAATTCCCAAAATACCTGAGACATGCAGCAAAGTTGAAAAAAAAAACTATTTATTCCATTATACAGCTTACCGGCATTTCCTCAGTTCGCGGTCGGCTTTGAAGAGTGCAGACATGCTCCTGGTCCACCGAAGATCGTCGTGCTAGACTCCGGAGGTAAGTATGGGGTGAGGAGGGTGTGGGGAGGCAGGGTGCATAGATGGTGGGTGCGGGTGGGGGGCTGGGAGACTACGAGGGACCATTTTTGTTTTATAGGTGACAAAACAACAACAAAAACATTGCGGGACAGTTTTTTTGTTTCAGGGGATTTAGCACGCTGGGGTGGGCTCCCAGCATGCCACCTAAATGTTTGGAGGGGTCTGTAGCTGATGGGGGATTGGGCACCCCGGTCGGCGCACAAAGAAAGTGGGGGGCCGAGCCAAGGGGGATTGGGCACCCCCCCTCAGCATTTAACAATGGGGGACTTCTTTATGTCAACAGGGAGTGGGCTCCCCTATTGGTACACAAAAAAATGGGGGGAGCCAAGGGGTTGCATATCAAATGTTAACTCTATGCATGCAAGAGCAGAGAAGTTACAAACATCCACATTTTTAATAGTTTTCACAAAGTTTTGCAAATATTTACATAGTAATGTTTTAAACCCCTGTAACTTAAACATCTCTTTCCTAATTCTCTACATATTTAGAAAATTCTATAAGCATTACAAAATGGTTATATGTACTAATTTACATATGTCTAGTTCCAAAGGTGCCTGAGTCATATGCAGGTGAAATATTTTCATGAAATGTCCAGCGAAAAATAAAATGACAGATTTTGAGCACATATAATTTTTGAGACAATGCATCATATTGTCATGAAATCTGGCACATTGTTAGAACACCTATCATCAAGAAATGAAGCCAAATTTAAGATCCCTGACCCAATATTCAATTAAGGTATATGCAGATAAAAATGCCCATGAAATTTCGTACAAACAATAAAATGACATTATTTGAGCATTTATAATTTTGAAACTGTCCATCCAAATTTCCTGATGTTTGGCACGTTAATGGCCATTGAGCCAAATGGTACATATGTCAAATGTCAGAGCTCTAGCTTGAATGATGGCTGCATTATAATCAAATTACTAAATTTTGAAAATTCCATGTTCTGATGAAATTCTGCAACATTTCGTGACATTTTGTGAAATTTCACTGAAATTCTGCAGATTCTGAATTTTCCCATTCCACACAGCTCTACTGTGTTTCAGTTTTGTACATCTATTGTAAATTGTAAAAATCACAATTACTGCAATTCCATTGTATCATACTGTACTATATAGCATTCACAGTACTGTGTGTGATTAGGATCATTTGGCAGTTTCCTTATAAAAACACTTAATGTAGTCTTTCTGCTATTGATAGATTTAAATGTTTGATGCATTTGCTAAGATTCCTATATCGATTATACATTTTTATGCATTGCTTTTCATTACTGTTTCATTATTGTTTTTATGTCCACTATCTGCACTCCCTTCTGAGTTTTTCTTTTTTTTTTCTCTCTTTTCTTTTACTCATGGGCTAAATTTGAACCAGAAACAATTCTAATGAAGTTTTTGAATTTGAGCCTGCTAATTTTAGGGATATAGATAGAAATTCACTGTGTTAGGCTCATTAGACATTACCAGCAAACATTCTGTAATTAATACCAATCAACTTGATTGGCTTCCAGACCATAACAGATCACAACCTGCTCATTTGCACAACAGTACATGCACGCTGGTATTTTCATACTATTTAGAACACTTGTACTTATAATTGGGTAGTTTCATTGGTAATAAAATAAATGAATCAATTAGATGAGTAATTAGCCTGGACATTTAATTGATGCCAATTTGACTGTCAGATGCAATAAGATGCATGCGTGACATTCAGCTTTTGGACATTTCAGCTTTTATATATTCCCACCTACACTGTTTGCTTCACTTCAAACCCTGCTATTCTGAGCATCTTGCCATATGAATATCTGAAAAGATTTACAAGACCCTCCATGAAAGTAAATCCCAAATATATACTGGAACATGATCCCAATACGAGCATTCTAAATATTGGGGATAGAATCTAAAGTCAGTGGAGAAAAAGCTGTGATATTGATAATACCCACAGTGCATCTGATAGCATATTGGCTAACCAGGATCTGGTCGATTGCCCGACTCCTGAGTGCCTGACAGCTAAATTCCCGACTCTGGCTTCCCGTCACTTGCTACTGCCCGTCTTTCTTTTTCCTGGCATATAATACGCCGACATGCCACATTTTTTGACAGTACATTTCCTGATATCTGATCTTGGTGGCCTGATGTCTACACGTCATATATTCAGCACAGTGTTTCAATCAATTTTGGTGAGGAAAAACTTTAGTGAATGTTCATGTTGAAAATTATGATTTTAATCTTTTCCCTGTTCACTTGATACACACGGGTGACTACTACAGCACTAACTCAAACCCAAATGAAACCTGTTCCTAATCTTTCAATGTTTCCTTGTCCCTCAAAAACTATGAGAACTTGGCAAGCAGTCTCATTGAAACCAGAAAAGAGTAAATAGTGCCAGTGCAGCTGAGAATCCTCTGTCCACACACTCAGTTTGGATACTCCCCTGTCAGATGGACTGTGCAGCAAAGTAAGGACAAACCTCTTAATCCATCTGCTAAGTTTTAGTTGTTGAACTAATATACAGTATATTTCATACTGTCCTCCTCACAGTCGGGGTAGTATTGAGAGTGCAAGGGATCCCCACAAGTTCCAAAGTTAGAGAAGGTGCAGCTCGAGGGTTCAATCTTGGCAGCCTGTTGTCAGCAGTACAGGTCAAATATGTAATCAAGTTAGGATTACCTGGGATGGAAATGGTTAATATTCCCTGGCAGCAGCAGTGGCACTGTCTGTGGCAGCAGCCTGTCTAATATATTCTATACCCGATTCTTCCATTTACAGATGGAAAGCAGAACTTCAGTGGTGTGATAAAACAAATATGGGCAGACTGAGGCGGGCAAATGTCAATTCAGGGACAAGCGTCAGCGGTAAAATGAACCGGGTGGGCAAATAACAAATGGGAAAATGGAGTCGGGAACTAGTGTGTCAGGTCAATAAGAGTCGGACGATCATAGTTGACCAGGCTAACATTATTATAAAAGTATGTACAATTAATTTTAATATTGGTTGCTATCTTTCTTTCTTTTTCTTTTTTTAGAGTCTAAGGAACAAATAACCTAGGACATTTAGGAAATCCAGCATAGCTTGATATATTTCAGTTTAAATAACTTAAAGCACTTTTGTAGCAAATTAAAAACATATAGAAACCCCCTTGTTATTTAAGTGTTTTATTTTTAACAGTATCTGAGAACTATCCAGAGTAATAGAGGAGCATCTACACTCCAGCTTGATTTGCAAACAGGGCACGTGTGTGTAGGGGATGAACTCCATATCGTTCTGTGGATTCCTAACTTCCTTGCTACATCTGAAGAGGTTGAGAAACTTGGTGTCTGGGCTGGTAAAGTGTCTAAATGGACTATTTGAACTTTGGTCTTTGGTGAAAACTGGTCCACCCATTGAAGGTAGCAAATATACATGGGCACTTGGACAGCCAGGGTAATACCCAAACTCTATTTATTTATTTGAACTTTATTTGAATTTTATTAACTGAAGGCTGCAGAAGAAACATTTTTTATCATATGTACTTTTTACTCCTTTCACAGGCTTGGCAGGAGCTATGACCCCTCCCTTGGAGGGGTACATCCTCTGACCTCGATCCCTAGCTCTTCCACCCCAAGGTTCCCCCACAGATTCCTCCTCCATGGCAGGGCCAGGACAGGGAGTGCCAGCATCCCCCCCACCGCGGTACATCACATCGAGTGATGGGAGGGTGGACTCATTGGAGTGATCAGGCTATCACAGGTCCTCTTGAGACCTAGCATTTTCCTCCAGTTTTCAACCACACCCACATCCATGTAATGGGTGGGCAGGCAATCTCCACCTCTGTGGAGGCAGCCAGTCACCCTGGACATGGGCCAACCCTTTTACATTGCCATGTGTGTGCTCCGACCCCTATAAGTTGCTAGGTGTCAGCCGACAGTGCGTGGCACAAACCCCCCCCACCCCAAGGAAGGAGAGCAGTGGATGCTCAATCCTTCCTACCCTGGCCAGAGTCAGTTTCCAAACACAGTCACCAGTATGGTGTGTTGTTAGGCATTCAGCTCCTCAACCCTCAGTGCCACCGGGCCGGCTTACAGAATAAATTTTTAAACATCTAAAACACCTAACCCAAAATTGCTGCAAGACTCGAGCTTCAGCCTTAATGAACATTTATTGTGACTGCTATGGTTTTTTGTTCATAGGAGTGTTGCAATTTTATTTCTATATAGCATTTGCACAGTATATTCTACATAACTGAAAAACCCAAGTGGTATACTTAACCCAAATGTTTTTTCATAGAAGTATTTAATTATTTGTATCATTTGCATTAGTTTTGCACTTTTTTCCACAACTATATTGTATTTACTTTAAAGTTTTCTCAGTCAATATGAATACTAGAAGTGGTTAAAGTGTCCCTGCAGTTAAAAGAAACTAAAAAAAAAAAAAAAAAGGGTGCATCTTTAAAGGGAATCTACAAATCTCCACATCCCCTGAATTATCCACTTCTACCCCTCTAGAGAAAACAAAAAAAATTACTTATGCAGAAAAGATCAGGAATCTTAACAATTCAAAAACTTGCTTTATAAAGGAAGGAGCTTCCAGTGCACAACCTAATAAAATTGGGATAAACAGCAAAGGCTAGGGAAATACAAAACTAGATAGCGTTTCCCTAAATGGAAAGAAAGGCATTTCCACACTTTCAGGGAGTATGCAAGTTAGCATAGAAAAACCCAATAAAAGGAAGGAAATTAAAAATTGCAAAAAAGTAATACATTTGAAGTTAAAGTAACACCACAGTCTAACATCCCAAAGAATACCTTAAAAAAAAGAGATTGCTCAGTGGAAGAATAGTCTTGTACTGTATGTTTACCCATACTTTATTGGACCCGGAATGTCATTGAAAATGAGCTTTGCTCAATGGAATGTCTCCAGTATTCTATTTTGAATAAAAATGATTTACTACTACTAAAAAGATGATTTACTATACGCTATCGTATATATTCATAACAGAGTTAGGGATCTGCTTCAGTAATGACAACATTTTGTGGGTACACTGAGACCAAAAGGATGCCGCTCTCCCAGTTTATGTTTTAGTGACAGAAATGGAATTGGCAAAGAAGGTTTGGGCAGGACAAAAAAGGCTACCTTTTCTGGGTCTGGAGATCCCCCCAGCATCTTGATAATCTATTAGTATGTATCCAATGAATGTGAAACAAGGGGTACCCTAAGCTTTGAAGCATATGCATCAAAACTTTCCATTCTGAAATGGAATTTTTAACAAAAAAACCCTCTTAGAGGGAATAGAGGAAATAAAAGAAGAAGGTATCATCTCCATTTTTGGATTGGACAGACTAAGTGTTGAGAATACCAGTATGCTTAATAATTTTGTAATAGCCCTTATATCATCAGCCCTAGAAATTCAAATTGATAAGCAAGATATTCCAAACATTGAAAGAGAATTTAGAAAGGGTGATGAAAGTCAAATTAATCTGTTCAGCCGGCCTATTGGTGCAGCGGTAGCACTACCGCTCATGACACCGGTGACCCGGGTTCAGTAGCAAGCATGGGTCATAGGAGGGCCATCTGGGGGGGAAGAAGCATTGAGCACCCAGTGGGCTGCTCTCCTTCTCTGGGTGGGGTGGGTAGCACTTCTCACCGCAATACCACCACCATCACCTGGGTGACCATGGGTGGTGACGGTACAGCAGAAGAGGCTGAAGATATGGGAGGGACAGATGTCTTCTGAGGGCAGGAGCATAGGAGCATCACCACACCCCTTCAGCTCATGGGCCCTCCTTGCGTGCAGTCATCTGAGGGAGGAGAGAACAAGGAAAAAATGTACCCTGCCAATGATCCAGACAATGAGCCCGCAGCACCATGCCTGCAGAGAGAGAGAGAGAGAGAGAGGGCTCCAGGGGCAGAGTCCACCTGCCCCTGTGCGTGCTTCCTGATGTTTGGGTGAGACAAGGGGGAACCTCCTTCGCCCCACACAGTGGGTTATCTGGGGGCTATGGAAGACTGAAGTGAAGCATTCTAAGGAGCAGACACCTTGGGCCTCTCTCAAGAAAGCAGGTGTAGCTGAGTGGTGCATGGAGCTCTGAGAGAGGGACCAGTGGCAGAATGAGTAAAGGGGCAAAAAGGGTAAGTAAAAAAAAATAATAATCTGTTCTGCACCTCTAGTGATCATTTAAAAAGCTCCTGATTAGTGCTAAAAGTTGAACCATGCTGGTATTCTTTTAATAGACATGTTTGCCACTGAAAATTGGGATACTGGTGAAGTTACTCAAATTAATTGACTAAATGCACATGCTTCTGTATTTGAGGAACCCCTTGTTAGTGAAACAAATAAGGAAAGAAATGCAAACTTTCTAAGCTGGAACATAGCAGGAATGAAGGGAAAAATGGCTGATCATGACTAGGTACAATTTATAAAAACATTTGATATTATTCTCTTGCAAGAAACCTGGGATGAAGAAACAATAAACATAAATGGATATCAGGCTTGTTGTTCCCCAGCTATCAAAACAAAAAAATTGGAAGATACATGGGTGGAATTGCAACCTATATTAAAATAGACAGGGATATGCAGGAGGTGAATCCCCTCAAAATAAATTCAAATTATCATCACTGTTATAAGATGGAAGAAGAAGATGTTTACCATTTTTAACGTGTATATTCTCCCATTTAAGCAAACTATAGAATATTCCAGCATTTGGAAAAATTTGTCATATGACATATAGTGGGTCTTTAAAAATGTCTGTCTAGTATCCTAATCATTGCTGGAGGCTTCAATTCCTGAATTGTGGATTACAACAATATTACACTGCTGGGTTCACTTATGAATTTGAATGAGTGTAACACAAGAATTAGGATAAAATAAAAATAAAAATGGTATAGAAATGCTGAAATTCATAAAATGAAACTCACTATTGATCTTAAATGGAAGATTATTATGGGATTTTGAGGGAAACACTACACATTTTGTACATAATGGTCAAAGTGTAATTGACTTTGTTGTCTGTGGCCTATGCAGCTTTAAGATATTTAAAAAATAACTTACAGAAATGAGACCTGAAAATGATCATGCCCCAATACAGTTAACAGTCAATACAGAGATGGATCAAACTGATGAATTAATTGAACCAAACTTCCCAATTAATATGGCCACTACAAGAAAAAATAGATTATTAAGAGCAAAACTGGGCACAACAATAATTGCAGATATTTTAACTCTAAATTCAGCTATTGATTCATTACCTAATTTTTCATCTCCTCAAATACTGGAACAAAAGACAGAATATATCAATGAAAAAAATCATAAACAAAATTTATGTTACAGATAAAATAGAACAAATGAACATGATATTTGGTTTGACATGGACTGTAAAAAGGCAAAAAAAGAATTGAATAGATTAATGAGATGGACTAAAACTTTCCCAAATAAAACAAACTTTGAGCATTTAAACAAAGCAAGAAAACAATACAAAACAATTCTATATACAAGAAGGATAGAAAACTAAATGTTTACAGTTATTCAGCAAAATGATCCAAGTAAGTTTTGGAAATTAGTGGCAAAGGGGACAAATGTTTATCAACCCTTTTTATCCACAAATATTCCTAAAGAAACATGGCTTACTCATTTTAAGTCTATTTTTAATTCTAATGACTGTTTAGAGGTGGAGCTCACTTTTAATATAAATCAACTTCATAAAGAATATTGCCCATTATTTTTTTTCAGAACTGGATATCAAGACAACTATAAATAATCTTAAGAACAATAAATCACCTAGCCCTGACTTAATCCCTCATGAAATTTATAAAAATGATAGTTATTTTTTTATTCCAATATTAACATGTTTTTTCAACTTTTGTTTAAAACACAAATATATCCCCAAAGCTTGGACTAGAAACATTATGGTTCCTTAACACAAAAAAGTATTTGTTTATAACCCAAATAACTTCAGACACATTAGCCTGCTAGACAGATCTTCAAAAAAAATTTCGAGAATCATTCTTAATGAATTAACACTTGGTTGGATGAAAAAATTTAATCTCATCCTCTCAGGCTGGATTTGGAGATGACTTTTCAACTATCTACAATATTTTTGTTTTATCTCATCTCATGGAAAAATACATTCACATAAGAAAGATGAGACTTTATTTTTTCTGTATATAGACTTTTCCTCAGCTTTTGATTCAATAAACAGAAGGATATTATGGAATATCTTAACAGAAAAAATATGTCCCCTCACAACTAATCCCAATTTATCTTTTATATACCCATACTACAACAGCAGTAAGATGCTGTAATAATGGCAACTTAAAAGACTACTTCCAAACAAACAGAGGAGTGAAACAATGGTGCCTTTTGGCCCAAGCCCTCTTTAATATCTATATTAATTCTCTTCTTGAATATGAGGACTCCACCCAGTTAGATGCCCCACTAATCAATAAAATGAAGCATCATTCTCTCGCTTATGCGGATTACATAGTTTGTTCTGTTTATCGAAAATTGGTTTACAAAAAAATAGATATTTTTGTGCAAAAATGTAAACATCTGGAACTCAAAATCAGTCTTAAAAAAATAAATGCATGATAACGGGGTCCTCTCCTAAAGCAAAAAAAAAACAAAAAAAAAAACAACAGATAATAGTCAACTTGGATAATGTTGAAGTTGTAAAAGATTACACATATCTGGGGGTAAAATGTCTGGCAATGTTAAGTGGAATAATCATTTAATGGGTCAAAGTTATAAAGCAAAATCAATAGCTAAGGCACTGTTGAAATTCAACTTTAAATATGGAGACAGCAGTCTCTCACCTGCACTATTGGCAGGGGCTGCCAAGATAAACCCTGTGATTTTGCATGGGGCTGAAGTATAGGGTCCGTTGAATATAACAACTTAGAAAATTCATTGTTATATTATTATAAATCTCTCCTCAAGTTACCTGGCTCTACCCCAAATGTCATGGTGAGGGCAGAACTTGGCATGATTATTATCACCTGCCTAAAGGAAATTAGATTATTAAATTATTGGTTAACGATTTTTAAATAATCACACTAACAATTTACCCAAGATATGGCTTACTGAAAAAATAAGCTGGGCAAATAAAGGAATTAGATCAAAATGGTTGGAATCCTTAAGAAAAATAATGCATAAAATAAAAGTCAAACACTTATGGATTAATGTTAATAGAAATAATATTGCAATACAGTATAAAGATTTAATAAAAAAAATTTTAGAGCATGGAATGAAGACATGGAAAAAAATCCAAAAACAAAACTGTGCTTCATGTTATAAAAACAATGAAATGGGACATTTCCTTGAAGAATATGTAATAATACACATCACCCCTGAACAAAGAAAAAATATAACATGGGCTAGGTTTGATTTAATTTCTTTTAAACATACTTATTTCAATAAAATTAATCTGATTGAGCAAGAAAAAGATTAACAAATGTTGTGCTTATGTAATAAGGGACATGTGGAAATGATTTATCATATAATCATGAATTGCTCATTATATGTGAAACCCAGTAGTGAATAGAGATGTTGCAAAATAAAATTTTGCCAGCGAAATTGCCTCAAAATTAGCACTTTCACCACGTAAAACATTTCACAAAATTCATGAATTATTTTGTGGGTGTCAAATGTGAGCTTTCATCTGAAAATTGTGAAATGTTGCCTGAAAAATGTGAAATTTTGCCTGGAAATTTTGAAATTTCATCCAACATTGGTGAAATTTCTCCAAAAGTTACAACATTTTGCATTTTGTGGTGAAATTGCACTGTTTTGGGGTACAAATTCTAATTTTCAGACAAAATTTTGCATTTTGCACCCACAAAATATTTTGCTAAATGCACAAATTTCACAAAATATTTTGCGTAATGAAATTTCTTCATTTTGCACCACACTAGTAGTGAATACCTATTAAAAACCTTAACAACATACTCAAATGCACTTTATGATCAAGTCTTTATCCTATTGCACCCCAGAACAACTGAAGAAGCCTCTATAATAGCAAATTTTTTGACTTCAGCGATCATAATCAAAAAACGGATGTTCAGGTCCCAGATAACTCAGTAACTTCAACATAAAATAATTGCCAAGATACCATGTAGGAACATATTATGTGGCAAAAGAACAGTAAATCTTCCTGTTTTTTTGTTTTAATTTCATTTTTTTAAATATAACAGGATGTAACATAAATGCCTGATGAAATTGCTGTTTCATCCATTATTTTAACTGATATTTTAATACATTGTTTTTAACTGAGATTGTTTTGTATTGTCTTGTAATGTCCATAATACTAACAGCATTGTGATTGAACAATAAACTGAAACTGAAATTGAACAGAGACACCACCTCTAGCAGGGGAGATGGGAGGGAAAAATGTTGGAGAAAAACATGATAGCCAATCGAATGATGGCTTTGTTCACCCTGATCAGGATGTATCCCTTTGAACAATGTATATCCCTGAGAGATGAGCTGCCAGCTGGGATTAAAACTAAAATGAAAAAAAACAGTCTATATGTGTCAACTCTTAAATGTCTTGCTTAAAGACTGGCCAAGTTATAAGCAGTCAATGATTCCAAAATAATATCAGTAGTTAAAGTTCAATTTCATGAGCCTTTGTGAAATTGTGGAATACTGCTGTACTTTTGTGAAGTCATGCCCATACCTTCCTCCCAGTCATACACTTGAGTTGCCATTGTAGAGGAAGGTAAAGGCTGCATAAAGTGGCAATAAGGTAGCATTCATAAGAGGCTCCATAGTAAAAATATTGTTGTGCCAAGTGTCAGGTCACTATCCTGAGTGATGAACCATGAAGAATAGTCATGGACATTACTGTGCACTACCCTGAATTCTTGCAATATGCCAGATGACAAGTAGGACTCTCTGACTTAGGGGAGAACCACACTGAACCTGTACTGTATGTCATGTTCCCTGTAGAAACTTATTTAAATACTAGTTAGAATTACTGTACATTGCTGTTCCATCTCTACAAGATGTTTTTTTCACCCTAGCTGGTGTTTCTAAATTACACACAGGTACTAAGTACCATTTTAGGACTGTATGATGTAGTTTATGTCACCTTGCTCACTTCTTCCATTGTTGCCACAATGCATCCATGCTCCACTATAGAATTTTGTGGTGGAGTGGGACATAAACTGCATCACACAGTTCTAAAATGACACTTAACACCAGTTTGTTAATCAGAAATAACCATTGAGGTTTCTAATAGACCTATATAGATGGAATGATAACAGAATTTGAAACAGTATTTAAAAAAAAATCTGCTCCAGGGAAAGTGACTTAGGATCAGCACAGTTCTCCTTTAAAGACTTGTGGAATCACATTCATGTGCAGGATTGTTTCTGTACAATGCCACCTGCTCATTCTTAACAACACTGTTGATAACAAAGAATATTTTTACTATTTGAAAATAGTGGCACCAAGTGATGTCAAATCTTACAACTAGTTGTAACTTAGGCCACTGTGACATATGTATGCAGATATCTTTAGTCTTGATGGAGCATGATGCTGGCCATCACTGCTATGGGGCTTCATTAAGACACTGACAACTGCATTGTTGAAACCCCCCACATTGATGGGTGAAACTTCAACTGTCAAAGTTTCACTCGTTGGAAAATCACTGGGTTTTTTTTGGTGGGGGCTGCGCCCCCACCCTGCAGGGGCTGTGCCCTTGCACCCTTCCCATTTTTTTAAATTTTATCTTTTCCCCTGGCAGGACCCCGTAATTCCATCAGCCCTGGTTATGGCCCCCTGAGACCTCCACCACCGTCTATGGCTGCCGAGGACCTTCAGTCACCCTGGCTTACCCCCTGGAGGGCGGGGCTGTGGCCACCTTCTACGGTGACCACGGAACTAATGACTGGTTGGGGACCCGCAGCGACGGTGATGTAGTGAGGTCCTCCGGGGAGGGCTTCATGTGCACGGTGGTTCTGCCCGCCTCCATTTTCCACCAATTTTTATTATGGAGGCGGGGACGTGCAATGACGCTAGCGTCCGCCCTGCCTCCCAGAACTGTACTCGTCGAATGCCTGAGAACTCCTGGCCTCTGCCTGGAGTCCTCAGTGCGCCGAATGCTTCCCTCACCCTCCCCCCGGAGAAGGAGAGCAGTCCATAGGACGCTCCATCCTTCTCCCCCCGGCTGGCCCTCCGACGATCCGGGTCCGTTCCTGAACCCGGGTCACCAGTGTCGCAAGTGGAAATCCCACCGCTGCGCCAGCGGGTCGGCGCCTCTTCCCATTTTTTAATAATCAACTCTGAAGCAGAGTTGATTTGACAGGGGGTGAAACACTGACGAAACTGGTACCAGTGTACAGCGGGACCATTACAGCAGCAAGCTCAAATTTGTTGCTGTAATGGTCTTCGCTGTAATTTGTTTTGCTGTTTTACTGGTATACACTGTTACAGGAGTGTTGGAGGGGTATTGCAGGGCTATTATCTACTGTAGTGTAGGTAAGGTGATTTAGTGGTGATAAGTGCTTTGTGAAAGTTAAATTCCACAACTGTAATTCATATGGCATTACCAATCATGCATCCATAATTTTGTTTAAGAAATTTTGTTAATTAGTCATTTCTAAAGTATCAATAAAATTTAACCTATTAAACCACATTTATCCAGCTTAATTAGATTCATGGACATATTTGTGGTATGCATGCTAAATCTTGAGTGTATACTGCAATAGCAGTGGAGCTATAAGCATCAAAATATTTTGAACATTTTCACACAGTTTAACAAATAAATTGTGAAATTTTGAATGCCTGTAGTGTACAGTTTATATAACTAATTACCTCCCTATTTAGTAGGTTCTGTGACTGTTCCAAGAAAGCATTCATATAAATTTTCAATTATGTGGCTCCCTCCAGGGCTTATGCAGCGCTGTCTTGTCCTATCTGACCACGAATAAATATATTCTTTTTGCATTAACTCCATTATCTGCAACTTATTGAATAAATGTGAGCTGCGTGGATGTATCGAATAATTCAGATGGTCACTGATGTAATGGTTAAAATAAGGTAACACACTGAAGTGTGCAGCTTGTCTGTCTTTAATGTGCCAGACAGAAGGCGCACTGCAGGAGTCTGATAGAGGGTTCCATGTAACCCTGAGTCAGACAATCCGGCCCAAGGATAATGTTGCCAATTGTATTTGTAAGTACATGCAGCATACAGTAGGGGTGATAACAACATAGTTCCCACACAATCTGCACCATACTCACTAGCTGCATACATGTTTGGATGACCATGTACCACACACTACTTTTGTTTTCAAATGTGGCTGTGTTCATGTTGCTGTTAGCCACACTCACATTACAACAATATGCCAGCTCTCATAAGGTTACCCTACTCTGCAAACATTTAAATAAATAACTTATTAAAATCATAACCTTTCATCCATGCAACAGGAAACATTGGTTTTCATTGCAGCGTTACTGTACTATGGATCATTGGCCAGGTATCTTACTGGTCGCAACAGTTTATTCTCAGTATATTTTCCCCTATATTCCCCTGTACTGTGAGTTTTGTCCCTTTTATTGTCCCGCATGGCGAAGGACCATCACTCCTGGCAGCCCCTCCTGGCAGCTGTTCACAGCTGCCATCCTCTCCGTGGTCTGTCCTGGTCCATTTATTACAGCCTTTGGTGCCATGCTCTTGCATCCTGCACCCTGCCAGCTGTACTGTTCCACACAGCTGACAACACCCCTATGTGGCAGGCAGCCCCTACTGATCACTGGCCATCCCATCCTATGGGGTTCCCTAGGGATTGTGCTGGTGCAGGGTCATTAGACCAGCTCAGGGCTGGTCTAACCACAGCCCTGACTTGTTGCTTTGGCAGGGCTTTCAAAATCCCAAATAAGGGGATGATGCAGCCCCACCATGGTGCAAACCCCCTAGCACCATGGCAAAAAGGCATTTCTGGTACAAGGGTGCCACAAGACCATGTTGGTGCAAGGGGTCCCATGTTGGCCTCAGTCTGCAATTGAAAATTGGGACAGCCACAAATATTGACACAAGGAGCTGTGCATGTCAGTTCTGTTTGATGCAGCCTCCTTGCATCATTATTTGGGCTTTGAAAATTCTGCTCCAGGTCTCTAGCTATATTACTGAGAGAGTTATGATCACTTGAAAAATTTCACAGAAGTTCATGGAGTTTCACAAAAATTCTGCAAAATTTAAATTTGCTAATTTCATCCAGCCCTATTATTTTCAAAGGGAACATAAGACTTTTTTGGTTTTGTTTTTTACATTTCGTAATATGATTAGAAATTTAGGCATGTGTTTGCTTGCTAGCTCTGCATGCTGTTTCATCTGTTTGTTTTTAATAATTCTTTTTCAATCTACAGGAGTTCTTATTAAAGTTGTCTTTTGCCCACCCAAATTTCATTTAATTACTTATGAGTTATGGAACATAGAAACATAGATGTCAATGGCAGAAAAGGGTCCAAAGGCCCACTGAGTCTTCCCAGTGCTTGCCTCCATGTGCAACCAGCCTATTTCTGAACCAGAGCTAGTCTACTGATGACCCTGATGGTATTTTAAAGCCCACCTCCCTAGTCCATTCATCCTCTTCTCTTAACTGCCCACCTTTCCTCCCTCCTGTGGTTTGGATTATTCCTCTGTGCTTGTCCCACCCATGTTTGAAACCAGTGATGGACTCAGTATGAATCACCTCTTCCGGCAACACATTCCACTTTTCCACAACCCTTTACCTAAGGAAGAATGTCCTTACATCCTTCTCAAAGCTTCCCCACTAGTTTCTGTTCATGCCCTTTTGTTTCCTTTCCCTTGCTTCATGTGAACAGGTAAATGGAACACAGTGACATCAGCTGAACAGAAGCCTAGTGTGAAGCCCCCCATTCACGGCTTTTGCACAAGCAACGTCAACAGGTTTCAGAACTGATCAGTAATTAAAAAATAATTACTGAGAAGAAAAAAGGCAGCATAAACAGTGGACCCTAAATAAGGAAAATACATGACTTTTTCAAACTAAACATATGAAACAATACACTGGGGTAATAAACAGACTTCTCGCATGCCCGCATTTCCAGTTATATTAAAAAATGTGAAAAAGTTAAAACATGTAACTTAATATTTGAAACTGCCATTTTATTTTTAGTACCTATAAATTTCTAAAGTTGTGATTAAATAAAGAAAAGAAAAGAACCCAGAATGTTTTGCTTAGGATGTGATGAAGACAATAATAATTTTAAATGTATCTATTTATTTATTGTTCCCATTTTATTCCCATCGCAGCATTCTTTCCATATAGGTTTTTCTCCATGGAAATGTTCTTCTCAGGGATATACCCTGTTCAGATGCTTCAACCCTCATCCCCCCAGTCCAGTGCCCCCTTCCCCCATTGCTTGGTATCCATGGCAGGGTCTCCTGGGGAGGAGCGTTCTCCCAAGGCAGTCCATTTTGTGGATTAGGATCCTACAGCTCAACTGTCCTTCTTTACTAGTGATGTCCCTCATCTCTCCCCCAGAATTGCTCTCACTCACATCTGCCCCACATGGGAAAAGTGTTGCCTACATAGACTAGGTGTTTATTTATTTATTTGGTTTTTGGTACCCGGGTAAGTACGCTAGACAACAGTGTGCCTATATTTAGGTATGGCCTGGGAGATTACATTTCACAAGAACAGATAATGATCCCCAGAACAGAATATGATTCACTTGGTACTTGGTACTTGGTACTTGGTAGTTAGGACATAAGAAGGCCAAAGCCCATCGAGAATGTCCTCCACACAGTGTGGATCATTGGTAGATTATAGTCTCTCAATAAGCCAATTATCGATTTTAATTTTAAACATATTAATATTCGTGCAGTCCACAATTTCCTGAGGTAAAGAGTTCCATATATTCGGGGCTCTAATTGTAAAGAAATGTTGCCTTTTGCTTGTTCTTGTTGTCTGAATTTCTATTTGTTTGATATGTATTCTGGGTACCATTTTCCTAGATGCAAAGGCTAAGCCACATGAACTCATCAATGTGGCTGATTTTTTAATTTTAAATAGCTGAAGGAGATCTCCCCTTAATCTTCTGAATTCCAGTGAATATAACTTTGTTTTATGCAGTCTAGTTTCGTAATTATTACCAGAGAGATGAGGTATGATCTTAGTAGCCCTTTTTTTGAACTTTCTCAATTCTTAAAATATCCTTAGCCAGATAGGGACTCCACAGTGGTGAACCGTAATCTAAATAGGGTCTAACATGAGTTTTATATAGAGCCATGATACATTCCTCAGATTTAAGAGTAAAAGTATTGTTGATCCTGCGTAAGAGGGCATTGGCCTGATTTGCTACCTTGTTATAATGATTTGAGAAAAATAATCTGTTATCTACCAGTATACCCAGATCTTTTTCAACAAGAGATTCCCTGAGTTTTATATTGTTAAGGTGGTATGTCTGTTTTAGATTTTTTTTGCCAAAGTGTAATACTGAACATTTGGACACATTGAACTGCATTTTATTGGTTGTCGCCCATAATTCAATTTTTTTAAGATCGTTTATAAGGGAACTCCAGTTAATTTCACTATCAACTCGTCCACCCAATTTAGTGTCGTCTGCAAATTTTGATAAGGTATTGTGTGATGAAATAATGAGATCGCTAATGAAAATACTAAATAATGTGGGGCCCAACACTGAACCCTGAGGGATGCCACTTAACACTGATTTCTCTTCTGATAGTTCCCCATTAACTCTGACTATTTGAGTTCTATTATAGAGCCAGTTATTAACCCAAGATACAATACCATAAGCGAAGCCTAGTGTTATTAATTTATTTATTAATATGAGATGTGAAACCTTGTCAAACGCCTTGCTGTAGTCAAGCAAAATAACATCCACCGGTATGTTTGAATCGAGATTACTGCTGACTAGGTTATAAAAAGCTAACTAGTTAGTTGTGCAGGAATGTCCAGATTTGAAACCATGTTGTGAAATATCTACTAAATTCAGTGCCCTCATCTCCTCTTCAATTAACTGTTTAATGTGTTTTTCTAATAATTTACATGATATGGAAGTAAGGCTGATTGGTCTATAATTTTCAGCCTTATGGTGCACCCCTTTTTTAAAGATAGGTGTAACAATAGCTCTTTTCCAGTCTAGGGGGACAGTAGCTTCTTTAAGAGATTTATTAAAGATGATGGTGAGGGGACAATATTAACATATGTTCCCATAAGAAATTTGGAAGTGATATTATCAGGACCAGGGCTTGTTGTTGGCTTCAAAGTTTTTAGGAGTTTAAGGGTATCAGAAATAGTGATAGTATAACCAGAATGTATCTTCGTCTTGATAGATGTTATAGGTTCCATATCTTGTTCAAAGACAGAACAAAATATTCATTAAACTCAAATGCAGTTGCCTTATCGGAAAGTATAGTTATGTTATCTATGATTAATGGACCTATTTTTTGTGTCACCCTTTTATTATTTAAGTATGAATGCAGACTTTTGTATGAATCCCTAGTGTGGGCAATTCTGAACTCCAGATTCCGTTTAGAGAGGATGATTGATGTTTTTAATTCCTTGAGTGATTTCCTGTACTTGGTTAATATTTCTTCAGATTGTTCAGGTTTGCATTTTTTTAGGTTTTTGAATAATTTACGTTTGTGAATGCTAAGTTTTTTAATTTTGTTGTTATACCAGGCCGGAAGCTTGCCTTTGTTATTATATTTCTTTCTTTCTGGTACATAATGTTTTTCTAGACTATGTACTATTTCTTTAAAACTGCTCCAGGCATCATTAACATTAAGAGATGAAAATAATGGGTCCCATGATATATCTGCAAGATGTTCGTTGATACTTGAAAAATTAGCCTTCTCGTATTGTTTAATCATTTGGTTGTTTGTGGAGTATTTATGGGCCAAAAGAATGGAGAATTGAATTCTCATGTGATCGCTGTTGCCCAGAGGGTCTAGAACTTGTAAATTAGATATAGAGGCATTCATGTTAGTCATTACTAGGTCTAGAATGTTGTTCCCACGGGTGGGTTCCCTAACTTGTTGGGTAAGACCAAGGTCGGTAATAATTGAAAGTAACTGTAAGTCATACTGATTGAGTCCAGAAAGTGTATCCCAATTTATTGTTGGGAGATTAAAGTCCCCAAAATAATTACTAATCCCTTATCAGCCATTGAAGTGATTTCTGAAGATAATTGGTCAAGATATGCAATGTCAGAAGAGGGAGGGCGGTAACAGTTGCCTACCAAAATCTGGGGGTGTCCTCTTGGTTGTAAATAAACCCAGATACTTTCTGTTAATGTAGGTGAGGGGGACTCGAAAGATGGAATATTGTCGGTCACATAGAGACTCACTCCTCCACCTTTTTTTTCATTGGATCTGTTTTTATAGTAGAGTTTAAACCCTGGGATGTTCATTATCCATTCTTTATCTGAATTTCCCCAAGTTTCAGTAATGGCAACTAGTCCAATATTAAATTCATGGCTCATCGTCTCTAATTCTGCCATTTTAGTTTTATTCAGTGCTCTGGCATTAAAGGATAAAGCATTCAGCTTATATATAGTATTAAGAGATGGCTCCTTGGGCCTGATCTCCCCCTTAGGTTTTAGTTTAAATGTCTATTAATGAATGACAAAAACTGGTGACCAAGAAGAGAACTGCCCCTTCACAAGGCACAAACACAAGAGCAGGATACAGTTACATGAATGTACATCAATAGCTATAACAGCACAATTCAAAATGCTTTAACTCAGACTTTAAAATAGAAATTATACAGTGGCTAGGATAGTTCTAGAGTCCTAATTGATCAAACTGCCCTAGAGACAGGGATGTTATCTGACAGTAATAACATCGCTGTATCTAGGCAGGCACAGGCAAGACTGCACTACCACTAAAGAAATCACTCCCTCCTAAATACATCAAAACCCAAGCACATCATCTAGTAGGCCATCGCCCCCCCCCTTCTGCCACATACACACAAACTCTCCATCCCTCGATCTTCCTCCTTGTGTTTTACCACAGTCACATTCTTTTAAGTGCTACTATTTCTTTTAAATGTAACACTGCAGCTTGTGTAAAGGATGGACCAAGTGAGCAGTTCTTCAAAGAGACAGCATGTGGCTGTTCATTTCTGGTACCAATTGTGGTCGGTCAGTAGCCATCAAAGTCACATATTTACTCACTGTATTTTAAAGTTTTCCTTAAAAGTCTTAAATCAGAGCACCATCTTTTTTATTTATTTATTTATTTATTTCACAATTCAGATTAATACCTTTGAGCAAAAAGGCTGTTTTAGAAAGGTTCCAAGTCGATAAAGCACATAATAAACAGCACAATGGTGGCAGATATGACAGAACACATACAAAGATGCTAGATGAACTAGGTTAACATAACAGTACAGTAATTTCTTTAACATTTACATAACATGACATGCATTTCTTAACGTAATAATAACAGCAGGTTCAGTTACAATGTGGCCAGGATCAGAAAAGACAGCTAATTATCAACTAGACAGCCGACCTGAAAGGAGTGGCAGGGTGGATAGGCTTTGTCAGTGGAGAGTGGGAGAGTGAGTAAAAGAAAAATAGGATGGAATGGAATGGGAGGGACCAGACTATAGGTTGCAGCCCAGGCAGGCCTTGTCAGTAGTAGGGAAAGAGGTAAGAGTAGGACGGGGGAGTGAGGTATGGAGTGAAGGAAGTAGAAAGAGGAGCTAAGGTGCATTAAAGGGGTAAGGGGGATGAAAAGTAGAGAAGAGGGTGTTGGGGAAAGAGAAGAAATAGAAGGCTAGTCAGGAAACAAAAAAGCGGAAAAGCCTTCCCGTGAACAAAACAGCAGAACTTGAAAGGGACAGCACATGACTGTTCCATGCAGTTACTGCTCCCACTTGGTCAGGCTCACTCATTCACTAACATACAAACCATGTAAGCAGAGTGAGCTATATTTGAAAAGCTGAGCGAGCGGCTGTCCGCTTCAAGTACCCTTTGCCTAGCACATCGTGGCCACATAAACACAACTAAAGAAAACAGCACAGTGGTCAATTTCAATTATTTACCTGCTGGACTGAAGGCAGGGTGTAACAAATGAAAATAGTGGGAAGCTTACATAGACACAAACGGGAAAAGAGAGACCTAAAACAAGATATAAGACTAACACATAGCAGCAACGTCACCTGCTGCAGAAAAGGGAAACTATTAAATATTTTTTCAATATGTATACCTACCCTAAGGAAAACTGGAAACAAAAAAGCAATTTAAACATATTTTTCTCATTTTCTTTTTCTTTTTCGAAAAAGGAGCCATTGTACAATACATATAAGGTACTCCAGGGTATGTGTTATTATGTAATAATGTCACTTCCTGTGTGTTGAATGCACTTGACCTGCAGCCTTGTGCTTCAACCACCCATGACATGATGTTATTATACAATAACACACACCATGGCATGCCTTATTGCTTAATTCACAATAGTTTAACTTACTAAATCAACATTAAGCTTTGAATAACTTAAAGTTCTGGTTTCCAGAGTAAAGCTTTTATCGCCATATTTGATGGGGAGCCTCACATTACGAGGGCTGTATGACCCACATTTTCACACATTTTGATTGACAGTGTCCCATATTTGAGTAACAAAATGCTGAGCTGTATGACTAGAATCTAGTCTTGGAAAACACTAGGGCCCAGGTGGAGTTCAGGAGCCCAGGTGGTCATATAGATGATACATATGTTTTTCTTCCTGTTTATTTTTTCCCTTTTTCCCCTGACATGGGAGCAGCCTTCCTCATGGCCTTGCACATGCACAGCACATTCCTGTGGCAGAAGCAAAATCACTGGCTTAGCCAGTTGATGTAGTGGCAGAACTCACTAAAACCCTCCCTGATCAGGGCACACTGCATGGAAACCACCCCAGCCTGGCCTGCCTCCAGCCCTGGCACCCCAAGTCCGCTGCTGAACCTGGGTCACCTCTATGTCAGCACAATGCTCTGCACCATTGGATTGGTCCTTCACTGCAGCATTATAATTAAACATTTCTATAATCTCCCAGCCCCTTTTTTTATTCGTTTGTTAATCAGGAAAGACCCACTAGGCACAAGTGCCTGCTTTCATGGGTGACCTGGGAGCTTTGGGGTAGCTAAGTGACTTGTTCAGAGTCATGTAGTATGCAACTGGAGGTCGTGGGAATCAAACCCAGGTCTGTTGAATGTGCCACACTCATTCACAGCTTTTACTTTACCCTCTAGAGTCTGCTGTGGGGCCATTTGTGGCCCCAGGGCCACATGTTGTGCACCCCTGCTCTAAACTATGCTGCTAGCCCAAATGTTATCCATGGCCTGCACAGGGACTGCACCCACAACCTTGGCATTATCAGCACTGTGCTCTAACCAACTGAGCTAACTAGTCTTCTGATGCAACAAAAGCCTATCAGTTTCACCATCAGACATTTATTGCAACTGATGTTTTCTTGCCAGCTAGCCTAAAGTGTTGCTGTATCTTAATACATGACATTAGATTTTCCACACATATATTCAGAATATTGAAGAGTTAGTGACTAAAAAATGTAACAGACCTGTCTGCTGCTGTGGCAAAGCCTGGAGAGTGCAGCTTAAGAGAACGATCAATATTTATAACCCTGCCAATCTCGCAATCTTGTTAGTGATTTTTCACTAAGCTCCTAATGACGTGTTCTGCGATGGTGTCATTGACTGTCTTACCTGATCAGTTCATCAGTAAATTCCCTGCCACCTGGCAATTAGATTAACTGCTGTTAAGGCATGCACTAGACCTGTGGCAGTAGAATGGAAACCATTGATTCAACTTGTATGCCCTTAATTCACCAACTAGGGATGATGCTGTTTTAACCCAGGGTGTATTGGCTCCAAATTGAATTAGGGATGGGTGTAATGCCCAAGATGGCAATATCTTATATGGGATAAATGTGTTGCCTCCCTACAGTTTGTTTTTTAGCATTTCTGTTAAAATGTTATATCTTCTCCCCCAAATGAAAATACTGTACTGCTTTCAGCAACACTTGCTTCATGTACTGTATGTACTGTAGCTTGAAATGTTCTAATGAGGCACTGCTGCTTGCTTGTCCTTTTGGATGGCATTCAAATTGTGTTCAAATGCAAAATACATTACTTAATATATAAAATTAATTAAAAAAAGATATATATATATGAAGACAACATTTAGAGCTGCGGCAGAAATCCACCACTTAAGGAAATGTCACAATAAGTATTCTCTTGAATCTTGGTAACTTGGTAAGTTGGTAATTTCAGAAAAAAGAAGGACAAAGGACCATCTGGCTGGCCCAGTGTCACTGAGGGTTGAGGCGCTGGATGCCACACCTCGCGCCATGCCGGTGACCCAGGTTTGTGAATGAGCCTGGGTAGCTGGGGGTCGGCAGGGGAAGGAGAGGATTGAGCATCCAGAGGATGGCTCTCCTCTCCCTCGGGTGGGTTCTGGGGCTCCTCAGTGCAGTAGTGACACCTGGTGGAGACTGGGTGTACCATCTGCTCTGGGCATATTAGGGGGAGAAGCGCGGCAGACCCCTATGGCCTTCCATGCTGGCATCATTGCACGCTGGCTCCTGGGGGTAACAACAATGGAAAAATTCTCTCCAGCAGCAGCATGAAGGTACCAACAGATGACCTGGTCAGTGGGCCAAACAAAGCTCGACAGTCGGGGACAAGGGCTTAGGGTGATGTGGTCTCCTCTCCCAGTTCCCCCACCGCTGGGGGAGGCCTCACCGTGGGGGGAAAGCCATGGTCCTCCTGACCTCAGCAGTCGCGGTGGAGACTGACTCCACCTAGACCAGTTGAGTGTCAGTGTACATAGCCTGATTGGAGTAAGAACACCCCAAGCTGCAGTAGAGCGCATAAAGAAAGTTAAAAAAAAAAAAAAAGGCCCATCTGAATTGTCTCTCACTGTCAAGTGGGTAATTATTCTACCCTAGAATTAATAATGTATTTGTCCAGTTCTCTGTTAAAGCCCTCCATAGTGTTTTGATTTATGTTGTCACTAGTTAGACTGTTCCAACTACGTGCTGCTGTAATTGTAAAAAAAATGCACGTTTGTTTGTATTTGCTCTGTGGACCATGAGTTGTCTATTATATTATCTTAACTGGAACATTCTAGAGTTATATTGTAGACCTTGTTTAGTCATTATGTCTTCATTTTCCAAGACATTGTATAAAAACAGTAGATCACCCCTAAATCTTCTCTTGGTTAGGCTGAACAGGTCCAGTTTCTGAAGTCTATCCTCATATGCCATTTTTGCAAAACCATGCAAGCTCTTGGATAACCTTCTCTGTGGTTTCTCTATAAGATCTATATATTTTTCTAAGTATGGACAACAAAAGGAAGAACCATAATCCAGATGTGATATCACAAAGGTTTTGTATACCTGAAGAATATACTGTGGGTCCCTGGTCACAAAAGTGCGTGAACTTACTCATGTCAAGTAATTAACTTTCCTGGTGATGGTGTTGCTCTGTGTTCCTAGGGTTTGAAAGATTTCTTGAAGCAATGTTGGTTGTACCCTAACATTGGCACTGTTTTTAAGGTGAGGAAATGAACTAGCATATCAACAGTCCCTTTTGTTATGCTTTGAGGATGGATGCCAACATTATGGTAACAAACTGTTTTGAACACTTTTTCAAACCCTGGGAATGCCACACCACAGAATCAGTAAGATTCAGGAGAATTTTGCCATAATATCTTGTTTCTTTCCTTCTCTGTCTGTCTGTCTGTCTGCTGCATAATGAGCTGTTGTTTTAACTCCACTTATTGCATATTTTTTTTGGTTTTAGAAATAAAATGCATAAATAACTGAACATAACATCTTTTGGTATTCATTTCTATACTTTTAAAAAAGAAAATGTGAAGCAGCAGTTTTTCTAAGCACGATAGAGTTTTTTTTCAGCAGTAATGTTTGTCTTGTAGAAATATCAGGATATCCAATTTTCTTTTCACTTTCTTTCATTCCTGAACCAAGATACAGGAGTTTGAAGTTTTCAACAGTTCCCACTCTGGTGCCATGCCTGCCATGAAAAAGCAAAATATCTTTGTACAGTGGTGTGCTGTTTACCATCAGAAACATGTGGTAGACCATCCTAATACAGTACATCTACAGTATGAATTGAGCATGTGCATTCAACAGGTAACCTCAGCAGAAGAGATTTTTTAAAAATTGTGAGTGGTGGCCATCTTTAATGGCAAAAGTCATTTATTACAAAATTGGATGTAAAAATGGTTTTAACAATGTCAAAGAAAACTGAAAATGCATGAATCTTAGGCTGTCAGAAATAATGTTTGCCAAAAAAGCTATATAATGAAAATTCTTGCCAAATAACACATACTGCTGCTTTGAAAATATATGTGCAGTGATTTATACTGATACAGGACACCACAGAGTACAGGGGCTACCTGTGGCTTGGTATGATAAAGCAGGAATGGAGCTGAGACACAGCAGGAATAGGCAATGTTATTTGTATGGTGCTGGTACCTGGTAAGAGGGAGTTGGTGTTCAATGGGAAGGAAAAAGGGGGATTTTGTTTCTTTGGTGTCCATAAATGGTTGGAGGGAGTGGGGAAGAGGCTGAGGACATAGAGAAAAGGACATTTTTTCTGTTTCTTGGGACTGGGACAGACAGGAAGGAGCAGGGAGGGACTGGGAGCCATGGACACAAAGTGAAGGGGAGGTGTGATCTTGTTATTTTGCGTGGAGGCCTGGATTGGGTGGAAGTTAGCATGGCAGGAGCCAGGATACAACAAGAATGGTGTGGGATAATTTTGTTATTGTTTGTCATTTTCAGTGTTGCTGGGACTAGATTGAAGGAAGGGGAGAAGGAGTTGAGATACAGCTTGAATGTGAAGGGTGATATTGTTTCTTTTGGGATCCAGTTCAATGGCCCACGCAACCAGAATAATGTTATGCTTATGCAACTGTAGAACAATGTTGTGGCCATTCACACCCTCTATTCCATTAGGAATTGCCCCTCTGTAGGGGTACTGAAAGCAAGGAACCCTGTAAGAGGGTTCCACCCATAGAGGTGCCGCTGGAAGGGTCCCTTGGCTAAAGGTACCTTAGGAAGACACCCCCTGCGAGAAGAAAGGCAAGCTGCTGGAGGAGGAGGAGGAGGAGGAGGAGGGAAGGATGGTGAAATGTTAATGGCACAGTTAGCGCAAGTTTGTTGACCATCAGAATTCTGATATTTAAATGTACAAGCCTGAGGGCCCCATTTTAAAAGATTAGCACTGGTGCAAATGTGGTTGGCACCAGCTCTAACCCAGATTTCTCCCTTGCACTCGGGGTGGGGCCATATTCAGAGGCCTTCAGAAAATTTCCCAAACATAGCAGCACCTTGACACTAACTAAACGACTGCATCTATGCATATGACAGCATTCCTTCATGCATACTGGCACAGTGGCATATTCAAAGGTTTGTAGCAGTCATTAGCAGCTCTGAGAGTGGCACTGTTTACCACCACTGAAAACCACATCTTAACCAGGTGCTTAGCCCACACCCTATCCCCCAATGGCAGGGTGGCTGTACTGCAGCTGCCCACCCCTGTACCATGCTGCCCCTACCCCCCTGACAGACAGTTTGCATTATGAAATAGTTGCCCTGGTGGTCTAGTGGTGCACCCTATCACCTGATTGCCTATTTGCATTATGAAGTAGTTGCCTTGGTGGTCTAGTAGTTCCCCCCAGTTGTCCATTTGTATTTTGGTATCATTACCCTGGTGGTGCAGTGGTTCCCTGTCACCCCAATCACCCATTTGCATTCTGTTATTGTTTCCCTGGTGGCATAGTGGTCCCCCCGATCACCCATTTATATTAGGTTATCATTTCCCTGGTGGCATGGTGGTTCCCCAACCCCTGATCCCCCGTCTGCATTATGCTATCATTTCCCTGGTGGTCTAGTGGTTCACCCCCAAACCCTCTAACCATATGCTGACCCCCTCACCCGACCACCCACTAACAATCCCTGACTCACTTCACCCTCAACCCTAGCACTGGTCTCTGACAGCAAGGGCCATACAGTTTTCCTCTCACCTCCGCAGTTGTCTACCACCGGACAGTCACAGAGCACAATTATGTACATGATTACACTCTGTGACTGTCAGATGGCAGGCAACTGAGGAAGTGAGAGGAGGCATGTGCCATCTGCAGCAGTCAGAGACCATCACTTGGGGTGAGGGAGATGCATGGTGGGTGTTCTTAGTGGGGGAGGGATCAACATGCAGTCAAAGAGTGGAAGGAACCACTAGACCACCAATGGAATGATAACATAATGCAAATGAACAATTGGGGAGAGCCAGAATGCCACTAGGAAAATTAATACCAAATGCAAATGGGTGATCAAGGCTGGCAGTGACCACTATGCCACCTGGGAAATGATACCAGAATGCAAACATGGGATCGTGGAAACCAGTAATCCACCAGGGAAACAGTAACATAATACAGACTGGTAATCGGAGGGTGGGTAAACCACTATACCCCCAGAGAAATGATACCAGAGTGCAAACAGGTGATTGTGATGTGGGAGGAACCACTATGCTACCAGAGAAGCAACACTAGAGTGCAAACAGGTGATTGGGGGTTGGAGAAACCAGTAGGCCACCAGGAAATGATAACGTAACACAAACAGGTGATCGGGGGAACCACTATGCTTCCAGGAAAATTATGCCAGAATGCAAACAGGCAATTGAGGGTGTGTAACTGCTTGACTAGCAGAGAAACAATATACAAACAGGCAATCAGTGGTGTGGACAATATAGGGTCACATATTTTCAGGTCAAGTTTGAGCTTGAATTATGGTCCTGGTTCACAATTTCTGCAGGTAGAAAATGCCTGTTTAGTTTTTCTGCTAAGCTTCTAACTATTCAAGGATATGTCTACAATTATCTATGTCATTTGAAACCTTGTTTAGGAACAGACCAGACAAGTGGTGCTGAATATACGTAAATAAGTACATCATAAGCAATTCTCAGTTTTGCTCAGTGGAGGTTTATGAAACACCAGCGCCACCAAGCGTTTCTTGTTACAGAGCATGGAGTTCAAACCCCATTTTGTTGACTTAAGTTAAAGCATTTTTATCAAATGTTCCTAACAGAAATGTAAGCAAAATTTACCTTAGCCATCGTACTGTTTGATGACGTGAGATGAAATAGAGCAACTGTCATGGTGTATGTGCTCCAGGCAGGCAGCTCATATGTCTAGATGCCTGCCGTAGGAGCCTTTTTAGGTGTATTTTATCATTTTCTGTGCAGTCCTTTTAAAACTATGCCCCTCATAAAACCTGGCTTGCCACTTCTGTGTATGAGCCAGGCGATCACCGAATGCTGCAGCCACGCAACCAAAAAGAGCATAATTGTGACGCAAAATTAGGAATGGGGCTACAGTGCTGTCTATGTAGCATGTATTGAAATTGGGGGGGGGCTTGATAAATGCAATAATATTATCTTTGCTGGAATGGTTACATGTATGGGGCTCAAGTATATGTATTATGCCATCAAGAGATGTGGAATGTCTGAACAATAATACCATTAAGATGGTATTTCAGCATCTAATGTCATCAAGAGATGTGGCATGTCTCAACATCTGTTATCATCATCATGTCAGCTGTAAGCAACTAATTATTTCTGCAACAATTCTACCATCAGGAGAAAGACAGCAACATGCAGAATCCTATGCCATCTACCATGCCTCAAAATCATGATGTGACAAGTTGCTCAGGAACAAGACTCCTACCAGCTCCAAACAGCAGGCCTTCCTACAATTATGGACATTATCAGCACCCTTCCAAAGGGGATAGAGCTTGTTATTATTGGGGACTTTAACATAAACTGGGATAGAAAAGAGGCTTCCCCTTTCAGGGATCTGATAGCCACCTCCAACCTGACACAACTTGTCACCTGCCCCAACAGGCAGAACTATAAGACAGGAAACAGTACCCTTCTTGACTGGGTCCTTGCAAGCTCACCATCCCGGATCTGAGATCAAGGTTCTCCCAGACATGCTAAGTGACCACTCCCCAATCACCTTTCTGTGATCTAATAAATATACCAAAAGCCCACCCATCCTTACTGAAAGCAGGGTCTTGAGGAAGGGTAAACTTGGGGCCCTCAAATCAGCCCTTGCCGTGCATGACTGGACTCCTATCGACCTGGCGCCTACCCTTGATCAGGCCCTCAGTTACTTCATTAAGGGTTTAGCTCCGTCTATGCCCTGTTCATGAAAAGAAAAATTCAGGGGCAGGCAAATAGCTAGATTGATGGGGAGCTCCTCTTCCACCTGAAAGAAAGAGACATACTCTGGGAGAAGAAACACAGGTAGCAAGCATGATTACCAGTGTTATAGAACAGCCAGGAACTGCTGCACCAAGCTAATCTGGCTCACCAAAGCCAACTATCATAAGGTCCAGCTTTGCAATTCTTGGGGTGATGGGAAAAGATTCTGGGATAACATCAAAAGCATTATTGGAAAGGAGGACAAGAAGCACCCTCAGCTGCTCAGTATCAGTAACACCCCCACTGCAGACCCTCTAGCTATTGCAGAAGCGTTCAATAAGGCCTTCACCAATCTTACCCCAGTGCTACCACCTGCCTATTTTCAACCTGGTTTGAACCATTCCAACAACATATCTACTGAGTGTTCTCACCTGACCTTCTACTTTAAAAGGGTGACAGTGAAGGAGGCCCTAACTATGGGCAAGAAAGTACTAGGTAAGACCAGACTGGGCAGTAATGGGATAGACATGAAACTTCTATCCCTCACCCTGGACGTTCTTATAGTGCCCATTACCAAACTGTACAATAAGTTTCTGGCCCTTGCCCAATTCCCGGTGGTTTGGAAGCAGGCCCTAGTTACGCCAGTGCATAAAGGAGGCGACAAGTCTCTGGTAGCCAACTAAAGACCCATCTCAATCCTCTCCCCCCGTCCAAGACACTGGAAAAGATTGTGGTGGGTCAACTGATCAAGGATCTCAATAAGTATAATCTACTGTGTCCCAACCAGCATGGCTTCAGACAAAATTGCAATACCACCACTGCCTTACTGGACTACACGAACTGTGCACATAAGGCCCTGGATGAAGGCAAACTGGTGGGGTCTGTCTTTATTGACCTCACCAGATCCTTCGATACAGTCAGCCACCCTCAGTTGCTGACTGAACTGCAAAACATGGGTGTTGTCCCCAATGCCCTTTGCTGGTTCCAAGACTATCTGATATGGAGAAATCAGTGTGTCAAAATTGGGCAAACAGTATCCAGCGCAAGAGAGGTATCAATAGGGGTACCCCATGGATCAATACTGGTGCCCCTACTCTTCAGCCTCTTATTAAATGACCTTCCCACAGCCTGCGACACCAAACTCATACTATATGCAGATGATGCTGTGCTCCTGAGCAGCAGCACGTCTCAGGCTGCCCTACAATCTGAGCGGCAGAACTCTTTCTCTAAACTCAAGGACTGGTTCTATAGTTATAAGTTGCTACTAAGCTACAAGAAGACCAAGGCCATGCTTATGTCCAGCCCCCACAACAAAAATAAGCACCATCCCCTCATCATCTCCAACTCATGCAGTGAGCCGCTGGAACAAGTCTACTTGTTCAAGTATCGGGGGCCATAATAGATGATAACCTCATGTTTACGCACCATATTGACTCTCTGGTCAAGACAGTCAATACCAAGATTGGTGTCCTGTACAGGCACGGGCAATACCTCTCTCCAGGAGCCCTCCACCTCTCAGTCCACGGTTCTATTATATCTACTATTGACGATGGACTAGTGGTCTATGGGGCGGCAATGGATACAGCGGTCAAGAGGGTTCAGACTGCGCTCAACAAAGCCTGCAGACTCACCCTGGATGCTGAGCGTGGCACTCACACCTGTACTCTGTACAAATGTGCAAATTGGCTGTCATTAAGAAACAGGGTCAAATTCCAGACTTGCATCCTAGGGAAGAAGGCTCTATTGGGTAAAACACCACTTTGTGTAGGCAATTTGATCAAGGCGGCCAACTCATTACAGGTCACCAGGGGTAGGACTAGAGGGGCCTAGGCTATCCCCTTCCATCGCACCTCACTTGGGCAATGTGCATTTACCTACCAGGCCCCCCTGTGGATGAGTGAACTCCTCGGGCACCTCTTGGCCACTAATTGTTTGGCCCAATTCAAAACTGACCACAAACAGCACCTAATAAAACTCTCTAAGTGCACCTGCCCCTAAGTCCAGCCACACCTGCTCTCTCTGCCCCCCAGCAAGCACTAGGTAGGCCTTAGGTACCCCCTCCCTCTGTCCCTTCTCATGACTTGCCTCATAATCAGTTTGCATCATGCTCCTTCAGCACCTGCCACCCCACCTCCCCCCTCCCCCAACTCCCAGTCCCGTGAGTTTTCCTAACAGTCACTACTAATGCAGGCTGCCTGATCATGCCCCCTCACACCCCCCCTTTCTCCCTATACCTTATCGCTCTTCTTCCCCACCCTTCACCTCCACGCAGTACCTACCTCTCTCTCTCATACCTGCTTTGTTCACCCTACTGCCAGCTATCCCCATCCCGCTGAACTACTGACAAGACACTTTGTGGCTGCTTATTCCCCCTTCCACCCTCATAAAGTGTTTTTCTTGTTATTTTAACTTGTACCTATGTTTTGAGTTATTCTGTAAGTTTTGAATCCAAGCTGTATCATTCATTGTGATGTACCTTTGCTTTCTCCTATTGTACTTTGTTTTGCAATTCATGACGTGGAACTTTTGTAAAAGAGTTGCGCTCAAAGGTCCTTTCCGAATCACTAAATAAATAAAATAAATAAACATCTACACAGTTGAACCATCAAAGGTGCTGTACCAAGCATCTCCCCCCACCCCCACGAACCAGGTAAAAGCAAGTGTTTGTCAATGTCTTTAAGCCCATTGCCAAATAAACTTCCTAGCTAATGTCTCATCTTTGACAAGAAACTAAAAAGGCTGTGTGACAAAAACTGCCCCTTGAGCTGTTCCAGCTTACAGGGCAGTATTGTTGGGGAGCTTCTAATTCTCTGCCACCACTTGATTTTTACCAGGAATTAGGAAACCACCCTTTTGTCCCCTGCTCAAGCTCAGGAAGGTCAACACAATAACTAGTGGTAGAGTGCACTGCGGAGATGGACTGCAAACTGTGTCTAGCAGAAATAATAAAATTACCATGTCAATAATGAGGCAGTCACTGGCTCTAACAGAAATGGATTCTTTATTAGAAGTACCTGTAAGTATTTACAAACAGGATATATTTACAGTAAGGCAAAAGGTTTACACGTTTAGTAAGAATATAAAATAAAGTAAGTTGAACAGTTAATGGTTAGAAAAATCTGAACTTTGGTCATAGAAACATAGAAATTGACGGCAGATAAGGACCGCTTGGCCCACCTAGTCTGCCCATTTTCCTACCTAACAGATAAGCTGCAGATCCTAGTGAACCAACAGCTTACTTCCTCCTACCCCCCACTAGGACTGCTTTATGTCTGTCCCATGCATTCTTGAATTCCCCCACTGTTCTTGACTCCATGACCTCCTCAGGGGGGCTGTTCCATGATCCACAACCCTCTGTGTGAAAAACTTCTTCCTCACATTACCTCTGAGCTGTCCCCCCTCTATCTTCAAATTGTGCCCCCTTGTTCTTGCACATCTCTTTTTCTGAAAGATGCTACTCTCTTGGACATTGTTGATTCCCTTGAGGTACTTAAAAGTTTCTATCATGTCCCCTCTCTCCTTTCTTTCCTCAAGGGTATACATATTAAGCTCCTTTAGTCTTTCTTCGTATGTCTTCTGGTGCAGACCCGCACCATTTTGGTTGCCCTCCTCTGGACAGCCTCCACTCTGTCTATGTCTTTGCGGAGATGGGGTCTCCAGAACTGCACACAGTACTCCAGATGGGGTCTCACCAACTGTCTGTACAGAGGGATAACAACTTCCTGCTTTCTACTATTGATGCCTCTTCCTGTGCATCCCAGTATCCCCCCAGCCTTCCTTACTGCCTTCTCACATTGCTTGCCCACCTTTGGGTCATCCGATATAATTACCCCCAGGTCCCTTTCCATTTTCACTGTTGTATCTCACCCCCCATTGTGTACTCTTCCCCTGGGTTTTTGTTTCCCATGTGCATTACCTTACACTTCTTTGCATTGAATCTGAGCTGCCATACATTTGACCATTCCTCCAGCCTTGCCAAGTCCCTTCTCATCCTTTCCACTCCATCTTGCGTATCAACCATGTTGCAGATCTTTATGTCGTCTGCAAAGAGACATACTTTTCCTTCCAGTTCCTCTGCAATGTCACTTATAAAGACATTAAAAACGACCGGTCCCAGTACTGAACCCTGCGGTACCCCGCTAGTAACCCTCCTTTCTTCACTGTGTACTCCATTTAGGTCTCACCTAAAATCCCTTTACCAGCCTCTAGCTACAGAAGATACTTCCCTTAGCTATGCTTCCTTATCAAGCTAATTCCCGCAGGGCCCCCCTTCTTTAGATGTTGAATGTCCCATAGAGAGAGAGAGAGAACTGGCCCCAGCTGTTCAATTTATACCTTTCTGGCTGTGGGGAGTGACCTCACGCTTTGAGTGGCTGTACCCCACAGTCCCTCACCCCACAGGAGTGACTGTGTGTGTGTGTGTGTGTGTGTTGTGTAACCTCATCTTTAGCACTTCCTCGCTATCTGTAACATCTTACAAAATGCACCTGGGTCCATTGTTTGACATATGAACATATCCCAGGAAAAACTCTCCACAGGGATTATGGCTTTATTGCCTCCTCCCTATTCATCCTGTCAGTGGTTCCCATGAGAATGTCAGCACTTCCACAGTGGGTCATCAGATCTCATAAGCTGCCTGTACATGTAACCTGTGAAAAAAATCAGTCTTTGAGTGGGTTCCCTTCTAGTTTTCAAATGTATAGATGAATGTGGGGGCTGGTGGGTGAAATGATTTGCAGAAAAAGAACAAGAAGCAAGCCACTCCAAAAAATGTTCAAATATAGGTTATGTTTATTGTACTATTCTTATTTTTCTTAAGATCCTCAGTGCTCAACGTTTCGCCTAAACAGGCTTATTCAGGAGAAAGGATCTATTTGTTTAAACATAATAAAAATTATTTTAGACTTTTTTTAACTCATAAAAAATTTAATTATAATTATTTGCTAACAGTTTTATATTTTATAAAATGTCAATCCCTTGCATTTAGACTGCCATACGTAGCGGCATATTCTTACATAAACTCAATAGGTTCAAAAACTTTAATTACTTTAAAGTACTTCATTTTCTTTTTTTGAAATTCAATTTTTATTAGTTTCCTTTTTTCCAGAGGTGAGAACAGAACAACATTGTACAATCAATACAGAAATGATTACACACACCCCTAGCCCCTCTCCCCCACCCTCCTCCCCCCTTATCCCCCTCACCCTATCCTCCCCAAATCCCAGCCTTGCCTACTTACCCAAGAGGAACCCCTAACCGGGATTAACCTCAATCAGACAACTATAAGGAATTTCGACTTCAATACCTCCCTTTAAGATGTACCATCAGGAGGGAGTGCGCCTGTTTGAAGCAAATAAAGGGTGTGGATTTTCTCCCAGTTTTTAGAATATCTAGAGGGACGATTTGACAGACTCGCTCCTAATTTTTCTACATTCAGGTTAGCTAACAATTCTAGCAACCATTGCATGTAAGTTAAGGGGGAGTCATTTAACCAGTGTCTCAGCACCACTTTTTTAAGGGAGGAGGTTATGATGGCCATGTAGTGTCTTCTGGCCTTCACATAAATCCCTCTGTAGTCCCCAATTAAACAAAGTTCTACACCCAAGAGTGGGTCTGCTTTAGTCTTAATACCATCCCATAAAGCTTCAAGCTTCTCCAGCAAACTACTCTGACCAACCCACAGTCATTCTGGTCCCATATCAATGGCCTGATAAAGGGCAACAAGAACCCCTCCTCTGGGCCTATTGAAGTCAATGGCCTTATGTTTAATGACAGTGATGAAATTGAAGCTGCCTTCAACAGTTACTTCACCAACCTGGATGGCTACAAGTCCAGCCTTACACCTACCCCTTCGGAGCCCCCCTGCTCTGAGACACCTTGCCCCACATGGCCGCTCTTTCACCTACAATTAGTAAAGGTCAAGGAGGTACTCCCTCTCTTAAAGACCATCAAAGACAAAGGTTCTGGAGGGCCCGATGGTGTCTCCCCTAAATTACTAAAGGCAGCGGCGCCTGCCATCGCTCTACCCTTCACATGGCTAATCAACCGATCCCTGTTGAAGGTACTGTGCCCCATACCTGGAAACAAGCCGTTATGATCCCTATCCTCAAAGGGGGGTCCTAGGGAATCCATTGGTAACTACAGTCCTATCTCACTGCTTTGTGCTCTGGCCAAGATTCAGGAAAGACTAGTATACTGTCAACTCTGTGATTACCTTGAGGCCAACTGGTTACTAGCCTCTACGCAACACGGCTTTAGGCAGAACCATGGCACTGATACAGCCCTCATAAAATTCTCAGCTGATGTCCTAGGGGTCATGGACAAAGGATTCCCCACAGGAGCTGTTTTTATTGATCTATCTAAAGCCTTCGACCTAGCGGACCACAAACTCCTCCTATCCAAACTGGCCTCCTTTGGCATGGATCAACATTCCCTTACCTGGTTCACCTGCTACCTATCTGGTCACTCCCAGCAGGTCAGGTGGAAGACTGTGACATCAGATCCACTCCCCCTAAGTGAGGGGGTGCCTCAGGGTTCCATTCTGGGCCCCATCCTCTTCTAGCTATTCATCAACAATCTTAACTCCCACTGTGGAGGCAGCTCTGTCATTCAGTATGCAGATGATGCTGTTATCTACTGGTCCCCGAGCAACCATCTGACCTGGGACCCCATCTGCAAGCTGACTTTGCCAAGTTAGAGTCCTGGCTTACTGAGAATAAGCTGGTTTTAAACACCACAAAAACCAAGGCAATGCTATTTGGTCAGAGAAACCTTGGTGCAGACCGTAGTACCTTGCACCTCTGGCTTCATCCACAGGCAGCTGCATCGAGGTTGTGAGTTCCATCAAGTACCTGGGGTTAACCCTGGATCAAGGGTTCATCCTCAAACCTCACTTGGACCAGGTAACCAAAGCAATGCACCACAAACTGGGCCTGCTGTACCGCCTGAATGACCAGCTCATCCCCAAGTCTAGAACCATTGCCAACAGCCTACTCCTTCCAACACTGACCTTTGCTGCCCCTGTTCTACAGGGGTTGGCTAAACAAGAGATGAGCAGGCTACAAGTTCTCTTCAACAAAGTAGCTCAGTTTGCGTCACAGTCCCACAAAAGATGGCATCACTGCGAAGCCCTTGCATCCCTACAATGGCCCTCCCTAGATGGTCGCCTTCAGTACCCTCTGCTCTGCAACACGTACAAGCTCATACACTGCAATCCTCCTGACAGCCTGGCCAGTCTCTTGGTTCCCAAGTGCTCAGCATGTACCCTATGAACCACTGGGTGTAACCTTCTAGTTACACCCAGGGTTCGCACCACTGCCGGCAGTAAGTCCTTTGCCACCATGGCCCCTGCCCTATGGAATAAGCTTCCTCACCTCCTTCTGGACACCCCCTCCCTTGAAAAATTCCATAAGGGACTTCATGCTCACCTACTAGAAGTTAGCGTCTGCTCCTGTCAATAAGGGGACCAACCTTCGGCCAGGTCCTTACTAGCCTAGACATGCACTGCTGTTTAAAGTAGTACTTTCCCTCCTGATTGCTACACTCCTACCCCAGCATATTCCTGTAATTGTCAAATGCCATCCCCTGTAAACTAATTTTGGCACACTGTCAGCACTGTTTATCCATGTATTTACTCTCCTTGAACTGCTCTGCACTTGTTCCTTTGTTGTACCTGTGTACCTCTGTAACTAATGTTGTACCTGTTTACCTCTGTAACTAAATCCAGGTCGCTCCTGAAAAAGGGACCTTCAGGGCTCAGTGGGCCTACCCGGTTACCAAAATTGAATGAATGAATGAATGAATAAATAAATAAATCCCTAACATAAGGACAGGCCCAGAATATATGGAGTTGGGTACCTTCCTCCTGATGGCATCTGCTACACAGCGGACTAGCAATTCTACCTATTTTATACAATTTGGTTGGAGTCCAAAACATGTTATTCAACAATTGAAGTTGCATCACTCTTAGTCTGTCCTGAGTGATATGATGGTAAGTATTAGACCATATAATCTGCCAGTCCCTGGATTTTTCTGGAAAACAAATCTACCCAATATTGAGATATACCATTGTTCCCAGGATAAGCCTGTTCCAATAAAGAAATATATACTCTGGAGATGGTGTGTTGGGCCCAAGCTACTTGGGCAAGCATCTCAAAATATTTCTCTGGAAGATTACCTATTCTAAGGCTTTTCTGAATTTTTGTATTACCAAATGTCAAACCTGATACACTTTGAAAAGGAGATTAGGGCCCACCTTATATCTGTTAATAATAGATTGCACTGTTAAACATTTACCCTCCTGTAATAAATCTGATATCCTTAGTTCCCCTAATGAGGGGAGCCAGGCCTCAGAGATCATGAAACCTCCCACTTTCAGATTCGGGTTTTTACACAGGGGTTGGCAAGGGTCTTTCCATGCCACATATCATAAAAATGAACATAACTGTGTATGGATCCTAACTGAAGTGAGTATAGAAAGAGATTTCAAGCTTTTAGGGAGAGTACGCCGCAAGGAGTATAACAGGGCAGTCGGGTCAAGGCTTGAATTCTGAATCTGTTCAATTTCCAATTTCATCCATGCAGGAGCATAAGGCACTGGAGAGCATTTCAAGTGAAGTAACTAACCACTTTAGATATTTACTGGCGCTGCTTGCCCAGTAATATAGGCCTAAATGCGGTAGTCGCAGGCCTTCCTTGAATTTAGGGGCAGCTAGTTTATAATAGGCTGTATGGGGGGACTTTGCCTTGCCAGATGAAATCCGATATCATTGCATGGGTTTCTTGAACCACAGCATTGGTAATCAGACGTTAAGCATGTTGATAGGATAAAATAATCTGGGTAAGACATTCATTTTGATAATGTTTACACAGCCCCAGAGAGAAAGCGGGATTTTACTCCATCTAAGTAAATCCTGTTTGATTGTCTGGAGAATAGAATCCAGATTTAATTGGACCATTTTGTAATCACTCCTAGCTAACATTATCCCTAGGTACTGTAATGTATTTGGGCACCACTGTAGACCCAGTTGCACAGTTAACTGCCTCTGCACTTTAGGATTGTGGGGCAACAACAAGGTTTTTTCTACATTAATCTTATAATTAGACAGTTTGCTATATTCCTCTATTATATTAAACACTACTGGGATGGACAACTTGGGTTGAGTCAAATGCAGCAAAATGTTGTCCACATATGCTGAAACCTTGAACTCCTGAGAGCCTATCACTATCCCCTATATCTTGGGTTCAGACCTGAAACGACTCAGCAAGGGCTCCAGATAGATATTAAATAAGAGGGGTGATAAAAGGCAGCCTTGTCTAGTACCAGAGAATTGTGGAAAGGTGGAAGAGAAAACTCCATTACAGTATACTTTTGCCTTGGGATTTGTGTATAATGCAGCTATCCATTCGGTAAAAATAGGAGGAAATCCAAATCATTTCATAGTTAAAAACAAGAACTGCCAATTCACTCGATCAAAAGCCTTCTCTGCATCCAGAGACAGCAGACTTTTCGGATCTGCGTCCCTGGACACAGAGAAGATATGGGACAACTTACATAGATGAGCTGACGACATTCTGCCTGCCATAAAACCTACCTGGTCCGGATGAATTATAAGGGGCATAACTTTTGCAAGCCAGTTTGCCAAGATTAAGTACTTAATTTTCTGTTATCTATGTGGTTAGTTAAACAGTTGTGTCATTTTCAGTTGTGCTGTGGTTCCCTCTGCTGTTCCCTTACAGATATACCTCCTCATTTTCTGTAACATTTACAAAAAGCTGAGACAGTACCTAACATTAGTAATTTCATCATGCTATATAGGATATTTTTTACTCTGTAGTCTCTCTCCACAAACCAGAGAAATTAAAATGAACATGGTTGTACTTGTCTATTTATAATGGATTAATGACTCAGGTAGGGGAGATACCATTGGCTATTGCTATGTAAGTTTAAAATAATTTTTATTATGTTTAAAAAAATAGATCCTTTCCCCTGAAGAAGCCTGTTTAGGTGAAACATTGGGCACTAAGGATCTTAAGAAAACTAAGAATATTACAATAAACATGAACTATATTTGAACATTTGTTTGGAGTGGCTGGATTCTTGTTCTTTTTCTGTACATGTGACCTGGCAGCCATTTTGTGTGCATCCCAAACAGAACCTGCAACAGATGAATATTTAAAAAGAATAACTGACCCTGGCACCATTTCCTGTCACTGGCTGGGAGTGAAATTTTACCTGGAGGGAGGGCTACGGGTTCATCAAGTGCCTAATGTGTGTGCATGTTGCTAAAAACTGCATAAACTACCATCCTCTGACCTGGGTACATGCCAAGATGAAACTGGGACTATCATACTGTGGGTATTATCGTACTGTGGGTATCGGCTAAAAAGGAACTGTTTCCAGCATCCCCACCTCCACATTTCCTGGGGGAAGCCAAAAGACAGTCAGCAATGTCATGTTCTTCTAACAAGGGTCCACTGGTACAAATGTATATTTATTTATTTATTTAGTCATTCAGAAAACACCTTTGAACACAAGTGTTCATTTACAAAGTTTCCATGTCTATGACAAAAAGAGAGGCGACACATAACAGTAAACAATACAGAAACTTGAAACAGTAGCTCCAGAAAGAACATAGTCAATATCAGTAGCAAGCAATATTTATTTATTTTATTTTATTGAATTTTGTTGACAGGGTAGGCCCACTGAGAATAGAATTCCCTTTTTCTGGGGCAACCCGAGCAGGAAGCCTTAGGTGCAATACTGGAACAATATTAGTTTCATCAACAATAAAGGGGATTTAGTGCAAACTAGATGTTTGTCTTAACTGAATCAGGAGCATTTGGAACTTGTAGTGAGTTATTTTCTCAGGGCGTTCTTGACAATAGGCAATTTTATGGAGACTTAACAGAGTTTCTGGTAATTTGTTTTGCCACGAAGATGCTCTTACAGCAAAGGACCACTTACACAAGTTTGTTCTGTGGAGATGTATTTCTAGGGCATTTATAGTTGTAGTCTGGGTAGTGTATTGATCGCTAGCAGGGTAAAAAAATTTTGGATAGCCATGGAGGTAAGGCCCAATAGTGCTTTTGAGTAGACAGGTTTGGTACTTTAATCTGCCCTGGAGGGGATGCCAGTTTTTAAGAATATAAAGTGATCAGCAGTGGACAAGCATGTCAGCCCCTAATACAAAGTGACAAGCCTTATTATACTGCAACCTAATTTTTAGTCACTTGCCATTGCATGAACTGTGAGGCCCATAATGAAGCAGCAGCAGGACCATGCTAGACAAAACAAGATGTCTGGCTTTAGTGGTGAGTTTCATGCAATTCCTGTACAGTGCTCTTAACTTTCTATTGGCAAGGCTAACGATATTATCAACATGAGGAGAGAATAATAAAATGCCATCCAGGATAATACCTAAATACGTAAAAAACTACCTGCTCTAAGTTGTTTCCCTTATCATTGAGGATGACTAGGGGAGGGACTTTTTTCTGCAGACCTGAGAACAGCATGGTCTTAGTTTTTTTGTAGTTTAAGACTAGTTTGTTGTGTGTGAACCATTTTTCCAAGGACTGTAAGTGTTTTTGAAGATCTGTGCACATTTTATCTTGGTGTGCACTGCTGGTGTATATGACAGAATCATCAGCATAAAGGAGCATCTTAGATGTCTGGAAAGCCTCCAGGAAGCTGTTTATGAACAGCCAAAATAGGAGGGGTCTGAGTACTGAGCCTTCTGGAACACCTAGGGAGGCACATCTGGCATCTGAGAGAGATAGTCATCAATCTTTACCCGCTGTAAATGGTTGGTGAGGTGGTTATGAAACCAGCCTACCATGTCATGAGAGAGGCCAAGAGAGATGAGCTTGCCAACCGCACCTTATGGTTGGCAAGGTCAAATGCTGTTGACAGGTCAATATAGATGGCACCCACCATGAGACCACCATCAAGGGCCTTGTACAGGTAGTTAGTGTACTCTATGATGGCAGTGTTAATGCTGTGGAGCTTCATGAATCCATGTTGTTGTGTGCATTGTATACTGCATTTACCCAGATAGGTGGTTAGTTGGTCCAACACACATGATTCATTCAAGAGCCTTGGACAGTACGGAGAGGATTGATATTGGTCTGTAATTAGCCAGGTTGGAGCTGTCACCATTTTTAAATATCAGTGTGACCACTGCAGTTTTCCAGACTCCAAGGAACTGGGAATACTGCAGGGAAAAGTTGAGTAGTTTAGTTATGGGTAGGGCAAGTTCCTCGAGGGCCTGAGCCAGTAGCTTCATGTCTATCATGTCACCCACGCCCTAGTTTTACCTTGGACTCTTTTAATATATTTAATGGTATATTTTGATGAAATAGTCCTGAAATAGAATTTGGGGTACTCTGAACCTTGATCAGATCTGCCATCTAGTCCAGTGCTTCACTGTAACATACCCCTAGCACAGAACTGGGTGGAAGGACAGAGCTGATGTCCATAAAGGTAATGTAAATTTTGTTGGCAGTCTCTGCTGGGTCCAGGATATAACAGCGCCATAAATTCTAAGCATTGTGGGGATCATTTTTTCATCCTGACCCATGAGATCTGATATATTATCCCCAGATGTTTTCCAATTACTCTAGTTCCTAGTTTGTTGTTCTTTGCAGTACATCAATTTTGCCTGTCTTGTCCTACTGGTGCACCTAGTATGATCTTCTCTGTACCTTTGTTGGTCAATAGGTGAGCCTGTTTCACTCACCCTATGTCAAAGATTCTCCCTTTCATGCATATGGGCTAAGAATCCTGGGGTGACCCATCCAGCAGCATTGCCTCCTACCATGATCTTTTTAAGAGGGGAAAGTTTGTCACAAACTGCTTTGAATTCAATTACAAGGTAGTCAAGGGTGAAGTCAATATCAGGGGCAATGTCCAGGTAGCTCCAGTTTATCTGAGCCGTATACATTTTGAAGTCTGTGACCGTATCTTTGCAAAGGACTCTACTGGGGGTAAATCTTAATGGAAGCTTAGTATATTTAGCATTCCACATGCATTGTACTGGGTAGTGGTCACTGATAGAGTCTGGTAGCACACACACATCAATTATCCTATCTGGGTGGGTAGCCAGGATCCAGCCAACTAAGGCTTTGACTCCATTTTGTAATTGGTTCTTTTGCATTCAGTATCTACTTGAGTAAGAAACAAGCTAGCTACTATGTCCCTATGGGTAACATTTGATTTAGCTGCCCAATTAATGTTAAAGTCTCAAGTGACTATAGTTTCCCAGTTACAGCTAGTTTGTTTAAACTGCCTAATGAATAATTTGAGGCCAGATTGGTATTTACCTGGAGGTATGTACTGTAGGTTGTCATGATAACTAAGGATTTATGTCCCTTCCCTAGGAGAAGTTTAACTGCCAGGCATTCACAGTCTCTAGTAAGGCTATCGATTTCTATTTTATTTTTATTTATTTAAAGATTCAGAAATATCCTTTGAGCACAGGCTCTTTTACAAAGGTTCCACAATGAGATAAACTAAACAGACATATAACAGCACAGGTTCAGGATAAGAGAACAACAGACAATAAGATTGCAACATTACAATTTCATTACTAGTACTTGAATTAGTACAGCATCAGAACTAACCAGCATTAGATAACAATAGTGAACTTACGAGAACAGGAGGAAGAGAGACCCCTCTGAGGTCGGTAGAAGACTTTGGAGCAAAGGAGCAAGGAAAAGCATAGGGCAGAAGAGTCTACCCCAGTAAAAGAAGGGGACAAGACTTTCTATAGATACATTAGTGAAAGGAGAAAGTCCAGAGGGGGTATTGCCAATATCAATGGAGATAAGGGGAAGTGTGTGGAGAAGGACCAAAGAAAAGCATCTATCCTAAATAGATACTTCTGCTCAGTATTTACTGAGGAGAAGGTAGTGCAGGGCTCACAGCTCAGCACCATGGACACAGGGGAGAGGGAGGTGTGCACTAGTCCCTTCACAAAATAAAGGGTCCTACAAGAGCTCACTAAGCTCAGGGTGGACAAGGCAATGGGACCTGGTGGCATACATCCCAAGATACTAAATGAGCTAAGGATGGAACTAGCAGAGCCATTATCAGAACTGTTTAGTGAGTCTCTGAGCACAGGAGAGGTCCCAGAAGACTGGAGAAGGGCTCATGTGATCCCACTCCACAAGAGTGGTAGCAGGGAGGAGGCAGGGAACTACAGACCAGTCAGTCTTACCTCAGTAGTGGGCAACATTATGGAGGCACTCCTTAAGGAAAGGATAGTGCAACACCTGGAATCCAAAGGGGCACAGGATCCAAGATAGCATGGGTTTACAAAAGGAAGGTCCTGTCAAATTAATATCATAGATTTCTTTGACTGGGTAACCAGAGTGGTGGACCAAGGGGGTGCAGTTGATGTCACCTACCTTGACTTCAGCAAAGCTTTCGATACTGTTCCACATAGAAGATTGATTAATAAGCTGGGTAGGCTTGGGGTGGGTCAGAAGCTGGTCAACTGGGTGGCAAACTGGTGGGCGGGCAGGAAACAGAGAGTGGTAGAAAATTGTATACAGTCAGAAGAGATGCAAATCACAAGTGGGGTATCTCAGGGATCAGTTCTGGGGCCAGTCCTTTTCAATAGCTTCATCAGTGACATTGCAGATGGACTGGAGGGTAAGGTTTGTCTGTTTGCAAATGACACCAAGATCTGCAACAGAGTATATGATCCAGATGGGGTGGGCAGAATGAGAAAAGATCTGGATAAACTGGTAAAATGGTCAGAAGAGTGGCAACTGGGGTTTAACACAAAGAAGTGCAAGATCATGCACATAGGGAAGAGAAACCCTGAAGCCACCTATAGGCTGGAAGGGGAGTTGCTGGCAATCACCAGGGAAGAAAGAGACTTGGGCATCATCATCACAGATGACCTGAAATCATCCAAGCAGACCACTAAAGCAGTAGGTAAGGCTAGAGGGATGTTGGGGTGTATTAGTAGGGGTATTGCAAGTCATAAAAGGGAGGTGATGATCCCTCTTTACAAGACACTGGTTAGGCCCCATCTGGAGTACTGCGTGCAATACTGGAGGCCGCACCTGCACAAGGACATTAACAAAATGGAAGCAGTCCAGAGAAGGGCAACCAAAATGGTACAGGGACTGCATCAGAAAACATATGAGGGCAGATTAACGGAGCTCAATATGTATACCTTAGAGCAAAGGAGGGAGAGAGGTGATATTTTTTATTTATTTATTTATTGAGAATCGGAATTAAACCCTTTGAGTCACAGACTCTTTTGCAAAGGCTCCTCATCAGTTAGCACAGAAATAACAGTACTGTAACACAAGATGATGTGAACATACAAACATAGAGTAAGGTAACTGAGCAAATGTCATCTTACAGGGCAGAGGCAACCCAGCGTCTGATGAAGAGCAGGTTGATACAGTGAAAAAAATCTGTGCCACTTACAAGGTGACTCATAAAAACAGGGACCATAATTACAATATTCCAAGTAAGAGAACATAACATCCTATGTTTTGGAGGAGGGAGGGGAAGGAGGAGGCAGTAGCTAATTTAGTGAAGAGATACTAAGGGCAGTCACAAGTAGAGGTCTTGGCAAGGAATTCCTTGATTGAGGTTTTGGAAGGGCCTATTTTAGTACCAGCAGCAGGTAGGACATTTAGCCAGCCAGGGGCCCTGTGATAGAAGGCCCTTTGACCCAACGCAGTCCTGCATCGGGGAACGAGAAGGAGGGCCTTTGAGGAACTTCTGGACACTCTTTGGGGGAGAGAAGGTTGGATGAGACAATGCAGGCTAGTGGGAGTGAGTTTCCATTGAATTTTTTTGGTGAGGAGACAAGTATGATATTTAAGTTGGCATTCAAAATTTAGCCAGTTAGAGCGACTGTAGAGGTCACAGGTGTGGTTCATTCTAACGCCACCAATTACCATATGACAGCCTTTATTTAAAGCTGTCTTTAAGTGACAGAGAGCAGAGTTGTCTGCAGAGCCATAGAACACAATTCCGTAGTCTAGAACAGAGAGGAGCAAGGATGACACAGCGAGGTGAAGAGCATCCGTGGGAAGACAGGGTCTGAGCTGATAGCGGAGGCCAATTCTGATGTTGATGGTATGATGTAATCGAAAGATTCAAACATCTTAAGGGCATTAACAAGGTAAAAGAGTCTAACATGTTTCAATATAAGAAAAATAGCAGGACAAGAGGACACAGCATGAGATTAGAGGGAGGTCAATTAAGGGGTAATGTGAGGAAGTTCTTTTTCACAGAAAGGGTGGTGAATGCATGGAATGGCCTACCTCAGGAAGTGGTGGATATGAATTCAGTGCAGGGCTTCAAACAGGCATGGATAGGCATAAGGGAGCAATACAGAGGAGTATAAATAGATAGGCCATTGACAGAATACAGGCCTATGGCACATTCATAAGTTAGAAAAAAAGGGCAGACTGGATGGGCTTTGCAGTCTTTATCTGCAATCAACTTCTATATTTCTAGGTTTCAGGGGTGGGGGGGCAGATGAAGAGGCAGCCTCTGGAAGAGGCTTTGTCGACATCAGACAGAGGTTAGGGCTGGGGAATGCTACAGAAGGGATGGTGGCACATGCTGGGTGATGGAGGAGGGGAAGTGCTGGAGGGCCATGAGGGGTGGGGCAGGGTGGAGGTGGAGTAGGAGTGGATGGGGTGGGATAGGCAGTTTCATTAATGGGGTTATGTTGACAGCAAGGAGTGGATGGGCTGAGTGTGCCACATGGTTGGGGGGAGGAGGTTGGCCCAGACTAAGTCAGTAGTGGGGGGGAAGGGGCAGAAAGAGCCAAGGAAGGGGAGGTGCGAGGAGAGCAGGAGGAGTGGGAGCCCTATAGCCCTGTAGATCAGCCCTTAGGTAGATTTGAAAGAGACATTGCTTAATTTCTTGCTAGTTACATATATGTCATCTTTTTCTAGTCTAGTGCTTAAAATAAAACCTATTGAATGGTAGAGTAGGGGTTTCTTGTTGTCTGCTTGTTCTGTGAAACTCAAGACATTGTGGGATTTATGTGAGGTCCTAACACTGGGATTAAGATTTGATTTTGGGTCAGTATAAAATAAATCAAGCAACAAAAGTTGCTCTTGAGCTAGTATAAAAATGTGACTCTAACATTTGTCTTCTAAGTTTGTGAGTTGGTAACTAAAACTGGGTCATAACACTCACAGAGGGTCGGAGGAACCACAATGCCACCTGGGAACCAATATCAGAATGTAGCCAGGTGACAGGGGGGAACCACTAAACCACCAGGGAAATGATAACATATTACAAATAGTTGATCGGGGGAACCACTATGTCACCAGGAAAATGATGCCAGAATCCAAACAGGTGATCAGCGGTGGGAGGAGTCACTTGACCACCAGGGAAATAATAACATAACACAAACAGGTTATCAGGGTGGGGGCTCCACCTTGCCAACAGTGGAATGATACTGGGAGGTGGGGGGAACCACTAGACCACCAGGGAAATGATAACAAAATATTAACAGTGATTGGGGGGTGGGGGTGGGGGAACCACTATGGCACCAGGGCATTCTTTTTCCACAGTATGGGAGTTGAAGGGCTACTGTGCTGAGCCCATCATGTGCATGCAGATGGCCCCTTAGTGCCTGGTATGCCCAATAAGGTCATCTGTATGCTCAGACTGAATATGGCTACAGGGCCACTATCCCATTTAGGGCAGCACTACACCTGTGGACCATGTGTAACCAATCCTTGTCAATGTCAGTGCAGTGCAGATCCACTTAGCACTGCGCTGTCATGGCCTGATATTCAGTCAGGTAGCGTCACTCCCTTGGCAAGCGCTATCCATCTGAATAGTGTTCAGAGCTGGGCACGCGCAAGAGCAGTGCAAATGAGTGCAGTGCACTGGTGCCTGGCTCTGAATATTGGGACCTTAACCAATCCAGGGTGTTTGATCTATGCCAGCTAAGTTAATAAGCAGAGTTGTGGACCCTAAATTCTACTTTATATCCCCACATAGAAGAATTTTATAGATACAACAAAAATGTAAAATTGTTACCGCCCAAGGTAGGAGAATTTTTGAAGTCCAAAAGAGAGTAGGGACTGGCACCCCCCCCCATTAATGGTTAAAGAAAACACAGAGCCATTTTGTACCAGGGCTGCACTATAGGTTTAGTAACGCAAATGCTTTTTCATTGCTGTATTAGTAACACACAAGATATATTATTAGTTCAGTATGAGTAAGCGATATATTTTGAATAAAAATAATTATGATTTTCATTAGTAGCCAGTAGACCTTTTGTGTAAGGCACAGTGTCTATACAAAACAAATCTAGAGCAACAAAAATCCTTCTGAGTCAAGTAGCTGTGCAGCCCATTTTCACAAATGAACAAAAATATATCAGAGAAGATAAATATGAAATAATACCACCCTATAACACCAATAATACAAGGTCAGCATCAGTAGGAATACGCATGAGTACTATAATGAGTTTTACAAATGACTAAAACACTTAAATCCAGAGATACACAATGCCATCAGTTTATGACTATGGCTTCTATTATAATGCATAGGGGTATATGTTTGCCATTATGATTCACAAGGACTTAATCATCAGTTTCTGATTAGTCTGATTATTATATTCATCAATCTCTGGCATTTCTGTATTTTTTTCTTCATTATGATCAGGTGCCCTTCAACTGACTTCCCTTCCACCAGGCCCCTGGATACTAATGTGGCAGCAACACCACTAAGCTTTAATTCAGGTGCTGTACCTGCTGCAAATGTATTATGTCTCGGGACATATTCATAGTTATTGGCTGGCATTATAAGCCAAAAAGTAACAGCATACTGTGGATTCATTTTTGATAAGGTCCACTGATGACTTAAAATCATTATGTTACAGTATAAAACAACCAGTAGCACGAAGAACAAAGTCAGTGGCATGAGAATCATTGTCATGAGGCAACAGTGTAGATTTCAACCTCATGAAGTCACCAGGGCCACATTATACCAACCTAAATTGAGGTACAATGATGATGTTGATGATGATGTGACAGACGACGATGATGATGATGATGATGAGCCAGATGGCAGTAGTAACAGTCCCTCCCCCAGACAATCATCTTGGCAGAAGGAAAGAAGTGCAAAGTAATGCACCTGGGAAACAAAACCCCAGGGGAAGAGTACACATTGGGGGGGAGTATTGACAACAACAAAAATGGAAAGGGACCTGGGGTAGTCATATCAGATGACCAAAAGGTAGGCAAGCAATGTGAGAAGGCAGTAAGGAGGGCTGGGGGATACTGGGATGCATAGGGAGAAGCATCATCAGTAGAAAACAGGAAGTTGTTATGCCTCTGTACAGACAGTTGGTGAGACCCCATCTGGAGTACTGCATGCAGTTCCGGAGACTCCATCTTTGCAAGGACATAGACAGGATGGAGGCAGTCCAGAGGAGGGCAACTAAAATTGTGCAGGGTCTGCAACAGAAGCTATATGAAGATAGACTAAAAGAGCTTAATATGTATACCCTCAAGGAAAGGAGGGAGAGGGGGGACATGATAGAAACTTTCAAGTATCTCAAGGGAATCAGAAAAGTCTAAGAGGGCAGCATCTTTCAGAAAATGAGATGTGCAGGAACAAGGGGGCACATTCTGAAGATTGAGTGGGATGGCCCAGGGGCAACGTGAGGAAGTATTTTTTCACAGAGAGGGTGGTGAACACATGGACTGGCCTTCCTGAGGAGGTCATGGGGTCAAAAGCAGTGGGGGAATTTAAGAATGCATAGGACAAACATAAGGCAATTCTAGTGGGGGGTAGGAGGAAGTAGGCTGTTGGTTAACTAGGATCTGCAGCTTATCCAATGGGTAGGGAGATGGGCAAACTGGGTGGGCCAGTCAGTCCTTATTTACCATTAATGTCTATGTCTCCATGTAAGGAGGTCCATTAATGGGGTTCCCCCTCCTTTAGATAGACTTAGGTCAATGTCTTTTGAGTCTGCAGTATTAGCTAACACAGTGCTCCTTACATCATCCCAGTTGTCACAACAGACCAGCACGTTATACAACATCAGTCTATGGATAGTCTTCTTGCAAAAAACAAGAAATTAACTGTATGACAATTATTTGTTTGCAAGAAGAAATTTGATTTTAAGCAGCTAGCTACTTCAAATTACACTACTGGTAAACTGATAGGTACAGATTTACAGCCCTTCTCAGTTGTTGAAAATATTGGATTCCTAAAGTTGCTGTCAATTGTACAGTAAATATATAAAATCCCATCTAGGTTTACATTTACCTACAGAATGCAGTTCAAGGCATTTACAAGAAGTCAAATCCTGCATAGTGCTAGCACTAAAGAAGGCTGGGGGTGGAAGCGGAAGAAGGATTGCACTTTTTCACATCAGGCATTTGAGCAAACTCAACAATACATGGACATTTGTTTTTCATAACACACTGGGTCTCTTTCTCTCAGTCACAGATGAATCTGACATCAAAAGGCAGTACAGATAAAAGACATTAATTAGTGCCATTTTTATGGATGCAAAAAACATGGCAGTCAACAAGCACGGCACCGTGTAGAAACTGTGGGGTGAATGGATACTTGTAACCAGATTATGAGTAGAAAAGACAGTGACTGATAATGAGTCCAACATTGCAATGACTTTAATGCTAGTGTCGACGGGGTTGAGAGAGTCCTTCAGATGAGCCGTTAAATGGAGGTCCAGTCTGCCTTTCTGGTGGTTGTTCAGTTGGACAGTGAAGATCCCATGGCACTTCTCAAAAAAGAGCAAGGGAATTTTTCCCCAGTCTTGACCAAATTTCTACCATTCACTACAAAATACTACCAACAGCTCAATCTAGTTTAATTTTGGTTAGTTTGCATCTGTATCCTTCCTATCAACCTGGGAGAGGCTGAAAATAAGTAGTACTTTCAAGCTCTCCTTTCCTGGCAAACAAAAACTATGTAAGTAAATAAATAACTAAATAAAATGTCCACTGCTTTTCACACATACCTTCAACTTAGTTGTCCTCCAATCTGTGGACAACAATAAGAGTAACACCAATTTTACTGCAACAGCACAAGGAGTAGCAAGTCACTTTCATATGCCTTTGAGGACAACATCCACACTACAGAAGGCCTGTGATACTGGATATCATGACCCGGTGAAATTTAACATGTTAGAACGATGGATGGAGCAAAAGAAAGCAAAGGCCATGTCACATGACATATGAAGAACAATTATCACTGGACAGTGAAATACAATCTTTGTGATATCTTTGCCCACCATGACAATGCTGCCTATGAACTCAGCAACAGAAGTGCCTTTATCAGTGAGGTCAATCCCAAGATACTTTTCCTCCTCAGCTTCACAAATAAAACCATTTACAAAGATGAGTAGTCATTTAGCTTAATAGTACAGACATGAACAATGAATGAAGAGCTTCACATACAGTTAAACACAGTCTACAAATACAAAAATATGTGACACCAACTATTTTAGATCCCATTCAAATGATGATTTCCTTGTGGAAGATCCTACTGTTTTACAGGAGTATAAAGAGCACATCATTAGTGAGGTACAAGTGCACCAAAGTGTCTAGAATGTTCCACCTCCAGCACAAAAGAAAAATTGCACTTAGGCACTGGGTTCAGGTGGCAATTCAACACACTGTACGATCCCAACGGATCATGCCAACTGCTACAGCTGAAAATAAGGAGCAGCACAAACACCATGTGAATATCTGGATTAATTTAAGCCACATTCTTTTTTAAATGCCATACTAAACAGGAAGCCAGGCTGATGACAATATCAGTGCTAATGATAAAGGATAAAGCATACTGCCCACCCCCAACAGAAAAATGCAGCCAACACAGAGGAACAAACACTATAAAATCGCCAATCAAGACTGGACTCGGTAAAAGGGGGAGGAGAGAAAGCACAAGGGGATTAGAGAGAGGGTCAGTAGAGTGCTTTACAGAGAATGGAGGGCCATGTGTGTGAATGCCCACAGCCTGGGTAATAAAATGTCAGACCTGGTGGCCTTGGTGGCAGATGATGACCTGGACATTGTAGCTATTACCGAGACATGGTATAATGGAAACCATGACTGGAATATAGCTACACCAGCTTATACTTTATTCAGGAAAGACAGAGTGGGTAAGAAGGGAGCACAGGTGGCTCTTTCATCAAGGAGGGCATAAAGGCGACAGAGTTGCAAGGAATACAAGGAGAGGCAAAGGCACTGTGGGTCATCCTGGAGATGGGCAATGGCACAGCCATTCACACAGGCATGATCTACAGACCCCCATCTCAAGGGTAAGGAATGGACAGGGATCTACTGGAAACAATCCATACGATGGCAGCTAAAGGGGGAAGTGCTGCTGGTGTGTGACTTCAATCTGCTGAATGTTGATTGGAGGCTCCCAGCAGCTTTCACAACCAGAGGCAGTGACATCCTGGACTCCCTGAAGCAGCTAGTGCTTCAGCCAACCTGGGAGGGAGCAATTCTGGACCTGGTACTAACCAAAGGGGACAGAATCACAGATACCAGGGTGGGAGAACACCTGGAGTCCAATGACCATTGCTGCATGTGGTTCAATATGAGAACTGTGACAGGGTCAAGTCACACAAAGGTGAGGGTCATGGACTTCAAGAAAACAGACTTCACTAGGATGGTGGAATGTCTCAGGGAAGCCCTAGCAGAGGGGGTAAAATACAGGGAAGTAGAGACACAGTGGTGGACCCAACTAAAGGGAGCCATAGTGGAGGCAAAAAACTTCTGCGTTCGGCACACTGTATAAACAAAGACAAGAGAACTAGGAAACCACTATGGTTCTCCAAAGAAGTGGAAGGGAAAGTAGGGCAAAAAAGATGGCTTTCAGGAAATAAAAAGAAACACAGAAAGAAGAGGACAGGGCGGAAGAATTTAGAGAAGCAAGGGGAGACAAGAAAGGCAGCCAGGAGCACAAAAGCCCAAACAGAGGTAAAAACTGCAAAAGAAGTGAAAAAGGGGGACAAAATCTTCTATAGGTACATTAGAGAAAGGAGGACGTCTGGGGAGGGGGGGATTTTTGAGGCTAAAAGGGGAGGACGGGGAGGGCATAGAAGAAGACCAACAAAATACATCAGTTCTGAACACATACTTCTGTTCAGATTTCTCAGAAGAGGGGAAAGGGGAGGGACCACAGCAAAGTAGCAGGATAGAAAAGGAGGTAGACATCAGTCCATTTACAGAGGAAAGAGTCCTAAAGGAACTTGCAAAACTGAGGGTAGACAAGGCGATGGGACCAGATGGGATACACCCTAGGATATTAAAGGAGTTAAGGGAGATGCAGGCAGCACTACTGGATGCTCTATTCAACAAGTTGCTACATACATGAGTGGTTCCAGAGCACTGGAGAGGGGCAGATGTAGTCCCGCTTTGCAAAAGTGGGAGCAGAGAGGAGGCAGGTAACTATAGACCTGTCAGTCTGACCTCAGTGGTGGGAAAAATTATGGAGTCACTGCTGAAAGTAAGGATAGTGGAGCACCTTGAAAGCAATGGAGCACAAGATCCAAGGCAACACCGATCCACATCAGGAAAGTCATGTCAAACAAATCTGATAGATTTCTTTGACTGGGTGACCAGGGCAGCAGATGTGGCCTACCTGGACTTCAGCAAGGCATTCGACACAGTTCCTCATCGGAGGCTTGTAAACAAGCTGAGCAGCCTGGGATTAAGTCATAAGGTGGTGAAATGGGTTGCAAATTGGTTGACGGACAGAACACAGAGGGTAGTGGTAAATGGGGCAAAATCGGAGGAAGGGAGGGTGACCAGCAGAGTGGCACAGGGATTAGTTCTAGGGCCAGTCCTGTTCAATGTCTTCATTAGTGATATATATATTTTTTTCCAATTGTTTAACCAGGTAAGACACACTAAAGCTGAGACCTTGTTTACAGGTGCAACTTGGGAGCACAGGAAAGTTAAGTGACTTGCTCAGGGTCACACAGTATGCAAGTGGGGGCTGTGGGATTCAAACCCAGGTCTCCAGATTTGGAGCTCAGAGCCTTAAACCACTGTGCTATACTGCCTCTCAATATTGCAGAGGGCCTGAGGGGAATATGTCTTTTTGAAAATAACACAAAGATCTGCAATAGGGTTGACACTCTGGGAGAGGTGGGAAAGATGAGGAAAGACCTAGCTTATCTGGAGGAGTGGCCCAAGGTGTAGCAGCAGAGTTTCAATGCAAAGAAGTGCAAAATCATGCATTTAGGGTGCAGGAACCTGGGGGTGGATTATTTGATGGGTGGGGAATTATTATCGGTCACCAAGCAGGAAAGAGATCTAGGAGTGATCGTATCTGATCACCTGAACATGGGCAAACAGTGAGATAAGGCAGTGGGGAAAGCAAGTGGGATGCTGGGGTGCAGAGGGAGAGGTATCAACAGCAGAAGAACAGAGGTGGTGATACCATTATACAGGCCACTGGTAAGACCTCATTTGGAATACTGCGTCCAGTTCTGGAGGCCGCATCTCTCTGAAAGGGCATAGACAAGATAAAGGCAGTTCAGAGAAGGACAATGAACATGATGCACGACCTGCACCTGGGGACTTACAGGGAAAGACTGGAGGCACTCAATATGTACGCCCTAGAGGAGAGGAGAGGAGAGAAAGAGAGAGAGAGAGGAGACATAATAGAGACCTTCAAGTACCTGAAGGGAATAAATAAAGTTCAGAAGGATTGCATCCTTAAGAAAAGGAGAACTTCTAGAACAAGAGGGAATGACATAAGATTGGGGGGGGGGGAGAGGCTAAGGGGGCAACGTGAGAAAGTACTTCTTCACAGAAAGGGTGATGGAGGCATGGAACAGCCTCCCAGCAGAGGTGGTGGGGGCAAAGTCAGTGGGAGAATTCAAAACTGCATGGGGTACACATAGGAGTATCTTGTCAATTCAAATAGGGAGGTAAAGTCGGAGATGCAATAGAATCTGCGGCAGTTTTCAGCAGGTAGGGAAATAGGGCAGACTGAATGGGCCCGGTGGTCCTTTTCTGCCATCAAATTCTACATCTCTATGTTATGTTTCTTATGACGTACAGTATCTGCATGGACCCTGAGATCCTAGCCCTGATGCAGATCCTTTTTTAAACTTGAAGTCTAAGAGATCCCTTTGCAAACTTCTTCCTCAAGTGACTCTTTATTACCATGATTGTCCACCCACAGATGCACCAGCAGAATAGTTATTCAGCCCCACTGGTGAAATAGTATCTCAACCTAGAGTTCTAGAAACAGAAAATGTTGGCAGAGAAAAGCCCAGTGCCCCATTAAGTCTGCCCTTATCTGCTCATCTACTGGACTATGCATCTCCCTAAACATATTGAACAGCCAACCTTTTCAAAATTGACTTGCCCATTCTGAATTAAAATTAAGATCTGTATGTACAGCAGGAAGGAATGTGGGATGATGACTAAATCCGTGTTGTCTACTACTGAGGGAAAGGATTGTGGAATGTTTTGAATCCAGTGGCTTACATGGATTCTCTAGGGGGAGGTCATATCAAACAAATCTGATAGATTTCTTTGACTGGGTGACCAGGTAATTAGACCAGGGTGGAGTGGTGGATGAGGCCTATCTAGGTTTCAGTAAGGTATGACAGTTCTTTGTGTTTTGGTTTTTGTATGCTTCTAGTTTTCACAGTGTCCTACATTTAGTCGTTTTCCTTTTGACTTCTATTTTATGCTCCCATTTTTGCTGTTTCTTCCATGCCATTTGCAATCTCCCAGTTGAACTACAAACCTTAAATGTTTACACCTGGCCCCCAACAATGCAGCCATTCCCTTTTGTGTTCTGGTGGTTTCATTAGTTGTTCAGTTCATCAGCATGCTGCTTCCTAGTTTTCAGTTCTCATGTGCTCCAGTTTTTCCATTGCAGTTTCATTTGTTGTTCTTTACTGCCTCAGCCTACCTGTCCGGCAGTGCATCAGCAATTAACACTGACCTTCCTTATGGAATTGGCTGGCATGCATTCACCATTGAGTCCAAGCATGCATCATTTCATCTCATACAATCTTCTATTTGTCATTTGATGTCTCAATCAGTCGCTCAGCCATGCCTACATTTTGTTTCCACCTTCTGCTCATGGCTGTCAGGCTTTGCCATCGGCCACTCATTATTCCTTCACTTGGATGGATGACAGCCTTAACCATAGCATGGCTTACAGGGCTCCCAGCCCTTTATCTCCAACGGTCTTGCTCTGCTCCCTTGAAGTCCACACCTTGAGGGTGGTTCCCTCAGCTCAGGCAGGGTTCTTCTCTTTCTGTCCTTAGGGTAAGAATGTCCGATGTTCTAGGGGAAGCGTTGGCTATGCAGATCAACTTGGTGGCACCTCTTGATGCAGCATTTGCAGTAAGACTTAAGCTGCCAGTGGGTGAGGCCTCTGAGTCCACAAGGCCTCCTTTAGCTGTGCAGATCATGTCAGTAGCACCTTCGAAAGCTATTCCCCCCTATGGCCACCTACAATTCATCTAATCTTCACCTACTTCCCTTCCTCTGTCCTTCAAGGATGAAGATCATATAGTTGTGCAAGTTCCAGCCTCTCAAGGGCCCAACTTCTATGCCTTACATCTCAAGGGTTTGGCTTCTTCTCTAGGCCTCCTGTCAGTGGAGGCCAGATGATTGTCTTTTTAATGGTTGTAGCTTTCCCCCTCCTGCCTTTGGGGGTTGGCCTCCTTTGTGATGAACATCCCTTAGCTGAAGGGATTGGCATGCAACACTCCCATGGTGCTTCTATTAGAGGGATAGAGTAACAGCCCTTCCTCTAATATTTTGCCCATGGATTGAGCCTCTAAATTGGGGTAGCTGAACTGTCACTAATTGTATCCCAAGCCTAGATGGAAGGCAGTTAAGGCCTTGGATCCCCAGAGGCTTCCTCTTCGTAGGGTTTTTTCCTCTCATCCATGCAGAAGGTCGTAAAAATGTAAGTAGTCGTCAGAGGAGGTGGTCCATGTACATGTATATTAGTATAGTATTTATTCTAGTAGGTTCTCACTGTGAACTGAGGTTGGATGGCAGCCCTCTTTCCATTCTGCCATTCCCTTTCTCCTTATGGAAGTCATGCCTCTCTTTGCTATCAGTTACCAATTACTGTCAGTTGTTGCTCAATTCAGTCTCTGTCTGCTATCAGTCATCGCTAGTTGATGTCAAACTGTCCTCACTCAGGCTCTGTATTCACCACCTGCTGTGCAATACTTTTAGACTTTTTCCTAAGATACCTTTAGCCTAAAGGAATTATGTGTTTGCAGCACCTCCAGGGGTGGACCCTTCATCAAGAGGGTTCCTTTGCCTTCACAGTAACCTGAGAGGGTGGTAGCTCCCCATTGAATGGAGAGTGTGAATGGCTAAAGTATCCATGTATGACCGTCAATAACACATTCATTCAGATATCTTCAGACTATCAACAAAGCTGCACAAGCATAACTCTGCACAAAGTTTCATATGCCCATTGAACCAGTAAGTCCCAGGAGACGTTGGGGTGACAGAGCTGGGGGCCTCTTGGACTGATGAGATAAAAAGGATTTACAAAAATGAATGTGCAGTTTATAAAGCAAAATGAAACTAGTACAGGAAATGCTTTATACCACAAAATACATGTAATATAAATATAATTACTCACTTGCCCCTATTATAAATAGATAACCATGGTGTTATTTCTCATTATACCAGCTAGTTATAACATGAGCCTTGAGACAGCTCGGCTGTCCATCAGTTGAAATCAGTGCAAGTGTGGAGCATGTGCTATGCTCTAACTGACTTTGACATTGTTTCACACTGTGCAAAATTATGCTTTCACAGACAGAATTTTGGCGAAAGCCAGATTTTCGTTTTTGCAAAATTTTGGAATGTGCTTTGGCAACTTTTGTGGAAATTCTGACTTAGAACGGCAGAATGAATGCATGAATTGTGGATTATTGCATTAAACTGTGGAAGAGAATTCTGCAGAACTGATCACTGTCAGTGGTCAGTTCTGTATAATTGTTTTCCCCACAATTTAATACATTAATCTGCAAATTATACATTCATTCCACAGTTCAGTGAGTCACTGAACTGCAGAATGAATGTATGAATTCTGGATTAATGAATTATACTGCAGAAATAAATTCCACAGAGCTGATCACTGAACTGTGGAATGATTGCATGTATTGTGAAATGATCAATTAAACTGGGGAATAAAATTCCACAGAACTGTCATTCCACAGTTCATGTGTATTATTCCACAGTTCAAACAGAAAATTACACAGAACAGGATGAGAATTTACCAAACACATTCAAAAGATTCCAATCTTACTAAAGGCAGAAGTCTGGAAAATTTTGCACTCCACTATAAAACCACATCTCACCCAAAAAATAGTACTGTGCCACACAGTGAAATCATGCGCAACTGTAGGAAGTGCTGTGATTGGCCAGAGAACATCACATGATACTCCCACACTCTATAATGTGAAATGTTATGACTTTTATCAGGCTATAGTCAGTTTTAATGATTTTAATTTTTTTCTGATGAAAACTATGTCAGCTGCCCTAATTCTGACATTAGCTCCTAAATATCTGAAAATAGGCATTTATTTGTCTAGTGTGTTTACCTGGTTAGCAAAAACTAAATAAGTAAATAAATACCATCAGGACAAACTGAACTGTATATGCAAGAGTTATGTTTTTAAACACATGTATCTTTACCAATAAAGAAATTAATGGCTTAAAATCCAATTTTTGGGAAATGTCAGTTAATTGAGGTCTGCTGAATCCTATTGGGATTTCTTTTTACTGCTGACTGGAGACCCTCCTGTAAAATGTGAAAATGTAGGATTTTATGTTTGATTTTGTATTGAATTGGTTGACACTGCTATAATGATAAGGTGTAGTATGCATTTTTCTGAAGAGACATTATTTAAAGAAAGTAAATTGGTAAAGGGCTGGCCTTCTGCAAGCATCAAGAAAAGCCACTAACGTATTCCATTTTATTAAACCACTGATAACAAAAGAGTCTGTTTCCTGGTCACAGCAATGCTAATGGCATGTGAGAGGTCATTAGTGTTAGGTGACTTTGCTTAGTTTTCTAAAATAGTGCTGAGTCTGCAAAGCAATGATCTTCCTCTTCATAGAAATGAGATCTTCATATGTATACGGTGCCAGTAGAAAGAGTCTCTTATGATGTAAGAAAGGCATATTACGCTGGTTGAGTGTGAGGACTATGAAGTTGAGTGATTCTGTCATTCCAATCAGTGCAATTCACACTTCTTATATCATAGGAGACATCCCCTACAAGCACCTTGTATATTATTAAAGGGGACAGGACACAATGGAGCTGGCAGTATATCCTAGATGTTAGAGTAACAAACTATGAATTAGCTTGGTACAGCCAGCAAACTTGAGTTTGATTCTCACAAACTCCACTAGCATATTGTATGACCCTGAGCAAGTCATTAAACTTCCCAAGTGCACCTTGGTCACCCTCTGAGAACAAGCCTTGGGCTTAGTGGGCCTTACCTGGTTACCAAAGAATAAAAAAAAACTAATGTACTGCTGTTTGCAATGTTTCTGCTTTCAGAAATTATATCCCTAATCATAAATGATCCATATATATAGAGAGAGAATATACAATGGTCTGTGTTATAATATGGCATTTATTTCAATGAGTGAGTTAAGAAAGTAGTGCTTTATAATGAATGGAAATGAATGCCATATTCTAACACAGACCATTGTATGTTCTGTGTATACAGTGGTCTGTGTTAAAGGTTAAATTTTCCAGGCTGCCCCCATACAGAAAGTACAGTAGTCCTTAAATAAAACTGAGTTTAGCTGCCAGTGCTAAAAATTAATTTGCCGCCCGCCTAAAATCCTGTCTCAGCTGGACCCCCTCCAACTCTAAGAGTAGTGCAGAAATTTTAAAAAATATCATATTTATCCTTCAGTCATCTTGCAGTGCTTGTGGACAAGAAGCAAGCCAAACAGCTGTGTGTGTTTTTCCTTTTTCTTTTTTTACCAGGAGACACACACTAAGCTGAAAACGTGTTTACAGGTGCAACCTGGGAGTACAAGGAAGTTAAAAAAGACTTGCTCAGGGTCACACAGTATGCAAGTTGGGGCTGTGGGATTCAAACTCAGGTTTTCCAGGTTTACAGCTCAGAGCCTTAAACCACTATGCTATACTGCCTCCTCTTCTTCTAAGTGAGCAGTTTGCATGGCTGGTGGGATTAGATATACAGATTACATGGGAAGTACTGACATGGGGGGGCATGGAGAATTAACAAAACAGGTGGCAATAATGGAGAAAATTGTTTTATAAAAAAGAAGTGTTTAATTGTTTTAACTCATATGCTGTGAACTGGACTGTGGTTAAGTGAAAAAACAAGATGGCAATGGGAACAGAGTTTCCACTGGATAAGGAAAATTACTATTGGCTACAGCTGAGGGCAGATTCTTTGATGGACTGGCCAAAATGGGGTGTCAATCAACCTGAATGACATTTCTATGAGACAGTGTGAAGTAGACAAGTGTAAAATAAATGGGGTTATTTACCCATTGGGTAAATAATGTCATTTATGTTGGGTCATATTATTGGATAAATAAAGGGTTTATTTAAATAGTGAGACTCCTACCTACTCTGGATACATGTACTAGAGTAAATCTTGATGCTTAAAACTGTGTTTTGCACTGTTTTCTTTTTATAGACAACATTCAGTATTGTTCTCATCATGGGACAAGGAATTTAGAGTTTTTTGTCTGACAAACCACACTGACTAGGCAGAGTGAGAGAGAGAGAAAGAGCGAGAGAGCGCAACAGCACTAAGACTGCAAAAAACATCATCTTGTTTTGCATGTGATAAGGGGCAAGTGCACTAAAGCACACAGCACCTGATGACTGCTGTGTGCAGGATAAGAAATACATCAATTCTTAATTCCTGTTGGCATTCCATTGCTTTAATCTTCAAAACTGCACGTGCACATGTGCATGGGTGTGTGTGTAGAGCGCTTGTAACATCCCTAGTAACAGCACAGTCTCTGTGTCTTATTTCTTTTGCCAAAATATCAGGCCCAATTGCCCCAACCCACCCTGGAGATTGGAGGGTTCCGCATTAAATGTCTTCCATTTCTATCACTGTTTACCATTTTGCAAAACCATACTATTTAGCTGAAATTGAGGGATAACCCTTGGGATGTTTAGAGTCAGGATTTAGAGAAGCAGAAGCAACTTGGTAAGGAAGGTATAATATAGTGAAGTGACACAACAGGGTCTTGCCCATTGCTGTTGTGAAGAAGAAGTCTATGTTAACTTTGAGACCTGTACTGATTGTAGGATGCCAGATGAAACTGTACTAGCATGTATGTATACGGTTCCTGATTTGGCAGCAGTGTTTAGTGAATCTCTATATTTTTGCTTTCATTTAGAAGCTGTGTGGCTGACTGGTTGAAGCATAGAAATATGGACCTGGTGATTGGGTTTGCGCTCCACTGAGACACTTATTGCGATATTTTATGGCCCTAACTTCTTTCTCTCTCTCTCTCTCTCTCTCTCTCCCTCCCTCATGTCTAGTGCAATATCTTTCTCTAATTTCTTTCTATTAGCCTGCCTCTAGCTCACTTTACTTCCCTGTCCTTTCCTCGTAGGTAATTACCTGTTCATGCCTTGTAAAATAAGTTGGGGTACAAAGGGTAGGAGAAACAGTATATAAAGCTACATTCTTTTCTTTCTTTTTCTATATCTTGCTTTCACTTGTCACAAAATATGTATTAGTATCTGTGACTCAGTGTCACTGCATTCATTGTGCAATAATGTATTTTAAGTTTTAATTACTGACTCTCTCGACAGGGCGGAATTAAGGTGACCAGGGGCCCTAAGCCCCTAGGCCCAAGAAAAATATTGCTCCACCTCCTCATGCTGGTCCATGCCCCATAGCCTAGGCCACACTCCTTAGCCTAAAGTCATCAGTTATATCCTTTTCATATCAGCAGTTAGATCAGAGTATTGTTTTCTCAAACATATATTTTTGCTACCATTACCAGCGCTGGTGGTGGATATACCTGCCTGTCTGGCTCCCTAGCTGGAGAATGTCATGGGGCTTGGTGTTAGGGGATTAACCCTTTGGTTCCCCCTTGTTGCCATCCCCCCCAAAGATGCCAGCAGAAAGGGCTAATATCCAGTCTAGCAGCGTTCTGACGCATGTTTCAGCCAAGCATCTAATGGTGCCTTCCCCTTCCCTACACTGTTATCCTTGCACTGCCACCTATGCATCCCCAGGTTGCAGTGTTGGAGCACAGGGATGCCCTTCTGTCTCCTAGAGGAGGTGTACATCGCCTGGGACACTCGATCCCCCCCCCCCAGTTGGCCCTGATGACTCAGACTCATTCCTGAACCTGGGCAGCTGCTGCGCCAATGGGCAGGTGTCAGCTGAGACTTTTAAATGAGCTTATGCACACACACACACACACACACACACACACACAGTCTGTGAGTATGAATAAATCTGTTTGCTTCAGAATCTTTGCAAGTATTTTTAATTTTCTCTTCAACAGTGTTACTGTGTACTGTCACTGACTCTATCTTTCTACTGTTTTAATGATCTACAATGCAATAATTTAGAAATCCATCTTAGTATTACTGGTTACATACATCATTTATTACCGTATAATAAGTGGGAAGCATTTGCTCCCTTAGGGAAAACCAGTTATAATTTGCTGTTAAAACCAGTTGGTTATAATAGCGAAACTGGGCCAGGTTTTCCTTGCCCTACACATGAGCACGTTGCTTCCCTTGTGCACTCATTTCAATCTGCTCTCACTAAATTGAGTAGGAATCAGTGTTTTAATAAATGTTTTCATACACGTAGTTGCTGTTCCATTACTCTTATATCTAGTTTTGGGACAAGTGCACAAAACTGAGAAAAAAATAAAAGGGAATCCACGCTCCAGCCTGACTTGGTATTTTACACCCCCATACTGTCCAGCCTCCTCCATCTATCCTCCAGGAACCTCCTGACCCCCCCCCCCTGCATCACTGCTGCAGCCACTGACCTTGGCTTTGCCCCTAGTTGGGGTCAGGTTGGGGAACTGCCCCCCCAGACATTCAGGTCTTGGCAGACTGGGCACATATAGGTGAGGTGGGGGAACCTGGATATACTAGGGCCCTGACTGTCACAGAAGTGCTGGGGTCATGCTCTTTTTCCTCTGTAAGTGTCTCCCAGGATTTTGTGTGCAAGGTTATCCAGGCATGTGTTGACACATTTTGTGTGTGTCCCTACACCGATGGCAGTGATGACCCCATTCCTACATCTGCCTCTAGCTGCACTGCCACTTGTGGTCACCCACGTGGCAGCCTCACAGCAGAGCTCTGAGGTCTCCCTCCCATTAAGGAGGAGAACATCTTCTGAGATACTCAATCCTCCTCCCTCTGGGTGGCCCCCAATGACCTGAACTTGTTCCCAAACTTGGGTCGCCGGTGCCGAGAGTGGTAGCACTACCGCTGTGCTGATGGGCCAGTCAGAACCACTGTTTTCTATAATTGCTAGTTAGTGGGGTTTTTTTATAGAGCTTTTTGCTCCTCCATGGTCACCTGCTCCTATCATCGGGCCTTCTTCTGTCTCTAACACAGTCACCCTCTTCCCACACCGTCTTGCCGGTGTGGATCAACAAGAAATGGGGTCTGAGGATGTTGTGTGCCATCACTCATGGCCACCAAGAGACATGGGTTTTTTTCTGTGGTTTTCTCCATGCCCAGAGTAGAGGTGTGCACAGCAGGTGCATGTTCGTGGAGGCGCACGCTCGCTCCCAGAAACCACATGCTCCTTCCACCCTCCTAATATCATGTCAGCCCCAGAGGCCTCTGCTCTGACACCTGGCCTCCACTGGGTGTCAGCTGACAGCAAGGAAACTTTACCTCCCAATCTGGGAGATGAGATCAGCCTAGCAGTCATTACAGTCATCGCTCAGCCCTCCCTCTGCCAACCCCCAGTGGCCCAAGCTTGCCCCCGAACATGGGTCACCAGCATTGGGGTAGGTATGGTGTCCAGCACCTCAACCCTCAGCACCACTAGGCTGGCCCCACTAGGTAGTGTTTTCAAGGTGAAAAAACACTGCCCAGCAAGTACATAAAACAAGACATGGGATAGTATGTACAGCTCAAATTTTACACACACCCTCGGTGTTGGATGCTAGTATAACCCCCTTGAGCTTTGCTTTTGAGGCTTTATGTAGCCTCCAACACCTTGGGAGTGAGCAAAATTCTCATTATACACACTATCTCATGTATTACTCTATATATAATATGCTAGGTATTTTAATGACCAGTGTGTTTGCTTTAGAGTGTCATTTGTGCCTTCTGCGTGTCAGATATCAACAGCCATGGTTCAGCATGTTGCGGAGGTGATGCCCTCTGCACCCAGGAGGAAGGGCAAGGGATTTTCAACATTCCCACACCCCACACTGGCTGACTGAGGCATACCATTGGAGTTGGCTGTAAAGGCAGCTGCTAGCCTACCCTCCTGGCCAGAGGAAGGGGTAGCCTTGGAGACCAAATTGTTTTTGGCTTTGGGCTAGGGGAACCATGAGAACTATATGCACTAAGCTTGTACTGGCAGTATAGCCTAGAGATTAGGGCGATGAGCTGCAAACGAGCTTGGTAGTAGTAGTAGCTTTTATTTATATTGGGCAACCTTCCTCAGAGGCTCAGGATGCCACTATAATAAGGTGCATAGTAGAAAAGGTACATAACATTAAACAACAACATAATAAACAAACCCACCATTAAATAAATCAGTATATGAAAAACTTACATCACTAACTTTAGCAGCATAAAGATCAGAATAAAAAGGAAAAATAAACAGATGACTAAATGAATGAATAAAGAAAAAAATTAAAAAAATGAATGAATAAATAAATAAGTTACTAGGATCTCTGATTAGTAGAAAGGGAAATTAAGCCCCAAACACTTTCATCAACAGGAAGGTCTTAAGACCCCTTTTACAGGCCTCCACTGAGGGGCCCTTCCTCAGTGAACTTGGGTGAAGGTCCCACAAGACTGGGCCAGCTATCTCAAAGGTCTGGTCTCCCAAAGTTTTCAGCTTGGACCTGAGTACCACAAGGAGGCCATCTTCAGTGGAGCAGAGAGGGCACAAGGACACGTAAGGGTGCAGGGGGTCTACCAGATAGCCTGGACCCAACCCATGTAGGGACTTCTAAGTTAACAAGCCAACATTAAAGGAGATACACCACTTTACCAGAAGACAGTGCAGATCACACAGCACCAGGGAGGCATGACATGACCTTGAAAGACAGGTCAGCAGCCTAACAGCTGCAATCTGAACCAACTGCTGGCACCGCAGTGTACCTTCACTGACACCAAGGTACCAACCATTGCAGTAGTCAAGCCTCATAGTTCAAACACATGAACTATTGTCTCCAAGTCTAAGCAGACTTGGGTTTGATTCCCCATAAACTCCACTTGCATACCTGTGAACCTGAGCAAGCAATTTATTTTATTTATTTATTTATTGAAGTCTTGGAATTACAACCCCTTGAGTCACAAAACTCTTTTGCAAAGGCTCCACATCAGATTTACAAACAGACAGGTTACAAAAAAATTACAGGAGATTAATACAGTACATTATTCATAGGATATGAGTATACAAATAATACAGTACATTATACATAAGTGCATCATAAATGAGAGTGAAGTGCATGGTAAAGAAACAACATGGTGAGTACATTTAAAACAGACAGGATACAAAACATTACCGGAAATAAATACAGTACATAATACATAGGATAGGAGTATACAAGTAATGCAGTGCATTTTATATAACTGCATCATAACTGGGGGTGGAGTACATGATAATGAAACAAATATGGTACAGGCAGTGCTAGCTAACTGTGTAAACAGATAGGAAATTAAAGAAAAGAAAAGGAGATCAGAAGGAAATCAGTTAAGGAGAGTTGTGAGACAGCTGGGGGGGCAGGGAGAAAAGTTGAGTAGAGGGGTGTAAGGTGTAGAGAAGGAGGAATACGGAAAAGTGCAGGTAAATGATGAGTAAAGGGCAGGAGGGGAACAGTGTGGGGAGGGAGAAATTAGGCCAAGATAAGGAGGGGAGGAGCAGGGGGCAACTGAGAGAAAAGCCAAGAGTTGCCCCAGATTGACCAGTAAAAGCTAGGAGCTGTCACAACTATTCACAGAGAGTAGGTGCTGGTGAAGTTTAGTTTTAAAAGGGCCCAATTTAACTGGAGGAAACCAGAGGAGGCAGGCCATTGAGCAGGACAGGGGCCCTGTGGAAGAACACTCGCTGCCCTAGAGATGTCTTACAGAAAGGGACTGGGTAAAGGGCTTCATCAGTGCTCCTAGTAGAATGAGGGGTAGGGGCAGGGGAGATGAGCTGCTGGACTGAGGGAGGGGAGAGTGAGGTGGTAAGCTTCTTGGCCAACAGGCAGATGTGATAGTTAAGCCTACTCTTAAAGTTTATCCAGTTCACTTGACTGTAAAGATCGAAGGTATGGGTTAGCTTTGGTGCTGCTGTTATGAGGCAACATGCTTTATTGAGGAGAGCATTATTCTTTTAAGAGCAGTGTCAGAGGCAGATCCATAGATTACTATACCATAATCCACTAGGGATAGAATGGAAATAGTGACAGCCAGGTGGAGGGCGTCGTTTGTCAAGCAGCTCCTATGCTTGAAGAGGAGGCTGATTCTGGTGTTTACTGCTTTGCAAACCAGATTAATATGTTCTTGGAAGGAGAGTGAGGAGTCTAAGGTGATCCTGGGTATTTAAAACTCCTAACCTGCTCAAGTGACGAGAGTTGACTATTTTGATATCTAGTAGCACTCCTTTATGTTTATTCTGATGGTTTGCAAACAGCATTATTTTAGTTTTTTTGTAATTGATAAGTTTATGAAAGGAGAACTAGGACTCAATTTGTATAAAGCTATTTTGCAAGCATTGTTCAAGCATAAGGGGTTCAGGGTGACTAGAGAAAATAACTGCATCATCTGTGTAGAGGAGTAGGTTGCCAGAGCAGGCTTAGGCAAGGGTATTTAGGAAAAGACTAAACAGGAGCAGGCTAAGAATTGACCCCTGTGGAACCCCTGAGTGAACTGGCCTACTGGAAGAGAAGGTATCTAGGATTTTAACCCTCTGGGACCTCCCAGAGAGGTAACTATCAAACCAGGTGGTAGTATCAAAGGATAGGCCCAGCCCCAAGAGGGAGGAAAAGAGAAGAAAGATCATGGTGGACCATGTCAAATGCTTTTGTTAGGTCTATGCACACAGACCCAACTAAGTGACCCCGGTCCAGAACTTTATGCATAAAGCTAGTGAACTCCAGGAGGGTTGTGGAAGTACTGTGGTTCTTCCTGAAGCCATGGTGTTGGCTACACTGCAGATTATACTTGGCAAGATATTTAGAGATTTGATCATTCACTATTCTTTCAAGACACTGACCATTGCCTGCTTGGCCTGCTAGGAACTACCAATGAACTTTGTTCTATACTATGGAAATCTACCTATGTGTTAAACTATGTATAGGCCTTTGCCTGCATGACCAGCTAGGTCCTACTTATGATTTTGTCTTGTACCATCAGAAGCTACCCATGTTTAGGCACCTAATGTATGTATCGCACCTGTTTTGTCTCACCCTGTCTTACCACACTGCTGTTGTTACCCTCCCTGCGACGAGATGCCTTTGTAAATGAGTCTATGACTCAAAGGTTGTAAATCCGATTCTTGAACTAAATAAATAAATAGAGGGAAGGAGAGAGAGATGGGACGATAGTTACCATGGGCAATTCTGTCACCACTCTTGTGAACGGGGTTACAATCACAGATTTCCACTCGGAGGGAAACTGACTGAGACAGAGAGAAAGATTAAGAATTTTAGTGAGGGGAGGGAGTACTGTATCAAATGTTAAATGAAGTCATTTTAGATCAAAAGAGCCAACACTGAATCTGGACTTGCCCAAGACCCGTGAAAGGTAGGCTCTAGATTCACTTAGAGATATTACTCTGAAGTGAAAGGTAGGGATACCGATAGGGGCAGATGACAGAGGGGATCATAGAGGGGTTAGTGGGGTCATTGAAGAAATCCGGAGGGAGAACAGTACTTAGATAAGTAAAAGCCTTATTGAATGTATCTGCTATGAGCAGTGGGTCTTGGGTAGTACCTCCATTAATATTTAATGGGGGGGGTAGTTTTACTCTTTAGGTCCTTAAGATGTTGTCAGAATTTTGTCCCATTATCCCAGGAAGAAAAAAAGGCAGGTTGTATAGTACTGAGCATTAGCATGTCTAATTTCTCGAGTAGAGACATTTTTGGCTACCCGATAGTGCTGTCTATCTGCAGGAAGTCCAGACCTCAAAGCATTGTGCCAAAGGTTATCCTGGTGGGCCACTGATTTTAAAAGGGCCGGGGTTACCCAGGGATGGTCCCAATCTTTCACCTTAAGTGTCACAAAGGGGGCAAAAATGTTGCATGCAGAGTTAAAAGTGATGATAAAGTATGTAAGGGCATCATCGGTATTAGTGGGGACCAATCAGAGTTAAGAAGGTAGTTTTGGAATTAACCAAGCATGCCTTTCTTAAGGGTACATTGAGAGGACAAAATAGGAGGGGTTTTAATGAAACCATTCAACCACTGGCAGAGGGTATGGGAATGGTCACTTAATGAGTCAGGTAAGACTTTAACGCAAGAGAGTCTATCAGGACAATTAGTAAGCATAAGGTCAATGAGAGTGCTTGTTCCTGTTTTATAGTTGATCTGAATGGGAGAGAATATGACCTGTGACAAGTTCAGGGCTGCAGCTGCATCCCTAAAAGAAGCCATGGCAGGGGCTAACCAATTAGTGTTGAAGTCACCAAGTAGTATAATCTCAGACTGAGAGGGAAGATGGGAAACCCAGTCCAAGAGAGCATGAAACCTCAGCTTGGTGGAATGTGGGGGGATATAGACGGAGAGCACAGGGAGATTTTTTCCACTTTTACTAATGGCAATTTTTTTTGCTATACTCTTTTGCCCCTGGGTGACCAGTCTGCCTACCTTATCTCATCCAGGCTACATCCAGGGATTATGGCCACTGTCTCGAGGATCCCTCGGCTCGACCTGCGGCATATTCCCTCAGATTACCCCCCACGGTGGAGAGTCCCCCTATACTCATCCGCCCAGACCGGATCCAGTGCCATGTTCCTTGCCCAAGGAATCCCCCATGAAGACGGCCATCATGCCGCCATGACTGGAGCTCAATTTTTCCTTGTTCCCCCCTTGTGCATGGCATGCAATGATGCCAATGGACAGGAGAGAGTGTGCTACCACATGCACTCCTCTCCGGCGTTGACCACAGCAGAGCCCTCCATTTGTCTGCCAGTGCCCTGGAACGCCTGCAGCTAGAGGCCGCTAAGACACCGAGGCATGATACCCCCTTCCCCGGAGAAGGAGAGCAGTCCAACAGACGCTCAATCCGTCTCCTCCCCTGCCAACCCCCAACGACCCAGGATCATTCCTGAACCCGGCTCGCCGGCATGGAGCAATGTGGGGAGTCCAGTGCCTTAACCCTCAGCGCCACAGGGCCAGCCTACTAATGGCAATTCTAATCGCCAGGAAGAGCAGTGTTGCCGGGTAGGGAGCAAGGGAGAATTTAACCTAACTTCTCTGCAGTTTCATAACATCCCTTTAAAGAGGCCCTGTGCCCAGTGGGCCTTACCCAGTTACCAAAGAATTAAAAATATTAGGGCAATGAATCTGTGCACAATTTGCCATTAAACTGGAGCTTAATAGTTTAAATGTAAACATTGACATATAGCTATACAAACTAAAATCAAATGGTTACTGTCTAACACATGTTTGAACCATGCTTATGTGCTTTATCTTAAGTTCAAAATCTGTATTTTTGTACAAAGTTATATTGGGAGTGGGGAGAATTTCTGACTGAGTTTAACAATTTTTTAAATGCAATCACTTATTTTTCAAAATGTCAGAAGAAAAGCTTCGGTGGCTTTAAGACATCACAGCTCTTAGCAGTAAGTCACTCCTGCAAGACTTTCTAATTGTAATCTCCTTCAGTTGTACTGACATTGTCGTTCTGGTTGCCAGGATACCTGTCAGTCTCTCTGGGAGGTCTGAGCTCTCCATCCTCAACACAGCACAAACAGACAATAACAAAAGCATTCCCAACCCCCCCCACTGGGGGAAGGGGGAGTCAGAAAACCTTGCACACTCCCAGAGAAAAGAAAAATGATTCAACGTGATGTTGCTCACACTTTCAAGGTCAATCAATCGATATATCTGAATGCAGTTCATATAAAAAAGAAGCAGTTTATACTGAAGACCGTTCTTGACTATGGCATACTACTCAGCATCACAATGAGGGAAGGATAAGCTTTACAATGTGAGATGAATGATAATAACCAGGGGTCTAATAAAAACAGCCAGGCACTTATTTTCAATTTGCTTGGCAATAAAACACACTACTAATGAGATATCTGTCTCAGATACATTAACCTGATGCTCATAGCTCCTAACGATGCAGGCTGCAATGCTATTAAGTAAAAACAACTTTCCTATAACCAGTGAAGTTACCAGCTTCCATATATGTAATACAGTATATCAAGTATTGTAGATTATGATTAAGAAATGCACACAACAAAACAGAACTGTAAAACCAACGTTCTTGATTATCAAATGCGCATAAAATGGATTTTGACTAATCCCTTTTCAGAAGTTCAAATTGTTACTATGATGCCAGCATTCAAAACCCAGGGCTCTTAGCTAATGCAAAAACAACATAAAAATAGCACCATCTACCAACCATCAGAGTAAGCAGGAAAACATCACAGTGTAAAGGTGCATAACATTGATTATTTTATAGCCAAAAGAAAGGAATACCTCTTACACTCTCTGATGACGTGCTAAGCAAAACCAGTCGGAGGTTTGTGTATGCAGAGCTCCTACTGGCATTCCTGTAAGAGGTATTCCTTTCACAGGAGAAGCAAATACACAGCATGAACACAATGCACATTTAAATACAATTGCATAACACTGACACAGTTCGGTTATAGTAAAGTGGAATCGAGTATGTGCTTATAACAAGAGTAAGTGCAATAAGAGCAAGCAACAAAAGTCAAACAATTCAGCCACACCTACACCTGGGGTAGGAGGCATATGTAAGAGGGGCAGTCAGTTATGAGGAAAACAGGAGCTTGGGGAGGGAAGGAGTTTCAGCTGGTACCTTAGAGAAACAGAGGAAGTAGTGAAACGGAGGTAAGATAGGAGTAGGTTACAGAGTGAAGGGAGAGAAAAGGCTGATTGCCCAGCAGAGGAATGGCGATAATGAGTGGCAAGAGTGTGAGAATCCCTAGAGTGAAGGGAGTAGGGGGCAGAGGGAATAGAAGAGAGAAGTGATAACAAGTAAGAGGGTTGAGGCAAGGGATGCAAACCAGTACTGGAATATGAATGAGGCACAGTGGTTCTGACAACATGATGGTAGATGAAGAATGGGTATTGTGAAGCAGAGTGATGAATGGTGGGAATGAGAAGGGGAGGTGGTAGCAAAATGACAGAAGGCACTGCAGAGGGTGACCATTCTGGACTGGGAGGTGGGTTGAGTGGTGCCACAGACCACGTCCGCATAGTCAAAGACTGGGAGAGACATTTTGGTGGCAAGCTTATGGCATACCTGTGGAGGCAGTCAGTCTTTATTGCAGTACAAGGCACCAAGTATGGGGCACAGCTTGGTGTGGATGACATCAATGTGGGTAAAGAAGTCAAGTTTTCTGCCTAGCTACACACTGATGAATTTAAATGAATGAACCACTTCAAAAGGGGTGCCATCCATGGTGGAGAAGATAGGCAGAGTTGTGAGTCTGGCCAATTTTTGGCTGTGCCAGAGGTCATGGATACAGTTTTGTTTTTGTACTGATCTGGAGTTGGTTGGATTGAAACCAATGCATGACATAGAAACATACACTTTGACGGCAGATAAGGACCACTTGGCCCACCCAGTCTGCCCATTTCCCTACCTATTGGATAAACTTCAGATTCTAGTTAACCAACAGCCTACTTCCTGAAACCCCCCACTATAATTGCCTTATGTCTGTCCCATGCATGTTTGAATTCCCCCACTGTTTTAGACCCCACAACCTCTCCAGGAAGGCGGTTCCATGCATCCACCACTCTCTCTGTGAAAATGAATTTCCTCACATTACCCCTGAGCCATCCACCTCTAACTTTAAATTGTACCCCCTTGTTCTTACACATCTCTTTTTCTGAAAGATGCTACCCTCCTGGACTTTGTTGATTCCCTTGAGGTACTTAAAAGTTTCTATCATGTCCCCCCATCCCTCCTTTCATCAAGGGTATACATATTAAGCTCTCTCAGTCTCTCTTCATATGGTTTCTGATGTAGACCCTGCACCATTTTAGTTGCCGTCCTCTGGACTGCTTCCATCCTGTCTATGTCCTTGTGTAGATGAGGTCTCCAAAACTGCACGCAGTACTCCAGATGGGGTCTCACCAACTGTCTGTATAGAGGGATAACCACTTCTCTTTTTCTACTTGTGATGCCCCTCCCTATGCATCCCAGTATCCCCCTGGCTCTCCTTACTGACTTCTTACATTGCTTACCCACCTTTAGGTCATCTGATATGGCTACACCCAGATCCCTTTCCATTATTGTTGTCATTAGTACCTCCTCTGCTATTGTGTACTCTTCTCCTGGATTTTTATTTCCCAGGTGCATTACTTTGCACTTCTTTGCATTGAATCTAAGTTGCTATATATCTGACCATTCCTTCAACCTTGCCAAGTCCCTTCTCATCCTTTCTACCCCCCTTGTGTATCAACTCTGTTACAGATCTTTGTGTCATCTGCAAAGAGACATACCTTTCCTTCTAGACCCTCTGCAATGTCACCTATAAAGACGTTAAAGAGGACTGGACCCAGTACTGAGCCCTGAGGTACTCCACTAGTAACCCCCCTTTCTTCAGAATGTGTTCCATTCATTATTACCTTCTGTGTCCTGTTGTGCAGCCAGTTTGCTACCCAGACTACCACCCTGGGACCCACTTCCAGGCTGGCTAACTTGACTATTAATATTTTGTACGGGACTGTGTCAAATGCCTTGCTAAAGTCTAGGTAGGCCATATCCACAGCCCCTCCCTGGTCTATTACTTTGGTTACCCAGTCAAAGAAATCAATTAGATTCATCTGACATGACCTTCCTGCTGTGAATCCATGCTGCTTTGGGTCCTGTGTCCCGCTGGCCTCTAGGTACTCAACAATTCTTTCTTTCAGAAGTGATTCCATCATTTTCCCACCACTGAGGTCAAACTAACAGGTCTATAGTTTCCTGCTTCTGCCTTGCTCCCACTTTTGTGAAGGGGAATCACATCTGCCCTCCTCCAGTCCTCAGGTACCACCCCATCTTCCCATGATTTGTTAAAAAGTGTGGTTAGTGGTGTCACTAGGTCCTCCCTTAGCTCTTTTAGGATTCTAGGGTGAATCCCATCAGGCTCCATTGCTTTGTCTGCCTTGAGTTTTAGGAGTTCTTTCAGTACTCTTTCTTCTGTAAATGGACTAGCATCAACCCCACTATCCAGAGTGCTTCTACTGTTTGGTTTAGGTAACTCCTCCTCCTCTTCTTTTGTGAATACTGAGCAAAAGTATTCATTCAGTATCTCTGCCTTTTCACTGTCTCCCTCTGCCCACCTCCCCTCTCCTTTATTAATCTTCACTATCCCTCCCTTAACCTTTCTTTGCTCCCTAATGTACCTATAAAAGGTTTTATCCCCCTTCTTAACTGAGTTGGCTATCTTTTCCTCAGTTTGGGCCTTTGCTTTTCTGACTGCCTTCCCCACTTCCTTCTGCTTTAATTGATACAGTTCCCTGTCGTGCTCGTTTGTGATTCCTTGTACTTTTTGAATGCAGACTTTTTCTCCTTAACCTTCCCTGACACCTCTTTTGAGAACCATAGTGTTTTTTATTCCGCTTTGTTTTCTTTATTTGTTTCACACAAAGGCTTGTTGCCTCCATGATGGCAGTTTTGATATTTCTCCATTGTTCTTCCACCCCTCCTTTCTGGCCGTTTGCTAATGCATTCCTCAGGTATTCACCCATTATGCCAAAGCCAGCCCTTCTAAAGTCCAGTATCCTTGTCTTTGTATGGTTTGTCTCCATGGTTGTGTTTATTGTGAAGCACACTGTGCAGTGGCAACTTGTTCCCAGATGTCTACTGACTTCTAAATTTGTGATCCTATCTCCATTTGAGAGTACCAGGTCTAGTATTGCTCCCTCCTGAGTGGGTTTCAACACTAGCTGTCTAAGGTCTGCCCCCTGCAGGGCATCGAGAATGACCCTGCTCTTGGATGTGGCTGCAGTACGTCATCCAGTTAACATCTAGCATATTCAGGTCCCCCATCAACAGTATCTCCCCTTTTTCAGCCATTTTGAGAATGTCCTCTATCATTTTCTTGTCCGTTTCCTCCCCTTGAGACTGGGGTATGTATACAACCCCTGTGTGGATTGTGATGCTATTCCCTGTCTCCAAGGTGACCCAGAGTTCCTCTTGTCCTCCCCCTTTACTTTTTAGTTCTGTAGCTTTGATCCCTTCCCTTACGTAGAGAGCTACTCCACCTCCTCTTTTACCCTCCCTGTCCCTTCTGTAGATTGTGTACCCTGGTATGTTGACATCCCAGTCATGGTTCTCTGTGTACCATTTTCTGTGACTGCCACAATATCCAAGTGTTCCTATTCCATCAGGGCTACTAGCTCTGGAAACTTTTTTCCCAGTGTCCAGTACGGGCATTGGTACTCATTGCCATCCATTTAATGTTGTCTTTATCCTTTTTTACCCCATCCCTGCTCTTATTGCCCTTGTCCATTTTCCATTTATCCCTGTCCTGCCCTCTGTCAAGCTCTGTACCTCAGTGTTTACCCTACTACCTGCCATGTTTTGTGGGGGGAGGCTTGGAAGTCTTGCTGGAGCAGACATTCCATAATTGCAGTGGAGGGACTGGAGGTGTATATGACTGTGTCATCTGCATACATGTGGATATGTGAGTTGGCATAAACTGTGGGGAAGTCATTAAGGAAGATGAAGAATATGGTAGGCCCCAGGATGGAGTCCTGTGGGACCCTGGCCTGGACGGGAAGTGGAGGTGACAGGGCACTACCAACCTGTTCTGACTACAGGTGGCCAGATAGGTAAGAATGGAACCAGTCTACAGCAGGAGCTGAGAAGCCAACAGAATTCATCTTATCCAAGAGGAGAAGGTGGGACACCGTGTCAAAGACTTTGGCCAGATTGATGGAAATGGCAGCTTTGATGTGTCCCTGAGAAGATAGAATCATTTACACACAGCAGGGAGGAGATGGAGGAGTAATGCTTCTTGATGTCAGACTGGAATGGGGAGAGGAAATCAGTGGAGGATAGAAAATCAGGGACTAGTGTAGGCAAGCTCCTCTTGCAGTTTAGTATGTGAAGGGATGAGAGAGGGAGATAGTCCGGAAGTTACCCAGAGGAAGGGTCCCCCACTTTGTGGAGTGGAAGAACTTTGGCCAACTTTCAGGACAGAGGAACAACACTGAGGGACAAGGAGAGGTTGAGTAGTTGAGTCAGTGGATCTGCTATAGCAGATGCAGAGATATGGAGTAGTTTAGGATCCAGTCCCTCAGGACTGGATTTGCACAGGTAGAGGGAGTAAAGGGCAATAAGGATTTCCTGGGTAGTAATGGGGAAAAGAGGAAATCAGTGGAAGGGAGACAAGATGGAATGTGAGGAAGAGTGGAGGAGGCTGGAGAGTGAGTGGAAAAGAGAGCACAACTAGTAAAGAACTCCTAGAAATGATCAGCCACGGAAGAGGGGTCAGACACTGGTGAACAAATTACAAGAGGAACCAGAGGGACAGACTGTGTGGGGTGGTCAAAATGAGAGAGAATTACTTTCCAGAACTTTGAGGGGGTGTTAAGGTTGTTCTGAAGGTTGGCATTGAAACACTGCAATTTTGCAGCCTGACAGCCTTACTACAGGATCTCCTGATACTCCTGTATATGAAGAGGTCAGGAAGCCTGTGAGACAAATTGAAATCATTAATCACTGCAAGTCCTGTGACATCACCTGGTCAAGTTTCAAAGATAATCCAGGTATGATGGCTATTTTTGACCCTGGGTTTTCTGAGCAGAGTGTGCTTGTCCCATACTGTTCCACCCATTCAGATGCCGGTATTAGTGTGCCCGGTCATCAGGCACCAAGTCAAGATTTAGCTGACCCCTGTTTTTTGCAGGGGGCTGTGCTCTCTACATCTCTCACCCCCCACCTCCATTATTAATATTCCAACTCTGAGAGGGGGCAGACCTCGGGAAGGGAGCACGAATCTCAAAATTGGAGCCCTGATGTGCCAGTGCACTAATGCCAGCACTCTAATGGCCAGAAAGAGTCCCATACAGAGGAGAATTTGGAATTAAACTGTAAGAGGGCAATGTTGATATCAGTGGCAGAGAATATGGCTATCCAATATGCAGCAGCAAGGTTATTCAAGAGAGCAGAGGTGTTGAGGGAGCAGCGGGACCTGGCTCAGATGTATTTGGGAAAGAGGGTGGACACTGGATCTTCTTGATGCAGAATGTCATGCAGTGGTCACTAAAAGTGTTCCACAGGAGTCCTTTTGCTACAATACAGTGAGGGTGGGAGGCGACAACCCAGTCCAAGAGGGAGTGAAAGTTGTTGTTGAGCCAAGTGGATTCAGTGATAATTTGCATGATATTTAGGGACTCAACCTTGTGGATGAACAGGCTGGAGGCTGTGGACAGCCAATTGATATTTAAGTCCCCTTGCAAGATGAGTTCTCCAGCAGAGGAATGAGAAGTGATGGCAGAGAGGTAATACCAGAGAGAAGGAGGAGATATTCTAGGTGAGGCATAGAATACCACAATGAAGATGGGCACAAGGAGGGGGAATGAAAGTCTGATCAAGACAAATTCATGGGAGGAAGATGTGACATCACAGAAAGCTATGGTGTAAGAGAGAGGCATAGATGGCAACACCACCCCCACATATTCCATTCTTACCTGAAAAGATGATGTTGGGCAGGGACATTCTAGAAAGTGGGATCCTGGAGCAGAGCCAGAACCCAGAGATACAAAGGATGTCTGGTGGATGTTGTAAAATCCAGACTGACAGGATGTCGAGCTTTGAAAGAAGGTTTTGAGCATTGAGGTGAAATATGTTCAGGTTTTTAGCAGTTGGGGAGGGGGAGAAGGAGGGAGAGAGGGTCAAGGGTATGACTAAACATCACCAGACAGGAGGAGTAGGAACAGGAGCAAAAGGATGGAGTTGGATTTCTGCCTCTCAGAGCCTGAGGTGGAGGGTAGAACAGAGGGAGGGAGGGAGGAAGGAAGGGAAGGCAACAAAGGTATGGAGGAGAAATTCCAGGTTAAAGGGGAAGGGGAATGGAGACAATCAGGGTGGATAGGATGGGGGGAAGGGAGGGGGAGAGGGGTGGAAGGAGGGATGGATGAGTGTTACAGGCTTCATGCCTTAAAGGAGACCTGAACCAACACCTCTTGTAAATTTCATATGATTATCCATTCCCAGTAAGCTCCATTTCTGTAGCTGTTAGGGGTTTGAAAAGTTGGAGTGATTAGTTTTTACTGACAACAGTAACCCCCCGCAACTATCGTGCATGCCACCATTTGCTGATAAGTAAAACCTCCTTTGTTTTTCAATGTGCATTGGCATATGATAAAATGATGTCAACTTGCCCATTAATCTTTAGTACATGTCTGATAATTTAGAATAACAAAGCAGGCAGCAATAAAGGTGTGAAATACCCTAGCAAGATATGTTCTTGTAATTGTCCAAGCTTGACTAAGAATGACTAAACATACCACCTCAACTTCTGCATACATGGAGTCTGTATATACTACAGCAAAGTTGAGTGATGCATGTATGTTCCTACAAGAACGCTTGGAATGTATATCGTGCACCTACCACTTTTCTATAAATTTGTTTGTAACTCTTTGCACATGTTGTATTTTGTATTCTCAATCTATGTATGTATAACTGTCTTGGACAACAGCAGGTCCATCTTGTAAATGAGCTTGCTCAATGATGATAGCCTGGATAAATAAAGATTTGATTTGATTTGATTTGAATTGTTTTCACTGTTTCCCAAGTCTGCAACAGTAGTGGCCCCACAGGCAGTTCAATGAGACAGACTCATCTATGCAAGCAAGCATGAGACAAATGTACCCTAAACATCAAGAATCAAATGACACTTCAGGAACTGGCCCAAACATCTATATACTATTAGCAGGCAAACAGGTAATGCACAGAAGTAAGTGAGAGAAAGGACAATATTTACTACTTAGCTTACTGTATGTAACACTGCACAACTGTTTAAGCTAGGGCAAGCCAATGTCAAAATCTCATGAAAAATCTTGCATACTGCTAGGCAGGATCAGAGAACAGCAGCAGAAACAATTAAGAAATGGAAAATTGCATACTGAAAATGGAGGCACACATTCTTAAAAAAATCAACAAACAAAACATTACTACTGGCACAGAGAGCAAATATAGACTCAACTGGGCATAGTGGAAGACATAACTGTTAGAATTTTTGGACTTTAGGGTCCAATTTTCAAATGGTGAAGCAGGGCTTCTGTCAAGTCCTACATCATCCCCATTCTTTGGTGCTGTTGTGCCAAACTCCTTTGATGCAACTGCACCGATTTTAGTTCATCGTGCACAATTATGACATGTTCCACGTTTAACGGCAGTTTGCTCCAAATATTTGGTGCAAGCCCCATAAAAAGGGTCCCCCAAATGGTGCAAGTTAAACCAGGGAAAAGCTGGTGTAACTTGTGGCATTTGATACTTGGGACTGGAAATCCTAATCACCGTCCAAAAGAATGCTGTGAGCCCTGTTCGGCAAATGATCAGCACATCAGGGGCTTGTGGCATTCTCAGGGCACTGAAAATAGAGTCCTAGATCTCCTTTAAATCACCCATGAAGGGGGTAAATCCTATGATGACCCATACCCTGAAGTGCCTTATAGCGACTATAAAATAAATCAGTTTTTAAAAAGTTTAACAAAAGATGAAAAGGAGAAAAATACCCTTGCTAAGTACAATGCAAAAACAATGCAAGATTCCAGACTTTTTTTTTTCAGTTCTCTTTCTGCATCTCTGCGGTGACTGTGGGGGCTACCACCGCTCCACACCAGACCTCCTTCTCCTGCCAGTATCCACCACTAAGCCAACCATGGCCAGTGATGCCTGCAGCTTACCCCTGTGGTGGGGTTCTTCCTGTGGGGCACCAGGAGAGAGGCCAAATCCATAATTCGCCATCCCTTGGCTGACCTGGGGAGTCATTCAGGGAGGTGTCTGTGCATCATTGTGTGCGCACACAGAAGGGAGTTTCTATTGGACCCCTGTTCCCCAGAGGCATGGACATGCAATGACATCCAGAGCAGGCTAAGCATGCTCCTGCATCCTGCCTGTGGACATCTACCATTGCCCCCAACCCTGTCCTTGGTAGCTCCGATTATGTTGCTCACCCAGCCTCCAATGGGTGTTGCTGGAGACCTGAGTTATGACCCTCCCTTCCCCTGGGAGAGGAGGGCAGTCCATTGGATGCTTAATCCTCTCCTTCCATGGCCAGTCCCCAGTGACCTGAGCTCATTCCCGAACTTGGGTCACCGGCGTGGTAAGAGGTAAGGCGCACATGACACTTCAGTCCGCTACACCACTGGGCCAGCCCCCAAAGATTCCAGACTCTGTGTTTCTTATTTTATTTATTTATTTACCAGGAAAAAGCACCATTGAGTGATACTCATTTGCAGGGAGGTCCTGGTTAGGACAGTACCATATAGAAAAGAACACAGTGATTACAGAGGTTGCAAGACAAAGAATTGTACAGAATCTGCAAGCAGTGGATACTCTGGCATATGAAAAAATGGTGTACTGTACTACAGAAAAAGTAAAGAAACATAAGACATGATATAGTAAAATAGCGAGATTTTTGAGGTAGAATTTACAACAGTCAAGTGATCTGATTTTACCAATCACAGCGTAGGATTTTTGCAATACATTTCACAAACAAAAGGTGGTTAGTTGACATGCACTATAATCCAACAGGCCATCTCATACTTGCAATCTCATGGATTGATAAACTTCAGTGCAATGTCAAAGCCAACAGTCTCACAGAGGACCACTCAGAGTTTCTGTGTGGGGCAGGTGGCTTGATATGGCAAAGAGGGCTTATTAAACCATGACATTGTAAGTAAGAGGTAGCCATTTTCTGCCCAACACATTTTATTATTTAGAAACAGTTGACAGGTATTTTGTGCTTGGGTTTTACCATCATTCACAGAGCAGATAGTGAGAATCTTGTTGAACACAATATGCTCATATCTCTAAACGTCTGACACCATCTAAAGGACCCGTCCCTCTGTGCTGCTGCCTAGTAGTGGCCCTGGGTGACTGATAATCTGCTTCCCTTAAAGGGAAAGTCTCCATAACCTATTTTTTGTACCCATGTGTAGTTTGTAGGCATGGACAATGATTCCCTCTCATATCCCCCTTAAGTTCATCCTAATTTAAATACAAATGAGATTGTGTCACTCAGTTTTGCCTTCATGTGAAAACCTGTTTGTCTCCATTGCAAAGGTCATGACCCCACTCATACAAGGCATCATGGGAGTTGCTGATGCATACCTGCATAAGCCAGCAGAAGTTATACTCTTATTCAGTACTGTTACATGTCTTGTGCAGTCACTGTATTTTCTAGAAGCATTTTTTCTACCTCAGAACAGCAGAGCATTTACTATGCCTTAGAACATTTCATGTCCAGCATAAGACAAGAACATGGGGACTGCAAAGGGCAGTAACAACACTGACTATTACAGTATAACTACTCCAGGCTTAAGCAATAAAACATCATACAATTCCAGGATGCCTTACACGAGTCAGGACTTTTACAATAGAGTCAAGCAGATTTTAACACCAGGGCAGAACAGAGTGAAGCAACCTCATTTTGTATGTAAATCAGGATGAAATTAAGGGGATGCAAGAGAGGGAATCATTGTTCATGACTACAGACTACACAGGTATACAGAAAATAGGTTAAGGGGACTTTCACTTTAACAATGAATTTAGAAAATGGTTTCTAGAAGACTGGATTATAAATCAGTGCAAGGGTTCTCATTACAAGAAGTGATTTTGAAATACTCAAGAAAGACACAGTCGTCTAACATAGGTAGGAAGTATTTCATAGGGTTTAATACAAAAATATCAGATGAACTAGATCTCAAGTGCTCATGCTTAAGAGACAATTGCAGTTCCAACTGAATCACAGCCCGTCACCTCAAAGTACTTTACTCATCATGAGCATACCTGACATAAAAGTTAATTAACTGTGAAAACAGTAAACAAATCAAGTCTTCTTATAGTCATTGAAAGAAGTTTGCAGATAAATGTGGGTTTAGCAGCATGTCATGAAGGTGACACACAGTCTTGTATAGTATACTATGGAACTGTCAACTGCACTAACAATGACAGACTGGATCATTTGGACATCTCGTGTACTATTTGTCTTCCCTACAAGCCAGCATTCCTGAGGTCCAAAATGGACAAGCCTCTTTAGCATGGGGAGATGTGAACTGGGTAGAGAGAGGGGGAGATATAAAGTGGAAGGGCCTCCAACACTGCTATATGTAAGCAACAGACCTCAAGAGAGGTGTGGTTTGTGCTCTAATAGGCCCACTGTATTGATGGATTGGAGTCTAGTGGCAAAGCCAAGTGTTGCAAAAATCCTACAAAGTGATGGATAAAATCTGATCACTTGACAGTTTCAAATCCTACAAACTATCATCTGGAATGTTCTAACATCTTTGAGTGTGGGGTGGGGAATCCTTCAGTGTGAGGAATTAAGCTGGTTAGAATATTATTACAACCTGTTGTGGGTAGAGTGTTACTACTTGTAAAGCAGGTGGCTGACTGTAGAATGAGTTGAACAGAGTTAATACATTATAGGAGGGACTCTGCATTATTAGTTAGACACTGCAAGAGCTAAAAGCAAGCAGTCAAAACACTCATGGGAGCAATTGTGCTTGATGTGGTTTAGCGGGAGTTGGACTAAGTGGAAGTGGACCATGGGGATTAACTACTGTTTCTAACCATGTGGTTTACATGACCCTTAGGACACTGCCAGGGCTGAAAGATGTATAACTATCCTGCAATGGACAGGGAGAGGTACATGGACAGCTGCCATGAGCTGGTTAATGCTCTGGAGAGGCATGCTACTAATCTAGAATGACAACAGGAGGTGCCATTTACACAACCCTGCTTATAGAGGACAGGGTGGATACAGCTGAGGCCAATGCTGGATGTTAATATTCTGAGGTGGTACAGTGAAAGGGATGAGTGGGAGATGGAGGAACCGCAGGGTTCCAGGGATGGTAGCAGACAGCTGATGGAGGATGGGGGAAGGAGGCTAGGGACTTGGGCACTAAACCTGTGGAGCAGGTGACAGGGTTAAGAAGGGTAAGGAGAAGGGTAGTTGGAACTGTGATTTCCCATGTAAGAGACAGAGGAAATGATCAAAGTAGAGAAAGGAGGCAGCAGGCATCATGTAGAAGCATTGTCACCAGTAGACACCAGCAACAGTTATCAGCTTCTGGCTCACCAAGTTGAGGGGGTCAACTGGCAACCGGGCAGGTGAGCATAGTAGGCGTGCATGAAAAAAAATTCCGCTAGCGGAATTTCAGTGAAAGTCAGACTTTCGCTTCCATGAAAGTTTGGAAATCATTTCACCAACATTTGCAAACATTCTGCAAAAAACTACGGAATAAATGTAAGAACTCTACGGGTTAATATATTAAACTGCGGGAAGACAATTCTGCAGAACTGATCACTGTCAGTGTTCAGTTCTGCAACTTTTTCCTCCCACAGTTTAATTCATTAACCCTCCCCCAGCCAATCACTGGCCCCTAGTTTTCTTGTGGCCCCCCCGTATAAAAAAAATTATTAGTATCCATCAAGTCACATCCGCCAGTCACTCCTCCATATAAAAAATAACAATATCCTCATTCCCTGGTGTCTAGTGGCCCCCCCACTTGCCGATCACTGGCACCATATTAAAAAACATTTTTTGAGTCCATTCCCCCCACCTACCCACTGATCACCCATGTATATAAAAAATAAAATACCTCATTCCTGGAGTCAATGGCCCCATATCAAGCCAATCACCCATCCATATAAAAGATAAAATATATTCATTCCTCATTCCCTGGTGTCTAGTGAACCCCCCAACCCTGGCATGTAGTCCATCACCACCATCTTGCTCTCCCCCCATACCAACCCCGAGCAGGTGACTAGCACAGACCTCCTCTCTCCTCCGTGGCTGTCAGCCCACTGAGCTGAATGAATGAGTGCACACGCTCATTCATTGCAGCTCCCAGTCATCTTACAACACAGTTTTCAGGGGGTAGAGAAGGAGAGGGGGCTGTTTCGGTCACCTGTGGGGGTGGAATGGTGATGTGGACTCCTCTGGAGTTCAGAGCACCATTCTCCCCCATTCCACCCACCTCGCGGGCAACTGGAACAGCCCCTTCCCCTTCTCTACCCTCTGAAAACTGTGCTGACTGCTGTAAGATAACTGGAAGGATGGCGTCACTCATTCATTCAGTTCAGTGGGTGGCCAGCTGTGGAGGCAAGAGGAGGGCTGTGCTGGTCGCCCGTTAGGGGTTGGGATGGGGGGGAGTGCAGTGGTGATGGACTACCTGCCAGGGTGGGGGGATCCACTAGTCACCAGGGAATGAGGAAAGGATATATTTAATGTTTTATATGAAGGGGCAATCGGCAGGTGAGGGGCTACTAAACACCAGGGAATGAGGGTATTTTATTTTTTTACATGGATGGGTGATTGGTGGGTGGGTACACTGGACAACAACAATTTTTTTTGTGTGGGGCCAAGACGATTGGTGGGTGGAGGGGTCACTAGACATCAGGGAATGAGGATATTATATTTTATATGGAGGGGTGATCAGCGGGTGGGTGGGGGATTGGACAACAATAATTATTTTCATGTGGGGCTGGCAATTGAGGGGACAAGAAACCAGGGGACAGGGGACAATGATTGGTGGGGGGGAGCTATATCACTAAATATTACATTGAACTGCAGATGGAATAAATTCTGCAGTTTTTTTTTATTTAGTTGTTTAACCAGGTATAGCACACTAAGCTAAAAGCTTTTTTACAGGAGCGACCTGGGAGCACAAGGAGGTTAAGTGACTTGCTCAGGGTCACACAATATGCAAGTGGAAGCTGTGGGATTCAAACCCAGGTCTGGTCTGCTGGATGTCACCAAATTTGCAGCTCAGAGCCTTAGACCACTGCACTATACTGCCTCCTTTAAAGGGACACTGTCAATCCCATTAGGTCTCAAAGTGTCCCTAGTTTAAAAAACACATTTTATGATTGCCAACATTCGGTAGATTGCTGATGTAGCTGGTAGTTTGATTCTGACTCTTTGTTTTTCTTTAAAAAAGTGAACAACAGACTGCTCACCATGCTGGTGTTACCACATTAACACAGGTTTGTTTTCATTCCTTGATCAGGTCCAACTGCATCTTTCCTGGACTTGGGAACACTCACAACACAGTCTAGCCCCTCACGATGCAGTGAGAGTTTAGGAGGTTACTACCTCATGAGTGACTGCACTATTTGGGTGGGTTTGTAATGCTCAGGAAGTAGGCAGTAAGAAGAGATTCAAGACCGTAAACAAAACAAGGTTACTAATATATATTAGCATGCATTTCAGTTCTACTATACAAGGAGACAGACAAAACAACCAGTAACATCGATAAATTTTAGAGAAGGTAAGCAATCATAGAATGTAGGTTTTCAGCTAGAAATAAAATGATGAAAAACAGGTTGACAGTGTCCCTTTAATGTATTATTATGCAGTTCAGCCCAAATATTCTGCGGAAAACAGCAAAAATCTGTGGAAAATGGTCAGAAGTTTCTGATCTCGCCATAAGCAAAAGTGCGAAAACTTTTGCAGAATTTCTGAAATTCCACGAAAGTTCCACCAAGGCAGAATTCGCAGCTTTCACCCATCCCTAGAACAAAGTCCAGGAAGCAGGATACCCAACCTGCCAAGGAGAAGAAAGGAAAAGACAGGATACTGGGAAGGAATGTGCTAAACATTTAGGATTCAATTGTCCGGGCAGTGGGTAGGTTGGAGGGACAATTTCTTGATCAAGAGGTGTTGTTCCTAGCTGGAGTGCAAGTTAAACGAGTGCTATCCTAGGCCAATGAGGAACAGACTGTTGTCCTCCATGCTGGTATGAATGACATTATGAACACAAGTCCTGAGGACATGTTGAGGTCATTCATACAACTGGCCACATTTCTTCAGGGAAAGTTGTCAAAAGTAATATTTTCTAAGATTTTCCCAGTCTCTGAGACTAGTGAGGTGTGACATCAGATCAGCAGGCAGACTAATGCTTATGTAAGTGCCTAGTGTAAGATGGATTTTTTTTTTCTTGCCAACTGGAGGGCCTTCTGAGGCAAGAAATACATGTATGGCCAGAAAGGGCTGCATCTGCACCAGGAAGGAGTGGAAGTACTAGCCAGATGAAGAGACAAGTCAGTCAGGGGAATTTAACTAGAGTGCAGTGGAAAGGTGCTGCAGATCACCAAGGCAACTGTTGGGAAACAAAAAAAAGAAAGGACAGCAGAACAGGGAGTGTTAGGTGGAGTGGTGGACAAGGAAGCATAGACAGCCAACCATACTCACTTGCATTCTCCTCAGTTTAAGGAGCACACCCAGAAAAATGGGTGGGCTTGAGGGCCTTGTGCCCTTTATAGGCCAGGACACAGTGACACTTGCAAAGATGAGAGGAAGGGGGGAATGAATGAGACATCAGAATACAGGGATACAGACTATTCCAACAGGAAACTGGGGAGAGTGGCTCTCTACATGAGGAGAGAAGTCGCTGTGTAGAACATGGAGGACATAGGGGTTAGAACATTGTTTCAAAGTTCATCTGGGTTGAACTAGGGCAAAAGCAGAGTAAAAAAGAGTCAACCTAGGGGTGATCTGCAGGCCCTTAAACTGCTCAGAGGAGCATGATGTCCAGCTGTTTGGGAAAATTACTAGAGCAGTAATATCAGATGCATTGGTGATTCTGGGGAACATCAATCTCCGGAGTATAAACCGATGTCTTGGGAGGGCTAATTGCAGGGCTGAGACAGAGTTTTCTTCCACCTTCAAGGACTGCCTCTTTGAGCATGTTGAACTGGGGGACAAGGATTGAGGCCATCCTTGACATTGTTTTCAGCAGTGAGATATGGGGTCATCTCCAGTGTGAACATCAAGGAATTGGTTGGAGGCATTGACTACATAAGCAATGAGACACAACAAGGTGTGTATTTGACAGTTCTAATGCACAGCTAGGGGGCATAATAAGGCACAAGGCAACAGCCGAGTGCATCCAGCCCCCCCAGCCATGCATTAGAACTGTCTAATGCACACTTTGGAGTGGTTTATTGCACTTATAAAATGGGCCTTTCTATATTATATGGATGTAGCAGTCATAAATTTTACGTTTAAATAGAATAAAACTATAATCTTTGGTGTGTTTTGATGTAAAATAGTTCCTCCACCTGCTATTTTTTTTGTGCTCCTTTGGACTTTTGTTTCAGTTTGGCTGCCGTACTTGAAGGTGGTTCCTATGGTTATCAAGTCCCCCTACCCCCATGTTGTTCAGTCTCACCAAGATACACACACACACAGACCTCATTAGCTGGACATACTTAGCAGGATGTATGTGTATTGTTTTATTTGATTTTATGAGTGTTTTTTTTTTATTTGGTTAGTTGTATGGCAGGAGCTGATATGGAGCCCGTTAGGAGAGAGTTTGTGCATGTGTGCCCTTCGGCTGAAGCACAAAATGCAAGCGTAGCGGTGCAGCGAGGCCTGGTAAGAGATTTGAAAACTGAAGTAAAATAGACAGAAAAAAGGTTGAACCTGCTCTTTATTGATGCACTGTCTGCATGTTTACAGTTTGTGTAATCATACCTCCCAACTGTCCCTGATTTTCTGGGATGTCCCTGATTTTGCCTCAAAATTATCCTCTGTCCCTCGCAAAATTTGTGTTTTTATGACTGAACAGTGGAGATTGTAAGCACAAAATAATGTCAGACTTTAAAGTTACAGACTTCTAGTTCTTCAGAAAATGCATCTTACACTAATCCCCTTATACTATCAGCTTTCTGGGTGAATATTACCAATGTTTAAGATGTGTCCATGATTTGGGGTCTTTGTCCCTGATTTTTTTAAGCACTGTCCCTAATTTATGAGGCAAGAGGTTGAGAGATATGTGCGTAATGGTTGGGGGAGGAGGAGTGAGTGGAACAGTGATCTTGGTGGGGTGGGACAGTGAGCAACCAAGCTGGGTGTGAGTGATCAGTCTGCCAGAAAACAATAAAATAAAAATGGGACTGAAAGAAAAAAAAATGTGTATCTGTAGAAAATATCGGAGAGCTTTTTTATTTAAGTCTTTATTTCACTTTGAAGTGAAATGGTAGATTTCGGTATGTGTCTTCACCACAGTTGTTCTCGGTAACAACAAGAAAAAATGGCAGCTATTTCATTTTTGAAGGCACTATGGCTCAAGGATTTTGAACAGGGACTGCGTCTTGTTTGGCTGGACTAGTTTTTAGCCTTGCGTTAGACACGTCTAATGCACAGCTAGCAGCCAAACAAATTACTCAAAATCCATTGCCCATTTTATAAAACCTGATAACCTTATCCCTGGTTAAAAAGCAGTGTGAGAGTCTGGATGTATGAAACCCTATAAAAGGGTATATCTTCAGTTTTGCCAGAGTAGTCTACCTCATGGACACAAAAACGAGAAGAGGCTATATACTGAGGTAGACTCAAAACTCCTAAATTTAGTAAAGGACATTTTTATCAGCGTATATATTTTTTAAAGAGCTTCTCATAAATCACAAGAGCTAATGTTTCATGGCTATGCCTAGTGTTATCAAGCACAGCATTTTTTCCGCAGCTGTGGAAAAAAGGAAAATGGCACCCATGCATATAACTTGCTGAAAATAGCATTTCTGCATAGGATTTTTCCCTGTACCAGAGAACCGTGCACAGGGACTTCTTCTCTTAGCCATGTCAGGCCCTTTGAAAATCAGACCCCTATAGCAAGGTTCTAGAGCAGCAGCATAAAGCTGGTAATGCAAAACACATGTGGAATTTGTTGTAGAGGGAACTCAAAGCAACTGAAGAGACCTGTGTCCCTCTAAGCAATAAGTGGAAAAGAGCCTTCAAGTGTACTCTCAGCTGATCAGGGACCTAAAGAAACTTGTTTTGAACAGAATCACTGCTGGAAAGAGTCGAGTTACCTCCAGGCCAGGGAGGAGTACAGAGCAGCATTGAGGATGACAAAGCTAGAATGAAAGGGAAACAGTTAGTACAAAACCCCCCCCCCCACTCAGGTGTGGGGCTGGTCCTAATGTGCACTTTGTGTGCAAATACACTGTTGTTTACTTGGTTACCGTAGTATAGTAGATTATATCAGACTGATTTTGCTTGGTGGGACCTGAAATGTCTTTGGTTAAAGTGCCAAAGACAAGCCAAATGCATTAGGGCAGCTGACATACAGAACAGTAGGCAGAAGTGGGAGATTCAATAGCCTGCATTGCATGTTAGAGCTTTTAAAATCTCTGATTGGATGTTTTCTAGGTCTGCTTTTCTCCAGGGCCCACGTACAGTCCTCTGTGACTGTACATAGCCCAGTGAGGACAGCGGGACCAGCAAACAAAAGACCAGAGCTTGCATAAAGTCTAGCATGCACTGTAGGCTATTGAATCTTCTCACTGCTGCCTACTGCTTTGTTGTCAGTTGCAGGGAATTCTGGGATTTGTTGTAAAAGATGTCAGCTTAGAACTAAGCAACATTAGTCTAATATAATCTGCTATACTACATTAAACAGTAGGTAAGTCAAAATATTTTTTGTGCACCAAGTGCACATTGGAACCAGCCCCACACTAGAGTATGGGACCCTTAGTGGTGACAGTTCCCCTTAAAGAAAGCCAAGGACAGACTGAAAGTGAGGCTATCAGTAGGGGCTGCAGACAACACCAAATCCTTCTTCCAGTACATAAATGGAAGTAGGAACGTGAAGGAGGAGACTGTGATTCTAAAAATAGGGGATGTGGAGGAATGAGTGAAAGAGCCTGGGGCAATAACTGTGATGCTGGATCAATACCTTGCTTTAGTATAACGGTATGCAAATGTGGAAACAGGCAACTTCAGTTTGGCTTTGATTAGTCCCCATATATTCAGTTTGTCTTTGGAATTTTGACCACAGACACTTCAGGTCCTTGGTACTGGGGTTTAGCAGGCTACAAATAGGGGTGAGTGGCACCTCTTAACCACTCCTTACCTACCCCAGTCAATCCCCACCTCTTCGACCCTCCCCCAGTCCTTCAATCAGATAAGAAAAACCTCAGTCAGTCCTGATAATGTTCCAGAAGCTGGAACCACATTTTTAAATTAAAATAAATGTGTGGGAAGGGAGCCAGAGGGTGGAAAGCGACCAGGGTGGATGAAGGGGTGGTCATGGAACTATCCCTTGCAACCTAGGAAGGGTAAAGTGCTTTTCATTAACTTGCTAAAGATTAGATTGGTTGCGAAGTGGCCCTGAAGACTGAATGGGCTAAATCAATTGTAATAGTACCAAAGTTTGGTAAATTCAATGGATATAAATTTGGCATTGGCTATCTTTCCTTCGTTGTTCAAGAATTAAGGTGACTACCTGGAACAGGTCCTCCTAGGTTCTCTACCTGCTGAGCTCCAAGTATTTCTAATGCAATGTTATGAAGGGGATTAATTAGCTACTTACTAATTCGCCTGCCATAACATTACCTTGTCTGAACTTTTCAAGGTGCTCTGTCAGGGTGACCTGCTGTTAGACAGATATAGGCAGCATTAGTCGGAGACTAATTGAAAATGACATCTGCGTGGACAGTGGTCAAGGTGGTGCTGACCCATAGCAGTTTCATGCTTAGCATGAATGACTAGTTTTATATTGACCAAACGAAATGTACCCCAGCTTTAGGTCACCATAAAAGAAGCATGACTGTTTACAATATTGATCAAGGCTTTGGCATTTTGTTTAATTACAATAAACAGCTACTGTGGGAGAATTTTCAAAGGGATCTGCCAAGAATCCACCCGGCACTATTTTCAAAGTACACATTTGTTCAAACTGTTAGACCATCTATTAAATGTACTAACTGCATTTGAATTTCACTTCCAGAAAAGACTCAACTGTGTTAAAAAACTGACACACATTGCATTTGCCTCAATTTGTTGCAACAAGTCTCGACTAGGGTGAGCGAATGTGGAAATTGAAAACTGCTGTTTGGCTGCAGTTCAGAACTCCTGTTTTTGGTTTGGCTTTGACACTTCTACCAAAGACACTTCAGGTTCTTGGTACTGACAGTTAAGAGACTACAGTTAGGGGTATGTGGTCTCACGTAACCATCCTTCTCCTACCACAGTTAGTCCCAATCTCTTATCCCTTCCCCTGGTCCTCCAGTAACATTTAAAAACCAGATTCAATCAGCACCTGACACAGTGCAAGGAGCCAGAATTTCTTCTATTAAAAAAATATCTGGGGAGAAAGGTGGTGGAGAAAGAGGAGGACAGTTTAAAATGACCGGGACGGGTGAAGGGGTGGTCATGGGACTATCCCTGGCAACCTGGCAAGGACTAAAGTGTTTTTTTTTAATTAACTGGATGAAGAACAATGTGACCTCGAAGGGGCTTATATGTTTGACTGTTCTGAACTGTGGGTAAAAGTGCTGAATTCTGTCACATTTGTCGAATACAGATTTGACATCAGCTCATCTTTTCCTTGGTGAGGAAGAGTACACATGAGTAGGACCAATGACATCATGTGGTACAGCCTGCAGATATCATACCAATCTTGGTAGCTGACTACCAGGCTAAGATCAAGCCAGGTAAAACCCCAGAGGAAGACAAGATGCCTGCCAGGGTCATTGTGGAGCTAAGGGAGCAATAAGTGGAGCCACTTGCAGTAATCATTCAGGAGTATGTCTGGACAGGTACGGTACATGGATAACTGGAAAGTGGTGAGTGTCATTCTCATCTTCAAGAAGAGGGTGATATCTAACTGGCAACTACAGGCTGGTCTGCCTGATTTCAGTAGTGACAAAGGTCCTGAAAGCCATTATGAAGGACAGAATAATGAAGCACTTGGTTGAGGCTGAAGTTCTTCCCCACCTCAGCATGGCTTTATGAGGAGCCATTGACATCCAACCATCCTGGTGACTTCTTTGAGAAGTTGACCAGGGAAGTGGACAGGTGCAGGGCCATCAACATAGTGTACGTGGACTTTAACAATGCCTTTGTCACTGTAGCACATGTTTAATTTAGCAGTGTCAGTGGCTCAGTAGGTAGCACACTCGCCTCTGAGGCCGGGAGATCAGAGGGCTGTGGGTTCAGTTCCCACATCTGGCACTTGGGTTAATATCCCAGTACTGACACTGTAGTGCAGCATGAGAGGGGTGCTGCACTTCTGAGGTGCTGTCTTTCGGATGAGACATTAAACCGAGGTCCCATCTGCCTGGATTGGTGGTAGTTCAGGTGGATGTTAAAGATCCCATGGCACTTATCGAAAAAAGAGTAGGGGAACTTCCCCGGTGTCCTGGCCAAATTTCCCTCATTCACTAAAAATACCACCAACAGCTTAATCTGGTTCAAGGTCAGTTGGCATTCATCTGTACCCCCCTCCCCCGGGTCGTGCCTGAAAATAGGCAGGATTTGTCTAGTGCACTTACCCGTGCACTTACCCGGCCAACAAAAGCTAAATAAATAAATAATTCAAACTGAACATTAACAACTCAACCCTTGCTTATTGATTACATTCCTCATTAGTGAGACTGGCTAGAAGTGACCCGGAAGGAAGGGTCCCCCACCTTTGAGAAGTGGAAGACGTCTGGCCAACTTACAGGACTGAGGGACAACACTGAGTGAGAAAGAGAGGTTGAGAAGATGAGTCCATGGATGTGCTCTAGCAGGTGTAGAGATATGGAGTAGTTTAGGATCTAGTCCCTCGGGACTGGAGTTGCACAGGTTGAGGGAATAAAGAGGTGTAAGGGTTTCCTGGATAGTAACAGGGGGAAAGAGGAAACCAGCGTAAGGGAGATGAAAAGGAATGTGTGGAAGAGTGGAGGAAATCCTGATCCTCAAAATCCCAAGCCCAACATCCCGACATGCCATTGCCTGACAGACTACCGTCCCAATAACTAAAAACTCAGCACTGGTTTTAGGCCATGTTTGTGGGCAGGCAGAGGGCTCCGTCACCCCCCTCACCCCCCTAAAATATTATAAGCAACTCTGAGTCATGGTAAGTTCAAGTGTTGAGCTTTTGGTTGTCGGGATGGTGGTCTGTCAGGCAATCGGTGTGCCAGGATTTCAGGCTCCAGATTTTGAAGGTCAGGATTTCGGATGCGTGCATTTTGTAATACTGTATTCCTGTTTCAAGTATTACAATTTTCTTTCTGCCTGAATTGAATATTGACTTACTTTTATATCAAAAGGAAGTGGGGGTATCTTGATGTTTATTTCAGAGCTGTGATGTGAATTTTAAACTAGCCACAAAACCTCACAGTGAACCAGTCTTTGGCTGGGTTCATATTCATAAATGTAACTGCCTGAGTTAACTGCTTTTAACCCTTGCAGGGCCATGGACTGATATATCAGTCCAAAATTACCATACGTTCTAATTCTGTCAGCAGCCCAAGGGTTAAATGGTCTTCCATTAGTTTGGTGCAATCCCCAACCAGTGTGAAGTTGATTGCTGGGGAGCCTGTTAAGGAGACAGCCATACATCATTCAAGCAGTAAATAAACAAACAATTAGCAGCTTGACCCATGTTCATTCACAAACTCTTAGTCACTTTTTTCTCATTAGGGATGCAACTGGTTATGGCACAACTAATTTGAAACAGAACACTCAGTGCATGCTCTCTGGCAGATTGTTCAAATAAAAACTAACACCTAGAGACACCCATGTCTCTTTGAGATACAAATGCTGTCCTACAATAAGTAAATAGCAAATTCAGGCAGAAAGAAAATTGTAATATTTCAAAGAGTTGACAATTGGGTGTGTGTAATGAGTTCTCAGTTTTAACTGATTTGTGACATACCTAGTTGCACCCCTAATGAGAAATGTGTTTAAAAGTCTGTAAGTGAGCAAGGGTCAAGCTGCTTATTGTTTGTTTGTTTAGTGTTTGGGGGAAGTATGGCTATATCCATTAGCAGGCTCCCCACCAACCACCTACATATTGGTTAGGAAGTGCATCATATTGAAATGAAGTCAGCTTAGGCAATGCACCTTATTTAAAAGAAATCAAGTCTGGCAGTTACATTTTAGAACAGAGACCCAACTGATGGGTGGTCCACCATGACATCTGGTGGCTGGGTTTACAATTCACATCAGAGCTGTGAAATAAACACCAAGAGATTTCAATTTCCTTTGCTATAAAATAAGTAGTAAATTCTGGCAAAAAAAAATGATAATATTTGAAAGATTTGCCAGTGGAGGATGTGTATGTTTGTGTGTGTGTGTGTGTGTGCACACATGCACGTCTGTGCATGCACTGACACCAGGTGCACTACTGTGTTATATATGAGGCACATATGAGATGGATTGCTTATTGACTTGAGAAGGAAGCAGATGGTTGTGGTGGGTGGGCACAACTCCTAGTGGCAAAGGGTACGGAGCAGGATCCCTCATGGATCGGTCCTGAGGCTTCGGCTGTTCAACACTTTTACCAATGATCTGGAAGGTGGCAATAATGGGCAGACTAGATGTGCCTAGCGGTCCTTATCTGCTGTCAAAGTCTATGTTTCTATGTAAGGTGGGGTCCCTTGTAGGCTGCTGACTTTGATGATGACACTAAACTGCTAGAGCAATGGACTGCCTTGAGGATGGGGATAAACTTCAGGGCAACTGGTTAGACTGGAATCCTGGAATCTCAGATTCAGTGTAGAAAAATACAAGGTGCCAGATGTGGGGAGGAAAAACAGATGAGGAACCTACACGCTGTGGGTATCTTCCTGCTGCAATGGATGAGGACAAGTACCTGGGAATCAAAACAGAAAAGGGACTAAGGCTTGGTAAATGGTATGCGGCTGTTGAGAGGTGTGGCAGAATGCTGCGGTACATCAAAATGAAGGTGGCCAGCAGTGCAGAAGTTATCCTGCCTGTTTACCAGGCTCTGGTCAGGCCAAACTTTGAGTGACCCCTTCACTAGTTGCCTTCGCTCTTCTTTAGTTTAAATCTCGTTACTGCCCTTTCCATTGACATGACCCCTCCCCACCCTGCAGAACTCAGAACGCTAACAGTGGGCCCCTAGGAAGCCTAGGGGGGGTTTGGGGCTGAGAAGGCCCGAGGGGACCAGGCCTCTCTGCGGCCCTAGAGGGAGACACCACGTGGCTGGGATCGCCTTGGGGATGCTCGACTGAGCGAGGCGACCACACTGCGGGTGGCCTGTCCTGTCCCTCTGATGAAAGAAGGAACGGTGGAGTGCGGTCGGGTTCCAGCTGGGGACTCGTGAGGGCGGAGGCCTTCCTCTCAATTTCCCTATGGGGCGCGTCCCCTCGCGAGGTGTGGGCCGGACTGGGGCCCAGAAGCAGCGCCACTCAGCAGCCAGGCGTGTTGGGGCCCTCTCAGGGATCGAGGCGGGGGGAGGCGGCCTGGAGCGCCGGGCGTCGTCGGCTCAAGAGACGCCAATTTGCCGACGAGAGCCGGGGGGAGTAGAGGCTCGGGAGGGTGGCTAGGCCGCTAACCAGGCCGCTGGAGTCACGTGGGAGAAGAGGCGTTTCGCGGGAGGCCGCCGGGCTGGGCCTAGAGCAGCAACCGCGAGTCGCTGCGGGCGTGCAGGAAGCAGCACGCCGCCTGGGATGGCCTGGAAGGGTAGGGCCTAGGGCCGAGCAGGCTGTGGGGTGCTAGGAAGTGCTAGTACTAGCTGTGGCAGCAAACACCAGCTGGATTTTCATTTAGGGAAGCCAGAATATTAAATGAATCCCTGAAATAGGGATATCAGAGCGCCAGAAAAATGGCAATCTGTTGGAATTTCTTTCATTAACACGTCAGCATTAGCATAGCAAGCAGAAATTTCTTCTCTTTATAAAAATAATGATATACTTTGGGGCAGCATAGCCTGACCCCAGGAAAAAAACCTAATGTACAAGCCACTTGTTTAAAAGAAGTAGATCGCTGGTTCCTACCTTAAAAGAGCAGACAGGGGTTCTCTGGAGTGCTTCTTGCCTGTTCAGATGCACAATTCACAACTGGAGAGCAGGGGTTCCTGGGACCTGGATATACTGGAAATCTGATCTGGGTCATGTGCATCATTAGCCTATCAGGTGGGCTGTAACCCATGAGGTAATGTCTGGAGTGCCATGGGATGCCAACCAATCACAATCACATTTGTTTGACATGTACTGCCCGCACTGTAAAGCAATGGAACCTGCATTGTAGTGAAGTGGCTCAGTCTGCTGTGCTGTGGTGGCAGCACCAAGTAAACAATACAGAAAAGAAACATGACTGCAGAGGCCTGCCTTTGTGCAAAATGGAACAAGAAGCTGAAATTGCACCAAAAGTGCTTTTATTTTATTTTTTTCTTCCTATGCAAACATAGCAATCAATCAGTAGTGCAGTGCAAAGTGCTCTGAAAAACATGTCATGCTTCTATCAATATGCTAGGGCGATCAGCACAAGGGGAACTGTCCATTGGAGGGGGGCACAAAGCAGCAGAATGTCCTCAATGTGCTGAGGTGTTGAGTTGTAATGGTTCACTTCCTTTAAGAGCTGGTTGCATTGTGCTATTAGCCAGAGCATATTGACAGAAGCATGACATTGTTTCTGAGCACTTTATTACTGAGTGCCTTGTCCACACAGCAAGAAAGAAAATGCAGCTGCAGTCATTTCTCTTTCTAGGAAACTTGCCTTACATGCGCTAGCATCTATGGTCCTGCAATGCACCTCCAAAACACCCAGTACGGTGGTACCCAGCGTCACGCTTCATCATTGCTAAAGAGAGAGCATAGCTTTTCCTTTTCAAACTGAAAATCATGCTTACATTGAAAGGAGCAGTTACTCCAACACTAGTCACTAATGAAGAAGGAACTGGAAACACAAGAAAACTCAATGCACTTAATTTGATTGCAAGCTGTTAATGTGGAAGCCTCACAGTGGACCAAATTGGGCGGGGAGGAGGGGCACAACACTTTATTCAGACCAGCTGAAAGGAGCACTGCTGTTTTGTCTCTTGGATATTTTAGATGATTACTGGCATCCAGCTTTTTTTCTCTTCCGCCTTAAACATTATGCTTTTAGCCAACAACAAAGGTAAGAGGCATAGTGTTGGGTTATTACAGAGTGCATGCTAAAGTGTACTGCTGCCATGCAGTTTGTGTACTGGAACACTTAGCCTCATTTCTAGTATTTAAGCACTTGAATTCACCTCTGTGGCAGCTAGCCCAAGGTGTTGTAAAGAATGAAGGTGAGCTGCTGGGGGCAGGTCCCCATAGGTTCTCTACCAGCTGAGGTACAATTATTTTTAATTCAATGTTCTGTAAGGGATTAGCCAGCTATTTACTCCTTGGGCTGACATAACATTACCCAGCCTGACCCTTTCTAGGTGATCTGTCAGGGTGACCTGGTGTTAGACAGATATAGGCAGCATTAGTCAGGGAAATAATTGAAACTGACAAGTCCATAGACAGCGGTCAAGGTGATACTGATCCCTGGAAGTTTCACACTTAGTTAGAATGACTGGTGTGATAATGATCAGAGTGCAAAGTACCCCCACTTTAGGTCACTATAACAGATGCTGGAATTGTTTTCAGTATTTATCAATGATTTGGTGTTTATTGTAATTAAACTAAACAGGTTCTGTGGGAGGATTTTGAAAGGGATCTGCCAAGGCTCCACCCAGGATTATTTTCAAAGCAAACATTCGTTTAACCGGCTATACCATATATTAGATGTTCTAACTGTGTTTGAATTTCACTTCCAAAATAGATTCAATTATGGAAAAAAAATGACCCAAATTGCATTTGCCTCAAAGTATTGCAACAAACCATGACTAAGGGTATGTAACTGTGGAAACTGGCAGCTTCAGCTCAGCTTTGATTTAGACCCTATGGGCGGGATATTCAGAAGGGTTGTGCATGGCGCAACACAGTTGTGCCATGCGCAACCCACTGATGTGCCCTGGCATGATATTCAAAGGGGGATTGAACCTGGCACAAATCCCGATGTGCCGAAGTGCATCAGTAATGTATGCGGTGCACGTGGGTGGGGGCCTGCCCATGCATACTCCGCACATCCCGATATTCAGCCCGGGATGTGTTGAGCTCATGCTGCACAACCCCTACTTGCACTGCACACAGGTGAGCAAAAAAAAAAAAAGGGAACAACAGCTGGCCACCCACGGGTGAGCTGCCATATTATGGGGTGCAACATATCAGCTGCCACCTGTGGGTGACCACCCGAGCTACAGCGGTACCTTTGTGGTGGCGCCCCCCCATACCCAATTGCGGGAATATGTAGCAAAATAATAGTGCAATATCCCTGGTGGTCCAGTGGACCACTCACAGCCCGATCGCGGGCATCAGTCATACATAATGACACACCAATCCAACCCTGGTGGTCCAGCGTGCCCCCTCCCACCCACCCACTGAACCCCTGCCCTGCTCTCACCCGGTCAGCAGCAGGGCAGCTCCACCCACTTGCCACCCCACCGACTGACTCCGTACAATAGAGCTGTACGCCAATTGGTCCACAGCATGAGTCAATGGGTGTGCAGCCCATACCATACATTATGGTCCCATTTGCATGTGCACTTTTGAATATCGCGGTGGCTGTGCCTATTGCAACGGCACTTGCGCTAGTGCATCCCCCTGCTCCACTCTGGCCACTTGCGCTGGTGCAGTGATACTGCACCATGTGCACTGTGGGTGGCCAGGGTGTGACAGTCAATGATGCTGTGCCATGGTGCAGCTCAGTTGAATATCACCTTGTCCACGCCCCTGTGCATACCAGTTGCACTGCACCCTGGCTTGCGCCACAGCTTGGTGCGGTCTGAATATCCCACCCCATGTCTTTGAATATGCTTTGACACCTCAGCTAAAGAGATTTGGGGACCTTCATATTGGGATTTAGCAGGTCTCAAATAGGGGTAATGGTACCTCTTAACCATCCCTTGCTTACCTCAGTCAGTTCCAACCTCTTCTACCCTTTTCTAGTCCATCAATCAGATTTACAAAAAAAAAAAAATGAAAATTCAGCACCTGACACAGTGCATGGAGCTTGATTCTTTTATTAAAAAAAAAAGGCTTCAGTGGGAGGAGCAGGGTGGACCAAGAGGTAGTAATGAATCTGGCCCTGTCACCTGGTCAGAGTTTAAAGTATTTTGTTAATTAAACGGCCAAAGGTTGAAGTGATGCCAGTGTTTGACTGGACTGAACTGACGGTAAAAATGTTGAATTTTGGCACATTCACTGAATCCAGATTTGGCACTGGCTTATCCCTGATCATGAGTTTTTGCCATAAATTGAGGCATCTTTTGAAAATCACATCAGTGCTGCTCTGACACAATAGGCTGGCTACAGACACAGGTGCAGCAAATACTTGCTTCTGCATCTAACCCTTTAGAAAATCCCCCTCCCCATATCTTCAAGGAGTTTTTGTCTTATAAGGTCATTATTTTTGTCTAGATATTTAAAGTGTAATATATCCTACAGCTAAAAATTTAACACACACACACAAAAAATTCCTTTCAAAATTAAAGGGACACTGTCAACCTCTTTAGGCTTCAAACTGTCTCTAGTTAAAAAAAAAAACATATTTTATGATTGTTAGCATTCTGTAAAATATGCTGATGTGGCTGATAGTTTGATTCTGATTCCTTTTTTTTATTTTTAAAAGTGAAAAACAGCTTGCCCACCATATTGGTGTTACCACACCAAAATGTGTTTGTTTACATTCCTTAATCATCTCCCACTGTAGCTTTCCTAAACTTGGGAACACCCCCAACATGGTCTAGCCACTTATGATGCAGTGAGTGCAGAGGACATTACTGTAACATGAGTGGCTGCACTGCATTGGGGTTTTCCTAATGTTCAGGAAGTGAGCAAGAAGCATAGATCAAAGATTTGAAACAAAACAAAGTTGGGTGGGTATAAAGACACAATTACCATGCATTGCAGTTGTGCTAAGAAAGGAGGCAGATTAAACCACCAGCAACACCAATGAACTTTAGAGAAGGTAAGCAATCATAAAATGTGAGGTTTCAACCTGAAATAGTATGATGCAAAAATGGTTGACAGTGTCCCTTTAATAGGGAAAGTGTGTATTAATTTTAATTTAATTAATTTTTAGTTGTTTAACCAGGAGTAGCACACTAAGTTGAAAGCTTTTTTTTACAGGAGTGACCTGGGAGCACAGGGAAGTTAAGTGACTTGCTCAGGGTCACACAGTATGCAAGTGGAAACTGTGGGATTCAAACCCAGGTCTGGTCTGCTGGATGTCACCATATTTGCAGCTCAGAGCTTTAAACCACTGTGCTATACTGTATAGACTAGTGCTTAAGCATAATATGCTAAACCAGGAGATCTCAGGTCTAAACCCAGACAAGACCACTGTCTCATTGTGGGACCTTGCACAAGTTCTATGACCTCAATGTGCTTTGGCCTCCAGGTGTACAGTTGTGTAGAAGGAGGTACCCACTGTAAATGAGAAGATAGTGTCACATGGGTCAACAACTACAGTATAACTTCTTAATGAAGTTGTTAACTTCATTAACAACTTCTAATGCACTTGCCCTGTGTCTGTTCTGACAAGGCCCCTCGGCTGCCTCACCCTAACCCTCTACACCTATGCCTTCCCCTACCCTCAGCCCTCTCCCCTTCTTGCCCTCTTCCTCCTATTGTTTCTTGAGTTACTCATTGCTCAGTCTGATTTTGTCAAGCAAAGTTACTGTCTAAAACCATGTACCTGTAACTTTTTTATGTTTTAGTGTCTGTTACCCTGTAACCAGCATGACGTGGAACCTTTGTAAAAGAGCCTTGTCTCAAAGGTACTTTGTAATCCTAGACACAAATAAATAAATAAATAAATGAATATACCCTAGTGTGTTACTGTGCTCAATAAATAGGTAATACAGCCCAAAGAATAACCATAAGGCATTTTTAACTGACCTGTTTGCTATGCAGGTTAACGGCATGGTTATAGAACTTTATTTCACCAGCCATACTACTAAATTTTTTTTCTTACCCATTTTGAGTATTTAGTAAGAGATTTTAACGTTTCAGGGGAAGCAATAAAAAATGTGTAGCCATATGTAAGCTTAATTTTCATATATCTATATTTAGCTTTTCACATTTTTTCTTTATAGCAATGGATTTTGCAATGCAAACAGGATCAGCAGTCCTTAGACTTCTTCTGCTCTGGCTCTTTGGCTACAGCTGACATCACAATCTTCTGTCTGTGACATCACAATTTGCTTTTAGGAACATTAGCGTGTTATCACGAGGATACGATTGCAAAGTCAGGTGTAGAGAAGTGGAAAGAGCAGATTTTTCCCCCCAGAGAGTTTTTGGGAATTGCATTATAGAGTTGGGTGTGGTGCCTGTGTGGGGTCAGTCCCATCATGCTGACCAGCCATGTTTTTCCTCCTCTTATACATTCCCCAGGAAGGTGGATGTGTAATGTCACCCAGACATGCCCAAGCATGCATCTGCACACAGGACATTGGCAGCTGCTGCTCTTCAAACCCCAATAATTACTGTTCCTGGGTGACCAACCCGCATCCACTGCTAGAGATCAGTACTAAATCTGGTGCAGCACCCCTCTTTCCTCAGAAAACAGTCTTATGGATGCTCAAGCCTCCCCCACCCACTGACACTCTGACAACCTGAGTTTGTTCCCGAACCTGGGTCATTGGCATCGCAAGTGGTAGCTCTACCACTGTGCTGGTGGGCTGGCATCATCCTGGAGACAGCAATTCTGTTTTCATGTTAATGACCAAACTTACAATGAAAAAGTCAAATCTATGAAATATAAACTGAAATATGTCATTAATGTTTTTCAAAGAGTCACCCAAGATGACAGAATATATATATTTCACACACTCACACAGTTCACCTATGCTGCAGTGGCAAGCATTTTGCCGACGCCAATTATGGTGAAGGCAAAATGCTGCCTGGCATTACAGCACCAGGCACCAAGAGTTACAGTGCCAAAGTGCCCTCCCGGGAAATGGTTGCTTTTTCAGGGGGCTTCACCCCCAAACTAAATAGCCAGAGGGGATAGAAAATGTGGGGGTGCAAAGGATGGCATGAGTGACGGGTGATCTAAAATCAGGATCACCCCTTTCACTGTCACCCTTTTTGCAATGCCCTAATAGTTGCAGCCAAATTTACTTGTCAACTTGATGGTATATACCCACACACACAGCATGCAATTACATATGATGATGTGCGGAATTATATTCTGCTAACCCCACACCAAAGGTGGGTGCGGGGGGCTGGTTGTTCAGCACAAGTGCCTGAACCATCCTCCCCCGATGTGTTTATAATAAAATATGTCACCACACATACTTTGAATGTCTTACCAGTTTTAGAAAATGGGATTGCATTGAAAAAAAAGTAAAAATGGACAATAAAATGTATAGCAGATCTGAACTATAGGGGCATCATGGGATATATCAAAATAATGTCATCTGATTCCACCATCAGGGTACAGGGAATTTTTCCCTACCCAGTTTACAAAGAGAGAGACTGTATATAAACGTGCTGTAGAAACTATACAGTAGTATAATTAAAGTCATGGGGTCAGATTTTCAAAGAGGTTATATACTGCGGCATTATCTGCTGGCTTTTTCATCTGACCAGATGTGTCTCTCATGGCCCATTCTACTTCTGAAGGGCTGCGGGTATGTACTGCACACAGATTATGATTTCATGGCAGTCTGTGTAAAAACAGTTTGGGGTTTACTTAATTTTCTGATGCAAATGCATCAGTTCTTGGAAGCTGCTGTGTACAGATGACTGACGCTGCTAAACCATCTAATAGAAGATGGTCTAACAATGTTGGTATGTCCACTTTGAAAATACAGCAGAACTATCTAAAACAGATCTGTTCTAAAAATCTGTTCCATGATGCTTGCAGGAATTCTTTTTTTTTTTTAATCTTGGTGTAAGCACATTTGAGAAATAACAGAGGAACTTACCCAGTTAACAAAAGCTAAATAAATAAATATGGGGGGAGTTTAAAATCAGTAGAAGCACATATACTCAAGCATGGATTTCAGATAGGTTTTAGTTCTCTACTCACGATCCTAGCACCTCCATGAACTCGAAGATTTCTCGGATATTGTCTGTCGGTTTCTTCCATGCACTACTGTCCTCTTCCTCTTTTCGACCCATTTTCTCCAGAGCTAAAGAAGGGAATGCTGGCAGTGAAGGAGAGCAATAAAATGAACCGTCATTAACTCTAACACAAAATGTTCTTATTTTCAAGATGTGTGCAAAAGAGCCTTTAATTGTGTTTGTCATTTTCATTAGTCTCTTAGCCAAGTGGAAGTAACAGTCACGGAACAGCTTCTAATACTAATAAAAGACTGATATTTAATTAATATCACAGGGATACACTAGCAACTGATGTTAACCATCTCAGTAGTGGAAATTAAAGAATATATGAGGCTTTGGGATTTCTAAGGCACTGCTAAAATATATCACAGGTTTACTATGCAACTAAATTAAAACAATGTGGGTTCAGCCAATTGCTGCACAAACATGACATTTTAATATCTTCAGCCAATTGTGCACAAACATGATATTCTGATATCTTCTTAAAGAGCCACAGATGCCTCAAGGAGAAGGTTGAAAAACATAGCATTTGGACACAGAGCAGCTTATGTTCCTCATTAGCTCTGTAATTCTTCACAGCATTATTAATTACTGAGGTCATATGCATAAAAACAGGATATGAGGGTTCATCTGTTCACCAGTTCTTCTTCCCAACCTGTTGTCATGATACTCTGCTTGTGACATCACAGTTATTCCCATAACAACAGACTGTGATGTCACAGCAGAACATTATAATTTCAAGTGGGGAATAAGCTACAGAGGCAGATGAACTCTAAAGGATAAATATCTTGTTTTCATGGGATTTTCTTCAGTAATAAATATATGAGAGGAGAAATATGTAGAAGATATATGAAATATAAGTTGCATTGTATCTAAATATTATGTTTTCCAATGTTCTCCCAAAAGAGTTAGCTGCTCTTTAAAGCAGCAGTGCAATGAAAACATGTTTTGCAAAAAGCTAGTTTCAGCTACATTTAATAAAAATATTAACACACCTGTCAAATCTACATTTCTAGATACCACCTATGCTGAGCACAATGAGGTTTTATACATTTTTTTATTTTCTTGATCCTAAACCTTGTCAGGTCTACAATCTAAACCAAATGTGGTTGCCATCTTTTTTTAGAGAAAAAAAAATCAAATTAAAACATTTATAAACTACTCAAATGTTAGTGAAACTTGAACATTTTGCCACCAAATAAAACAGCAATATACCTTGAATATTTTATTTTGAAAAAATGTAGGGTTAAATGTTTTGATCCATGTTTTTGATATGCTGCTTTAATATTCTAATACTTAATAATCAGCTATCCAAAAATGTGGCAATATATTTCTTTCAAATGCTTTTGGAATATAAACTGCCCATCTGGGTGGCACATAAATATTTATTATTGTGACAGGGCTATGATAATGTTTGCATCATCAAATAGGGGTAATACGCCATCCCCATAGGTTTTAAATGTTTCTGTGCTGAATCCATCCACTGTCCATTGACTTAGATATAAATGTAAAACCATAGCAAAAATACAAATAATTTTGGTGTACAGCTCATTGATAATTTACCAGATGGTGTCTGTGTTTGTGGCTTAGTAGGCAACATGATCACTTCTGGGGCCAGAACACTGGAAGGTCATGGGTTCTAGCCCCACCACAGATACTTGAGGTAATACATGTAACTAACACTGTAGTGCAGCATTATGGTGGTACTGCACTACTGAGGTGCTATACTTCAGATGAGATGGTAAATCAATGTCCCTTCTGCCCATCCTTGGCCACTGTCGAGGTGGAAGTTAAAAATCACATGGCACTTGCAGAAGAGGTGTAGGGGAGTTTCCACAGTGTCATGGCCAACAGTCCCCCATCACTGACAAAGGTCCATGTAACCCATCCCTTAGAAAACACCAGGACATGCATTATCACAGCTCAGCACACCTTCCTGGTCACACATTACAGATATATTAAATAAAATAAATCTCGAGGTTCCAAGTCCCCAAAACCTCTCGATGAGATTACTGCCTGGTAATACACACTTAGGTATTTGTTATTTTTTTTAATATATGGATCCAGTTTCTTTTGTAAGGGGTGGTCAGCTGCTCTGGGAAGACTCTGTTCTGGCCGACTGCTGCACTGTCTCGCTCCTCTCAGCTACTGCACTGTCTTGCTCTTCTAACCGATCCCACACCCAGGCACTGACTCCTCTATCAAGGGGAAAAGCTTTATTTTGGTGGGCAGACTTACCTTTTCTTTCTTTTTTCCCCCCAGAATGCAGGATTAACTAGATAGTTCCATTTTTCGTAAGAATTAAAATAAAAAAAAAAATATCTCAGTCCCGATTTTGTCTCACTAAACGAGAGATGGCCGCCATGTTATTCAATATGTTCCACCCACCCAGAAAGAGAAAGTGGCCAATCATGAGGCATGTTTTCAGACGATAATGTTTGATTGACACTGACAACATAGCGTGGTGTGGGAGAGCTTGCACTTACACTGTTCCATTTTTATGATAATACTATCATTCAGAGCTCCGAACGATACTATTACGGACTCAGAACAATAGTATTATCAGCTGCCAAATATGGTGTTATCACTTCAGGGACAATGCTATTATGAGGACTTTTTTGTGTGCTTTTCAACCTTATTATTTCAACAATCCATATATTAAAAATCAATAAGTTAATGACTACACTGAAAAAGATCTCTCTCAGCCAATCAGAACACAGAGTTACTGCCCTATTATTTAAGCAATAAGGCATGACAAGGTGTGTGTTATCGTGTAATAACGTCACTCCTGAGGTGGGTTGAAGCACGAGGCGAAGCCAAGTGCTTCCACCACCCCAGGAGTGACGTTATTACACAAGATAACACACACCTTGGAGTGCCTTATTGCAATTATACAATGGCTCGATATTATACAAAACAAAAATAAAAATAAAAATGTTTTAGTAGATTTTTAGTGAAAGAGAAGAGGGAAAAAAAAGATAGTGTCATGCTGAGCAGCATGCAGACCTAATGCTAATCAATGTCAGTGATGTTATACTGCAATATCATCACTGTCTCAGGCTCACACTGACCAATCAGAATTCAGGAAATTTCCTTGCCATTGTATAATCTGCAATAACTGGACAGCAAACTCAGTGATGGAACTGTATGCTAATCCCCTTTGTCTGAATGGCTAAGACTAGCACTACAGTACAGTGCGTATGAGAAACTACTGAACAGTCTGATTTTCTCACAGATGCGCTGTAGCACCAGTGAGAGAAAAAATTTGGTGCTCTATTTTAAAGCATTTTTTTCAATTTTTTTTTTCAGTATAGTACTTATAATGATATAGTGGCCAGAGTATTACACTGTAATAACAGGACACGAGTGCTAGTAAACACCTCAGCCCATGGCCTCGATGTTTGTTCACCCTGGTCCGGTTATTACCTCACAAATTCAAGCCACTATCCCATTACCATTATAATATTAGTACCACAGACAAATGGATACATTACATATCCTAAACTCAGGTAGTTAGTTACTAGAAAGTACTTTGACAGTTTTAAACTATATTACTGTATTTGTTTAGTATAATGAAATGTGAAGGAAATATGTTTTCATGTTTCCATGTTTATGCATATACGGTGTTTGTGACCATTCTTCTTTTTAATGTAACAAAGCAGTGTGACATTGGTTATGTGCCCTAGTTCCAAAAGCAGACTTGAGGAATCTTATGTAGCAGGAAGATAATACTGGGATATATGCTGTTTTTCAGTAAGCTAAAATGTGGTTTTATAAGTGGAAGATAGCAATTCATGAATGGGCAGACCATGATTTACATAATTCCCGGGCACTTTCAGAAGTTTAGCACTGAGATAAACATTTTAATGTTTCTTAGAGTAGAAGTTGAAGCAAATCATTTAAGGTGAAAATAGTTTGACATTTGGGGTTACCTGATCTACATTTTTTTTATTTATTATTAGTTTAAACAATTTTCTCCCCAGGTTGTGTCCTACTTAGACCAAAGCCTCTTTTGCATAAGTGACCAGGATATATGGTTGTTGAAGTGGACAGTTACATCAAAATACTGTGATTCAGCCAGCCGGGTGGTGCTGAGGACTGAGGCACTGGATACCACACCTCGCATCATGCCAGCAACCCAGGTTCGGGAGCGAGCATGGGGCACTGGGGGCTGGCGGGGAAGGAGAGGGATCGAGTGTCCGACAGACAGCTCTTCCTCTCCAGGGAGGGGGGATTACAATGGTCGGCATCTGACTGACCCCTGGTAGAGGCTGGAGGTTGGGGATGCATGCCATACACTGGGGCAGAGTTGGGGCAGATGCCTGGATGGGACTGCATGTGGACGTGTGAGCGCTCATGACCGCTGGTGTCATTGCATGCCCTCTGACTCAGGGGAACAGAACAAGAGAAAAAGTGGCACCTACCATGGCTTGATGGCCATCTGCAAGTATCGCCAGGTGCTGGCACCTGAACTGGATCCATTGGAGTGGGGAGTTGGGGGGGGGGCTCCCTGCCACCCCGCTGCAGGGGGTAAGCTGCAGGGGTTACTGAGTGCCAGCAGTCCTGATCGAGATGGACAGTGGCTGGATCCCCCAATAGCAGGATGCAATGTCTACGGGGGGAGCAGTTAAGGTGGCCACAGGAGGATAAACAAAATAATAAAACAAAAATACTGTGATTCACACTGGCCTATTCTAATGCTAGGATTGGCTTGATTTTTAAACATTTCCAAGACTTGCATGCAGTGTTAATCCACCTACGTATTAGAGCATTGTGCACTAACAAAGCTATGGTTGCTTTCACTCAGCATTGTTTCTCACACGTTGTCATAGTGGGCCACTTTTGAGCTATGGAGAAAAAATCTTAGGGTTTCACATATAGCAAACATCACCATGCTGTACTTTGCACATCACACTTATAATGTGGCAGTTGCAATTTTTTTTTTAGTTTCATATAAAGAGATGGGGCAAGCATAACATACAATTACCTCTGACTGTGAGTACCAGGGTCTCCAAGACACATCAGATTCTAGTGACATCACAGTACCACTCAAGCATTCCTTTCATGGTTCAATAATGTCACAAGAATCCCTCTGTGTCCTAACAATTCTGTTATTAGTCAAAGGTTAATTACTCTGGATGTGAAGCATGACCCATCTATTCACATAAAACTGAAAAAAATATCCAGAACTGGCACATTACCAGACGTGCCTGCGTCTCCTTCTTAATTTAGGTCAGGGACTTCCCTGTGAGTCTGGTTTCACAGTTTTGAGAAACAATCAGTCTGAATGAACACTAATAGAGTTTTATAGTGTCTCTTCTAGCAGCAAAAAGGCATATCTCCCCAAATATATAGCACTCTAAAACATAAATTGCTGCACCAAAAATGAAACATGCAGGTTGTGTAAGTAACAAATGACAGGGAGTAGGTAGAGCAACATTATAAAATGGATTGGGAGTTTTCTGCCTTCTGATTGGCTGAGAGGTACCTTTGTCTGTCTGCTTATCAGTGCATATTGTGCTGACTGATAGCTCATCAGCCAGTCAGGACACTTTATAACAGAAACCACTGTGCCTCAATGTGCTGATGTCTGCAATTTAAAAGTACATGGACCTGCCTGGCCGAGCTGGAGAACAGTCCCCCCCCACCACCACCCCTCAACACACACAAGCAAGCAAAACATTTCAAAATGAAAGTCTAACCTGTGCTGCAGCAGTAAACAAAGGTGACTGCAATGAAGCTGAGTGATGCGTGTGCCACCAGGACGCAGCTTTCAAATAAAAGCACAGACCCACTCCTCCACTGGCTCTTTTATACACCAGTTTTTAAAACAAAAACATTCAGCTAAAACATTCAGGTTTTACATATCATGCAGAGACTGGCCTACTATTACAGACCACGATCGTAGAAGTGCTAACTATGGTGGCTGGCAAGGGACATGCTTACTCTCAATGAAACCAGCCGCTTGCTCTCAATAAACACCCTTTATAACAAGCATTTGTCAATGCCAAATGTTGATTGCTTATATGTACTGTTTAGGTATTTGGAAGTGAAAGTGCTGTGTCTAAGAACTAAGAACAAAGAACCCCCTCCCAAGACATCCATTGTATTATTACAGCAATTGTAACAGCATAGCTCAGTACTTAGCTCAGTTAGAGAAATAAACAGAATAACTAAATCTATATTATTACAGCAATCCTAAAAGTATCCAATCACTGCTTTGTGTCCACTCCAGAGACCCTGCTGTAATATACATAGATACATAGATTCATAGATACACTGGCCCACCCAATCTGCCCATTTGAGCTTGTAAGTTCAGTTTGTTTTCCTAGAAGTCTGTTGCCCCTTACCCCTGACCTCCAGAATTCCTTTATGTCTATCCCATGCATTCTTAAATCCCGTGATTGTTTCAGCCCCCACCACTTCCTCTGGCAGGGTGTTCCACTTGTCCACCACCGTTCTGTGAAGAAATTCTTTCTCATGTTTCCTCTGAATCGTCCTCCTCCAACTTCATCCCATGCCTCTAGTCCTGGAACATCTTTTTCGCTTAAAAATAGTGTTTTCCTGCACCCTGTTCCTCCCTGTAAGATACTTGTATGTCTCTATCATATCCCTCCCTCCCTCTCCTCCAGGGAGTACATGTTCAGTTCCTTCAACCTGTCTTCATAGGACTTGTGATGCAATCCATGCACCATCTTTGTTGCCCTCCTCTGAACCTTCTCTACCCTGTCTATGTCCTTAGGTAGGTATGGTCTCCAGAACTGTACACTGTACTCCAGGTGGGGCCTCACTAGTGTCTTGTATAGCGGAATTATGACCTCCCTTTTCCTGCTGGTGATGCCCCTGCCTATACATCCCAGCATCCTATTTGCTTTACCTGCTGCCTTGTCACACTGTTTCCTCACCTTGAGGTCATCAGAGATGACAACCCCAAGAACCTTTCCTGCTTGGTGCATGCTATATCCTCACCCCCAACTGATATATTGTGCCAGGATTTTTGTGCCCCATATGCATTATCTTGCACTTTTTGCATTGAATTTCAACTGCCAAACCCTGACCATTCTTCAAGTTTCTGCAGGTCGCTTCTCATTCTGTCTACACCCTCTGGTGTGTCTACTCTGTTACAGAGCTTTGTGTCATCGGCGAACAGTGAAATTCTGCCTCTAGATCCTGCTAATGTCACTGATGAAGATGTTGAATAGGACCGGTCCCAGCACTGATCCCTGTGGTACCTCACTGGTCACTCTTCCCTCTGTGGAGTGACAGCCATTTACCACCACCCTCTGTGTCCTGCCACCCAGCCAGTTACCTACCCACCAAACTACTGTCCTGACCACACCCATATTCCCCAGTTTGTGTAATAGTCTTCTATGTGGCACAGTGTCAAAGGCCTTGCTGAAGTCCAGATAGGCCATGTCCACTGCCCTCCCCTGATTCACCTCCATAGTCACCCAGTCAAAAAATTCAATGAGGTTGGTCTGACATGACCTCCCCTTGGTGAAACCATGCTGCCTTGGGTCCTGTAGTCCATTGATAACCAGATGTTCCACCAATGTCTCCTTCAGTAGTGCTTCCATGATCTTTCCCACTACCGAGGTGAGGCTGACTGGTCTGTAGTTCCCTCCTTCCTCTTTGTTCCCACTTTGTATAAGGGCTACATCTGCTGTCCTCCAGTCTTTGGGTACCTCCCTGTTTCCAGTGATCGGCTAAACAGGATAGCCAGAGGTTCAGCCACCACCTCTCTTAGTTCTTTAAGGACCCTGGGGTGCACCCATCTGGCCCCATTGCTTTATCAACTCTTATTACTTCCAGTTCCTTCAGGACTCTTTCTCGTGTAAGGGACTTGTGGCCATTTCTGCACCATTCTCACCTTGTACTCCCTTCAGACCCATTACCCTCCTCTTCCTCAGTAAAGCTAGAGCATAAATACCTGTTCAATATGTCAGCTTTACTGTTGTCATCTCCATCGGCTCCCATCCTCCCCTTCAGTCTCACTATCCCTCTCTTTGTCTTTCTTTTTCACTTATGTACCTGTAAAAGGTTTTGTCCCCTACCCACTGATTTTGCAATGTGTTCTTCTGTCTGAGCTTTGGCTTCCCTTACTGACTTCCCTGCCTCCTTTGCTTCTCCTGGTACTTCTCCCTATCCCCTTCTGCCTGTGTCTTTGTATTGCCTGAATGCAATCTTTTTGGCTTTCACTTTCTTTGATACTTCTTCGGAAAACCATAATGGTCTCCTCTTCCTTTTCCTCTTGCTAACCTGCTTAATGCATAATTCTGTTGTTCTTGTAATCCCCATTTTAAATACTGTCCACTGTTCCTCAACCCCTGATTCCTGCTCCATTCCCCTTAATGCCTCTTTCAAGTATCTCCCCATTTTCCCAAAGTCTTCCCCCCTAAAATCCAGGAATATAGGACCACAGAGGACCCTGGACGGGAAGGTGTGCAACTCTGAGGTCCTGGCAGAGCTCCATTGAGCTCACTCACTCCCCCTCTCTCACTCATTCATTCTATTTCTCTTGATGCTGCAGGCTGCCCTTTTGTACTGGGCTCCTGCTTGCGTTGGCACCTTTTTCTGCCCACAAAGAAATCTGCAGCAGTCCCGACAGAGCTCCGATAACTTTGCTCACTCTCCGTCTCTCACTCACTCATTTTGTTTTTCCCAGAGCTGCAGGCTGCCCTTTTGTACTGGGTTCCTGCCTCTGTTGGCACCTTTTTCTGCCCACAAAGAAATCTGCAGCAGTCCCGACAGAGCTCTTTTGAGCTCGCTCACTCCCCCTCTCTCAGTCGTTCATTCTGTTTCTTCTGGCACTGCAGGCTGCCCTTTTGTTTTGGGTTCCAGCCTACGTTGGTGCCTTTTTCTGCCCACAAAGAAATCTGCAGCAGTCTTGACAGAGCTCCACTGAGCTCTCTCACTCATCTGTTCTTTTTCAGCCCACAAAGAAATCTGCAGCAGCCTATAGAGCTCGAGGGACAGTTTTCTTTTTTAACAGGTTAAAAAAAAAACACACACATTGCGGGTTGGTTTTTCTTTATATGGGGCATTTAACATGATAAGGTGGTCTCCCAGTGTGCCACCTGAGTGTTTTTTTGGGGGGGGATCAGTAGCTGATAGGGATTGGGCACCCCTGCTCTGCATACTGAGGGGGGACACAGGAGCTGAGGGCACTGCACCCCCGGCACAGAACAAAGCGGAGGGGAACTTATGCCAACAGGGAGTGGGCTCCCATCGGCAAGGGGAAGGGGGACCGAAGTCCATGGGGATTGGGCACTCTGTCAGTAAGCCCTGCAATGAGGGGTCACTCCCTGATTACAGCGGATGATGCTGCAATGTCAAGGCGGCCCCTAATTGCAGCAGCTAAGATGTTTCAAGGTGGTGGCACGCTGGCTGAACTAGTGTCAGCAGCAGCATGCCACCCCATTGGGGAACATGGGCCAAGCCTACAAAGGCAGTGGGGGCATTGGCCACAACAGTTCCGCACCTCCACAACCTGCTTCTGCAGCAAGCTGACGCAACATGTTTCTTGCACATGAGCGCAAGCAACATAAAAATGGGTGTGTGCCAGTGGGGGGCTGGGGGTGTCTAATTTAATATAGTGTGTGGGGAGAGGGTGGAAAACCTGATCAGTATCTGTCTGTGTGTGTTGTGGGGGGGGCACACTGTGTCCTTGCCATCACACACTTCAGAAATAACCTTAATGGGGGACTAGTTTTACTATTTCAGGTATTAAAATCTCTTTTGGTTTTTTGTTACATTTTTTAGCATGTTTATTGTGATTTATTTCTTAAGTAGTTATTTAGGGAACCCATTTTATAAGTGGAATAAGATACTCCAAGGTGTGGTTTATAGGCTGATAAGAGCACTTGCCAGGTGCTATAGGCACTCAGTGCATGTGCCTCATAGAAACATAGAAGTTGACAGCAGATAAGGACAGCAAGGCCCATCCAGTCTGCCCATTTTTTCTGCCTTATGAATGTGCCATCGGCCTGTACTCTGTCAATGGCCTATATATACATACTCATCTGTATTGCTCCCTTATGCCTATCCCATGCCTGTCTGAAGCCCTGCACTGTATTCATATCCACCACTTCCTGAGGTAGGCCGTTCCATGCATCCACCACCTTTTCTGTGAAAGGGAACTTCCTCACATTATCCCTTAATCGGCCTCCCTTTAATCTCATGCTGTGTCCTCTTATTCTGTTATTTTTCTTATATTGAAACATGTTAGACTCTTATCTTGTTAATGCCCTTAAGATGTTTGAATGTTTCAATCATATAACCTCTCTCCCTCCTTTGCTCTAGAGTATACAGTATATACTGAGCTCCATTAATCTGTCCTGATATATTTTCTGATGCAGTCCCTGCACCATTTTGGTTGCCCTTCGCTAGACTGCCTCCATTTTGTTAATATCCTTGTGCAGGTGCGGCCTCCAGTAATGCACACAGTACTCCAGATGGGGCCTAACCAGTGTCTTGTAAAAAGGGATTATTACCTCCCTCTTATGACTTGTGATACCCCTACTAATACACCCGAACACCACTCTAGCCTTACCTACTGCTTTAGCAGTCTGCTTGGATGATTTCAGGTCATCTGTGATGATGAAACCCAAGTCTCTTTCTTCCCTTGTGATTGCCAGAAACTCCCCTCCCAATCTATAGGTAGCTTCTAGAAGTCTGTTATGCCTTACCCCTGACCTCCAGAATTCCCTTGTATCTATCCCGTGCAGTCTTAAATCCCATGATTGCGCCTCACTATGCACCTGGGGCATGTTCTTATCAACCCTTAAACCACATATCGCCATGTCTTACTCCTTACATAACCCACATTCCAACTGGTGCATCCTGAGAAAAAAGTCAAAGTTTAGTACATTCCACAACCCTGGACTTGCTTTTTCCCCATATGCAGTATGTCTGTTAGCACCTCTCTATTGTCGCCCAGGGATACAGTACACCCTGTTATTCTGGGATATAACCTATTCAAGGGATTTTCTGCACGATTTTCAGCCTCATCCTCTCTTCTTCCCATTGGCCTTACTTACGTGAGGACATAGACAGGGTACAGAAGGTTCAGAGGAGGGCAACAAAGATGGTACAGAGATTGTATCACGTGTCCTGTGAGGATAGGCTGAAGGAAGTACTTTATGGGGAGGAACAGGGTGCAAGAATACACTATTTTCCAGAGAAAAAGATGTTCCAGGACTAGAAGGCATGGGATGAAGTTCGAGGGAGGACAATTCAGAGGAAACGTGAGGAAGAATTTCTTCATAGAAAGGGTGGTGGACAAGTGGAACACCCTGCCAGAGGAAGTAGTGAATGCTGAAACAATCACAAGATTTAAGAATGCCAGAGATAGATATAAGGGAATTCTGGAGGTCAGCGGTAAGGGGCAACAGACTTCTAGAAAAACAAAGTGAACTTACAATCTCAAATGGGCAGACTGGGTGGTCCATATAGGTCCTTCTCTGCTGACAGTGTCTATGTATCTATGTACATGACCTACAACCTCAGTGATGCAGCATGACAATGTGAAGGGAAAAAGCTCCCTGGTCCACTAGCAGCTGCACATCTTTGTCACCTCCTGGCTGGACTACTGCAATGCCCTGTACCTGGGGCTATTTGGAAGCAATCTTCATTGCTTACAGCTTGTGCAGAACGTGGTGACAAGGTTGTTGGGTGGTGCTTTGGAATCAGATCATATCACACCTGTCCTCCATGAACTGCACTGGTTGCCAGTAAAGTGAAGGATTCCCTTCAGAGTCAGATTACTGACCTATAAAGCCCTGCATGAGGAGGGGGGCCTACCTGCTAGACCTCCTGGTTCCTCATCACCCATCTTGGGCTCTCCGTTCCTCTGAGGGTTGCCTCCTCATGGTTCCCAGGGCTAGATTGTGACATTCTGGGGACCGTGCATTCTCAGTTGCCACACCAACCCTGTGGAATTCTTTACCAAGACAGCTAAGGGAAGCACCCTCAGTGGAGACCTTCAAAAAAGGACTAAAAACATTCTTAGTTAAGCAGGCCTATGGCATGCACGATCAGTAATGAATCTGAAGATTAGAGTGAACTGATTGCTGTTTTAATTTGTTATTTTAGTGAATGATAGATAGCATTTTAAATTGAACTCTGTATTATGTTTTGTTGTTGTGTATTGTGTATGAATAGTTTTTAAATATCGTTAAGCACTCTGAGCTCCCAGAAAGGGTTGCTATTCAAACATAAAGCTTTCTTACTTTCCTTCTTTCCTTCTTTTCTTCTTTCTTTCCTTCCTATCACACACCCGGCACCTGCTACAAACCCTGCCCTCCAGCAGCTGTCTACAGACTGGACTGCCTCCTAACATGGTGACCCGAGTCCATTCCCAAACTTTGACTGTCTTCATGGCAGCTAGATGCACTGCTGCTGTATCTTCTGGGTGGTTTTGGGCTTGGGTTGTTACAGAAAAAGGCACAAACCATGGAGTTTGTTACTAGCATATAAAATGGGTGTTAAGATATAGAAGAATAATCCAAATGGAAAGGAAAAGCATCTGAAGTTGATGAAGAAGCTATTTCAGCTGGTTCAAGGGTCAGATGTAAAGATTTATTGATGTCATGTAGTTGGTTACCAAAAGAAATGCCAATGTGATGATATGCTGATGTAATTACATGGGTTTGCGTGGGGATCAAATAATCAGAGAGCAAAACTTTTTCAAAGCCATTTTCTACATTACAGTATATTTTAAGATACCTCATTTTTACTCATGCTATAAAAATTGTATTATATTTAGTTATGCCTTAAAATCAGGCCCAATGTGTTGACACAGTGTAAACCAAACTATTTCAATAGAATTCTTCCACAACCTACACTGAATTTCTTTCTATTTTCTGACATGAACAGCTGAGAGATTAGTAAAAGCCTTTTAATTTGATAGTCATGTAATAGAAATCAGTACTAAAAACAGCGGCATAGTATATTAAATGGCTCTGCTGCATCAGATCCAATTTCATTTAATAACCAGGTTTACAGTAGCAGCATCCATTGTACTTGTTGTAGATGCTAAACCCTTCATTGCCCTTGTTCATGTTTTTATTGAAGTTGAAAGGAAGTTGCTTTGTCTGGTACCAACCAGTACTAGACATACAGGGCTATATTTGCAAAAGTCTGTTTTCGCCACAAGCCCAGGGAACATCAAATACTGTACACAGCACACCAGGCTTGTGGCAAAATCCTAGAATTTTCCCATCCCCTGCATGATATTGACGTCCACTAGACCACTTTTCTGTGGTCTGGTATGCACCAATGCTGGGTCCTCCCACAAGCAGCTAGTGGCAAAACCTACCAGCAAGCTGCTGTAAAGAAGATCTAAATGTCACAACTGCACCTGAGACAATAACATTGGGTGCAGCGCTGGCATTTGGCCTTAGTGAAACTGCAGCATCACAAGGTTTGAGGCCAGGTTTGTTGCAGGCCCTGTGTCAGTCTTTGAAAAGCTGGACTATGAAACACAAACTGTACCAATAAAGATATAATGTAATCTAACTTGGAATTAAACCCAAGACCCAGAAATATTACTTAGCTTTTACTAGCCGCCTAAGCTTCCAGTAGTCTCTCTATTTCTCTATGTGCAAATCTAGTAGTTAGGCATCTTTTAGCTTAAAGAAAGTTTGTGTCTGTGGTATTAGGCACCACTAGATTGTAATAAAAAGTTTATAGTTTGAGGGTTCAAGTAAGATATTGCACTGATGTGCAGCCATCTTGGAGTCCATTTGTGAATACTACAGTGAATGCTCAAGAGATTAGCTTACTGGCCTTCTTCTTGAATGGGCACAATGGCAGCCGAACACATAGAAACACTGTCAGTGTTGGCAGAAAAAGACCCAGTGATCCATCCAGCCTGCCCGTTTCCCTGCCTATTTTACCTCCTTACGTGGCATGACACCAGGCTGGAGTTAAAGCTTTGCTGACTCCTGTGGCTGGCCATCACCCATTTCTGTAGGTATCCCTTTTCTTCTGCCTGCCAGTCCCAGTATTCCTTTATATCTGCTCCATCCAAGTTTAAACCCTGTTACACTCTTGGCTGCAACCAAGTCTCTTGGTAGTTTATTCCATTCATCCACCACCCTTTCAATGAAAAACAACTTTTTTATATCCCCCTGGAATCGCCCTCAATGCTGTATTTGTTTATCAAATCTTCTAATTGTGATATTAATAAAAAAAGAGACACGAAAAATACTTTTTATGGAAGTACTTACTTTATGTAAATGTTATCATTTAAGAAATGTTGCCACATTATCTGGCCTCTTTGCCCAGCCCAAATAACAGATACTGTGCATAGAAATGCAGAAGGCAGACACACGCAACATTAAACAGACCCCTGTTACCTGGGCAGTAAGTTTTGTTCATAAGATACTAAAACATTAATTATTAATGCCAATTTATAAGAATACAACCAATAAATCTGGAGATCAAGTCCATGACCTGTCTTAGTGTGCACTGCATATAGCACCATTTGGAAACTCTTGAAGGGTCAATGGTTCTGTGTTTGATAAATTCTGAACAGAACAGCAGCTCTGTTAAGAGTATTTCAGTTGCAGCAATGCACAGTAAAATAAATTGTTTACTGTTGGTATTCATTTTTTTCTGAATCAAAGTATTTGGCCACCAGTATGAGTTGGGTTTTGGGAGTTAGGAGACCCAGGTCCCACCACAGTACTGGCTATCCAAAGTCTACAAAGTGCTTTTAACATAACACAGTCATTGTTATTTTGGCTTCTGCTGTATTTTTTTAAATGACTCATAAAGCCACAGTCCCTCTGTGTGTTCTAGTTGTTATTCAGGTGTATACTAAGACCCTTCCAGCCATCAATGTGCCCATCAGAACATGTCCATCATTAGGGCACCACAATGAGAAATTCGCTGTCCCCTCCCTGAAGTCAGCCCCCCCCCCAGAGTTAGAAAAATTAGAAAGGGGGGCATGGGGAGCATGGGGATGCAGCCCCCCACAAAAAGACAGGATGACAAAACCAGAATTTGGCAACCTAATGATCGTGTGTGTCCCGATGGGCATGCCATCACTAACCCATCCATAGATCTATCCGGTGCATTACTAATCAGTTCACATCTTGGCATCGATAATGGAAGACTACTATGCAGTATGCTTGCCCAGAATGACTGACCCCTTCGCCACCAGAGGTGGCTGCACTTTAGTGACTTTCCAAGGAAGATTTGAGTATTGATTATAAAGTACATTTGATCATATAGTGAATGTATTGATAGCATTATTAGGTATGCAAACTTTTAAGATGACCCCCAAGATTTCTTTATCTGGTTATGGCACACCCAGTAAAGATGATGTCATCAGTAGGGGTTACTGACCTCAATTCCTGAATAAGCCTCAGCTGTAACAGAACAATATGAGATACATATCTCTTTCATGTAAATGTCTTTATAACTAACACACAGCATGGCTTGAACTTCATATTGTTTTGGAATGCTGTGCAACTGAGTTCTGCTGATGCCAGCAGGGAGTTATTTTGCTAGTGATCAGTATTCGTTATTTTGCTAGTGATCAGTATTCGACATTGAATAAAAGGCCAGCTTGCCCTTAGCAATCTGCACAGGTTTGAGGGGGTTTAGAGTTATGTAGCTGATCTGCTACCAGAGCATAAATGTAGATAATTCTGAGAACATTGTGATGTGACCTGTTTCAGCTGTTGTGAAGCTCTGCAGTGGTTGGGAGCTAAAACAGTGCAGGAGTTTTCAGTCCCTGTGTGGACATTACACACCACCAGCACTAGTACACTTACAGAGTTGAAAACCAGCAGAACAACATAAATGAAATGCAGAGGGGAAGGGTGGATAGGCTGCCTGTAGCATTCCACAGCTTCAACACCACTCCACAGCTCTTGTGTGTGAAAGCCCTGGAAGGGGCTCCAGCAGTGTATGTCACACACACACACTGGTGCTATAATGGAGCCAAAACCCAGTGTGGACTCAAGTGAAGTAGTATATACTACAGCTTTAAATTACTCCCCATGTGGCTACTTCAAAATGGGGACATCAGGACTAACTTCAGGCAACAAAATGTAAGCTCCAGAATGGCCAATGTAAAATGAAATGTGACTCCAATTGAAATTGCTTAAAAACACAAATAAACAGCAGGAATCAACATCAGGGGTGGCAAAGGAATGTATAATTAAGCAATAAGGCATGACATGGTGTGGTATATCATGGGATATCATCACGCTTCGGGTGGTTGGGCATAAGGCCGCAGGCTGAGTGCATCTAACCATCTGAGAAGTGATGATATTCTATGATATACCACACCCTGGGGTGATTTATTGTTATTATAAACTGGTTTATCAGTTTTGTTAGGAAAAATAATTGAAGAGAAACTTTTAAAATGTTTTAATGCCCTTTTTAAAGTGTTGGAGGAACATCTTTTAAAAAAAAGTTCATGGAGGGCTTTGGGCAGCAGGTGGTGTTGATGCAAGTGTAGTTCATGTAGCAGTGCAGCTGCAAGCGCCAATATGTTGGCAGGGAAAGCGATCATTGTGGTCTGTGATCTGCTCCCCAACCCCTCAAACAATGTTGTGATTATTGCAAGCCTGGAGTAAAGGAAAACTGTAACGCTTCATTTTTAAGGGAGAAGGTGAGGTTAATAAAGAAGTTTTTTGTAATTGGGAAGGCCATTGTGATACCGGGTATGTTTTCTCCTCGAGAGTGGCTGTTAATGAGCTGTGTGGTGTCGTTATGGTATTTCTTTGTTGGGAGCGAGTGGTTTTGTGAATGCTGCAGTCAGCAGTCACCCATTATGTTGCTGTTCCCATGGTGTTGGACATGCTGATTTTGAAAGTATTGCTCCCAGGTGCTTGTGTTATGCTGAATTCTGTCATGTGCGCGCCGGTGACAGTTCATTTTTTTTTTAATAGTGACTGACTGGAAGGCTGACTCAGTATGGACTGCAGGAGATGAAGAACACTGTGTGGTAAGTGAGGTGGCTGGTGACCAGAGGTTTTCTGAAGCCATTATGATGTAGCCCGATATCATCATGGCTTCAAACACCTCTCGGCCAGTCAGCTTCCTCCATTTACGCTCCCCAGTTCATAATTATGGTTATAAAATGGCAAGAAAAATCTAGAAACTTCACTGGTGCAGCAACACTATCGGAGCATGAATTAAATTCTTAGCCCCATATGGTCATGTGCTGGACCTCTTTACAAAGGCAATAAAGCCTCATTACCTACAAAATTAGGGACTATTTCAGTATATATCGTGTTATTTAAAATGTATTTAAACAAATAAATTATGCAAAAAAAATCATATTAAAATGGTTAAACTTACATATAAAGGATCAGCAAAACATTTTATAAGTGCAATAAGCCACTCCAAGCTCTGCATTAAATAATTTGAATGGACTTCCTTGGGTGTAAGAACACTTGGCCTTCGGCCTCATGTCTCACTTTCCTGGGGCATGCACTGAAGTTGTTTAAAATACACCTGGTTGAGGCTTACTGCTTATTTATATATCTCTCTGTGACACAAACTGCTGCTTTAATAGAAGCAACTGGATTTTATATGAGAGGATTTTTTCCAGTATTACGCAGAATGTGTAATGCTAAGTTCAGTTGTTTTTCAATATGTTGGTTCCTTTTACAGTATCTGTTGACTATTTATAGTTATAATTTTTAATTTATTTTAATGTCACCCACATGTCACTATCAGAACCTTTGTTTAGTATGGTGTTAGACTCAGTATTTTTCCAGTGTCACTTCAAGCAGCAGTGTGTGTGTGTAATATGATGAACATTTTGACCTATATTTTATTCTATTTCATAATGCCCTTGTTCTCTTCTCTTTTTTATTTTATTTATTTAGCTTTTGTTGACCGGGTAAGTGCACTAGACAAATCCTGTCTATTTCAGGAAGCACGACCAGGGGGAGGGGGATACAGATGAATGCCGACTGACCTTGAACCAGATTAAGCTGTTGGTGGTATTTTTTTAGTGAATGAGGGAAATTTGGCCAGGACACCGGGGATGCTGCTTGTATGCTGCTCTTTTTTCCCCCAGTTCCAAGTCTGCTTTAACATTTTTTCTGAGGCCAGATATAACTAAAAAGAGTGCTCTTTTCAATATGGCTAACACTCTAAGTTGTTATCATTATTCTCAGTTGTTTTTAACAACTATTGCTTAACCTCACATTTTCTTGTGAATTTTCTATGGGTGGTGTGATATATAATGCGGTGTCTAAACAGGCCTCTTTGTCCCTTTTTTCATTTTTAACACCTGCCAGCTTATCCTATCCCCTAAGGTCTAATACCTCTGCATCTTTAACTATCTCCAAGATCTAAACCAAATGAGGGGAGTTGTCCTTCTTCTACTCAGCCCCGAAGCTCTGGAGTTCCATCCTGGCTATGGTCCGGCTATGTACATCTAATCAAGCTTTCAGGTCTGGATGTCACTACCTCCTTTTCAAGACCTCTGTATATACCTGTCCATAGGCTGCCTTGGTACAACAGTAAATTTCCTGAGCTGTTGCACATACTTGTATTGCTGTTTATATATTCTAATGTACAGTATGTGACCTATATTTTCTAATTTGTCATCGTGTATTACTGAGGTATACTACCCTGAACCTTGCATTATGTCTCCCAGTTTTTATATTTCATATCCTTGTTCTTTTGGTTATTTTTATGCTTACTGCTATGTAACTGTATATGTCATCTCTTATCCTGTATGTTATTTCTCGTAACCCCTTATGTTGTGATTCTCCTAGGTCATGCCTTAAAATAGGCAAAGGTTTTGTCTAGTCCACCTACCTGGTAAATAAAATACAGCTAAATAAATACAGTGAAGAATAATGTTGAAAATCTGGGGATCCCTATATTAAGAGGGTGCTCCTTTTATTATTTCAAACATAAACGAAAGTACTAATGCAGACTCAAACCAAGGTATGCTTTGTATCTTATTTTACAGGAGAACAAATGCACTCCAAATCACAATAAAAAGTATAGGTCACAAATTTCACTGTAACGTGCATTGCTGCTTTGAGGAGTCGCTGACACATCTGAGACAGTTTTAAAAAACATAAAATTTGGAAACTGCTTAGCTTATATTGAATTTACCTTCATTAGTTTTTTCCTCGCTTTTCTTTGTTGCTGTTTACATTTGCATGAAAACAGGATCTTCATAGCTCAGAGTTTATCAGCTTCAGCTGCTTACTCCCCCAGCTGAAGTCCTAATACTCTGTCATGCGGTTACACGCTGTTGCCATGGTAATAACTATTGCGTTATCACAAGCAGGGGTTTCATCCAGGAAATAAGCAACAGGAGCAGAGGAACCGCCAAAGAACCTATATATTCATGGAAATGTCCCTCATACATGGGGAAATAATAGCATAGCAATACTAAATGGGATGGTGGGGGAGAATTACTGAACTAATGTGTCAACCTGAGTTGTGGCAACATGTGCTTTCAAAGCTCTTTTGGAGATCTCATCTGCTCTTTAAGGAGGGTATCTACTGCCCCAGCGGCAAAGCACTGGATGCAGCATTTTCCGAATTTCTTGTGAAAACAGTGCACAATAGAAAACACACCTTTCCTATGTTTATACTATTTTCCCACCATCTATTTATGACATGGCTCCGAGATTTTGACAGGCAGCAGTGACTTGTTTTATCTTTTCTGAAAGTGTTCTCATACCCGATAACCCATTTTCTTAATAAAGGATAAAATGTGAAAGGACCTTGATAAAATGAGTAAGGTGTGGTAAGCTAAAAATGTACAACAAATGGGCACATTAAATGTCTTGACATAACTGGTCACTGAAATTAATCAACATATGATATTGTCTTATTCCTAGAAATGGTCAATCTTTTGAAATGGAGGAGCGTGTTAGAGACCATACAGTGAATGCTAAACATAAATATACGTAATATTCTGAAGAAAAAAGAACGATTAAAACACGTATACGGAAAACAAAAGCAGGAAAAGGAGGATGGGCAACAGTTCCTTTTACGCATTAAAATGCATTTGCTACTTTAAATAATAACCAGGGTAACTGACAGGACAGGTGACCGAGAGCCATTCCATAGTAGTACAATACTGCAAAGTGACATGGCTGGCCTCACATTAATGAATGTCATCTTGCATCGGGTTCTCTATAGTGGCAGTCAGTTGATTTTGGCAAAAGCTGATTCACTGAAAGTAGGGAAAAATGAGATGATTTACTTAAACTAAGGCTTTTATGTCAGTCTGGTTATGGTAATTCATCATATTGCTTTACTAGCGTTCCGATTGAGCTGTAACTTATTAGCATTATTAAGTATCACAAAGGATTTTGAACAGTCAATAGAACAATTACAACACTAATTATTTAATGCTACAGTATTAAATATAGCAAAGGAGTACGTTCCTTTGAAGTTATGCTTTATTTATTACTAGTACTACATTCTTAGTTCCATTCGTTGCTGACTTTGCTTACCGCTATCCCTTCCAATATGTAATATAATTCCTATGGTAATGTAAATACAAATGTACGATAATGTATATTCGTCATTCTAATTAAAATGAATTATTTAGTAGTATACCCAAATAATAGGCAGTACTTCATCTGAATGGATTGATAACTGTCACTCCATTCATATAGTCCATTGATGGAATTCTTTGGAGGCTGATGTGCTGTAATACAGCAATTCTGTTGACATATGGTGTTCTAGTACAGCGAATGTTTGATAAGGAACCGATATCAACATATCAATCGATCGAAAAAATCTTCCTCAGTCGCCAGCTAGCTTTGCTATAGTACTAATCTAAGTGTTATTGTGAAGGACACACAGAGACAAGGAGGCGGTGCTGACTGATGCAAGTGCCAAATTAACGAAATGATGGATAAAGTCATCAATTAATTTCTTGGCAAAACCTACAAAGTGAAAGAAAGTTTTATCTTAATTTTCTAAATAATGTACATTTCCTTACCTAGCGACAGAAGAACTCCTTTCTGTTCTGACTCTCCAGTTCAGCTTAGCTTCAGCTCCCGCAGGTCTGGGGGGATTAGAGGCGTCAGCTCGAACAGCAGTGAATTCAGATCAGATCTTAAAGGCAAGGAACAGGCATTGTTTTCTATCCCAGGACAAAAAAACAGGATGCACTGCAAGAAGAAATGGATAGTACTCGTTCGTTATGGTATAATAAATCCGAGTCGTTTACTGCTGTTTATCCATACTATGCAAGACATGCATCTAATGTAACATCTTGTTACCATTCCTCGGTAAAGGTTTCATACAACATCTACAGCTATGACATTTCAAGAGATTGGAATCCTGTAAAACGGTGTTGTAACTTACTTGTGCAGTTCTACTAATGGGTACACATTCTAGTCATGTCTTTTAAACATATAGGAGTATAACATGCCCCCCCACACACACACGTGAAGTCCTACAGCATGTAAAATCAGGAAACGTTCATCCAGTCCATTCAGACAGACTACCTCCAGTTAACTTGGCAAAGTGGGAATGTTCTTGTTACTGTAGTATTCCTTACATTGTATGCACCGCACATTCATACAATTAAAGATTTGCCTAGTGCCATTTTTGTGCCAATGCAGGTTTAGTGAGCCCAGTTACCCTTGTTTACTAAGGTAGATAACGATTTCCTTGCTCTCACACAGAAAGTGGGGGTCAGTACACAAATGGACCCTAGGGCCACCCATAATGCCTAGTGGCACCTCCAGCCTAACCTGCACATTTCAAAGTGTGCTGCCACTTACCATCAGCTTAAGGCAGGTGGTAAGGTGTTGCCAGGGTGCCAGTCTAGGGCAGTGCTGCACTGGATGATGGGCCAGGGAGGCAGGACTAGACATCAGGGAAGTATGCCAAAGAGTTGACATGGAAGACCACTAGACAGCAGTGAACTGCATCTTGGTGTGGTGGACTACTGGACTTCAAGGACTGCTTGAAACTATAGAGAGGGGGACTACAGGGGTTTAAATGATTGATTAGCAGTTTTCTTCTTGGGACCATACCAACTGTACAGAAAATATTTGTATAGATTTTCTAGAAGTGCTGTGTTTGTTAAACACAGTGATGCAAGAGCTATGCATTTTTCACAAACATTTAGTGCTTTTTTTGAGCAAAACGCTAATCAGTTTTTAGAGTTAAATAAAACCCTAGGACTACTACAGGGCTGAGTTCATGAAGCCCCACATTCAGTCCTACTGTATCTTCTAGCTTCACAACATGTGCAGAGTACATGTTGCAATGCTATGCTGTGCAGCACTTGTGACGCCTATGTTGGGAAGTGAGCTGGCACTATCACCAATTCCTTTGCTAACATCTGGAATGGCCATTTACTGCACCTAATACTGAACTTAGTGTGTGTGTGTGTGATTCCTACCCACTGATATGTACGTAGTGTGCTGCACATGGTTTTGGGCATCAGCAGAAATTTTCTGGCACAAACCTTCCTTTTTGTGTCTCCCACTGGGACTTAGCACTCGGCCCCACATGCATTTTCTGAGGGAGACTCACCCACTCTGTCTGATACCTACATAATCATCCACACATGCATGCATACCCTGCCATCATATGGAAATTCATAGAGGCACAGTCGCACAGAAAGCACAGTGATACATTCACACAGAGATGTAGTAATAGTCACACACATGCACTCATATGCTATACATGCTTGTATTTAGTTGCACAACACTCCCCTTTTGCACACATACACGCATGCACGCACACACACACACACACACACACACACACACACACACACACACATTCCCTTACAGCACATTGGTGGCAGGATTGAAGATGAATTTGAGTTCAATAAGGGAATTTTAAACTATGCAGGAGTTTCATGAATATCTTGGAGTCAGGAAGAGAGCAGAAACCTATAAACTCAGTTGGATACATATAAGAGGCATGTACACTTACACTATATACACACCTTCATTTGCACTTTGATCTGCACCCATTTGCAAGCACACATAGCCATGTGCTTAAACAGACAGACAGGCAGGCAGACAGAAAGACAGACCCAGCAGTCCATTGCAGTCTGTTAAGTTTGTCTGCTTATATACTGGACTGAGCCTCTGTCAGTCCCCTGACCTTCCCTTGTTCTCTCAACTTGTCCATTCTCACTATACCTATATGCCTGTTGCATCCCACTTGAACTCTCCCACTGTCTCAGTATATATGACTTATTCTAGAAGTTTGTTTCATTGTGCTACCCCCTTTCAGTAAAAAGGAACTTTGACATTGTTTTAGCCTTCCTTCCCACCAGTTTCAAGGAGTTAATGCTGATTGAAGTATTACAACAATAAGTGGCAATTCCCTTGTGCCCATTGTTTTGATACCATGGAGAAACTTGAATATCTAAATTATGTCCTCTTGTTTCCTCCACTCCTCCAGGGTATACATGTTCAGACACCCTCTAGATGTTCCAAATGGGGATGGAGAGAGGATCTCAGATCTAGAAGTGGGTAGCCATCTGGGAACAAGGGACCACCAAAAAATGTGGTTCACGATAAACTCAGCTGCAGAGTCAAGCCATACAAAAGTGAGGGTACTGGACTTCAGGAGGGCTCACTTTGTCAAAATGTGAGTGTGTCTCAGAAAAGCACTAGCAAACAGTCAAGAAGGAGGAGTGGAGCAACAATGGGGAATCATTCAAGCTGCCATCACAGAAGCAACAAGCCTTTGTGTGAAGCAAATAAACAAAGCAAAACAAAAGAAAAAAAACACTATGGTTCTCAAAAGAGGTGGCGGAGAAGGTTAGGGAGAAAAAGATAGCATTCAGGAAGTATAAGGAAACACAGAAGGAGCAGGACAGAGAACTGTACCAGTTAAAGCAGAAGGAAGTGAGGAAGGTGGTCAGAATAGCAAAGGCCCAAACCAAGGAAAAGATAGCCAACTCAGTTAAGAAGGGGGGTAAAATCTTTTTATAGGTACATTAGGGAGCAAAGAAAGACAAAGGGAGGGATAGTGAGGCTGAATAAAGGGGAGGGTGGGTGGGCAGAGAGGGACACTGAAAAAGCAGGGATACTGAACGAATACTTTTGCTTAGTATTCACAGAAGAACAGGAAGGGGAGGTACCTATTCCAACAATAGAAGCACTCTGGATAGGGGGGTTGATTCCAAGCCTTTTACAGAAGAAAGAGTTCCGGCAGAACTCCTAAAACTAAAGGTGGATAAAGCAATGGGGCCTGATGGAATTCCCCCCACAATTCTAAAAGAACTAAGGGGAGAACTAGTGACACCATTGACTACCCTTTTTAACAAATCATGGGAGGATGGTGTAGTACCTGAGGACTGGAGGAGGGTGGATGTAATTCCCCTTCACAAAAGTGGGAGCAAGACAGAGGCAGGAAACTACAGACCTGTCAGTTTGACCTCAGTGGTAGGGAAAATGATGGAATCACTTTTGAAGGAAATAATTGTTGAGTACCTAGAGGCCAGTGGGGCACAGGACCTAAGGCAGCATGGATTCACAGCGGGAAGGATATGTCAGATGAATCTAATTGATTTCCCTGACTGGGTGACCAAAGTAGTAGACCAGGGAGGGGCTGTGGACATGGCCTACCTAGACTTTAGCAAAGCATTTAACACAGTCCCACACAAAAGATTAATAAACAAATTAGCCAGCCTGGTAGTGGGTCTCAGGGTGGTAGCCTGGTAAAACATTGGCTGGACAACAGGACACAGAAGGTAATAGTAAACGGAGTCCACTCTGAAGAAAGGGGGGTTACTAGTGGGGTACTGCACTGTTCAGTACTGGGTCCGGTCATTTTCAATGTCTTTATAAGTGACATTGCAAAGGACTGGAAGCAAAGTGTGCCTCTTTGTAGACAACACAAAGATCTGCAACAGGGTTGATACGGGGGGAGGGGGGCTGGAAAGGATGAGAAGGGACTTGGCAAGATTGGAAGAACGGTCAGAAGTATGGTAGCTTAGATTCAATGCAAAGAAGTGCAAGTAATGCACCTGGGAAACAAAAAACCCAGGGAAGAGTACACAATGGGTGGCGAGGTAGAAACAACAACAAAAATGAAAAGGGACCTGGGCTAGTGATATCAGATGACCTAAAGTTAGCAAGCAATGTGAGAAGGCAGTAGGGATGGCTGGAAACTGGGGAGTATAGGGAGAGGCATCACCAGTAGAAACAGGAAGTTGTTATCCCTCTGTAGACAGCTGGTGAGACCTCATCTGGAGTACTTCGTGCAGTTCTGGAGACCCTATCTCTGCAAGGACATAGACAGCATAGAGGCAGTCCAAAGGAGGGCAGCTAAAATGGTGCAGGGTCTGCAACAGAAGCCATACGAAGAGAGACTAAAGCAGCTTAATATGTATACCCTTGAGGAAAGGAGGGAGAGGGGAGACATGATAGAAACTTATAAGTACCTCAAGGGAATCAACAAAGTCCAAGAGGGTAGCATCTTTCAGAAAAAGAGATGTGTAAGAACAAGGAGACACAATTTGAAGATAGAGAGGGAATGGCTCAGGAGCAATGTGAGGAAGTATTTTTTCACAGAGAGGGTGGTGGGCACATGGAATGGCCTTCCTGAGAAGGTCATGGGGTTTAAAACAGTGGGGGAATTCAATAATGCATGGGACAGACATAAGGCAATTTTTGTGTGGGGGGTAGGACAAAATATGCTGTTGGTTAACTAGTATCTGTAGCTTATCCTCTAGGTAGGGACATGGGCAGACTAGTTGGGCCAAGCGGTCTGTATCTGCCGTCAAAGTATATGTTTCTATATATGACCTCCCCTCTTCTCCTGGATCATCATGGTATCACTCTTCTGCACCATTTCCAGTCTGTCCCTGTCCTTCTTAAGGTGCAAATTCCAAAACTGTACACAGTACTCTAACTGAAGTTGGACCAATCACTTGTACAGGGACATTATTACCTCCCTTCTTCTGTTGCTGATCACCCTACCTATGCATCCCAGCATCCTATTCACTTCTCCCACCATGCTGCATTGTGGCACTGCCTTTAAAGTATCCATGATTATTACCCCCCAGCTTTTTTTCTTCCATTGTGCTGCCCGCAACCACCCTATCCTGTATTCTATTTTTTTTTTGTTTGTTTGCCATTATGTGCATTATTTTAGACTTATTTGCATTAAATATCAGCTGCAACACTTTAGGCCACCCCTCCAGTTTCTCCAGATGCCTCTTCATGGCTATAGCCTCCCCTCCTGAGAGGCCACTCTACCACAGATCTTGGTGTCATACGTAAACAGGACTATCTTCCCTTGGCCTTCCACCTCTAAACCTATTGAAAAGAACTGGTCCCAAGACAGGAGCACCTTGCTAGTGGCTTCACTGATTCCTGATGACTCTATTCAGTACTACCTTTTAAGTCCTCCTGTTGAGCCAGTTTTATACCCACCTCTTTATGTTATCCATAATCCCCAAACTGCCTAGTTTTTTTACCATCCTTCCATCAGGGTTTGAGTCAAAGGCTTTACTAAAATTCAGGTAAAATATGTCTACAGGCACTTCTTGATTACTGCTGTTGCCACTCAGTTGTAGAATTCAATCAGGCTGGTCAGTCAAGATCGCCCACTAGTAAAACTGTACTGACTGGTATTCTGAAGCCAGCTGCCTACAGGAATCTCATACTTGTCTCCTTTATAATGGATTTTAACACCTTTCCTACTATTGATAGACTGAGCTATAGTTTTTGGACTCCTTTCTACTCTAACTGTTATATAGGGGGTCTACAACCAATGTCTTCCAGTCCTATGGCACCTCTCATGTCTTTCATGAGGAATTGAAGAAATCCATCAGAGAGACCTGTCAGGACCTGCCTTATTTCCCTCAACACCTTCAGGTGCAACCCATCCAGACCCATTGATTTTGTTAACTACAGTGCATGAAGTCCCTTTAGCACTCCTCTGTAATTGATTCCCTGCTGATCCCTGCCAGAAATCTCTTACTGGTCACTATCTTACAATCTGGTAGATGCCCCATGCCCTCTCCCATGATTACTGAGCAGAAATAATTGCTCAGTAGATTTTGCTTACTCCTCTCATCCTCTACCCAATCCCCCTCCCTTTTTCAGTCTCATCACACCCCCTTTGCATTTCTCCTGAGAGTAGAACACCTTGTTGTTCTCATTGCTCCCCTCACCAACTGTAGTTCTGCTTCACACTTTGCCCATCTCACTACCATATTTACTTTTTCATTAGTTTCTGATATGCCCCTGTCCTTTGCCACTTGTAGAAGGTGTTGGCTCTCAGTTAGGAACACCACATCCAAACACTACAGTTATGTTGTAGGAAAATTTATATTCTCAAAATTGATCATCAGCTATACAGACGCACTCTCCCCTCCAAAAGCTAAATGCCAAATGTGTTCATGCCAACGTTGGGCACTTTCTCAAGGCTTGAGAAAGCACATAACTTTTTGTTCAAAATGTTGGCACTGCCATGGCATTATTCGGTCCTGAAAGGTGATTTTGCAGTCACTGTGCAGAATCACCTTTCAGGACTGAGTAATGAAATGACAGTGCCACTGTTCATGAGGGGGTCTCTCAAAAAGCCTATGTTGCAAATTTAGTGAAACAAATCTAAAAAATGGCTGGTTTATGAGCGTGCGTTGCGCTGTTTCCACGCACCCTTGTAACTTCTTGAATTTGTAATAATTTCACTCCAGATTTTCAAAACTGGCATTTTTCCACACCTCCTTATGAACAGTACAGCTGCCATTTTACATATCCTGGCCAAAATGTGTTTTTGCACGTCCGGCGCAGAATAGCGTGGTCGCTGTGTGAAATCAGTTTTTGGGACAGTTTGAGAAAATGACGGTGACAATGTTCATGAGCAAAGGTTCTAACATGCCTCTTTTGAAAATCTGGTGCCAAAAGTCCATGAAATGACAGTGTTACAAGTGTGCATTGCGCAGTTTCCACACACCCTTGTAAGTTCGCAAAGTTGCAATATTTTCATGTCAGATTTTCAACACTGGCATTTTTTCACACCTCCTTATCAACAGTACAGCTGTCATTTTTCACAGCCTGCCCAAAATGTGCTTCCACACCTGTGGTGTACAATAGCATGGTCACTGTGGGAAATCAACTTTTGGGACTGATTCTTAAAATCACAGCACCACTGTTCATGAGGGGAGTTCCCAAAAATGCCTATGTTGAAAATGTGGCTAAAAAAGTCCCAAAAATAATTGGGTTATGGATGTGTGTTGTGCAGTTTCTATGCATGCTCATGACTTCACCTATTTTTCATATTTTCACTCCAGATTTTCAATGTTGCCATTTTTTATGCCTCCTCATGAACAGTATAGATGTCATTTTCCACATCCTGCCCAAAATGTGTTTTCGTCCCTGTGTCTCCAAATGGCATAGCCACTGTGCAAAACCACCTTTCAGCTAACAAACTGATAGTGCCACTTTTCATGAGGTGGGCTCACAAACACCTCATGTTGAAAATTTGGAGTGAAAATACCAAGACACGCCTATGGTGTTATAGTTTCCAACTGTAACACCCCACCCTCTAGAGACTGACAGGCATCAGGGGTGTGACTTGGAATCAGGTGTAATGCTCACGCCATTCCACCCCCACCCCGTAGCCAGTGACAGGCATCGTGGTGTGCCTTGCACTGTTCAGCCACAATGTTCACACCATTCTCCTATACTGCACCCACCTCAGCATATTTTCTTATGAAATGGGGTAAGTATAATGCCCAAAGACCCCAAAGCACACCACAACACTTGTCAGTTTCTACAGGATAGGGTGAAGTACAATGGCATGAGCGTTATAGCTGATGACCCAAAGGCACACCCCAATGCCTGTCAGTCTATACAGCATGTGGGTGGGGTTGGAGTCACTTCAATACTTCATTGCCATTCCTATTATGTGTCTCTCAACTCCGGCACTACCAATGCCAATGCCAGTGAGACAACATTCGGCATTGACAAATGCCTGTTACATTTGACACCAATATGTAGCCTTAGCTGCCTGATTGAGAGACTCATGCCCATACCCTTCTCTGCTTGACTGCCCTTGTATTTAATGAGCACCTTCCATTCTTCTCTAACTGGCGCAGCTGCATTATTTGTGAACCATAATGGTGTCTTTCCTCTCCTATTCTTAACTAACATTTTTGCAAAGATAACAGTTGCTTCAAGTATTGTACTTCTTTCTTGATTATCCCCATTTTCTGTATACTCCTACCTTTTCATCCACCTGTTTTAATTTTTCCAGCACCTCTCTCATCTCCCCTAAAGCGGCCTTCCTGAAGACCAGGAACGTGGTCCCGGATTGTATCCCCTCAGCCTTAAGTTTGGATTCAGTCCACACTGTGCTACAATCACTCCATCCCAGTGGTTTACCAATGTATACCTCCCCTACACTATCCCTGTTGGTAAGGACAAGACTCAATGTAGCTCCTTCACTAGTGGGTTCCTTGACTTTCTGGCTTAGGAATGACTGTTGCATTCTGCCTACCATGGCCTCGCTTCATGTGCTTGTTGCAGTTGGGGTGCTGCCATCCACATCAGATAAATTGACGCCCCCCCCATATGAAATCCTCCCAGAGCACTGACATCCAATTAAAATTTCCCAGCTTGATGTCTACCTTCTGCTTCTGTTCTGGGTTCCTAAAGACCCCTCATAGCCCTCCTACCTTCTCCTCCTGGTCTGACTTGTACCCAGGTTGTCTCAGTCCCTTTTGTCTCTGCAATTATCCTGACTCTATAAGGCAAGGAAATCCTCCTTCACAAATAATGTTACTCAGCTTTCCCTCCTATTTATACTGTTTCTCCTGAACAGTGTGTATCCTGGTGCTGGCAGATCTTAAACATGGAGCTGTGTATTCTACCAGCAACAGCCACCATGTGCAAATATGCCTTATCCATTACTGCCTGAAGGTTGAAGGTTTTGTTTTTTAGGCTTCTTGGCACTGGCACACATCATACTCCATACCTGCTGTGCCCCACCTGATAGCTGCCTTTTTTTCTGATAGTTCTCCTCAGTTGCCCTTGCTGCCAATTGCTTTTCCTCCTGTTGTACATAGCCACCCACTCCTCTTAATCTTTTTAATATTCAGTGCAGTTTGGTCAGCTTTTTCAGTATTTCCTTCCCACCTCCTTATTTATGGTTTGCTGATCCTGCAGGCACTAGTTTCATGGTGAGGCCCCTGGCCCCCCTCAGTTGAACACATATGCCTAGCCTCAGCTGTACTGTCCCCTCCCTCACTTAAGGTTCCTTCTTGGTGTTGCACAAACCTATTCCTCAGAACACTGGTGCATTCCCCATTGGGATGGAGGCAATCCCTCCTAAACAACTTGCATCACGTCCAGGTGTGGCTCTAATGCTCTAGGAACTGAAAACCCTCCTCTCTGCACCAGCTCTTCAGCCATGCATTGAACTGCTCTGCTTTCAGCTGCTCTCTGCAACTGCAATGTGGCTGTGGTAAAATCTCAGAGAAATTCACCACTTCTGTCCTTCCCAAGTATCCTGCCTAAGGTGTAGAAGCTTTTCTTTGCTTCCTCTACACACCTCTTAGTCAGATTATTTGTGCCTTCCTGCACTATGATATCTGGTCCCTTGACATCCTTCCCACTGAGCTCAAGCACTTTTTTTCAGAGGGTGTCCACTGTTACCCTTCTGAAAGAGTCGGCATCCCTTACGATGCATGATAAGGAAAGTACCCTCCCACCTGTGCCACTAACAATTGAGTCACCTATTACCATGGCTCTTATGCTACCCCCTTTAGAGTTCCCACCCTTTCCTGGCTCATGCATGGTGATTGGAGCCCCTTCAATCAATGAGTACTGGTCCTTGCCCTTCCTTGGGGGGGATCCGGGGGCCTCCTCTAACAGTGGATGGAATCTGTATTCTCCCTAAAAAAACTCCACTAAAAATGAAAATTCGCAACCAATTTGTGTAAACTAGAGGACACCAGTACTGGATTTTGTAGGCTGTAAAAATTAATAGTTAGAACACAGGTCTGTGAACCTGGAGGCACAGAATTAAGTCCAACTACAGTACCTCCACATATTCACTGTGTGCTCGAGTGAGTCAGTTAACAGCTATCTTTTTCTCTTTGTGTCTCTCCCCCTCGCTTCCTCCCTCTATTTTCCTTGACCTACCTGAATTTCACTTGAAGAGCTACCTCAAAGAAAACTTTAAAAAACTTAATAATTAGGTACAATTCTGTCTGTCTTCCATTTATGTTTTATATACTTCTCCTCCCCATTATTTATTACTATGGAAATTTGCCTGAATATATGATCTTTATCCCTTAGAATTCCTTTAGCGTCCATCTGCCTCTATAGTTTACTCCCTGCTTCATGTCATAGTCCTCTGTTTTGACATCACACTTTGTTGCCATGGGAGTAACTGTAATATCACAAGTAGTGACAAAGCAGCAGTGTTAGACAAACTCTTCAGGAACAAAGATTCTGTTTTCATACAGATGACATCAGTAATAAATAAGGGGGAGGAGGAATACAGTACTAATGGGAAGTATAAGCTTAACTTTGTCTAAATATTAGGTTTTGCTAATGTTCTCCTGAACGTGTCACCAGCTCTTAAAACTGCCTGAGCTCACCTATCTGCTAATTCAATTATTTATGGCTTATAAAGCTCTTTGCCGAGAAAATGGTGGGAGAAATATTGTACAGAAATAGACAGGAGTGGACCCATGGAGGGGATCTAAAGACAAGGAATATGATTTGAACTAGGTCTTGAAAAGAGCATAAAGCCAGCTGAGAACATTGAGGAGAGGAATGATGTGACAACTCTTTGTGCATGTAATGATGCAGGCAGCAGTATTCTGGACAGATTGATGCCTTTATAGATGTGTTTTGGGTAGATAAATGGAAAGAAGTAGCAGTTTTCATAGTAAGGGGACACAAAACCATGGACAAGGATCTCAGCAGAGAAATAACTGAGATAGTGATGGATGTGTTATGTGTGGGCTAGTGTGAAGATTTGCAAATATTGTTGATAATGGAAGAAAAGTCAAGAACACTAAACCTCAGGGTAGGGAAAGAAAAGATGAAGTCAGAATTGAGGAGGAGACATAATTGAAATTAAGAAAGCTCTCATTTCCCAGTAGGAGACCCTCAGTTTTATACATATTCAGAGAAAGAGCCAGACCTTTTTATGGTGTAACAGTTTTTTCCAAGCACATCACCAAGAAGAATGTGGAATGTAGCCATTTAAAACAAAGATAAGGCTAAAATGTGTACTGTTTGCTGGGCTTTTATCTATTTTATTTATTTATTTCAGTTTGGGATTAATACCTTTGAGTCAAGGACTCATTTTCAAAGGTTCCACATCAGGGGTGAACAAACATTACAAAACTACAAGGTATACAGACAAAAAAAAAGGAAAAACATTGAAGCATATACACAGGCAGTAATAGTAAAATTTGAACTTATACACATCCAGTTAGTACATATTAACAGATAGACTGATTAGATAAGAGGGGGTTGGGGGAGTCAGTCAGAGGTGGCATCGTCTGAGGTGGGAGAAAGGTGGAGCTTTCAACCAAGTGAGGCCATTGTCAGGTGATTGGGGTAGGGGAGTGGGTTAAGAAAAAAAGTGGTATATAGCAGAAAGATGGGGGGGGGCGGTTAGGTAAAGGGAAAAATGGGGTGAGGTACTATCACATTAACACAGGCAGGTACAATTCATTTTAGAGCCAAGGAGAGATTTGAGCCCAGCTTTGAAGGTACTAATCTTGGTAGTATCAAGAGTATAAGGAGTAAACAGATGATACTGAGCTATATACAATACTGTAGCTGGAACTGCTAGTGGACTCATTTTTCTGCAGGAAATTTAGTTGTAGTCCTGCATTAATGTGTTCAATCAAAATGATATGGAGAAAGGGGAGAGGTCAAGGGATGAGTCAAAAGAGGATATACAGCTGCAAATGATCCCTACAGAAGTGATAGTTGAGGATAAAGGACATGAGTTGTTCCAATGGGACAGCATAGATGGAAAAGAGACATGGACCAAGAAAAGAGTCCTGAGAATGCCGTACAGAAGAGGGCAAGGGGACAAGGTGTAGTAAGAACCAGAAACAGAGCAGTCAGAAATATAGGAGGGATACCATGAGAAATTAGAGGCAGCAGCATACTATTTAGGATTATAAAGGAGAATAGACTGATCAACAGTAGTGTCAAAAACCACATCAAGATCCAGAAGTAGAAGAAGGAGAGAGAGAGTCTGTGTCATGTAAGAAGAGACTATTTATTATTTAAAACATTTGTCTCAATGGGCAAACTAAGCTGGAAATCAGCTCATTACCTGTTACATCTCGGGGTGGGGGGACCAGGCTTGGGGAGGGCAAATGGGAACAGAAGGGGAGGAAGAAAGAAAGAGAGTGATTGGAAAGGTAACAGGAGAGTTCAAAAAGGAAAACATGGAGGGGAAAGGGAACAACAACAAAGTAAGAGCAAGAGATGGGGTAAGGCACAGGTACAGACATAAGAAGTGAGATCATGGAGGAGACTTTTTAGTGGATCATCAATATCCTGGATGAGAGCAGTTTCTGTGGTGCCGGTTGGATTACAACATAACCAAAAGGGATCCAAAATGTTATACTGACAGAGGGGATCAGAGAGGAAAGAGAGGTCATATACCTTCTCAATAATGTTGCTGATGAAGGGAAGAATAGAAATCAGGTAAAAATTACAGAGGCAAGACAAACCCAGACCTGGGTTTGGATCCCACAGCTTCCACTTGCATACTGTGTGACCCTGAGCAAGTCACTTAACCTCCTTGTGCTCCCAGGTCGCTTCCTAAAAAAGCTTTCAGCTTAGTGTGCTATACCTGGTTAAACAACTAAATAAAAAAAAAAAAGGTCAATAAAGATTTTTTGAGAGGAAGAGTAACAGATAGAAACATAGAAACAGAATTTGTTGACAGAAACCGACCACTTGACTCACCCAGTCTGCAAAGATGTTAAATGCCTAATCTGCCCCTGCAGACCTTGATTGGTCTCTAGTGACCCTCTCGCTTCTCTGCCTCTTTTCCGGTATACTCCTATGTCTATCCCATGCATGCTTGAAGCCTCCACTGTTTTAGCCTCCTCCGCTTCTGCTGACAGTCTATTCCAGCCATCTACAACTCTTTAGTGAAGAATTATTTCCTCACAATATCTTGACCTCCCCCACACTTCATCGCATGCCCCTGCTCCTGGTGCTCTTTTTGCTTTGAACAAGACCCTTCCCCCTGAACCCTGTTCACCTGGTGAGGTACTTGTGGGTCTCTAGCATGTTAAGAAATACAAAATCACACATACTCCTATAATGCAAAGCATCAAGGGCTGTATATGTGAATCACCACAAAATATTATGCTGGTTCAACTTTAAGCAGAAATGCATGGTGTCGAAAAGCCTCTCACACAGTCTGCAAATGGTGCCAACAGAAGACACAGACACGTGTTTCATCTTACCAGGACTAATCAGTGTGCCTCATCTGTATGACACTCCAGTGGAATGAACAAGCTGCCCATCTGGGTTGGGTTGTGGTGAGCCTAATAAAACCAAAAAACAAGCCAAAACACAAAGAACCTTAGTGCGCGAGCACTGAGGCAAGGGTTACCCCAAAAGGCATTGGCCAGGAAGCCAAGTTTCAAAGACATATAAAATCACACATACCCCCATAATGCAAAGCAGCTCTATCATGTTACCTCTCTTTCCTTTCCTCCAAGGGTGTACATGTTGAAATCTCTCAGTCTCTCCTCATAGGGCTTCTCATACCAACCCTGCACCATTTTACTTACGAAATTGTGAAATAATTATATTGATCGGTCATAGGCCTTTACAAGATATTACATTTTTATAGAATTTGTAGTTTACATGTACATACAGTACATAACAACTTTATAGGGCTTCACACAGGTTGTTTCCACTTCGACTCATATTGGTGGACACTCATTGGATCTGGTATTCCTTCTGGGGATGGGGATATCTGATTTGGTGGTGGAACCACTTGGATGGTCTGACCATCACTCCATTAGGTTCAGTTTTGAGGCCACCCCATTAGGTCAACCCCTTCGGAGATGGTACGGTACTGCCCTTTAAGGGGTGTGTCCCCGGATGGCCTGATGGCAGTGCTGGACCTATCGGGCCTACCGATGGATTGCTTGGATCCAGGTGACCTGGTACATGCCTATAATAAGGCAGTGACAGGGGCCCTGGATTCTATTGCACCTGTTCGTGTTTGTCCTCTCACTCTTCGCCCCAGGTCTGCATGGTTTGATGAGACCGTGAGGGAGTTGAGGAGGGTGGGATGAAGGCTGGAGAGGCACTGGAGGAAGTCCGGTCTGGATGATGACAAACTTAGTTTGATGGACCATTATTCTGCCTATCAATCCGCAATCTCTCGTAAGAAGGCAGAATTCCTGTCCAGAGAGATTGCGGCTGCACAGAATAGACCAGCTCAGCTCTTTCTGACTATGGACAGACTGTGCAATCCAGCCTGTCTTCAGCCCAGAAGAGCCTTTTCTCTAGAACAGTGTGAGGAGTTTGCTCTCTTCTTTGCAGATAAGGTTGCCAAAATCAGGTCGGATGTCCGTCCTTCCCTTTCCAATGGGAGCGGTGATGGTCGGCTGGAGATGTCGAACACTCAGTTTGTATGGTCTGACTTCAGCCTCCCCACAATTGATAATATTGTGATGGTCATCCGAACGCTGCGACCAACCAACTGTGATTTGGACCCTGGCCCCACACGTCTCTTAGTGGATTGTGTGGATAAAATTGGCCTAGTCCTGGCTTCGATAGTCTGGAAGTCTTTAGAGAGGGGGATCTTTCCTGATCCCCTTAAAGAGGCTATAGTTAAGCTCTCTTTAAAGAAATCTCCCTAGACCCAGACTGTCTAGCAAATTACAGACCAGTCTCTAACTTACCTTTGTGGGTAAAGTTATTGAGAAGGTGGTCACAGTACAGTTGGATGATCATCTGACCAACAACAATATTTATGATTCTCTCCAGTCAGGATTTAGGAAAAGGCATAGTACCGAGACAGCACTTGTTCGGGTACTAAATGACCTCTTAATAGCGAGAGATCGTAGGACCTGTTCTATCTTGGTACTCCTTGATCTCTCTGCAGCATTTGACACTGTTGACCATGGTGTGCTGCTGGAGCGTCTGCGGTCCATCTGTGGATTATCTGGTGTGGTCCTCAGGTGGTTTCAATCTTACCTCGAGGGTAGGACTCAGAGGGTGGTGTCAGGAATCTTTTCCTCGACATCAGTTTCACTATCCTGCGGGGTATCGCAGGGTTCTATTTTAGCACCTATGTTGTTTGCGGTGTATATGCTGCCGCTGGGAGCGATTATTAGATGATACGGTTTGGGTTTTCATTGCTATGCAGATGATACCCAGCTGTATATGTCTTTTGTGCCCGATCAGGATGCTGCCTTATCGTATTTAATAACTGCTTTGCCGAAATCCAGGACTGGATGAGTGGGAGTTAGCTGAGGTTAAACCGGAGAAAACTGAGGTGTTAGTCATGGATCGAGGTCGCTGAGGCGGGTTTGCCAGATGGATCTCCCCAGGCTTATGGCTTGGGGCGTTCAGCTGACAACCTCAGATCAGGTGCGGAATCTTGGCGTAATAATTGACAACCGGCTGACACTTAAATCCCAGGTGTCAGCGGTGGTCAAAACTTCTTTTTCCATCTGAGGAATATCGCTAGGTGAAGCACCTGGTTCCTCCAGAGGATCTTCCAACGTTGATCCACGCCCAACCGTTACCTCCCTTGACTATTGCAACTCCCTGTCCTAGGGCTATCGGGGTTGAACCCGTCTGCAACATTGCAGAATGCGTGACCAGGTTTGACTGGATCTTCTGATCCAGCCATATAATGCCTGTGTTCCGGACTGCACTGGCTGCCAGTGTTTTGGCGAATCACCTTCAAGGTCGGTTTGCTGACCTATAAAGCCCTACACGATCAGGGACCTACTTACCTGAAAGAGCTCCTTTGCCCCTACTGTCCCTCCCGCCCCCTCCGATCCACTGACGAGGGATTGCTGGAGATTCCCAGGGTTTGTTTGAAAACTTCAGGGGCTAGATCATTCAGTTTTATGGCCCCGACCCTGTGGAATTCTCTACCTCGTCAGGTGCGAAATTGCCCGACTGTCCTAAGCTTTAAAGGAGCTTTGAAGACTCACCTTTTTAATATAGCTTTTAATAATTTATAATAAATTTAAATTTTGTTTATTTATTGTTTTATGAAATTGTACAGGCGCTTTGGTTGAAGAAAAGCACCTTTTAAAAATAAAGTATTGATTGATTGATTGATTGATAGTTATAAAAAAATTCATAAATACAGTTACCATAACAATTGTGTCAGATTGCAAAATACCATAAATAATATAGATAATTGTCAGACACTCTTTCTTGCTTTCTATACATTCATCTATCAAAACTAATAAAGCAATACCAGCCTACTTGAGCCTTAACCAAAGTTGGACACTTAAGAACATTCAGATTTACAGTATAACACCATAGTTTTACACCAGAGACTTAATTTTTTTATATCTAATTTTTGTAATAGGCTCACAGTTCTTTGTATTATTAGTTCACCATTGGTTGTAAAACAATGGTATTGATTTATTAGTAGTGACAGATGAATGTATAGAAAACAAGAAAGAGTGTTTGACAATTATCTAAATTATTTTATATTATTTTTAGTGTTTTATGATCTGACAATTGTTATGGAAACAGTATTTATGAATTTTTTTTAATAATTATTTTAGTTGCCTTCCTCTGGACTGCATCCACCCTGTCTCTATCCTTTTTGAGGTGCAGACTCCTAAACTGGACACAGTACACCAGGTGGGGTCTTACCAGTAAGTGACACAGTGGCAACACCACCTCCCTCCTCCTGCTGGAGATCCTCTTCCTTATACACCCCATCATCCCACTAGCCGTACCCACTGCCCTTGTCACACTGCCCTGCTGCCTTAAGATCCTGAGATATAGAAACTTCAAGGTCCCTTTCCTGTCTAGAGACTGTCAGTACAGCCCCACTTTGTAAATGAGCTCGCCTCAACAGTGTTCCACTTGGTTAAATAAAGATGATCTACTGATTGACAGTACTACCACTCCTCATCCTGTACTCTGCTCCTGTGTTCCTATGCCCTAGGTGCATGATTTTTTCACATTTTGGTATTGAACTTCAACTGTCACATGTTTGATTGCTCCCTTATTTTCCCAAGATCCTGTGCATTCCCTCCACTGCCTTCTGAGTGTTGACCCTATTTCAGAATATGGTGTTATCTGCAAGAAGGCGTACATTCTCTGCCAGTCTTCTGCAAACACTGAAGAAGAATGGCCCCATTACTGACCCTGTGGTACCCCACTGATCACTCTCTCAATCATTAGAATGAGTGCTGTTAACCACCACCCTCTGTCCCCTGTCTGTTAACCAGTTTCTAACCCAATTCACCAGTTTGAATCCTACTCTAATGCTGTTCAACATGATGTCAATCTGAGAGCATCAGAAAAAGTACAAGAGGAAAAGGAATAGTTATTAACTGAAGCAACATAATGGGCAAGAGTAGAAAGAAATACTGTTTGGAAACCAGGAAAGAAAACTTAGGGCTCTGAGTAAAAGTGGTCTTTTCATAGAATGGATGTTATTGGTAATGTCTTCAGGATCATAAGTGCTGGAATGGGGATGGGTGCACTATGGCCATGTTCGCACCACTTTCATAAGTGGTAGGGCCTGGCTCTATCAGTTTTAGCAATCATGTTAATTTATTACTTGGGAGGAATGGCCATTTAAAATGCAGCATGTGCAGTGAGCAGTGTTATTTTCTAATCTCTCCCTTTATGGCTGATCAGCACAATTTTGAAAAGTGAAGGCCTGAGTAGTGTTTATTGGGGTGGGCGGGGTTCCTGGTCTGCTGAGTTAAGGCACAGTGGTCAAACTTCAAAACTGAAAAGGAAGGGCCAGATTTTCAAGTGGTCATCAAGGAAACTAAGCACTCAAAGTTGCTGTCAGTTGGGGGGGTACTCCCACATATTTGGAGGTGTGCGAAAAAAATTTCCCCTGGCGGAATATTGGCAAAAGTGCAAATTTTGCTTCAGCGAAAGTGTGGAAATCATTTTTGGAACTTTCGTGGAAATTCCGCCTTAAAACTGCGGAATAAATATACAAACTGTGGGTTAATTTATTAAACTGTGGGGAAAAAATCTGCATTGAGGATCACTGCCAGTGATCAGTTCTGAGGATTTATTTAACTACAGTTTAATTCATTAATCCACCTCCCACTGATCAGGGGGTCCCAGTAAATAACTAAATAAATACATCCAATCCCTTCCTTAGACCCTCCTGGTTTCTAGTGGCCCCCCCACCCACAGATTGTGGCCCCCCAAAAAATTTTATTTCCCCTGATGTCTAGTGGCCCCTCTCCCTATCCTGGATTCCCTAATCCACAAAAAAAACAGCCATCAGTCCTCCGACTCATCCCTCGCTATTCCCAGTATTCCCTGGTGTCTAGTGGGCCTCCCCATCCCTGCTCCCTTATAAAAAAAATAATCCCAACTCCCTGGTGTCTAATGGACCCCGCACCCTCCCACCCTGACAGTTCATTCTCACCACCCTGCTCCCCCACCCTGCTTCTGAGTAGACCACCAACACAGCCCTCCTCCCTCCACCACTACAAGTGGCCCACTGAATTGTCAGTGAATGACCGCATGGTTGTACAAGCAGGCGCTCATTCACTGACAGATCATTAAGCTGTGGATAGAATACATTCTGCAGTTTATATGCATTTTTCCACAGTTCACAAAAAAGTCTGCGGAACTTGGCGAAAATCCGCAGAACATCCCAGTTTCGCCAATGGTGAAAGTTCCAAAATTTCCTCAAAATTTCCAAAATTTTGCGGAAGTTCTACTAAAGCAGAATTCGCATAACTTTCTGCCTACCCTACAATATTACAAATTTGATGCGAAAAAGCTAAGGCTGTGGTAAACCTGGGGGGGGGGTTTACTTCTTACATCCATCACTCTACCACTTTTCAGACCATTCTGCTACCAATGCTGACGATAGTGGAAGAAAAAAAAAACAGATTAAAAGGGGGACACTAAGGGGAAGGAAAGCAGGAGATGATTTTACTCATAAGGTTGATCCTAGAGTGGAAAAAAGAGGCAAAGTCTCCGCATGAAAAAGAGAATGTAAGAGGGTGAAGTGAAAGAGCAGTGTCAGTGTGTGGCCAAGATAAAAACCAGACTGAAAACTATACAGAATGTTATACTGAGACAGGTAGCCAAAGAGTGGCATGAAAACCAACCTGCCAAAAATTTTTACTGATACAGGGAAGACGAAAATTAGATGGTAGTTGAAGAGGCAATCAAGGTCAATAGAGCATCTTGGCATCACTTTCTGCTCCCTACCCCTTGGTCATCCAGTTCCACTACCAGTCCTTCTCCCATTTACCCCACTGCTCTATCTCTCCCTCTTCTCATTCATCTGCTATATTCTCTTCTCTATGGTTCCACCATGCTGCAGCAACACGAATATCGCCGATCTCCCCCACAGCGACACATGGTCGCCCACATCCCCTGCACTACCAGATCCTAACCCCAACCAGGGATCACACCAACACTTGTTCCCTGTTTAATGTTCATGCGGGGGGCTGCACCGCCCCGCACCCTCTGGATTTATAGATTACAACTCTGGGTGGGGGGGGGCAGATCTCGGGGTACAGTGGCCAAACTCTCTAGTCAATGACACGGTCATTGCTCCGACAACCTGATTGACACTGCGGGTGTCGACGGCCTGGTTGGTGTCGCTGTAACAGTGTTGCTGTAAAAGCATCAGTGTTACAATGGTATACTCTTCCATACTCTCTTTAAAACCCTCAGCTAGTAGTAGCCCAGATGGGCTTGATCCTAAACTCCTTCACCTCTCATGCTTATATCATTTCCACACTCTCTCTCTTTCTTTCTTAGTTTGTCTTTTCACCTTGTCTAAGTTCCTGGTGCTTAGAAGCATACTGAAGTTCTTTCCTGTCATAAATGGGGATGCCCCTTACTTACCAGGCAATTACTTCCCAGTCTCCCTCACCCCTACCATTGCATAAATGCAGGAAAAACATATAGTCTCCCATCATTCTGCTTTCCTCCATCTTTTCCAGTTGGCTTCCACAAATTCTAATGTTCTGTCTTGTCCCTGTTAAGACTTATTGACTCAGTCCTGAAGGGGATGGACCAGGGGGGTGTTCACCTTAGTAATGTAGGTTGACTTAGTCCAGGTGTTTGATGTGGTCTCGTACCCTCTCATACCTGATAAGCTTGAAAGTGTTAAACTATCCAAACACTTAAATTGCCAGTGCCACTCTATTTGTCTGATAGATTCCCATCATCAAGTAGGCGATACCCTCTCCCTGGTGCCCTCTCTCTCTCTCTCTCTCTCTCTCTCTCTCCATTACTTCAGGTGTCCTGCAGGGATCTATTCTGGGTCCTATCTTGCTTTTTATATTACTAAATGACCACTCTGTGACCTGTTTCATCAAAAGCATCTCTATGTTTGTGGATCATACTATTTTTTTTTTTACCTCAGATGCCTCAGTCACTGAGATGGAGAGAAGACCATTTTGTTCTGCAGTATTTAATAAACACTCATAATAATAGGTAGGATCTAATATCTTCCAGAAATTAGACTATATTTTTCAGTGTCAACCCAGCGTGACATTATACTGGGTTGATATGGAGATGTGCCAAGTGCTTAATCAGTCATCAGCTCCGCCTGAACAGAAACTTACTTAAACTTTTGTGGGTCTCATACTCTCTCTTCCTTATTGTCCCTCTACCCACTTGCTAATGGCATGATGCCCCCCCTCTCTCTCTCTCCTTGCCACTCACTCCCAGACTCCCACTGCAGAACTCCTGTGACACTTCAAATGGACCTACATCCAAGGTAAAAAAAAAAAAGGACAGACTGGTAGCTGAATAACCAGCCTTGTGATAAGCCCTTACACTGTCAAAGAAAGCTAACAGTCTGTGACAGCACCTGTCAGGTATGGTGCATTATTCCAACTGCAATTTATTTGGGGTTCTGATTTATATCAGACAAAACTAGACATTATAAAACATTTAAATGTGACTGACTGTGTGAAAACTTGTTTTTAAACACACACCCTTGGTGTGTTTTGCCTGTAAAAACCACTCAACCTTCAGTCTCATGGTTTGTGTTGCAAAACACACCTCAGGTGTGTAAACAAAACACATATCACACAGTCACCCATACATTATTCTGTATATAATGTCTGACCTACCTTCCCTTGCAGAACTTTTCCCTGGTTACATCTGGAAATCAGTCATGCCATAGAGTGTCTTTCCAAGTTACCACATTAAAAAATGGTTTGATTTGTTTATTTAAAATCTGGTTAATCTATGAGCATAAAGCCAGTTTTCATTGGTGACCAGATGCAAAAAGAAGTTCAAAAATATACACTACAAGCACACATCATACTGTAGAATGGAACACAGAATACATTATAAGTAGACATCAAGTAATAAAAAAAATATTTCAACATAGTAAACACAACAGAAGAGCATAAAACAAAGTAACAGAACATTATGCAAATGAACAACTTTCAGAACCAAGCAAATATGGCTTAAGTGCAAATCTAAAGCTATCTATACTTGAAGAAAACAAAAATGATCATCTGGGTCAAAAAGTTGTAAAAACTGACAATTGGTTAACAATGATCTCTGACCTAAACATATTCTCATAGTGAGATTTTGAAATAGGTCATGAATAGCTGCACACATACAAATCATAGAATTCTGATAATGAAAATGATGATTAAATATTTAAGCACTTTTTCAAGGGTGATCATCTTGGCCAGAGATCCAGTACAAACCTGGAACCTCTGGTCTAATGAAGGACATTGAAGGGTACTAAGAAGAAAACAATGTGTCCTTATTGGAAGTTGTGTAGCGAACAAAGCTGTTTGATTATAAAGAATCCTGATGCTGGACAGCAGACCCTCCCAGGCAGAGAAGTAAAATAAAATGTCATAATCAATAATAGGAAACAAAAATCTCTGAGAATGATGTAACTTAACAGAAGGTAACAAAATATAATTCAGTTTATAAAGAGCACAAAGTCTCTGATACACTGTCTTTACCATACTAGAAATACAAGATTTGTAGCACAGTGTGCTGTCCAAGGTGAGGGCTAAATATTTAAAATTAGGAACCTGTTCTGTAAGAGTACCCTGGGTAATGTATAACCTGACAGTATTTGACAATGACAAGTTTTTTCTAGTATTATGAAAAAACATGAATTTAGTTTTAGAAGTATTTAATACCAATTTCTGTGACATAAAATACTTCCAAACAAAATCAAAATAATGTTGTACTGTGTCCAACAGATCTGAAAGACTTGACCTGGTTGTGAAGATCACATCATCAGCATATAAAATAATGCTAGTATTACTACAAACTTTCAAAAGAAAATTTAAAAATAAACTGAACAAAAGGAGCCCCAGAACAGAACCTTAGGGAGCTCCCATTGTAACTTGGGTAGAAGAAAAAAAAAGTTGAAATTTTAGTTTTTTGTGAGCCACCTTGAAGATAATTCTGACACAGCCCAGCACATCACCAGAAAAGCCCAGGCCTTCAAGGGCCCTGAGGAAGAGCTGCCGATTCACCAAATTGAAGGCCTTTGTGAGATCTGTGAAGACAGCCATTGAATAGATGCCATTATCAAGAGCCTCAGGGACTATCTGTTCGAATCTCACCAAGGTCATCACTTTTTTATGCCCTGGGTGGAAACCATGGAAGTACAGGGTCAAAACATTATACTTGGTAAGATAATCTAAGAATTGGTGAACATAATACATTCCTAACATTTGCTAAAGAGGCCAGAAGAGAAATGGGATGATAGTGCTGAATATTTGAATGATCACCTGATTTATGCAATCGAACCATTATGAATCACTACTGTACTTTTCCATATTTAAAGGAAACTGGCACAAAGTGAAGTATTAAAAATGTTAGCCAATGGATAACATATCATGTCTGTGGTGATCTTCATGAGTCAGTAATCTAACTTATCAATACCCACCAATGGCCTTGGATTCATTTTAGAAAGATATTTGTAGATTTCTAAGCGGGTAAGAACTCAAAAATAAAAATCAGGGACAGTCTTACTAACTAGGGACAAGGAAGCACTATTGTCTTCCAGATATTTTACAGAATTATTTGGAATATATTTTATCAAATCAGTAAAAAGATTGTTAAATTCATAAGCTGTTCAATGTGGATCAGTAAGTATATCAGAATCAGTGAGTAACTTGTTGGGTCTAGACTTGTGAATTTTACCAAGCAACTCATTAATGAGACTCCTCATCACGGCCAAATCCTTACCTGCAAATTATTATTTTTTTGTTTTTTTGCTGTTAATTAACTGTTCTTGTTTCAGATGTTTAATTGTTACTTTGCATTTTTACAAGTAATTTATATTATAAATCATATTGAAGGTTTCTGTTTTAGGAAAAAGGAACTTCAATTTAAAATCAAAATGTTTTACTTTTTAAAAATTGAGGGAAACTCCAGTGTGGAAAATGGACTACTATATGTCAACTGAACTTTGAACTTCAGAAGTTTAGAACTGCTAGCATGAGAAAGAAACCCCTATTATGGTTGTAAGGGTGCCAGGAATGCTTGAAAATAAACAAACCAGACTAACCAATGATTAATAATCTTTACATGTGTGCAAGACAGTAAACCAGAGTATCTCAGAACTATGTTAGTCATAGCTATAGTGGTCTACTGTCCAAGGGCCCTATCCATGTAGAGGTGTTGGATACACTCAAACCAAGTATGTCTTGGCAAGGGCCCATTGCACCCCAATGCCTGTCAGCACCAGATGACATCTATAGCCCCTGCCTGCTGCACTTCATTGGTACAGGCAAGGGGTGGTGGTGGTGCTGTTTTGGACTATGGGCATCCAGTTGGATTCTCGTGTTAGACAGCCAGTGTATCCCTGACTCTGCAAGGAACAGGGGACGATGGGATATTGCAGTTCTCTAATGACTGCCTTATCACTGTTGGAATGTCCAAATAGTTTAAAAAGTTATAGGCTGGTGCCGTTACAGTTCCCAGCCAACTGTGGAGGTTTTGAGGGCTGCAGACTGCAGCAGGGGGATCAGTTAGGTCCCAAGAAAATAGTTATGACCTGGCAGAGGGAAGCATGTAGCTACTAATGCATCCCATAGGGTTGCATAGCCTTCGCCACACAGCTGGCCCTCTACTATGCACTAATTCATTTGTGCGTGCTGCATGCATACCCCTGACCTCTAGTCCTTCCTGTACTGCTCACCCATGTAGCTACACATGTGGATCAAGATTAAGAGAGGAGTGGGTCAGCTGCCTGTCCTTTGAATTTCTGGAAGTACCCTGCATGTGTGGAACAAGATCTTTTTGCATAACAAGCCTGCATAATCACCCCTCCACAGGTGTGGTAGGGAGTGAAGGGCTTCTGTAGATCAAGCCCTAAGATCACAGATTCAAAAAGTCCAGTAGGTGCCCAGAGCCAAACATGCAGTTGGAGAAAAGATCTGTGTTATCTCTGCCCTTTCTAGCTGGAGCCAGATCCCTAATGACATTAAACGCTTTATCATCTCTAATCACTTCAGAATGCCATTATATAATGTACTGAAATCTCCTTGTGTTTGTCTTTCACTTGCAGGAGTTCAGGTTAATACTCTGTTTTTTCACTGTTATATGTCATTTATAGAAATGCACATGCACAGACACATGTACACACACACACACACACACACACACACACACACACACACACACACTATTTCTCTTTAATTACCTACAAGTTGCACTTGCATTTATATATTGCTTCTTGCTGCTGCTTGTCACCTTGGTTGCCCTTTACTATCTGGGTGAGGCACCTACTATATATGAGACAAAGAACCTCTGTGCGTAAACACTGAGGCAAGGGTTACCCCAATATGCATTTGGCTGGGAAGCCAAGTTTCAAGAAAATACAAAATCACACATGCCCCCACAATGCAAAGCATCATGGGCTGCATATGGAAATCACCACAGAATGTTATGCTGGTCCAACTTTAAGCAGAACTGCATTGTGGGGGCATGTGTGATTTTGTATTTACTATATATGAGGTTTCCCAGTACAGGAAAATTCTTAATAAGTAAGAATAATTGAATTTTTTAGTAACAGCTGGCAGTATAGCCTAGTGGTTAGAGTAAAAAGCTGTGAATGGGCTTGACACATCCAGCAGATCTGGGTTTGATTCCCACAACCTCCACTTGCATGCTGTGTGACTGAACAAGTCACTTAACCACCCCAGTGCTCCCAGATCACCCCTGTAAACAGACACTTGTGCCTAGTGGGCCTTACCTGGTTAATAAAAGCATAAAAGTAAATAAGCAACTTAACATAGCATTAACTTCAACTTGAGAAACATGGATGCCTTATAACCATCTAATTATTAGTCAATATTTATTATCACAGTTTGTAAGTCATGTATGTGTAATTACTACAGTTAATCTGTTATTTTATTTATTGTTTATTTATTTGAAAATTAGTAACTGGGAATGGCAGAATGTGCCAAAGCTCATTTCCAGGATGCACCCAGGGAAAGGGAGAGAGGGGATACAATGAACAAATACAGAGTATAACAGATTACACAAAAAATAAAGTGCAAACAGTGATAACAACATGGTAGAAGTGCAACTAGCAATAACATGAGGCATATGTAGGAGCTATGAGCATCACCACAGCCCAATTTGAAAGGTAACAGCAGGTTGAGAAATGCAGCAAATGTTTGGAGTCATGAACCAATGCCAGAAGGAGACCAAAAGGGGAAGAGAGGGGACCAGGGTGGGTTAAGAAGGGTGCTGACAGGAGCAGGAGGTGGGGGACAGGAGTTTAAACTTGTGCTTAAAGAAAGTGGGGGAGAGTGAGATGTGGAAGGAGTAGGGAAGCTCATTTTCAGAGAGAGAGAGAAGGTGATAGGAGAAGGCTGACTGTCCAGCAGAGGAGTGACAGAGGGAGAAGGTTAAAGGATCCCTGGAGTGGAGGGAGTATGAGGCAGATAGAATGGGGGACAGAAGTGTCAGGGATTTATTTAACTCCAAAAATTGATTAGCGTTTTGCTCATAAAAGTGCTAAAACATTGTGAAAATGCATAGCACTTGTCTCACTGTGTTTAACAAACATAAAGCTTTTAGAAAACCTATATAAATACTTTCTGTACAGTTAGCATTGTCCCAAGAAAAAAACTGCTAATCAATTATTTAAAACCCTGAGTGTGGATAGGTAATTGGCCAGCAACCCAAGCCATTATTTGGAAATGAAAGATGCACAGTGGGACTGGCAATGGGAGGCAAGTGGGATGATGGAGTGGGAAGAGGAGAGGAGAGGGAGCAGTGGTGCATATGAGGTGGGAGTTGGTAGCAAAGTGATAGAAGGCATTATAGTGGTTGCCTAGTCTGGCAAGGGAAGAGGAAAGTGCAGTAATGTAGACCACATCTGCATAGCCAAACACTAGAAGAACCATTTTGGAAACCAGCTCCTAGTGGACTTACCAAGACAAGCAGTCTTTGTTATGGTACAGGGCACCAAACTTGGGGTGGAGCTTGGCATGGATGGCATCAAAGAGGGCAGAGACATCAGGCCAACTGTTTAGCTTCACATCAAGATATTTGAAGGGGGGAACCACTTCAAAGGGGAAGCCATACAGGGTGGAGAAAGTTGGGAGGGCTACGAGTCTGGCCAACATCTGGCTGCTGCCAAAGGTCATGGGCACTGTTTTATTAGTGTTGACCTAGAGTTGGCTGGGCTACAGCTAGTGCAGGGCATTGAGAACGTCTTGCTGGAGCATGGCTTCCACAACAATTGTTGAGAGGCCGTAGGAGTAGAGAACTGTGTCATCTGCATACATGTGTATATGCAATCTGGTGCAGATAAAGGGAAGGTAATTGAGGAAAATGGAAAGAGAATTGGACCTAGGAGTTGGCCCTATGGGACCTCAGCCTGGATAGGGAGTGGAGTACACCACCTACCTGTACTGACAACCAATGGTCCAAGAGATAGGAGCAGAACCAGTCAACAGTGGGGACTAAGAGGCCAGCAGAAATCATCTTATTTAGGAGTGAATGGGACACCAAATCAAAGGCTTTGGTCAGATTGAGGAAAATGGTCACAGTGATGTGCCTCTGATCCATCTCAGAAAGGATGGAGTCAGTGACCAATAGCACTAAGGAGATGTGGAGTGGTGCTTCCTAAAACCAGAATGGAAGAGGAGAGGAAACTGGAAAAATGAAGGAAGTCAGCAAGCCTGGAGAGGACCCACTTCTCTTGTAACATAGCAAGACAGGGGAATAGGGCTGGGTGAAATTAGCAAATTCCAATCTTGCAGAATTGTTGTGAAATTCCACAAAATTTTTCAAAAATTCATGAAAGTTTGTGGAATTTTCTGAAGTGTTTAATTTGTCATAACTTAGTTGGTGTTATAGCTAGAGGTCTACAATTTGGCATGCATATTATTTGGCTGATGGCCTAACACTATGTCAAGTTTCATGACTTGTGGATGAGGAGCAGGGAAGGAATAGGGACTAAAAATGTGAAACTTTATTATTAATGTGAAAAGTTCTGACACTATTTCTATGCTTACAACTTGGCCATCTTTGGAGCTAGATAATAGAAAATGTATATACACACTTTCCTGGAAGAGTCACAGAAACTGCTAAATAGAGGCAAAAGGTTATACAAATTGTAAGTTACATAAGTTAAAAATTTCATGGTCTAATTACTTATTAAATTGTGTGAAAATGTTCAAAATATATCTAGATGTTTATAGCTCCACTTTTACTTTAGGTATACTCTCAAGGTTTGGCATGCATACCAAAGTAAATATGTCCTGGCATCTAATTAAGCTTGATAAATGTGATTTAGTAGGTTAAATGTAGTGCAGATACTGTAGAAATTACTAATTGGCAAAATGTGCTCAACAATTTATGGATACATAATAGGTAATGCCACAAGAATTCCACTTGTGGAATTTAACATTCATAAAGTACTTACCACCACTTAATCACATTACCTGCACTAGCACCATGGCTCTGCAATACCCCTCCAACACTCCTGTGACAGTGATGCCCAGCATAATACTCCATCAGTATTATCATGGAAGCACTACTGAAGGAGAGATTGCTGGAACATCTGGTTGCCAATGGATTGCAGGACCCAAGGCAGCATGGTTTCACCAGTGGTAGGTCCTGTCAGACCAACCTCATTGAATTTTTCGACTGGGTGATAAGAGAGGTGGATCGGGGAGGGCAGTGGACGTGGCCTATCTGGACTTCAGCAAGGCCTCTGACACATAGAAGGCTATTAAACAAACTGGGGAATATGGGAGTGGGCAGGACAGTAGTGCAGTGGGTAGGTAAGTGGCTGTCACTCCACTGAGGGAAGAGTGACCAGTGGGGTGCCACAGGGATCAGTACTGAGACCGGTCCTATTCAACATCATCAGTGACACTGCACAGGACCTAGAAGGCAGAATTTCCCTGTTCGCTGATGACACTAAGCTCTTTAACAGAGTGGACACACCAGAGGGTGTAGACAGAATGAGAAGGGACCTGCAGAAACTTGAAGAATGGTCAGGGGTTTGGCAGTTGAAATTCAATGCAAAGAAGTGCAAGATAATGCATATGTGGCAAAAAACCCTGGAACAACATATCAGTTGGGAGGTGAGGATATACCATGCACCAAGCAGGAAAGGGATCTTGTGGTTATCATCTCTGATGACCTCAAAGTAGGGAAACAGTGCAACAAGACAAAAGGTAAAGCAAATAGAATGCTGGGATGCATAGGCAGGGGCATCACCAGCAGGAAAAGAGATGTCATAATTCCAGAATACAATACACTAGTGAGGCCCCACCTGGAGTACTGAGTACAGTTCTGGAGACCTTACCTATGCAAGAACATAGGGTAGAGAAGGTTCAGAGGAGGACAACAAAGATGGTACATGGATTGCATCACAAGTCCCATGAGGACAGGTTGAAGGACTTGAATATGTACTCCCTGGAGGAGAGGAGGGAGAGAGGGGATATGATAGAGACATACAAGTGTCTTAAAGGGAGAAACATGGTGCAGGAATACACTATTTTTCAGTGAAAAAGATGTTCCAGGAATAGAGGGCATGGGATGAAGTTGGAGGGAAGGCGATTCAGAGGAAACGCGAGGAAGAATTTCTTCACAGAACAGGTGGTGGACAAGTAGAACACACTGTCAGAGAAAGTAGTGGGGGCTGAAACAATCATGGGATTTAAGAATGCATGGGATAGACATAAGGGAACTCTGGAGGTCAGGGATAAGGGGCAACAGACTTCTAGGGAAACATAAAGTGAACTTACAAGCTAAAATGGGAAGACTGGGTGGGCTGAAGGCTCTTATTTGCCGACAGTGTCTCTGTATCTGTGTATTTATGTATCTATTTATTATTGTTAAAGATACCCAGATACTTCTGTCACAGTGGCCTAAATCACAACTAGTTGCAAGGTTTGGCATTACTTGGCACTACTGTTTTCAAATAGTAAAAATATACACTGCTATCTAAAGGGTTATTAAAGAGTTAGCAGGTGGCATTGTACAGAAACAGTACCACTCATGCATGTGCTTGCCTAAGTCATTAAGTCAGTGAGCTCTAGTGGTTATCTAGTATACTGTAGGAATTCAGGTTAGTGCACAGTGATGTCATGACTATTCTTCATGGTTTGTCACTCAAGATAGTGACCTGATGCTTGGTACCACTATACTTTTAATATGGAGTTTCCTATGAATGCCACCTTGTTGCCATTTACACAGCCTTTACCTTCCTCTACAATGGCAACTCAAGTGTATGACTGGGCAAAATGTATGGGCATGGCTTCAACAAAAGTATCATAACATCCTGTAATTTCACAAAAGTTCATGAAATTAAACTTTAATTACTTATGTCATTTGGAATCTTTGGCTGCTTATAACTTGGTCAGTCTTTCAGCAAGAAATCAGAGTTGACACCCATAGCCATTTTTGTTTCCATATTGGCTTTTCTCCAGGTTGGCAGCTCTTCTCTCAGGGGTATACCCTGTTCACAGGGATATACCCTGATCATGCTGAACCCAGCCATTATTCAGCTGGCCATCAGGGTTTTCTCCACCATTTTTCCCTCCCATCTCTCTTGGTGTGAGGAGTGCTACTATCAGCCTTCACAGTCACAGCTTCCTCTGGGGCAGGAGCAAGCTCCCTCACCCAGCTGCAGAGGTCACTATGTTGGTGGAACCTGCTGCCAACCCTTCCTGACTGAGGTGCTCTGTCTCAGCCTTGCACTGCCTCCTTCTGATGTGACTTCTTGGGCTTGCTTCCGATTCTGGGTCATCAGCATGGCAGCATGACGCTTTGCTACTGGGCCATGTGGGTGACCTCAAAGCTTAATATTTAGGATTAATGAACCAACAAAACTGTTTATATTCTGTTCTTCATTTTTAAGGTTATAGGGGCTTAAAACTTATCCATTTGCATAACTACAAAATGCCATTTTAACATTTCTGAATAGTTGCAGGCTTGTAAGTCAGGCACCCTTAACGACAAAGATGAGACACTGGGTACATGTCTGCCTGGATCTCGGGAAAGTCATCATATGGAAAAATACTTTTTAAATTAGATAGCAATAACTGCAATCACACTTTTGCCAAAATCTTGTGAATGTTTTGTGAAAAGTTCACAAAATTATATGTAAGCAAAACTGTAATTTTACCAGAATTGTGCTGGTGGAAGATGAAGTTCACCCAGCCCTAGAGGTGAGGAGGGATATAGGACAGAAGTTGTAAGGGGTAGAGGTATCACGCCCTTTATGGATGGGGAGAATTTTCAGACTTCTAGGACTAAGGGACAACACAGAGGGTGAAGGAGAGGTCAAGAAGATGAGAGAGGGTGAGGAAACGGCAGGAGCTGAGATGTGGAGAGGTTTGGGGTCCAGGTTATGATGACATACTTTTTAATCAGTGAGAGAGCAGCTTTCTCACTGACTGATGACATCTCAGTTGTTCTGTGCCACATTCAAACAGTTGCAGTTAAGCTCTAAGAGGAGCACTTAAATGTTCAGAAAAAGTATTTTTAAAAATGATGCCTTTTTAAAATAATATTGTAATTCTATATAGCTTATGTATTGGAGTGCAGTGTAGTAGCTACATTTAATTGCAGATGTATGAATGATACCCACAACATAGAAATGGCACATGCATACATGGGTTATGAAAGTTTTATCCTCGTTAATGGGGATAAATGTGATTAGCCCTCTGAAGTCCCTTGTGCATCAAAATGTGTTTTTATCTCCTTCTACTCCACACACAAACATAAATAAATATTTAGAATTGACACTGCATTTCTATGCCTCCCAGATCCACAAGGATTATTGAACTGGAATGCGCTGCCAGAAGAGGTGGTCTCATTGAAGACAGTGGGCAGCTTCAAGACAGGCTGGGATAGACATAGGGAAGGTTAAGATCATGGGTGGGGGGGGGAGGAGGAGTGGTGGGGCAGGGACAGTAGCTCAAGCTGTGGACTCTGCAGTATGAGCAGACTAGAAAGACCAAATGGCCTTCTTCTGCTGGCTTCTTTGTATCTTTGTATATGTCCATATGAATTTTATTGGATGAAATAGCAGTCTATAGGTAAGTCACTTCCACAGACTTGTACTGAGTTTTGTGCACATCTCCAAGTCACACATACTGTATACAGTACACGTCAGTGCCTCAGTCCTGTGCAAAATGCCAAGGCTATGCATTTCCTTTTGTAAGGCAGACATACAAGGCTTCACCAAAACAGATACCCCCTTTTAAACAGGCGTAATGTGATCCAAAATAGAAGAACTACAAATTACAGACAAGTGTTTTGTCCTGTTGGGATTCCTCAATGCAGTGCAGTTGTGATTCAGTTAATTACCAAGTCAGCCCCGGGGAAATCAGGCATGTTGTATACTGGAAGTTAGCATACTAATGAGGCAGTCTGCAGAAAAAACAGTGCAGGATCCATAAAAGAAACATAGAAACATAGAAACATAGAATTTGACGGCAGATAAGGACTGCTTGGGCCACCTAGTCTGCCCATTTTCCTACCTAACAGATAAGCTGCAGATCCTAGTTAACCAACAGCTTACTTCCTCTTACCTGCCCCTAGGACTGCCTTATGCCTGTCCCATGCATTCTTGAAGTCCCCCACTGTTCTTGACTCCACGACCTCCTCAGGGAGGCTGTTCCATGCATCCACAACCCTCTCAGTGAAAAATACTTCCTCACATTACTCCTGAGCCACCCCCATCTTCAAATTGTGCCCTTGTTCTTGCACATCTCTTTTCTGGAAGATGCTACCCTCTTGACTTTGATGCTAGAAGAGAAGAAATATGCAATAATTTGGATAGTTCTAGTGTTTTTTTTTACACATCCTATTCACTGTTGTTGCTACAAACTGTCTTTTTGAGTTCTACCTCCGAGTGTACTAAATACTCAGTTTCCTTTTGGTTTTCTTGGTACTTTAGTAAGACGGGGCCCAATTTTTGAATGTGTTGTGGCTGCTGCAATGGACTTGTGGCCAAGAATTTGCTGCAAATGGCTCCTTGTGGACAGTGTTGGGTAAGTTACTTTTTCTATTACATTTGGAAACTTGTTCCAGGAAGCTCTGTGCAGTCACTAGCAAGGATGGAGAGGGTATTAGAAAGTAATACACTCATAATTATAGTTACTTATTTATTTTTATACAAAATAATAATAACTAACAGATTACATTTTTGAAAGTAATAGGTTAGTTACTAGTTACTTTCAAATAAATGTAATCAATTACGTTACCTATTTCTTTTGTATAAAAGACATAAGTAATTGTAACTGTAAGGTGTATTACTTTTTCCAGTACTTCTTCATCCTTACTTTAATGTTTACACAGAACTTTCTGGAACAAGTTTCCAAAAATAATACAAAGTAATAGAAAAGTAACCTACCCAACACTGCTTGTGGACAATTGTTCGGCAAGCACGATTTTCGATAATGCTTGCTGCAACCTCCTACTGCAAGCCCCTTGTGGTGATGCAGCACTGTTATGCCACCTACCCCTGGAATACCTTTGCATCCATTGTAATGGACTTGTAGCTGAGAGTTTGTCACAAAAGGTGACTTGTGGCAAATCATGCAGCAAGCATGATTTTTGATAATGCATGCTGCAACCCCCTACCATAAGTCCGTTGTGGTGATGCAGCACTATTATGCCACCTATCCCCTGGCGTACCTTTGTGTTCATGGGGGAGCCATGATAGGGGGCTTCTACCACAGGTTTGGCACATAGTGCCATAAAATGAGGGCACTGTTGCAACTTGCATCCAGGGTTATAATGCAAGTTGCGGGGGCACCCTTGGCCGCAGGTACGGCACACTTTATGGGGATGCAAGCCCTGCATCTCCATTTGAAAATCAGGCCCAGTGACTGTAATGCACTGAGGAGTCCCCACTGGATGGAACACAAGTCTGTAGTTTGTTTTTTCTGAGCCTTAACTAGATTGGATGTACAAGTCTGTTGACAGGATAATATCTGTTTGATGAAGCCTTGCCTGTCTGCTGTGCACAAGGATCTACATACGCTTCATGGTTTGAACTAAAACTGAGGAATTACATTAATATATGTGTGGTTTTCGAGAGATGCACAAACAACAAACAATTGGGCTATTTCTTCTTTACTATGACCCTTTCACAGATCCTAAGCTCTGCCCTCCCTGTAAATTGCCTCTGTTGAATGCTACCTCCAACAGTCTAAATGCTGGATTTCCACAGACATGTGCTATCTCTACAGCAAAAATTAGACATGGCATTTTCCACAGAGATGTTGCATTTTACATGGAGATACAATACACAGACATTAGTATGGAAGAACAGGAAAACTCTAATGTTGATCCGTAACCTTGTCCATTGTCCTGTATGATTTTAGTTCTGAAATGCCTTTGGAGCATTAGTTATCATTTTAATAAAAAAATGTTTTCCTTAACACAAATTTTAATGCTACTATTCACTAGAGAGGCACATTTTTAAAACACTGTAAATTCTCCTCAGTCATATTCACACAGCCTTCAAAATTTGGTAATAATCATTTTGTAATCAGCCTGAATTTAATGACTGCAACATATAGCCTAGAGGTTAGAGTAACAAGCTGTGAATGAGCTTAGTACATCCAGCAGACCAGACCCTGGTTTGATTCTCACCACCTCCATTTGCATACTGTATGACCTTGAGTAAGTCACTTAACCCCACAGTGCTCCCAGGTTGCCCCTGAAAACAGGCCTTACCTGGTTACCAAAGACTAAAATAAAAAATATATATATTAAGCTTAAGCATTGGAGGTGTTGTAAATTGTAAGATTTACTGGAATTAAAAGAAAGATTGGTATAAAAACCAAGATATATTTAACCCTAGAGTTAAGGCAGTGGCTATGCAATCTTGCATTCACTTGAACATTTGCAAAGTCAAACACCATAGCAAATACACACAAATAAATGTATTTTTTTGCCTATATGTTATGTGCATTTGACAAAATCTATATTTTTGACTGAAGCTTTGATCATATGCAGGCTTCCTAGTGTATATGGCATGGCATGGCATGCTTTTTAAAGGAGCACATCTAGTTGTTAAATTTGAAATGTTTAAGTGGGGGAACTTTCACATCTAGAATTCTAAGTGGAGTAACTGTCTTTTCTAGGTGATGGAACTGTCCTATAGTAGGCTATTGAGAAAGATGGCAGATGTGGTTAAACTGTCAATCAGTTTTTTAAAAGGTGTGGTGGAACTGAATTCCTGTGAACTCCTGCCCAATTTAACCCCTGCAACTATCACTTCTGCTGCCCTAGCAGATGTTGGGTGAGGCCTGATATAACAGATGCCTCTTTTCCAGGAAACAATAGAAGATCACCAGAAACTGCTCACCCAGCCAGTACTTCTTTTTTTTATTATAGCTTTTTGGTCCCCGTTGCCTCTTCCCAGCAACTGGCAATGGGGACACATATGTATTTGTTACAGATTTTCTCCCTTAACCCCCCTCCCAAGGCCCCAGCACATGGCTGTGCGAGCATGTGGAGGCATGCTTTGCACCCCATGGCACCAGATCATCCCCTTCCACCTCCCAATACATTGCCACCCCCTCTCTGCCTACACTACCCACTGGACCTCCACCCGGTGGGAGCGAAACTATGAGGGGGCACCAACCAACCCTCACCACCCTCAGGAGAGGAGAGCAGCCCACTAGCATGCTCAATCCTGCTCCGCCTTCCCCCCCACGCCAACACCCCAATGGCCTGAGGTTGTTCCCGAATCTGGGTCACCAGCTTAGCTCAAGGTAAGACATCCAGCACCTCAACACTCTGCACCACCGGGCTGGCCCCAGCCAGTGCTTCTTGAGTTTGTATACCTCACATACTTCTACCAGTAGAAACTGATAGGCAGGGACACTGGTTTATGGTCAAAATTTCCTTAATATCTGCATGGTTGAGAAACTGCTGCACAACCAGAATAAGACAGTGTGCCAGGCAGGGCACCCTAAAAAAAACATCAGTAATGCACTTAACAACATTGGAGTCATTATCACTCGTAATAAATCCTGCTTTGAGTGACAGGACGTGAAGCCAATCATCAATCTCATTGAGCAGCATGTGAAACATTTTCTCACCCGAGTGAAATCCGGTTATACTTTTTGTTTTGACTGTGGCATGCTGCTGAATCCCCAGTGTGTTGCTACCACCACAGTTTTGCTTTGAACAGGTTGTGCCATGGCCCAAATCAACTATCACCCCAGGTACCTGTGCCCAGTGTGGAGTGATACATAAATACAAGTTTGCAGCTGTTTGGCTACTAGTCCACATATCCATGCTCAGACAGATATAATCTGATGAAGACTGCTTCAGGGCATGTATTATGGACTGTGACACTTTCTCATAAAGTTTTGGCATGGAACATTGGAAAAATAGGTTCACGATGGAACCTGCCATTTAGGACAGGCATGGGTCATCAACCTAAGGAATCCAGCATTCGCCACAAAAGAGAATGGCAATAGATTGATGGCCAGCATTTCAACAGTGACTGCATTTAACACATGTGCAGTGGCATGATTGGGGGTATTTAGAGTGCCACTCAAACATGCTTTTTAGTGCAGGCTGCACCTTTTTGGGGGTTGGTCGACTAAACCGCTGGACGCATGGCAGCATTGTTGTTCTTGGTGGGGTAGTAGTTGACTCTTGGGGATGTACAGCTCACATGAAATCAGTTATTTTGGGGATTTTTGCTGTGGTTTACTTTTCTGACTCAGTGTAGTGTTGCCACCACTGCTGGTATGGTCACTGCTACAGAGAGCAAAGGACTGCTCGTCCCCCCCAACTCAGCCCTCCCTCCTCCTGGTCTATTGCACTGCTGTTACTTACATTTAACATGCTGAAGGAACTGGCAGCTCCTGAACTGGCTTCCTTCCAGTGTTGCTACCAGTGCAACAGGTGCCTGTTCCTCAAGTATGTGTGTTGGCCACTGGTGCCTAGGTGGCTGCCCTTTTTACCCTGACTAATATGGACTTGACACAGCTGACATACTGTAATGGTCTCATCAGCTGGATCAAGCATGCAAAAGTCCGAAACTAGGGACTTTGTAATTCTGGACTTCACATGGTGGTGTGACTGGAAGAGCTGAGTGGAAGGTGTGCAATAGAGCTGTGCAGAATATAAAATTCTGCCCATGGAATGCCCACAGAGTGACCATTCCAATTCTGCAGAATTCCACTGAATTTTTGCCAAAATTCTGTGCAATTTTGCAGCATTTTAAATTTCAGTTATTTCACAATAGTTTTACAAGTACACATCCAAATAGCACCACATCTGGCAAATAAGCAGCACCCTATTGCTTACAAACATGTACTAAACTTCAGAGTTGTATATTTATTTATTTATACATCAGTTTACAACCTTTGAGCCAGAGGCTCGTTTTCAAAGGTACCTCGTCACAATGAGGACAAAACACAGTACAACATTTAGTTACATCATTGTAGATAACAGCTTTTTACAACATAGCGGTCACAGTTTTAGGCAGATATATGCAGTAATTACTTTGTTTACAATAACAGTGTTACAGGTTTGGTATTCACAGGTTATTACAGTAATTTGGATAAGATTGAGAGGTAAGCATACATTGGTTAAGCAGACAATTAGTCTTGAGCAGGTACTGCTAGGTTAGTAAAAACAGGTGGCTATGGGACAAGGTAGGTGATAAGTTAGGGAGGTGAGCCACTCTGGGAGTCTTGTCAGTTTTTGTTGTGGAGCTACTCAGAGAGTTTTGTCGGGTACAATGAGCTGGAACACCTACAGCTGGGGACAAGCACAGCTACGCATGTTAAATAGCTGACTTCGAAGTGTGGTTTTGAAGCTGGAGATTGTCACGAGTTATCGGTGATGGAGCTGGGAGAGTATTGTGCCAGGAGGGGCTCTGTAACAGAAGGACCGTTGACCATGTGTAGTCCTGGTCCTAGGGACAGACAGGGTGGCCTTGGAGGAGCTACGAGTTTGGACTAAGGGTTGAGCTAGGTGGATAGAGGCTGTCAGGCTGGGAGGGGATAGTCCAAGGAGTGTTTTTTTACTTATGAGGCAGGTTTGGTATCTGAGCCATTCATCCAGGTTAAGCAGCTTAGCCAAGTCATATAGCTGGCAGGTATGGGTTAATTTGGTGGCTCCTGTAATTAATCTACAGGCCTTATTCAAGGTGAGTCGGATTTTATTGAGGGCGGTCGTGTCCGCGGCACCGTAGACAGGCAGGTCATAGTCCACAAGGGACATGATTGAGGAGGTGACTGCTAGTCGGAGGGCACCGGGGGGGAGGCAGTGCTTGTAGCGATAAAGGATACCTAGCCGTGTATTTGTAGCTGAGGCTAGAGCATCAATGTGGTCGTGAAAGGTGAGGGCAGAGTCAAAGGAGACCCTGAGATAGTTATACAGGCGGACTTGATTGAGAGGATGCTTAGAGCCAGGGAGAATATGGAGTGGGAAAGTACTGAGTTTGTTTTGGGGATGGGCAAAGAGCATGGTTTTGGTTTTTTTATATCACACGGGGCAGAGTTATGGGTTGCCAAACATTTATTCAAAATTTATTTTTCAGTTATTTTGAGATAATTTTAAAATTTATTCTCCACATTTCTCCAGAATATCAGGATTTAGAGAAACAGATATAATGCATATATGCACCAAGTTGTAAGTATCAAGCATTAATAGGAGCCGAGTTATGGGTAGTCAAATACTTGCCAAAATTTGGAATTCTATAATTCTAGTATAACGTTGATTGTATTCATTGAAATATTACAAAAATTGTCAAGTGAACAGGTTAGTATGACATTTGTATATGCACATAGTTTCAGATTTCTAGCTTTAATTGGGACGGTGTTATAGTCTGCCAAACCTGTTGCCAAAATTTAAATTTTGGTTAGCTCCCTCTAATTTTAAAACTACATATCAAAATTTAACCAGAATTTAAACATTTAAACTACTATACCACATAGTAATTTCTGAAAAAGTTCATATTTTCAGCTTTAAATGGGATTAAATGAAAAGTAGTCAAACTTTCTCTACATTTAAAAATTTAATTTTGCAAGAATGTAGACTATAAATTGATAAACCCCTAAAACTTTAAAACTAGAGAATGCAATACCATGAAATTTGGCAGGTTCATAGACCTAACAAGGGGACTGTGTGTGCCAATTTTATTAATTGCAAAGTAACATCCCTACTTAAAGTCAAATCTCATGAGTCTTTATAAAAATGGCAGCATTTCACGGAAAATTCCATAAAAGTGGAATTTTCTAATTTCATTCAGCCTTTTCTGGGGGTTCTAATTAAAGGATAGGGGTATAAGAGGCAACTAATGCAGGGGGTCACCAGGTTCAGGAGTCAGATGCACAGTTTCATGAAGAAATGGATAGCTGAGTTGGCTAGCACAACAGTGGTAGACCCCAGGTTGGAGCAAGAAAGCACAGTGTCCACAATTGCAACCTAAATGCAGGATATTTAAGAAACATAGACACATAGAATTTGACAGCAGATAAAGATCACTTGGCCCACCTAGTCTGCCCCTTTCCCTACCTAATGGATATGCTGCAGATCCTTTAAGGATCACAACCAGTAAATTTATAATCTGAGGAGCCTGGTGTACATGCAAGTCTAGGACTTAGAGGTACTCAAAATCATTTAGTAGGGGAAGACAATGTCTGGAGCAGCAGGAAGAAATAATTCTGGCTATTCCAACAGGGTAGGTTGATAGGAAAGAGAGTAAGTGACTCACATTTTTAAGAAGTTTGCCACTGTAAAGAACAAAGTGGCTATCAGTGGTATCAGTAGTTCTACTGAGTCAGTCTGGCTATGCCAAAAGAGAAGGGGGAATAGTCACTCAGTGAGGAACAGCAGGATGGCAAAAAATGCAGCCCATCTTATCAAATGAAGTAGTGATATGTGCATTGTTAATGTTAAATTCCATTAAAAAAATTCTGGATGCTTCATCTACAGAATATGCTCTCATAAATATGTGAGAAAATGTTACTAATCCTTTTTTTTTCTTCCGCAAAATTAAAACTTCTTAAACAATTTATCCAGTTGTGTTAGACATCAGGATACACAGACTATGGATATGCATGTCAAATGTTAACTATATGCATGCAAGAGGAGAGAAGTTACAAACATTTATATTTTTGATAGTTTTCAGAAAGTTTTGCAAATATTTAAAGTAAAGTTTTGAACCCTTGTAACTTAAACATCTCTTGTCTAATTCACTCCATATTTAGACCATTCTATAAGCATTACACAATGGTTATTCATACTAATTTACACATGTCTATCTCCAAATGTGCCTAAGTTATAAGTAGATGAAAGTTGTTCATGAAATTTCCTGAAAATAATAAAATGACAGATTTTGAGCACATATAATTTTGAGACGATGCATCATATTGTTATGAAATCTGGCACATTATTAGAACACCTATCATCAAGCAATCACATCAAATTTGAGATCCATGACCCAATAGATGGTCAGGGTATATTCAGAAAACAAATGTTCATGAAATTTCACACAAACAATAAAATGGCAACATTCAAGCCCCTATAATTTTGAAACTATCCAACCAAATTACATGATATTTGGCACATTGTGGCTATGTCCCAAAGAGTATATATGCCAAATTGTAGACCTCTAGCTTGAACAGTTTTTGAGTTATAGCTAAATTACTACATTTTATAAATTCTGCAAAATTTCAGCGAAATTCTGTAGAATTTCATGGAATTTTGTGAAATTTTGCTAAAATTCCACAGATTCAGCATTTTTCCATTATGCACAACTCTAGTCTGGAAACCTGTGTTTTTGTGCTGCTTTCATCACTTCTATAATATTAGGAGGGGGACTTGGGTATTTGGAGACATGTTTATCCCATAACCCTCATCATCTGAATGAGCTGCATCACCCTTGCACTTTTCGCCTGCTGGCTCCCACAGGGGATCCAACATGTCACCATCATCAGCACAGCTGCTAATGTCCTCCTCCTCCATAGTCCCATCTTCTTCCTCAGCAACTTTTTCTTCTTCTATGAACCTCTCATCAGGGGTCTAACTTTCCGCATCTCCCTGGTGCACCAACTCCAGCTCCAGACTATCACCACCACTGACACCATCAGAAATGAGGACAGTCACACCAACAGCCTCCTCTTCCTCCTTAACCACTGTTCCTCTGCTGTTGTCTCCCTTCTTCTGACTTGTATCCCCCAACAGCATGGATGCATTACATTTGGCTAGAAAAATGTCACTACTTATGCCACTACTGCTAAATATTCCTTTGCTGGTACCTGCCATGGGATCAGAGCCCACAGAACACATTGTTGCAGACATACTCTTGGTTTGGGGAACTGCAATGCTACTTTCACCCACAGGCTTCTTTGCTGCCTCGTCCTCCATGGAACTTCTCTTTTTATTGGACCACTTTTTCACAGGCAGTTTTATATGCTTATTCCAAAGTTTGCCTTTCATTTGGATGAGCAATTGCAAACTGGAAACAAAGCCTGCACTACTGCCAACTATAAATCAGGTATCAGTACTCTGTAAAACTACAGTAGTCTATTAAAACTACTCAAAATTTATTTTCTTTTCTTGTGTTATACAGAACAGGGATTAAACAACACAGGGTAACAGGGCAGGTGTAAGGAAATTTAAACTGAACAACAGCAGAGAACATCTCCCCCATTAGGAATCAGCAGAGTCTAGACAACTACTGTAATGTAGTAGTAGTTAATAAAATGCTGTTTTGTATATAGAACAGGTATCACACAACACGGAGTAACAAGGTAGGGGTAAGCAAATGTAAAACAAAGAACAGTAGAGAACACCCACCCCAATTATAGTTCAGCAGTATCTGGACAACTTCTTTAATGTAGAACTAGTTAATAAAATGTAGTTTTTTATATAGAACAGGGATTACACAGCATGGAGTAACAGGGCAGAGGTCAGCAAATTTGAACCGAATAAAGACAGAGAACACCTCCACCAATCAGGACCAGCAGTCTCTGAAGAACTATTCTACTAAAAGATGCTTTTTATGTTGACTCGCACTTGCGTGGCCAACATACTGCACTAGTAGCAGATTTGGAGGCATGGTCACTGTGGGTGAATGCAGGGCACACTTCAGTAGGTGTGTCCCTCATTCTCCAATAAGGCAGCATGCAGGTGCCACACCAGGAATACATAAAGTGGTGAGTACATCTAAGGAAAAGTCTGCTGCAATGAGAGGCAAGATTGTCATGCAGCGGCACCTCCCGATGTACCTTTCCTGGTGAAGCATGCCAGTAAACATGGCAGCAGTGACTGCTGCCACTGCTTGCCACAATGCCAACTTCGGGGGTGCCCAATCCCCCTGTCAGCATGCCCTGAATAAGTTCATGTGCCGACGGAGGAGCCCACTCCTTGTCAGCATAATGCCCCCCCACATTTGTTGTGTGCCGGGGGGGTGCCCAATCCCCCTTGGCTCTAGCCCCCCTCCCTTTGGTATGTGCTGACAGGGGTTCCCAATCCCTCATCAGCTTGCCCCCCCAAACACTCAGGTGGCATGCTGGGAGCCCACCCTGGCATGCCAAATGCTGCTGTAAAAAAAAAAATGCCCCGCAATGTTTTTTTTTTACCCTGTAAAAGAAGGAAATGGTTCCTCGTGGTCTGTCCTGCTCCCTCCCCCAACCCACGCCCACCCTCTGCACACTCTGCCTCCCCACACACACACACACCCTCTCCCCATATGTACCTTCAGAGTCTGGCGCGACTATCATTGGCGGACCAGGAACACGTCTGCACTCTTCAAAGCCAACTGTGAACTGAAGAAATGCAGTTAAGCTGAATAATGGCATGAATATGATTTTTTAAACTTTGGTGCATATCTCGGGCATTTTTTGGAATTTTGCAACATATTTTCAACATGGGGTTATTGGGGCCCCTCCTCCTGAATTCAGTCACTGTCATGGTGTTATTCGGTCCCGAAAGATGACTTCACAGTCACTGCGCATAATCACCATTCAGGACTGATTAACAAAATCAAAGTGCCATGGTTCATGAGGTGGGCTGTCAAAAGGCCTATGTTGCAAATTTGGTGAAAAAATCAAAAAAATGACTGTTTTACAAGCGTGCGTTGTGCAGTTTCTACGCACGCTCGTAACTTCATGAATTTGCAATATTTTCACTACAGATTTTCAAAACTGGCATTTTTCCACACATCCTTATGAGCAGTACAGCAGTCATTTTACATACCCTGGCCAAAATACATTTTCGCACTTACAATGCAGAATAGCGCGGTTGCTGTGCGAAACAGTTTTACGGACAGTTTGAGAAAATGACAGTGACACTGTTAATGAGCAGAGGTCCTACAATGCATATGTTGAAAATTTGGTGATGAAAGTTCTTGTATGTATTGCATCCAATATGACCTGGAACCTTTGCAAATTAGCTAATAGCTCAATGGTTGTAATCCGAGACTTGAATAAAGAAAAAAATAAACAAAAGGTATAAGAAGATGCAGAGGGAGAAGGCTAGGGAGATGTATCAGGGAAACAAAGGGAAACAGGGAAAACAGTAAGTCGTGCAAAGGAGCTAAATGAAGAGAGAATAGCTCAGGAGGTAACAAAAGGGGACAAGACATTTTCAGGTATATAAGTGAAAAGAGGAAGACCAGAGGTTGGATTGTAATGTTAAAAAGGGAAGGGAGGGATTGTGCAGAGGGGGACCAGGAAAAGGCATACATCCTGAATAAATACTTTTGCTCAGTGTTCACATAGGCAGGAGAAGGAGAGGGGCCAAAAAAAAAGGAACAGAAGCTTTGGAGGGAGGGATGTGGACACTAGTCCTTTTTTGGAGGAGAGAGTCCTGAAGGATCTCGCTAATCTGAAGGTGGACAAAGCAATGGAACCAGATAGGGTACATCCAAGGGTAGTGAGGAAGCTCAGGGAAATACTAGCTGTACCTCTGACAGTCCTGTTTAACATCATTGGAAACAGCAGTGGTTCTGGAGCACTGGGTTGTGAATATCTCCCAGGGTCCAACATCATAATTGTTTCACGTCAAAACGAACACATACTAATGTGAAAATCAAAACCTTTTCACTTACAGTTTGGTTGCTTTTAGGAGCTATATGTTATTGGACCTTCAACATACACACGAAAAAAGGAAAGAAACACAGCCCTCCATATCTGACTCCCTATTGCCTACCTCCCAGTATCCATACCTTTAAATGGCTTGGGGACTAGCTGATCATCTGATTCCAACTGTGTACCTGTAACTGCCTGGCTTGGCAGAGGAATTCATGTCCTGTATGGTTCATCTGTGTCTTGCCACTAATTGCCTTTGCAGGGAAGTCTCCTTAATTGCAGCAGCTTTACTCCACATCCCTCCTGTCTCTCCCTCAGACCATCCATGTCCACTGGGCACTATCCAACTCCAGGTAACCTAACCTCCTTTCCCTTTCTCTTTTCTAGGGTCTGTGGGCTACCGAAGATTAATTTAATTCTGCTGCAGAAGCCCTGTTCCCTAAATTGAAATCTGAAGTCCTTCAGCACTTTCACTCGCTCCAAAGATACAAAGGAAAGTCTCCATTTTGAATTGTGGCACCTTTTTCTGTTAGAATTTCTCTCTGCAAGGTTCTCTCCTGCTCTGTAGGAGCTGCTGCATGCCAGGCTGTTTTTGTCCCACCCATCCTCTGCTACCCCCTCACTCTATTAAATCCACTTGTCACCGCCCCTAATCCTACAATTGGCTTTCCTTCCTGTGGAGGAGGTCCCCTAACTGCCCATTTCCCCATTTCTTAACCTATCACGTGTGGCACCTCCTCATGTGATCAGAACCAACCCACACATTGTGTCCTTTTGCTCTCTCCCCAACTCTTGCTGTGGCAGCCTGCCTTCACTATAACTAAAACTCATCTCATGCTCATAACTATCTGCTCTCTCACTTTGGCAGCCTGCTTTCACCATAACTGAAACTAATTTCAAGTCTCATAATTATACCTCCTGCCTAAATCTCTTCATCCTTCCCCCTCCCTTCTCAGGACTTAATCTATCTCAATCATACCACTATCCCTCTGGTTTCTCATCCACCTCTGAGTGGTGGCAATTATCTACCCCCCCCATACACACTTGCCTAACGTCACCCTCCATCACAACCCTTTACTCCCCCAATCAACCCTCACCAGCATTATATTTCATAACCATGCCTTCATTCCTATCTTTAACTGGTCTGCTCCCAAGCAGCACCCTCCTGTTGTTTCTCCTGGGAGACATACCACAACAACTCAGGTTGACCCCCTCCACCCAGCCCTCCAGCCTATCTCTGCAACATCCAAAATTCAATACAGCCATTCCCCCACGTAAACTGAGCTCACCCATAAACTTACTACCCCAGACCCAGTGGTACAAGACCATTTTACTCCTACCACGATGCAGAAAAATGTTGAAGAGGCCATTCCCCCCCCCAACATCCATGCACTTATATGTGCCTTCTGCTCCTATCTGGAGATATCGAAGTAAACCCAGGTCCTCTGAAAGGAGCTGCAGCACTCTCACACAGGACTTGCCCTGCATGGTCCTCTATAACAGGAATCAGAATAACTCATATGATCGTCCAGAGCATCAGGAAGAAAATGGCTGAGCTCAAAATGTGGGTCCAACACTATAAACCAGACATTCTTTGTATTACCAAATCCTGGTTAAAGCCCACTATATTACCCCCTTGAAATAGCCCTACTCAGCTTCTTCTCCTTCAGAAGAGACTGGGTCTCCAGGAGGGGGGTGGGGGATACTAATCTACACCAAGACTGAACTTTAGGAGGGCTGACTTTGCCAAAATGGGTGAGTGCCTAAGGAATGCACTAGCAAATGGGCGGGAAGGAGGGGTGGAAGAACAATGGGGAATAATAAAAACTGCCATCACAGAGGTAACGAGCCTTTGTGTGAAGCAAATAAACAAAACAAGACGATGTAAGAAACCACTATGGTTCTCAAAGGAAGTGGCAGTGAAGGTTCAAGAGAAAAAGAAAGCATTCAGGAAGTACAAGGAATCGCAGCAGGAGCAGGACAGAGAACTGTATCAGTTAAAGCAAAAGGAGGCTGGGAAGGCAGTCAGAACAGCAAAGGCCCAAACTGAGGAAAAGATAGCCAACTCAGTTAAGAAGGGGGAATAAAACCTTTTATAGGTACATCAGGGAGCAAAGGAAGACCAAGGGAGGGATAGTGAGGCTTAATAAAGGGAGGAGGGTGGGCAGAGGGAGAATGTGAAAGGCAGAGATACTAAACAAATATTTTTGCTCAGTATTTACAAAGGAAGAGGGGAGGTACATAAAACAAACAGTAGTAACACTCTGGATACAGAAGTTGATACCAGCCCATTTACAGAAGAAAGGGTTCTGAAAGAACTCTTAAAACTGAAGGTGGACAAAGCAATGGGCCTGATGGGATTCATCCCAGAATTCTAAAAGAACTAAGGGTAGAACTAGTGACACCACTGACTACCCTCTTTAACAAATCATGGGAGGATGGGGTAGTACCGAGGACTGGAGGAGGGCAGATGTGATTCCCTTCACAAAAGTGGGAGCAAGGCAGAAGCAGGAAACTATAGACCTGTTAGTTTAACCTCAGTGATAGGGAAAATGATGGAATCACTTCTAAAGGAAAGAATTGTCGTATCTAGAGGCCAGAGGGGCACAGGACCCTAGGCAGCATGGATTCACAGCGGGAAGGTCATGCCAGACGAATCTGATAGATTTCTTTGACTGGGGACCAAAGTAGTAGATCAGGGAGGGGCTGTGGACATGGCCTACCTAGACTTTAGCAAGGCATTTGACACAGTCCCACACAAAGATTAATATATAGTTAGCCAGCCTGGGAGTGGGTCCCAAGATGACAGCCTGGGTAAAGAATGGCTGGAGAATAGGACACAGAGAGTAATAGTAAATGGAGTCCACTCAGAAGAAAGGAGGTTACTAGCGGGTACCGAGGGTTCAGTATAGGACCAGTCCTCTTCAATGTCTTTATAGCGACATTGCAGAAGGACTGGAAGGAAAATATGTCTCTTTGCAGATGACACTAAGATCTGCAACAGAGTTGATGCACAGGGTGGGGTGGAAAGGATGAGAAGGACTTGGCAAGGTTAGAGGAATGGTCAAATGTATGGCAGCTTAGATTCAATGCTAAGAAGTGCAAGGTAATGCACCTGGAAACAAAAACCAGGGAAGAGTACACAATGGGGGTGAGATACTAACAACAACAAAATGGAAAGGGACCTGGGGGTAGTCATATCAGATGACCTAAAGGTGGGCAAGCAATGTGAGAAGGCAGCAAGGAGGGCTGGGGGATACTGGGATGCATAGGGAGAGGCATCACCAGTAGAAAACAGGAAGTTATTATCCTCTGTACAGACAGCTGGTGAGACCCCATCTGGAGTACTGTGTGCAGTTCTGGAGACCCAATCTCAGAAAGACATAGACAGGATGGAAGCTGTCCAGAGGAGGGCAACTAAAATGGTGCAGGGTCTGCACCGGAGGACATATGAAGAGACTTAAGGAGCTTAATATGTATAGCCTCGAGGAAAGGAGGGAGAGGGGGGACATGATAGAAACTTTCAAGTACCTCAAGGGAATCAACAAAGTCCAAGAGGGTAGCATCTTTCAAAAAAAGAGGTGTGCAAGAACAAGAGGGCACAATTTGAAGATAGAGGGGTGGCTCAGAGGTAATTTAAGGAAGTATTTTTTCACAGAGAGGTTGTGGATGCATGGAATGGCCTTCGGAGGAGTTGTGGAGTCAAAATCAGTGGTGGAATTCAAGCATGCATGGGATAGTCATAAGGCAATTCTGGGGGTTGGGGGTAGGAAGAAGTAGGCTGCTGGTTAACTAGGATCTGCAGCTTATCCAGTAGGTAGGGAAATGGGCAGACTGGGTGGGCCAAGCGGTCCTTATCTGCCATCAAATTCTATGTTTCTATGTTTCTATGTTTCTAATTGGAAGCCAGTGAAATACCAGACTTTAAACTGACCTTAGCAATTGAGCACCTGTTCCTTACAATTACTCTGGGGCAGGTCAAAAAATTACTCCTAGGGTGTGTCCATCTACCACCCTGTCTCACCTCATCTTCATACCCTGAATTATTTGTGAGTCTAGACACACCTCCTCAAAAATAAGTCATCCTCTGTGGCGACGTTAACCTTCACTGGCTGGGTGCTAACAGAACCCAGTACCAAGCCACACTCTCAGATGCCAACCTAGAGCAACTCCTCGACCAACCCACTCGGCTAAATATGAAGTCGGGAAAGCACAGCCTATTAGACTGGATACTAACCACAAACAAAAAACACATTAAAGCAGTAGGAACCTTCCCCGATGCCATAAGTGACCACTCCCCTACGTACTGCATGTGGAAGAACAACCTCCCAACCCCCCAAGGATAATTAAGTCCCGAGACCTAACCAGTTTCAATACCGATGCCTTCCTGAATAGCCTAAGCTCCATGGATTGGACCCATATCAACTTCCTCCCAGACGTTAACGTAGCCCTGGACTTCTTTGTTAACACCTTCTCCACCATCCTTGACTCTCTTGCCCCATATAAACTATGAAGGGCCAAGGACATCCATTCCCCCTGGCTTTCCCATGAGTTACATCATCTGATGCACTCCCAAGACAAAGCACAGGAAATATTTAAAAACTCTGGCCTCAACTCTGACTGGCTAACACACCACTAATTGAGGAGCGCCCTTTAAGTCTAAGCTCAATTACCTACAAAGCTTATAACACAACAATCTTAGTAACCCTAAAAATGTCTGGGCTCATGTCAACTCCATGCTACCCGGTAAGGAACGGACCACCCCCAAGGCCATGATTAACAGTGGCTCAGTACCTCCCTAGACATTGCAACTGGCATAAACCACTTCTTTACCAACCTAGACAGATACAAACAAGGCCTACATAGTATGCCATTCCACCTGGACGACCTCGGGCCAAAGCCCCCCACCACTTCCTTCCATCTGAGACTCACCTCACACATAGAAGTCCTTAAGCTCCTCAACAAACTTAACCCAGACAGTTCACCAGGTTACGACTCCCTTTCTCCCAAATTTCTCAAGCTTGGTGCCTCTGCAATTGCCTATCCTATTTCTCTGTTAATCAGTAAGTCCTTCCTCACTCGTACCATACCTGATGAATGGAAAACAGCAATAGTGGTCCCTATCCTGAAGAGCGGCCCACCCAATCACACTGACAACTATAGACCAATTTCCATACTGTGTCCCCTGGCTACAATTCAAGAAAGACTATTCTACAATCAGCTAAACTCCTTCCTAGAATCGACAAATGCCGGAACCATCTCACAGCATGGTTTCCGGAAACTGCATGGGACAGAATCTGCTCTCATTAGGGTTACTGCAGACATCTACCAAGCAATGGAACATAGATGTGCAACTGGGGCTGTTTTTGTCGATCTCACAAAGCCATTTGACCTTGTAAATCACCAATTACTCTTATTAAAACTCAACAAACTAGGTCTTGACTCCCACACCCTGTCTTGGTTCACCAATCACCAGTCTAACTGGCTTCAATGTGTCAAATGGGCTGGCATTACCTCTCCCTGGCACACATCATGGATGAGGTTCCCCAGGGATCCATCCTGGGTCCACTGCTTTTCTCCATTTTCATTAATGAGTTACCTAGCAACTGCAGCAGTGCAAAGGTACAACTCTATGCAGACAATGCCATACTATGCAGATCAGAAATCTGCATCTCCTCCATCAAGCTGGACCTTGAGAAAGACTTCGGGGCACTCAAAGCATGGTTCCAATGAAACCTATTGGTGCTCAACACCAATAAAACCAAAACTATGCTGTTCCGTCACTCCTCCCATGACTTGTTCACACAGCAGTCCCTTGTTATCCATACCTCCACAGGTTCGGCACTTGAAGGAGTCGACTCCTTTAAATACCTAGGATTAACCCTGGATAAAAACTTCTCCCTCGAAGCACACGTGCAATGAATTACCAAGTCCACACATCAAAAACTGAGCGTCCTGTATCAAATTGCTCCTTACCTGACCCCTCATTATCGGGGAACCCTTACGTCCGCAACTCTACTCCCGTGTCTTTTTAAAGGTGCCCCCCCACTTCACACCACCACACAAAAGACCTAGGCTAAACTGAAGCAAACTTACCACTGAATTGCACACTTCACAGCTTTAATGCCTGCTAGAATGCACCACCGAGATGCCCTTCAAACCCTAGTATGGCCATCCTTCGAGGCCAACCTTGACTTCCCCCTACTTTGTACTACCTTTAAACTTATCCACCTTCCATCCCCACCTATTCTTACTAGCCTGCTCACACTGAAACACATCCCCACAACCCTTTGCTCCTCCCACCTACCCATACTAAGCCTACCCAAGACTCTTCTTGCCATAGGCAGGAGATCCTTGCACCCCAAAAATGGAACAATCTCCCACATTGACTACTATCCTGCACATCCCTTCCCCATTTCAAAAAATGCTTTAAAGATCTCTTCTTTCCCCCACCAGTATGTTCTTGTTACTAAGTTCTCACTCCTTGCTCTTTTATTTCATTGCACCCTACCCTGACTCCCCTACATCACCCCCCCTCTAGATTCTCTCCCTACCCTCCTCACCTGCTACTCTTGCTATGTCTGCATATATCTGGGACCACTGCACTTAAGGACTGTCTGGTATCCCCTCACCTTTTGCCATTAATCATTTCTCATCACTGACCATGGCACTTAAGTAAACTGTAATCCTGTTGATCACTCTACGTAATTATCTACTCTGTTACCCCAATGTGTTAATTTAATGTTACTCTGTATATCTACTTTGTGTAGCAGCATACTCGTTTGTACTACTGTAATTGTATTTCCCTGGGTCGCCCCTGAAAAAGAGATATGTTTATCTCAGTTGGGCCTACCCAGTTATCAAAATTCAAAATAAATAAATGAAATAAATGAGATATACCAAAAAGACATGCACCCACTACAACCTCTCATAGCTACACTATAAAGATGAATAGATCAATTCAATATTCACTTTGCAAAGTGCTTATTTTATTAATGTGCAAAAACAAAAGACATACATAAGGGGAAGAGCAGGAACCACAAACACAAAAGACTTTCAAATGGAGAAAAGCAACACAAAGCCAAACCATCATACCCTGTGCTGCTCCTTTCCATATGTGTGTCCTTCAGCTGACTGAAAATAAGGTGCAACTTTTGTACACAGCAAGACAACAGTACAATGTATAAAAGAATGAGCTAAAGTCATTCTTCCTGGAGAGACACTATTTTAAAGATACTTTAGATGAAGCTGAAACTATGGCTGCAGGGGGAGACAGTGAACTTTTATTAAGACCTAAGAACAAACCCAATAGTGATAGCAAGCAGATCACCTTTTCTACCCAATTCAATCACCTTTCAAATAGCATAGGTAATGTCATCAGTGAAAACTGACAGATTCTCACTAGTGATCTCCAGTTGCAAATGCGTATGGACCTTAAGTCTAGAGTCACTTTCAAACAGGGTAAACACCTCAAAGACCTGCTCACGTACAACCATTCTGAACCAGGAACTAGGAACACACAGTCATAACTGGGACCCAATATAAGAGCTTTTCCAAATGCCACCAATGTTACGTTTGCAAATTTGCCAGTCACAGGCATGCTTTTGGAGAATCCCTAGTGGTGTATCTCTGCAGTTAAAACACTTCATTAATTGTTCTTCTACTTATGTGCTCTGTGCCATTTGGCACACCTATCTATAGGTGTACATTGGGCACACTATTATATGCCCACTTAAAGTTTGCAGTTAGGGGCACATCAGGCCCATCTATACTATAATTGTATAATGGCCAGTGCCCGGGGTGTGCATTTTAAGGTGAAAAACCAGGCCAATCCAGATGGTCTCCATTTTGCCGGTTTATATTTCGTAACTTCTAGGAAGAAAAGGGGGTGACAGAGTCAGGACTCCATTACAAGGTGTAATTACATGGATTTTAATCTCTAGATTTTGTCTCCCAATGGGCTAAATGAAGAGCTAGAATGTGTTCCATCTTTGTAAAATGTGGTTAGGAATTCACAATATATAGTATTGTCCCTTTATCTTTTGTATGGTGTATATTGTTTATTCCCCCATCCTGCACCCTTTCCTCTCCTCCCCTCCCCATCCTCCTTGCCATACTTTGTCCTTCCGTCGATTCCCCCTTCCCTTCCAATTGTTTGTTAACCTTTTCTTCCCCGCTCGCAAGCAGGCCTAAAGGTATGGGTCTCGAGAGTTGAGGATGACTAAGGTGGTAGCGCCGTGCTGGATGAATGGCATCGCACCTTGTATCTGGAACTGTGCCACTCACAGACATCTGCTGGTGCTGCTAATTGAGTCTTAATGTCTGTAAGCCCTGTTTGCATACATAAACACCTGTAAGGGCTAATTTGCATTGCTCACAGGGGAACTCCTTCCCTGATGACTACATCAAATCTTTGTGGATACAGTTAGGTGTTTGATCAAAATGTGGTGGCTGTCTGCACCACGTTTTGCAACTCCATGACTAGCAACAGTGCATTGGACCTGATATGCCTTATTTAGGGTCAGAACAGTTGAATTAATGGGATGATTTAAACTCTAGATTCAATTAATTTTATTTAAACCCTCATCTTAACTATACCTGAGTAACTAAAGGATGCAACCCTTACTGTGTAACATAATTTTTTACAGTTAATGCTATAACATGTTTCCATTTCTAGAAAATGGATGAATGAATTTAGTAGTTAATAATTAGCTTTCAGTTCTAATGAGAGAAAACAAGGCCATTTTCATTGGGATTTCATTATCTTTTCAGATAGTCACCGAAAACAGAAAACAGTGGAAGCATATGGGCTCTTCAATGGAATTCTGTTTCTTGCTGCAACAGCTACAACAGTCTGTTGAAATTGGATAATCATGTTATAATAACTGGTCAGCAATTTTTTTTACTTTGGCTGACCGAGTTATAATTTACCATTATAACCCACAAGTTATAACGGTGAGCAGCTACTACCTGATTGGCTGTTCATCTCTCTTCCTGGGTGGGCTAATCAGTTTTAGAAACATGGCGCTCCTTATCCCGTGTAGCGAGGAGCCGCCAGACCGAGAATCCTCATCATTTTTTATTAAATAACACTTATTTGTGAGTTATTTTAAATACTTGCATGCTCAACATTTGAAAACGTCTATCTGGTTGTTTCTGCTGTTTGGAAGTCACAGCAGACAAGTACTGCCAGCGGGAATGGCTCCGATGTGGCTTACAGATGTGACTGCCATCGCAATCTACATGTACAAACTAAAATCCAAATGAAATTAAAAAAAAGAAAAAAAAGCAGCTCTATAAAATGAAGAGACATGAAGAAAGACTCTCTGTGAGAAAGAGACTGTGAGCCCAATTCTCAAAGCCATGCATCTGACGCAAGGTGCTTGCACCGAACAGATATGGTGCAAAGTGCACCTTACGTCCAGAGCTGCCTCCATGCAATTCACAATGGTGGCCTGGATTGACCACAGGCTGCCTGCCCCAAATGGGGCTTGCACCGTCCCTGCACCCAGAGATGGGCTGCGACAAGGTACAAGAGGCACTGCAGCAGACACAAGCTGCCACAGCCCGGGCATGGGATTCACAAACTGTGCCCTGATGGCAGAATTTTAAGTACCCTTAGACCAGCCAGGGCTGGTCTAAGGGGACTTAGAATATGCTCTGCTGGGCACAACCCCTGTATGCAGAATTATGCTGCAGTCCCCCAGTGGTGCCAGGGCCCATGGCATGCCCATGGTATTGTACACCCCCCATCCCCTATGCAGCCCATGGTACATATGGTAGTACTGTCCTCTCCTCACCCTGAACCCTGATGCTGCCCCAGTACATTTATTGTGAGTGCCACCCGCATGGTGGAATAGAGCCCCCCACACCAATGGATAGTGCCCACCCCATCCCCAGATAGAGCAGGGGACTGGCATAGCCCTCCACACACCTCTGCAGAGGTCCTCAACTGCCTGGAATGTGCAGCAGACTGCACAGTGTACGCGCTAATATTAGTGAGGGACCTCCGCGGAGGTGTGTGGAGGGCTATGCCAGTCCCCTGCTCTATCTGGGGATGGGGTTGGCACTATCTGTATGGGTGGGGGCTGGACCACCACTGGGAGGGTAATTGGCCTGCATTGGGGTCATCAGGGATAGTAGTACCAGCTGGGCATTGCCGCAGAGGCTTGTGGCACACCCCGCCCATGCACCATGTGTTAGATGCATGTGGGGTGCTGCCGCATGTAAGGGGACTTAGGCTCCGGGATGCATCATGTACCTGAATTGGGTGCAGGGTCCCTAGCGCAGGGGGCTTTGGCACAAGCTGCAGTTTGTCGCAGCTTGCGCCGAACACAGCCCCTTTGAGAATCGGGCAGTGTGTGTGTGTGCGTGTGTGTGTGTGTGTGTGTGTGTGTGAGTGAGACACAGCAACACTAAATTTAGTTTGGCAAAAAATTGCTGACCTGCAACTATAAAAAATAAAAGATGGGAAAATGTGTCCTACTCAAATTTAATGGTCGCCCTTGGTGTGGAATGCTTAAATAAACTCCTCTGGCTTTTTGCCCTAGAGGATTATGTAGTATCCCACACCTCAGGCGACCATTAAATTCTGGTAACACACACTTCTCCATCCAGTATTCTATATATAAATCATGACATCATTCTCAGCCAATCAGGACTGTACATTTCTAAGCATTTCCGGTATTCTTATAACCATAGGTGGGTGTTTCATGCGCATAGTTCTAAAATTCTGAAGTTCTAAGTTCAGTTGGCATAGTCCATTTCCACTCACAGAGGTTTCCATTATTTTTTGCAAAGTCAAATATTATAATTTTGAACTAAAGTTCCATTAAAAATAAAACAACATTCAATGTGATTTATAATATATTTATAGGTACAGTTACTGCCATCTCATATGTTTTTTTTATCCAGGAGAGACACACTAAGCTGAAAGCTTGTTTATAGGTGTGATATGGGTGCACAAGGAAGTTAACTGACTTGCTCGGGGCCACACAGTATTCAAGTGGAGCTGTGGGATTCAAACCCAAGTTTCCAGGTTTGCAGCTCAGAGCCTTAAACCACTGCTCTACTCTATACTGCCTCCTGGTTATGAGTTTCTTCTCAAGTCATTTGTATGGCAGCACTCTTCAGCTTCACTTCACAATTCTCTCACCCAAAGAACACAAGAAGGCACTCTTGTAACCATGAGAGACACACTAACTGTACATATAAACACATAGGGTGGGATATTCAGAAGGGTTTCGCATGGCACAACACAGTTGCGCCATGTGCAACCCACTGATGCACCCTGGCACAATATTCAAAAGGGGAAAGTGCTGGCACAATCCTGATGCGCCGATAGATTGTGACGTATGCGGCGTTAGTTAGGGCGTGTCCCATGGCTATCCCCACACAACCCGACATTCAGCTCCGAGATGTGCGGAGCCCATGCAGGTGCAACCCCTACATGCGCCGCATACAGTTGTTCCAAAAAATACTGGAGCAACAGCCGGTGACCCACAGGTGAGCTGCCATATTGCAGGACACAACACAGTAGCTGCCAGCTGTGGGTGGCCACCCAAGCTTCGGCGGCACCCTCCGTCAGGTAGCGCCCCCCCATGCCCAATTGCGGGCATATGTATAATAATTAAATGTCCTATATCCCTTGTGGTCCAGTGGACCGCTTACAGCCCCGATCGTGGGCAGAAGTCTAAAGAACAATTAAATCCCATACCTGGTGGTCCAGTGGTACCCCTCCCACCCTCCCACTGAGCCCCACCACCCCGCCCAGTCAGCGGGTGGCAGCTCCTCACCCCATAGCCACCTGGCCACCCGCCGACTGACTGCATACAGTACAGTTGTACTCCCATTGGTCCACAGTGTGGGCCAATGGGCATGCAGGCCGTACCGTACTAGACAGTCCAGATATGTGCGTGAGATCTCTACTCATTCCAGCTTGCTCATGTGTGAGATTTCGGCCCCGTTTAAAAAGAGTTAATTACTTGACTCTCAGTGCTCGGTTTTAATTTGTGCACACCGACAGCACCTCAGAAGACCACAATGGTGATGATAATCTTGATTTTTCATGCTGCATGTCCCAAAACCATACTTTGGGACTGCACGTGTGTCAGACGTGCGGTCTCGTCCAGCATGTACTTCCGGGTGGTGAGTGAGTTTATGTCGGCGCAACCAGAAAACAAATCTTTAAAATATAAGCATAACTCACTAACTTACATCAATTTGTGATGTATCAGGGCATAGTAGACTCAGTCTTTAATACCTGTGTGCCAAGAGGCACATTACATTGATATAGACAAAAACGGACAACCAAAGCTGACAGTGCCCCTTTAATGCACTTCCTGGAGTGGCTTATCACAGTTATAGAATGGCTCATTTGTAGTGTTACTGTAACAAAACAAAATAATAAATAAATTACATGTAAGCTCCCCCCCCCATTTGAGGGGACTTATGTCTTATCTTACGGGCCTTAGTCTCAATTTTCCCCCACCTTTTCCTTTCTATTTTTCCCAGGCTAGGTAGCTGTGAGTGTCCTGGGGGGGGGGAGTTGTTTCTGCTGGCCACCATTTGGGGGCAGCAGATCTTTTTCTACATAAGGGGGATGGGAGTTTGTGATGTGGGGAGGAGGAGGAGTTTGGGAGGCAATGAGAACAGGGGATTGTCGGACACTGTTAGGGCACTGTGAAGGGGCCCCCCTTCCTTCAGACAAGACGGAAATGCAGTGGGGAAGTGCCAGGTCCAAGGCTGGGCTTTTCTTAGGTGGTGGTAGGTAGCCACAGTTGTGGTTGCTTTGGGCCCTGGGTCTCCTGGGGGGTTTGGGTCTGTGATCACCCAAAAGAGAGTAGGCAGTAGGTGTGAAGTTTGGGCCTGGGAGATGTTTTAGGGGGCTCATGCCAGGAGTGACTTGATTTCAAGGCTGTCAGGGCTGCAGGGGTAGTGGCAAGACCACTGCTGCAATGAGACTGGTGGCAGCAGTCATCGCTCTTCCCCAGTATGACAGGGCAGCCTAGGGGTAAGTGAGTGGGCTGGGGGAGTCCTTACCCATATGGGGCCTGTTTTAAGGGGCAGGTCTCAGGGCAGCTGGAGGAATTTGCCTGGGCAGGTCATAGACGGCCCTTTGGGTTCCCCCCTGCCAGTTTGCTCATCTCGAGTACAGGAAGAAATACTTTGGGGAGACTGCCTGTGGCCAGCGGAACTAACCTCTTGGCTGTGAGAAGATCCAAGAGAGTGGAAAGCCAATTTTGTGAGCAGGGCCTTTGGACTGGGCAGGTCAGGCCAGGTTTAGGGGTCATGTGTATGGTAAAAAATGAAATAGTGGCAGCTGGGGTACTAGCAGGCTGCACCCTCCGCTCCTTGGGTTACCGAAGAGCCAGAGGACAGTGCTTGGAGGAGCTTTTCACTTCTCAGTTTAGACGAGGATTTGGGTGTCAATAAGTAATGAGACCCCTATTCAGAAATCTCTTTGAAGTTCAGAGGGCTGGTACTTACCCATACCAGTGGGGTTTGGAGCTTCATGCTTCTGGTAACATTTCTGGCTTTTAAGATCAGTAGTCCACCTGCATTCCAGTATAAACATCTGCCTGTTTTCCTGCCCTTAAGAGAATTTGCCCCTCAGTAGATTGTAAAAAGTTAGCCCCATGAAGCTGTATCAGATGAAGTATTTCTAAGCAAATGGAACCCCTGGGCCCTTTAAATAATTGAGTGCTCAGGCAAATAAATTTAAATTGTTCTTTGAGTCTTGGTGGTGCTTGATTTTAATTTTCAGTTTTTAATGAAATCACTCTTTAGTTTCTAGAGGTACCCATGAGCCTTGTTTTAGAGGGCGTTTTAAGCCAAAAGGAAAAACCCAGTTTGGTCTCTTCGGGATCCAGGGCCTGAGGAGAGTGTAAGTTCCACCTTTTGAATGAATTTTGGATCTCCTTCCAGAAATTTTGGGGTGGGGGTGGGGGCAAGGCCCTGCATCTGCCTGGTAAGATAACATGTATTTGTCTTAATGAGATCTTCTGAAGAGAGTAATTGGAGAGCATTTCTATGGGCAGCCACCTTCCTTGGGAACTCTCACAAACTTTTGAAATGGAGCAGGAGATAGTGCTCCATCAGTCACCACCAGCAGCGTGAGCCATGTACAATAACTTTAATTTCTGAGTCCTCCACTCGGCCCTCTCCCTCCACCGGAATGGCACCATTCGTGACTGCGGTGCTGGCCCTCTCGTCAGTCGGCACTCTTACGCACACTCACAGAAAGGAGCTGTGGCTGGTGGTTATGCTTACAGTGAGACCACACAGTCTGACCCCTGTTGCTGCAATTTAAAAATTGCATTTTTAAAAATAAACGATACGTTGTGATTACTGTGCGGTTCAGGAAATGTAAGTGCTGCAAGTGGCAGATTGAAAAATGGAAGCCATTTGTTTAGCCCAGTTTGAACTGACTCCCTGAAACTGTTTGCTGCATGCTGTGCTTAGGGGGTGCTTAGTGGGTGAATAAGTGAAAGCAGTGTTGTTGTTTTTTTTTTCTCAGGGGTCACATAGCTCCATTTAGGTCCAGAGAGTTTAAATACTTTTATTAACTAGTAGGGAATTGTTCTTTTAACCTGTTATGATGCTAGAAATGTATTTTTTGTTAAAACGTTGTTTTTAGGTTACAAGAAATTACTTTGAAATATTGCTGTAGGAAAGACTAATATTATCAATATGGTGGCCACTGATTTTTTTTTGTTACTTTCTTTTTTTTCAAATTGTTTAACCAGGAGTAGCACAGTAAGCTGAAAGCTTGCTTACAGGTGTGACCTGGGAGCACAGGGAAATTAAGTGACTTGCTCAGGATCACACAGTATTCAAGTGGGGACTGTGGGATTCAAACCCAAGTCTCCAGATTTACAGCTCAGAGCCTTAAACCACTGTGCTCTACTGCCTCCTTTCTATTTGGAGGCCTAATGAATATTGTTCAGTAAGTAGGTTTTTTGGTTGAGGAAAATGAGATTCGGCAGCTGATCATGCATTTATAGAGATTTAATGTACAGTCAGCTAAAAACTCTCAGTCAATTAAATTGCTAGATTTTTTTCTTGCCATTTTATGAGCATTTTTATAAACCTCATCATTTCTTTGTTCAGAAGTGATATTGATCTGATTTTGAAACATATCTGGCCTGACCTCTGGAAGGGTCTCATGAAATTCAATTGATGAGAATGCCAGTTCCTCATCAGAGTGACTTCTGACCTTAATGAACCGAGGTCCTTGCAGTGCCGAACCACTACAACCTTGGACAGATGGGGTTCCCTTGTTTTTCTCCCTCTGTTTCTGTCCATGGGTCTTCTTGGGCTTCCCTTCTGGGCCAAATGGTTCAGCTGCATGAGTAAAGGGAAATATTTGTTCTAATCCCTTCAGGATTTCCTCCTCTTGTGAGCATACACTTTCAGAATTATTTTGTAGCAGGGCATGAACACCTTTCCAGTCTTGGCCCAGGACTACTGGCCAAGGCAGGGTTTTGAAATTCCCACCTTCATTATTACTACCCCATTGCCTACTTTTTACCACACTAGGGCTGTAGAAGATGTGCAGGTATCAGCACAAAAAAACACAGTCCATGATAATCACTAGAGTCAATTTAAAGTGCTGAAAACTGCAATTGTATTTACCAAATGCAGGAATTAAATGTAGCAGCACAAGGCCCAACTTCTCACACTTCATTGTTGCTTTATCAAGAGCTGGAGTGCCCTCTGGTGGACTTCTGTTTATAGTGCTACAAATCTGTGCAAAATGCAGGTGAAACCACTAAACATTCATTTAGAATCACAGTGTATTGGATAAGACAACTAATCATCCCTACAATTACTGTACATGAACCTTTAACAGTGCTCCCAGACTGATTTTACATTTTTTCCTGTAACTCAAGGGAAATTTTCCCATGTATTTCTGTAGATTACCATTATTTCCTATGGAAGCTGAATTGCTCTGTTTTCCTGTATAACCAATTCAAGTCTGTGGGAAAAATTTCTCTGTAGATGACTCCAAATTCCTGTAAAATACAGGAATCCCTGTAGATCTGGGAGACCTGCTTTAAATAACTCAACACAGTAAAAATCGTTTAATATTCACTAAGCACATAATTCCCAAAAAGAATAATCATCCACAAAAATGCAACGAAATGTGTATCTACGTTGACATTACATATTTTAGAGACATGTCAGTGTTATATCCAAGTTACATTTTTTGTGTGTGCATAGGACATGGCAACATTTTACACTTTATTACTCATAATACTGGTTAGAATTTAAAAGGCAAACTTACTGTTAATTTCTGGTTCTGGTACATTGCACTATTTATACTGTTACTGAACCTGGCAATCATCTGGAACTGATAAGGGGAAGCATACAAGTTATAGAAACAGAAGCAGGTCCCAAGACAAGTAAATCTACAACAGAAGCTGCTTAATGAGTCCATAGCCAAGGCTGAAGAATAGAAGAAAACAGCAAACAGTTCATTTCAAAAATGGTTCCATAGTGAATTTATCATCTAGACCCTTTCTCCCTCGTGTTCCTAACCACTGCATCCAGTAGGATTCCCTTTGCAAAATTAAGTTCCCAAATTTCCTCCCCTGGGTCCAAGTCTAACTTTTTTTAATGCCCATAAAACTGAAACTGTGACACTACCCACAACTTTTAATGTGACTGTCAAGAGCATTTCCACAAATTTCTCTTGCAATATAACTCAGGTGCTCACCAGTTCTCTTTTTAAATTCTGCCTAAGTCATTTAGTGTACTGTGGTTGTAACCACGTTTAATGTTTTCACCTGCATTTTGCACTGATGAGTAGCACTATAAGTGGAAGTCCACTAGAGGGTACCCCAGCTCTTGAAAAAGCAACACTGCATTGTGAATCATTGGGCCTTGTGCTGCTGCATGAACTTGCTGCATTTGTTAAATAAAACTGCTCTTTTTCAGCACTTTTAGTTGACTACAGTGACTATATTTGACTGGTGTAGGAAGCCTGATTTTTTGTACTGGTCTCTGGTTTGCATCAGAGCTCCAGTCCTCAAGTCCTTATGAACTAGCTTTTTTATTTTGCAGGATGTGTGGGTCTCAGGCAATTTTTTATGAGTTCTTCCCAATGGCCTAAACTAGATCATACCACATATTCATTAACCAATGTCTGCCCACAACCCAAAATCTACCAGTGTCATATCTGTTGTGTCCCTCACTTGCATCGTGCCTGCGTATGGATGGATGGTTGGAATGGGATCCACTGTTGTGGCCTGTAGGTATACATTCCACAAAGTCGCAGTCCATACTATCACAAAATGTATGGGTATGCCCAACTTTGCCACAGTAAAAACATATAACTGTACTATCAGGTCCTTAACCTGTGCCCCACATCTCATTTGATGGACTGGGGCATTAGGACTGGGAATTACACTTGATCCTGGGGTTGTATCCTTTGAGCATGGAGAGATATGCATTATTTCACCTCTTGATCACTTACCCATACCAGTACCACTATCCTATCTCCTCATTGCCCCAACCCCTGCTTTTACATGGATCTTCCCCTCGGGTCTCCACCTCAGGTTCATCATGGGTCCTGACCTTCTTAGTGGCTTAATGGTCTCTCTGTTTCCAAATAATGCTCTGTGAGCTTGACAGCAGTGGCCAGGGAGGTTTACTTGTGATGACCCACCCAGTCACTTACTTGATTTGTCAAAATGTTCAGGTACTGCTCCATCACAATTATATCCAAAATATACTCTCTAGAGTGTACCTCTAGTTTTAACCACCAGGTAGCCAAGTCTTATTTTTTGAGCCACCACTCTGGGTCTGGTTCCAGCTTTGAAACAAAATGTGTGAAAGTTCTATGGCTAACTCTCTTAAGTTATCCTAATATGGTTGAGGATAGCCTCCTTAACCTGGTCATAGTCTCTGGCAGCGGCATCATCTAGGCTCTGATAAGGAGCTTGTGCATCTCCAGTCAGGTAAGGTGCAAAACAAGTGGCTCAACTTTCTCATGGTCAGGCAATAGTACTGGCAACTCTCTCAAAAGTCATAAGGTAGGCTTCACGGTCATCTTCTGGACCATTTTTTTTTCCTTCTATATACATTTTTCCCTCCCACATCCAGAGGAGCAGCTCTTCAGCATGTTAGCATGGTCCCCAGCCCCCTATACTGACTCCCTTACAACCCCAATCACCTGCCTGGTCTATTGATTTCCCCACGATCTTCCCTCTCATGGCAGGGTCAGAAAGGAAGGGCCCCCCCCCATTCAACATATCTGAGGTGGACCAGAGTGGTAACTTGGCAGTGGTGTGGGCATGAGCAGCTGTTAAGCCCCTCGGCTGCCATTTTCTCTCTTTTTTTCGACCCCACTGTGAAGCATCGTACTTGTGTGTGGAGGTGCACCTGTCCAATGTGTCCCGCATATCCCTCCTGTACATGCCTCCCTAGCACTGCTCTGCCCCAGGCCTTCACCTGGGGGCAGCCTAGGCTGGGCCAACATGCCACCCCTCCCCAGCAGAGGAGAACAGTCCCTTGGATGCTCAGTCCTCTCTCTTCTCAGCTGAGCTCCAATGACCTGAGTCCATTCCCGAACCCCAGTTACTAGCATGGGAACAGGTAAGATGCTAGGTGCCTCAGCCTTCTTCACCACTGGGCTGGCTTATTTCCTGACCAAGGATTGTTAACATGTGTTGAGGTCCTACAGCAACAGAATTCTATGTGATCTGGAGCTGGGGCACAGTTTTGTTCTGTACTTGAAGCACATACATCATAAACTCCTGCTGTTACGTCTGCTGATGGTCTTTCTGCACCTGCTGTTGCACTTGCTGAGCCATCCAGACCCTTTGGATATGGACCTACTGTGCCAACTGTTGTTCTCTCTGAACCTGCTGTTGAGCTTGCTGAACCATCCAGTCCCTTTGCATCTGGTCTGATTGTGGTTACATCTGGAGCTGTGAAGTTTGCTGTTCTGCCAGCCATTTCAGTACTTTGTCAGAGTCCATCTTAACCCTGTTTAGACAAGGGGACACTTTGTCCCACCATTTACACTAACCACATGTAACAGTGCTGTAGTGAGCCAAGACTTTCAGGGGAACCCTCAGATTATTACCAAAAAAAAACCTCCAGGTAAAATTCAATGAAACAAAAAGTTGCTTTACTTCAAAACCAGATATGAGTTCAATGCTGCTTGTTTTGCCAGAGAAAATGCAAAACTAAATACTGGAATTTTTGCACCAAACATTCAGGGGACATGTGTCACGTCCCAAGGTAGTGCCTTTGATAGGTCCAGTGAAAAAATATGAAGGGGTTCCAGAGTTACAAGGCTTTAAATTTTAGTGTTTTCATAACGTTTTTTTTTTCCCCATGTTGTGCTTTATTTGCTATTGCGGCATCAAAAAAGGTGTCACTGCATCAAAAAAGGTATTGCAGCATCAAGAAAGGTACCACAGCATCAAACAAAGTGTCATGGCATTATTTATGGTTTTGCAGTGAAATAAATAATTTCATGCCGCTAAATGAATTTGCAACAGTACTTTTCCAGATATGTCCGTTTCTTTGTCACTTCATTGCAAACAAACAGTTTGCATTTATTGGCTGAAATTTTCTGGGTACAAAGGGCTTGCCCCACAGATGTGCCCTTTGCAGGTTTGCTGAGAAAATGTTTATCTATTATATAGTTATAAAATTTTGAAGTTTTGTGATTTCCTATAGGATAACATTGCAATCGTTGAGGTACCTTTCGAAAGCTATATCTTTGTACAGTACGCACTCATTCATTCCAAGACAGTTGAGCAGCCAGCCATGGTAGAGAGTGGTGGGCTGTGCTGGTCACCTGTTCAAGCTCAGGGTGGGAGAAGGGGTTGGAGATGCATTACTTGTCAGGGTGTGGGGGGTCCAGTAAACATCAGGGATTTAAACAGGCATATTTTTTACATTCTGTGGCTGGCAATCGGAGAGGAAGGGGGGATCACTAGACATCAAGGATCACTCTGGCCGGTGATAGTTGGGGGGGACTAGACACCAGGGTTGATTTAAATAAATATATTATTTCACACTCTGTAGCTGGCAATCAGCGGTGGGGGGGCACTAGACACCAGGAATTAAATAAATATATTTTTTTACACTCTGTAGCTGTTGATCGATGATGGAGGGGGGACCACTAGACACCAGGAACTAAATTTAATTAATCAAATTTTACATCAGGTGTGATCGGTGGTGGAGGGGAGGCCCACAGCTTTGCAACAGGGATGATTTTGTGGGTAACCCATGATATGAGCTACTCAAATCGAATGACTCAATATGAGCAACTCAATTTGAGTGACTGTGGAGACAGCGAGTATTAGTAAAGAGCGACGAGAATAGCTGGCCCACCGGCGCAGTGGTTGGATTTCCGCTTGCGACGCTGGCGACCCGGGTTCGGGAACTGATCTGAGTCATCGGAGGGCTGGCCGGGTGGAGAAGGATTGAGCGTCCTTTGGACTGCTCTCCTTCTCCGGAGGGGAGTAGTGTGCTCGCTACAGGAGCGACACCTGGCGGAGGCTGGGTTGTCGCCCTAGGACCGATGCAAGATCGAGAAACTCTGGGGCAGGACAGACACTGGCATCATTGCACGTCTCCACCCCAGCTCAAAGGGGGATAAAAATCCTCGCTTGTACCACCTACATGAAGCCCTGTTTCTGGGCTTCAGTTAGCCTCCTGGTCCATCTCTCTTCCAAATAGATACTGGTATCATGGTACTGGTCTCTCCTACGGTGCCGTGACCCGGCCCCCTGGGGGGTAAGCCAGGGGTATCCAGAGAAGCAAGAAAGGGCTTAGTAGGAGGTGGAAGCATCAGGAGACTAGTGACTAGGCAGTATAACTCTAGTGTAGGTAAGGGGCCAAAAAAAAAAGAGTGACAAGAATTACAGCAAAGTGAAAGGCAGCTATATATTGAATAGTCAGGCAGAGGCTGTGTTTAGGAAGGCTGCTTCTAGCTGGCCATCTGGCATGGTGGGTTAGGTGGAGGCTTGTGATGCTGGTGTACTGGGGTTCGAGACTGGAGTGGTGCTTCTGTTTTTTTTTTTTTTAGGTTGTTGGAGTTTATTTTAATTTTTTTGGATTCTAGAGCTGTTCTGTTCCTGCTGAAGTTGTTTCCCCCCCCCAATGCTTTCCCCTTGTGCACAAATAGCCCCCCCATGGTGTAGCCCCACTATGATTTCCTCTTTTCCCCAGTATGATGCCCCACCCTGGAGTTGATTATATTAGTTAAGGGGGTGCGGGGGCAAAGCCCCCCATAAAGGGGGTGTGGAAAAATTATGTTTTAAATTTATTTTTGTAAAAAGTAAGTTTTAATCACTTTTTTGTAGGGCGCTATGGTGTCCATGGTTTTATTGCTGTCACACATATGTAGTAGCCATTTAGTTTGCCACTGTTTTTGGTGGGGATGTTATCACATGGTACTGCTTTTGTGCAAAATGTGGAATTTCACCATTGAAGTTCCACAGTTCTTGGTTGGCCAGTGCTCTGCAAATTGGTGAATTTCACTTAGCGAATTTCACACAATTCATGAATATTTTGCAGAGTGAATTTTATTGACTTCACACATTATTAATTACTTGCATTTATTGCTATTGGTAAACCCTGGCTTTTACCATAGTTCAGTTTATCTCCTGAAACTTTTTCATATTCTGAAAGTGATTGCAGTATTTCTGGGCTTGTTGTCTCATCATGTATGCAGAGACAAATATCAACAGCGTAAGTGCAAATGTTACTGGATGTTTGTTGTTCTGATATTTTAATACCAGTGATGTTTGGATTATCTTATGTTTTTCTAATAAAGAGGTCTTATAGCAAATAGATATAATAGCGGCAGAGAGGACATCCTTGTCTTGCTCCTATGCAAATCTTAAAATTCCCAACCATATGTCCATTTATAAATGGAAGATAGGGGTGTGCAAAAAAATTCCACTGGCAGAATTTCTGAGAAAGTCAGATTTTTCACTTCCTTGAAAGTTCGGAAATCATTTCACCAACTTTCACAGAAATTCTGCTGAAAACTGTGGAATAACTGTAAGAAATGTAGGTTAATGTAATAAACTGCGCCCCCCCCCACAGAAGTAATGCAAACTGCAGATATCTACATGATATATGGTGAAATACTAAGCAAGAGACTTTATTTTCTCATGTCATATACAATGTCCGCAGTTCATAATTAAATGCCACAATGCTAGGTGGAAATCCACAGTTGTTTGGTGAAAGTTGAGAATTCCATCACAGGCAAAAGAGCAGAAAATTCAGCAACATTTTTGAAATTTCGTGGTACTTCTGTGACGGTGGAAATCTGCACTTTAGCCCACCTCTAATGGAAGAATATAAGCATTAGAATATAAGGTCCTTATACAGGAAATAACTATTTCCAGGATTCCATATCCTTTGAGTACTTTAAGCAGATATTCATGGCAAACTCTGTCAAATGCCTACTCCTGGAGAGCAGAAACCCTGAACTGGGGGCGGGGGTGCTGTTCCTTTCCTCTGGAATAGCATCCCCCCAACCCACCTCACCACCTCCTTTCCTGCCCTTAAGTGCTTTCTCAGGCTGTCTCAGACCAACCCCTACCTCACCCTGCACCTGTCCTCATCCCTAATACTTATTCTCTCTTCCGCCTCGTCTTGCATCTCCCGTCTCCATATTAAGCCAATATGCGTTCTCTGTGGTATTGCTCCACATAGCTGTTATCCTCTTATCTGGTTCCAGCCTTATATTATAAATATTTGCATATACTAACTGCATCATAATGTAAATTATTTTATGCTAGTAGCAGTTTTATGTACAACTGTGTTACTCAGTCATATTTTGTCTAACCCCTGTTGTATTTGTACCTCCTTCCCTGGGTCGTACCTGGAAACAAGCTTTGCTCATGGTACCTTTCCTGGTTATCACATTTTTAACAAATATATAATATTCATAATTTCCTTTTGACAGGTATGTTTTTGGTTATTGTTCAGATCTAATAAATGGTCTATCTGGGTTAGAGTTTCCCGCTCAGCACAACTTTAAAAAATGTTTAGCGCTGGTTCTCATCCCTGCATCCCACATTGTGCTTCCATTTTCAAACTTATTGATCTATTGTACTGATATGGGATTACCTTCAAGGTCGCGTTGCTGACCTACAAAGCCCTACATGACCAGGGACCCCAGTACTTGCAAGACCTTCTGTATCCCTACTCTCCCTCCTGCTCATTCCAATCCTCCAATGAGGGATTACTGGAAATTCCCATGGTACATTTAAAAACATCTGGAGGAAGGTCTATTGCCTTTATGGCTCCTACCCTTTCTTTACCATGCCAGATACAAGATAGCCTGACTGTTTTAAAACTACCCTCAAGACGCACTTGTTCCTCCGGGCTGTTGAAGGGACATGATGTTGAGACTGTTTTAAAGAAAAATTATGCAGAATATTTTATTTTTATTTTATTTTTATATATTTTATTGATACCCATGTTTGTATGTATGTATTGTTAAAGGTGCCCTGAGCAATGGAAGGGTGCCTATTACAAATAAAATGATGATATGCGAACATGTCCTCTTTAATTTGTTTAACCTATGTCCCTAAATTTTGCTTATATTCCTGTACTAGAGAAATTAGTTTTTTCGACTGATCCCTTAATTTTAAATACTGGAAATACTGGTTTTCTCATCCTTCATGTTGCCTGTTTGATAAAGAAGTATTTTTTGTGTTAGTCCACCACCCAGCTACTGTACTGTATGTATCCATAAGTGACATCCTAGCTTTAAACAGCTGCTCCCATTTATCTATGATTTGCGGCTCAGATAATAGATTATTATTTAATTGCCATTGAGATCTGGATGGTAAGTGGAGTGTGAACTCAGGGTACAGGAACATGATACTGCTAAGTGATCCAAGGTTTCTATGGGAATTGTTACATCTTTCTGAACTGTGTTATGCTTTGATAAGAATAAATAGTCAATCCGTGTTGCTAATACACCTTTCACAAATGTTTTTTTCCATATTGGATTTATTACTGTGAAGCCGTCATGTAAATTTACTGTTCTTTTAAGGTCGTTCAGATAAAACATGCCACAAAAGATTTTCTTGGTTTTACATCCCCTATCAGAAGGTCATAATCCTCAGTTGAAATCTCCACTAAATATGATTTCTGTACTGGTGTGTAGATAAGGTTGTACTGTTTTGAATAACTGTACTCTAAGGAGCTATACTCTGTGGGGTGTAGATGTTAATAAGGTGCAAATCAAAAGTATCTTATGAGACGTCTAATAATAATGCCCTATCTGGCAGAATATCAACCGTCCTTCAGATTTTAAAATGGGGTCCTCTGAATAAAACTGCGACCCCATCACATACATCTTCACCCTATGACCAAGAGGAAACCCCCTCTGACCATAATTACCTAGCCTGGGATATTTCATAAAGGGTTTTGATACAAGTGTCCTGTAAAAAAAGAATATTGTTTGGTAGACCATTCAGTATTTGTAAAGTAGTGATTAGTTTTTTTATAAAACTTGATACTGCTAACATTTATGGTCAGAGGAAATATGTTGTGTCCTATTTGTTTGGTAAAGGAAAATAGGAAAGTCACCTATCTGGTCTGGTCTTAGATTCTGCTTTCTCTTTAGCCTTTTTTTTTGTCTTTGAGAGGTCTAGTTGGGGGTCAGTGGCACAATCCAGTACCATAGAAGTGTCTGATGATGTGTCAGAATCACCTCTTCCTCTGTATCTCCCCATTGTTTTCACTTGATAAGATACTGAATCAGTTTCTGGTCTGAACTGGTGTGTCTGTTACTATGGGTTTGGATTTTTCCTTTTGGTATCCTTTTTTGCCAATGTTTACTAGTCCATGGGGTGTCCAGTGGTAGGGATGGTGGGGGCATTGTCCCAGCCAGTTGCTCCTTTGACACACAGACAGTAGCTATTTCATGTTGTTCTTGTGATATAGGCAGGGGAGGTAACAGTCACTATACAAAATGGACTCAGGGGGCCCGATTTTCAAAGACTCCTTAGTGCGATGCAGCTTGCATCACTCCAAGGGTTGCAGCAGATCCTGGTTGTGTCAGGGACCTTGCACCAGATTTCATTATCTGCAGTGTCCCTCTGCCAAATTCCTGGGTTTGCTGCAGACTGCTAGATGTGCCAAGGAATTGGACACATCTGCAGGATTTGCTGTAGGTGTGCAGCCATCCCACCACAAGTCAGTACAACACTAGAGTGCCATGATGGTGGTGGGGGTGAAGAAACACGGTGCTAGGAAGGGCCCTAGGACACAGGGGCATGAGAGGATGCAGTGGAGGTGTTGGTGCCCACTTGGGCATTAGCCGTAGTGAAGTGGCACCAGGTGGGGTGCCATTGCAGTGATGTGAACATAATAATGCTTTAATTTTACATCCAATCAGATTCCTTGGTAGTCTAGTGCCCCCCCATCCCTGATGTATTTTGATAAACCCTGGTGGTGTAGTGGACCCCCACCAATCCCCAATCCCACCTGCCTACAATGATAAACCTGCCCAGGTCCAATAGAGCTCCCAACAATTCCCAATCTCATCTGCCGATAATGTTAAGACCTCCTCGGTCCAATACAGCCCCTCAATCCCTGATCTCACCCAAATGCAGAGTGGTAATTGTTCCTGGTGGTCTAGTGGAACCCCACCCTCCCACCCTGGCTGATTTTAGTAGATGTAGTATATCTGGACATCAGTAAGGTGTTTGACTCCATTCCAAATAGGAGGCTGATAAATAAGTTAGAACACAGAGGAGTGGGACATAAAATAGTAGGCTGGATTAGAAACTGGCTCCAAGGGAGAACCCAGAGAGTGTTAGTGAACAGCACTCTGTCGGAGGAAGGAGTTGTGACCAGTGGAGTCCCCCAGGGATCAGTGCTAGGGCCAGTTCTATTCAATATATTCATCAGTGACATCACAGAGGGTTTGCAAGGAAAAGTATGCCTGGTCACAGATGACACCAAGCTCTGCAACAGAGTGGAAATGCAAGAGGGGGTCACAGAGATGATTGCTGATCTAAAAAAATTGGAAGAAATTGGAAGAATGGTTAGAACAGAGGCAGTTGAAATTAAACACCATGAAGTGCAAAGTTATGCACCTGGGGAGGAAGAACCAAGACTGGAAATATATCCTATGGGGAACAGTTAACTGAAACTAAGGTAGAGAGGGATCTGGGGGTACTCATATCTAATAATTTAAGGACAACCACACAGCGCGAAAAGGCAGTGCAAAAAGCTAGCAGCATTCTCAAATGCATAGAAAGGGGTATCACAAGCAGGAAAAGTGAAGTGATACTCCCACTGTACAGGTCCTTGGTGAGGCATCACCTGGAGTACTGCATCCGGTTCTGGAGACCGCACCTCAAGAAGGACACGGATCACCTGGAAACCATGCAGAGGATAGCTACAAAGATGATACACGGCCTACACAAAGAAATGAATGAATCGAGATTAAATCATCTTAGGATGTACTCACTGGACAGGAGAAGAGACAGGGGAGATATGAAAGAGACATTTAAGTGCCTCAAAGGCATCAACTCAGTACAAGAACAGGATCTCTTCAGGGAAAACATGAATACACAGACAAGGGGGCACAACATGCACTTGAAGGGAGTTAGTTTCAAAACAAACAGCAGTAAGTTTTTCTTCACAGAAAGGGTGGTGGAGCCCTGTAACAGTTTGCCCCCAGAAGCTGTGGCAGTGAAAACAGTGGGAGAGTTCAAACTAGCATGGGATAGGTACTGTGGAAACCTAAGGCAGTAAAGAGACTGGGAGGGGGTAGCTTTCACAGGCAGACTAGATGGATCGCAAGGTCCCCTTCTGCCGGCACTTTCTTATGAAGGTAAAACTAGGTCATGGGCTAATTCTTGTTTTGCCTCGGCTATGATTTTGATGGCTAACCCAAGTCTCGGTGATGTCCAGCCTTTCCAGGTGGTGTCTGGAATCCAACTGGCCACACTGAGAGCTGAAGTGCGGTTGAAGGTATGCATTGCATGCCAGAGAAACCACTGGCTGGCCAGCCTTGATGGAGCTTTAAAGAGTTGGAGTTTAACAATTCCGTGTCTGGGACATTGATATGGGTTTCAGTTGTTTGTGTCAGGTTGGAAGGGATGTCTTCTGAGGATGAAAAGACAGAGGAAAAGTGAAGTTGGTCAAGTTGCTTTTGCATGGTGTGGGGGTTCAATTCCCATGTCCTCTTTCTGTTCATGTGTTTGTGTCATTGATTGTGTGTCTTCTTAAAGCAATTTCAATAATAGTGCTTTATTGTTCTTCATGGCACTTCTCAATATCCACTCGTCTAGTTCTGAGAAAAATAAATCTGTGCCAGTTGGTTGTACAGTAAGATCTCCTGTAGCTGTCAGCTACTGATTCCCAGCTATGACATGTGGGATCAGCGCCTGACTTTCTTGTTCTTCTGGTGCTTCCACTGCATCTGTTTCCATAAACAAGTCAATAAATTCAGCCATTTCGATGTCTGCTCCACTGGAAGGTATTGTAGCTGAGTTTGTATCAGGAACAAAACAGAGAGCTGAGGTCCCCTTGCAACCTCCTCTCTTTCGCCATCCACAATAGCATCCACCATCTTGGTGTGGCAGACAAGGGTTCCCCCTACTGCAAGAGAATAGTTGATAGACCAAATGGCCTTCTTTTGCTGGCTTCTTCATATGTTCGTATGTTCGTATATACTATTATAGATTAGAGTGCCTTTCCTGGTCAAAAATTACAAATAAAAAGGCAAGGCAAGACAAGACAAGGCAAAACTTATTTATAAATCACTCAATCCAAAAGGTTCTGAGTGTTGTAGAAAATTCAAACATAAAATTACGTGAAATAAGAAATTTTAAAAATACAGCACATATTAAAGTTATCCAAGGCTGAAGACAATAATTAATCATAGAATGCCAGTTGGAAAAGGAAGGTCTTCAGAAAGGCTTTGAAGGCCTACACCATGTTGTCCATATATATATATAAAATCACACATGCCCCCACAATGCAAAGCATCATGGGCTGCATATGCAAATCACCACAGAATGTTATGCTGGTCCAACTTAAAGCAGAATTGCATGGTGCCATATATATATATATATATATATACAGTATGTGTCTATATATATATATAGAGAGAGAGAGAGAGAGAGAGATAGATAGATAGATAGATAGATAGATAGATAGATATGAAGACAGCAAATTCTATAGGACTGGAGCAGCCACTCCAGGAGGTCTGTCACCCAATAGTTTTGTCTTGAAGTCTTTTTGTCTTCACTAAAAATACCACCAACAGCTTAATCTGGTTCAAGGTCAGTTGCCATTCATCTGTATCCCCCTCCCCCGGGTCATGCCTGAAAATAGGCAGGATTTGTCTAGTGCAGTTACCCGGTCAACAAAAACTATCTAAATAAATAAATAAAGTGGGGACAACAAGCAGGCCTGCATTGATGGAGCAGAGAGGGTGAACTGGGTGATAAGGAACCAGGAGATATTTCACGTAGTCTGGTCCCAAATTACATCAGGCCTTGTATGTTCACAAGCAGATCTTGAAGGTGATTTATCACTGCAAAGGCAGCCAATGCAGCTTATGCAGAATCGGCACACTATATTCACTCCGTGAGGAGTTCATTTTAATCCAGGCTACAGCATTCTGGATCAGCTACATGTGTTGCATCAAACCTCCAGATAACCCTAGGTAAACAGAATTGCAATAGTCCAACCTAGAGGTGATGAAAGAATGGATAATAATCACTAGGTCCTTTTCAGTTTAGTACAGCTTGATCCTGATGATGTTTTGAAGGTGGTAAAAGCCAGATTGGACTACAGCTGACATTTGTTGTTCAAGCATCAGTCTGCAGTCCTAAATGACTCCCAGATTCTTTACCTCATCAGCTGCCAAGAGAGATTGGCTACCCACTGAAAGGGAAGCTACATCCTCCACAACACCTAAGCTCAAGTGTCTCGGTTCAAACACCATGACCTCTGTCTTACCCGCAGAACTAGTTTGAGGCCATTGAATCATTTATTTCAGGCAAACATTGATTCAGCACAAATGTGGCAAGATAATCATCAGGTCAGGAGAACAAGACAGGTACAGCTGAGTATCATCTGGATAGCAGTGAAACCCAACACTGTACCATCTTAGTATCTCCCCTAATGGCAGCATAGACACAGAAAACAAATTGGGGTGAGGTCTAAACCTTCAGGAACTCCACAGGATAATGCAGAAGCCTCCAAGGTAAAGTTCTCCAGGGCTGCCTGCTGCTTTCTCTCAGAAATGTAGGACTCAAACCAGTGCAAAACTCTGCCAGTGAGACCCATTTAGTTCCCCAGGCAATCCAAAAGCACTTCATGGTCAGCTGTGCCAAATGCTGACAAGAGATCCAAGATCACCAGGATGGAATGTTGCCCTCAGTCTCCCGCCATGAAGAGATCATGAGTTATGCTGACAAGTGCAGTCTCCAAACTGTGACAGAGCCAAAACCCCAACTGGAGAGGTTTATAGATTGAGAAGGATTCCAGACAGCTTGTCAGCTGCTCCACCACCACCTTCTCAAAAAAAGGAAAGGTTAGAGACAGGACTGTAGTTCACTAAAATGTCAGGGTCCAAGGTTGGCTTTTTTACATTCGCTTGCGCGCATGCGCAAGGAACGTTTTGGAAGAGTAGCACACTTTGGAGGTGTGCCTCTCCCTTTCAATCCACTGCTCCATTGAGCAGGCGTGGAGGTCCTGCACCAATGGGTGCGGGAGCTGTGTATGACAGTGGTGGTCTTCACTTCAAAGAAAACCACTGCTGTCATACAGCGCTGATACCCTCCAAAGCTTTAATTGCCACGCTGGGAGCCCACCCGGCGTGGCAAGCGTCCCGCATCGCTCGGTCGGGTGCCCAATCACCCGCCAGCTCCTCAGCCCCCAGTTATCTTTTTGCACACGCTGGGAGCCCACCCCAGCATGGCAAACGCCCCACGTGAATCTTTTTTTTTTTCACCTGTAAAGCAAAAACAGTCCCACGGCGCTTCTCCCAGTCCCCTCCCACAACCCGCACCCACCCACTGCGCACCCAGCCTCCCCACACCCCCCACCCCATACTTACCTCCGGAGCTCGGCGCAACGATCTTCGGTGGACCGGGAACACGTCTGCACTCTTCAAAGCCGACCGCGAACTGAGGAAATGCCGGTAAGCTGTATAATGGGCTAGATAGGGGGTTTTCAACTTTATTGCATATCTCAGGCATTTTTTGGAATTTTTGCACCAAATTTTCAACATGGGGTTTTTGGGACCCCTTCTCATGAATGATGTCACTGTCATGGCGTTATTCGGGCCTGAAGGGTGATTTCGCAGTCACTGCACGAAATCACCCTTTGGGCCTGAATAACACCATGACAGTGACATCATTCATGAGAAGGGGTCGCAAAAACCCCATATTGAAAATTTGGTGCAAAAATTCCAAAAGATGACTGTTTTATGAGCGTGCGTTGTGCAGTTCCTAAGTAGGCTCGTAAGTTCGCGAATTTTCAATATTTTCACTCCAGATTTTCAACATTGCCATTTTACCACACCTCCTTATGAGCAGTATAGCTGTCATTTTTCACATCCTGCCCAAAATTTGTTTCTACCCATGTAGCGCTCAATGGCGCAGTCGGTGTGCGAAATCAATGTATGGGATGCATTAAGAAAATCACGGTGACACTGTTCATTAGCAGAGGTCTTAAAATGGCTATGTTGAAAATTTGGTGAAACAATTACTAAAAATGACTGTTTTAAGAGCGTGCGTTGCGCAGTTCCTACGCACGCTTGTAAGTTTGTGAATTTTCAATATTTCCACTCCAGATTTTCAACATTGCCATTTTACCACACCTCCTTATGAGCAGTGCAGCTGTCATTTTTCACATCTTGCCCAAAACGTGTTTCCGCCCATGTAGTGCACAATGGCACAGTCGCTGTGCAAACTCAGTGTATGGGACACATTAAGAAAATCACAGTGTCACTGTTCATGAGCAGAGATCTTAAAATGGCTATGTTGAAAATTTGGTGAAAAACTCCTAAAATAACTGTTTCTGGCGTGCGTTGTGCAGTTCCGCTTTCGTAAGTTCTTGAATTTTCAATATTTTCACTCCAGATTTTCAACATTGCCATTTTACCACACCTCCTTATGAGCAGTACAGCTGACATTTTTCACATCCTGCCCAAAACATGTTTCCGCCCATGTAGCGCACAATGGCGCAGTCGGTGTGCGAAATCAACGTATGGGACACAGTAAGAAAATCACAGTGACACTGTTCATTAGCAGAGGTTTTAAAATGCCAATGTTGAAAATTTGGTGAAAAAATTCCTAACAATGACTGTTTTATGAGCATGCGTTGCACAGTTCCCACGCACGCTCGTAGGTTTGCGAATTTTCAATATTTCCACTCCAGATTTTCAGCATTGCCATTTTACCACACTTCCTTATGAGCAGTACAGCTGTCATTTTTCACATCCTGCCCAAAACGTGTTTCCGCCTATGTAGCGCACAATGGGGGTAACAAAAAGGTCATGCTGAAAAACTTTTGTGCAAATACCAGCAATCGCACAGGGCATTAGGGTAAAGCACCATATGTGCCAAACACCACTGCAAATACCTGCAAGCGAACGTTCGGCATTGACAATTGCTTGTTTTAGAAGTGGTCTGACTATAGCCTTTTTCAGAACCAATGGAAAGACACCCACCCAAGGACCCATTAATGATCTCTGTGAATACTGGACCCAGGAACTCATCATAGCCAGAAGGCTGTATAACGCAGTGGTTTAAGGCTCTGAGCTACAATCCTGGAGACCTGGGTTTGAATTCCACAGCCCCCACTTGCATACTGTGTGACCCTGAGCAAGTCACAACTTCCTTGTGCTCCCAGGTTACACCTGTAAACAAGTTTCTGCTTAGTGTGTCTCTCTTGGTTAAAAAAAAAAAAAATTACAACCAAGAATCAGCCATGCTGGTCCCAGGTCCAGCATACAGTTGGTGGAGGGAAAACTGTAGACTAGCCGGAGCACCTCAGCCTCTGACACAGGATGAATCTCATCCCAGACAGGCAGATCTACATCACCAGAGGTGCGACTACTACTGACCCATGCCATCTCACTTGAGGAAATCCCAGATCTAATGGTGGACACCTTGTCAGTGTAAAACCATCTGAACTCCTCACATTTTCCTAATGAAAATACACTGATAGACTGCAGGCAGGGGTACTTAACAGCCTGTCAACAGTGCAGAAGAGCTTAGCTGGTTGGTTTCTCCCTGTGGCAATCAACTGTGACAGGAACTCTTCCTTTTTCATATTGCTTGCCTGTTGGTATTCAGCATAGTGGATTCTCAATGCCAACCTATACCCATAGACCCAGAGTATCTCCAAAAATGCTCTAATCTCTCTGGGCCTTAAACTTCAAACAACAGAGTTCAGTACAAAAATGGTGAACTGTGGTGGGAGGTCAATGGATGAATGCGGTAAGGTGCAATAGAGTCTAGGGTGGGGTAAGCACCATATCATAGGCTCCATAGACACCCCAGGTCCATGTGCACAAGTCTGCAACATACCCAAGACATCCAGTGCCTCCTGGAGTTTGCGAGGCTCCAAATTATGTTTTGGACAGCACTGGATAATATCCACAGAGGGGGCAGCTAAACAGGGGAACCCACAATGAAACAGTGCATCAAGACCCAACCAAAAAAATGGGTCTACCTTGACCACACTGATGTCAAGTCCTGATGAGAAGATCAAGTCCAATGTGTGACCCTGCTAAAATGAAACAAATAAGTGAATAAATATATAAATACACTGCTATCACTACTTTTCCTTTTGAAATTAAACATTTAATTAAAGCTAATTACTATTCTTTTCCAAAAACAAAATCAGATATATACTGGGAATGAAGACACCACAAGGATGGTTCTAAAATCATAAACCAGCAAAGAGGCCGATAAAGAAAATTTAGTTTGCAATGGGGCTATTAAAAAGATAAATGCAACAGAATTCTCAGGTGTCTAAATTAGAAATCTTCAGCTCTTCTTATAAACTAATTGTTTACTTGATGCAGCCTATTTCTCTGTGGCTTTTTATATAAATAGAGCATTACAGATACAAGTACACTATGGGCAGAGGAAATAAAAGAATGAACAGCAATGTGGAAGTTGAAGGGGAAAGACACAGCACAGAGGCAGACTTGAAGATGTCCTGGTGTATGACTTACCATTTGATGACTTAACGGTATAGGTCAGGAACAAATTGTTTAAATTCTTGAGTTCAAAATTCTTTATTTTTGTATCTGAATGTTACAAAGTTGTTCTTTTGGCATACCTGTATAGTTTATTTCTGCACGTCATGGACTAGTTAAATACATTTTTATGGGAAACGGATATTGAACTTCAGGAAATAAACATTACTTAAATCAGTTGAGGAAAATGTTTGTAGTTATTAACCCGAGGAGATTTAGACTCATTGGTTAATTTTGATACCTTTTTATGGGACCAAAATAATGTCCCAGAACACACAGTATACAGACTTTTGTACTCACGGTTTCATGATTACTCATTACTTTTTCTCTTGTGCCTACTTGTCATGCACATGACAAAGGGATACAAAATGGTGTGGCCCTTAGACATGTCTACTTTAACCCGTAACTAAAGTATTTTGTTTGGGCCAGTAAAGGTTAGCACACTGTATAAACTTCTCCTTAAAGCAATCGGTTAAATATAGAAAATCATATGCAGAAGAATTAATTTAGATGAAATCTGACACGTGAATTAATTAATTTAAAAACGTTGACAGTAAAATGAATATTATTAAACTTGTAGTAATGATTTAATTTCAAACAGCTTAATTAACCTAGCATTGTAATTAACTGGAATCTAGTGTTTCAATGTTTTTTTTCAAGAAAGTGCTTGATGCTTTAAGAAAATTATTTATAGTATTCGGTGCAACTGCTGAGGAGTGGCTAATGGACTAGAAGTAGAAGTCCCTTCAGTAGGATTGTGTTATACATTTAATTAATTAAAATTTGCTTTCTGGGAAAGGCACACTGTGCTGCAGCTTGTGTCCACGTACAACTAAGGGATAGGGGTTACAAGATGCAAAATGGCATTATAGTACAAAATTGAAGTAGTGATAAATTGCAGTTAGTGAAAAGAAAAAAGTAACAGTTACAAATCCCAATCAATACGGTACAAATGTTTTATGAGCCACATTAATCAAATACAATGAAAAATCAATACAACACCAGGGGAGAAATCACAAAGCAGTACAGTTGAGTTGATCAGAGTGGGGGTAGGCAGACAGGAAAAAGTGTGCAAATAGGGCTGTAATGATAGTAAAGAACTGTGATGAGGAAGAAAAAGCAGCTGGACAGGTAGAGGGGAGAAGGAAGAGAAGAAAATGAGGAGGAAACCATATAACATGATGAGACACTGAAACAAGAAAGAGTGAAATGATCCCTGCATTGGAGATTTAAAAGAGACTGGAAAGTATCTTCCTACATATGTGGCGGTAGAATACATCTAAGGACTTTTCTTTCAGTGATTAAAGAAAATCTGCCACGTAGAAGAAATTTAGAAAATGGTATCCCATCATAAGGGTGCCAAAAGAGGGTTTCAGAATATGGGTGTGGGCGTGGGGATTAGCGTGTGACTGTTTTCAGCGTCCAGGATATTTCAGCATCTGTTACTGTGAGATTATTGGGAGGAGGGTTGCCATGGTTACTTAATTTTTGTCCTCCCCCCAACATGTCCCAGTCTCAGTTGTTTTTATATTAAAATACCAGGGGTTGTGGGGGACAAAGCCCCTCATGATGGGGTGGGGGGGTGCAGGAGGCAAAGCTGCAGCATAAAATCACAAAGACAGAGGCTGCTTCTTCTCCTGCAATTCCTGAGGTTGTGTCTGCATGGCAACATGATTTCATGTTGCTGCAATGACAGTTTATTTATTTATTTAGTTAGTTAAACATCAGTTTAGAAACCTTTGAGCCAGAGGCTCATTTACAAAGGTACCTCGTCACAAAGAGGACATCAGAACAGTAGTACAAGGGACACAGTACTTACAAACAAAAAAGTTACAGTTCAATTACAATTTTGTTACAATAGAATACAATCTCCAATGAAGCAAAAGATAACAAAAGGTGCAAAACTTATGGTCGGGGGAGAGCTGGTGGGAGTAGAAGGAAGGGAGATGGGGAGGAGGAATTAGTAGGGAAAGGAAGGGGGGGGAGCTGCTCAGTGAGCATTGTCAAACAGAGTATATATATATATATTTTTTAACACTAGGCTAGCGGCAGTTGCATTTGCAGAGAGCTACAGGAAGTTTCTGAGCATGGGCTTAAAGCAAGCTAAGGTTAGTGAGTTTGAGACACTGGCAGGGAGGGAGTTATACCAGTGGGGCGCACGGTACGGGAATGCCCTCTGACCTTGAGAGGTCCTGGCTCTCGGAATAACTAGGGTAGTTTTGGACGAGCCTAGCGTGATCAGGTCAGTGCAGTACGCGAATGGAGTTGATAGGTCTATGGGGATAGGCCTACGAGGGCTTTAAAGGTGAGCTGGCATGTCTGATACATGAGTCGCTTCTTCCAGGTTGAGTAGGGTAGCTAGGGTGCAGCTCACATGTGGAGTGAGTCTGGGAGCACCAGTGATAAGTCTGCAGGCCTTATTAACTGTGAGGTGAACCTTGTTGAGGGCAGTCTGATCTGCTGAGCCATAGACCGGAAGGCCATAGTCAATGAGAGACATGACAGAGGAGGTGACAGCCAGGCGGAGGGCATCAGGAGGGAGGCATTTTGTGCCGGTAAAGAATGCTCAGTCGTGAGTTGACGTATACAGAATTTAGGGCAGATATATGTCCATGGAATGAAAGTGCATGGTCAAAGGTTATACCAAGATATTTATAGGACTGCACCTGGTCAATGACGAGATTGGTGTGGAGTGGACAGCTAAGGGAAACTTGCTGTACTTATTTTGGGGGTGGGAGAAGAGCATCGTTTTTGTTTTCTTAAGGTTGATAACAAGTCGGTGCTCAGTGAACCAGGTAGCTGCAGAGTCAAAGACTAGTTGGAGGGAGTTCTCAGCAGCATGGGGTCATTGGGAGGCAACGAGAACAGCATCATCAGCATAGAGAAGCATCTTACCCGTACAACTGCTGGGTAGGGAGTTAAGAAAGAGTGAGAATAGTAGGGGTCCAAGAATTGAGTTCTCATGCACCCCAGAGCTTAATGGGGCATGTTTCAGAACAGTACCATTGACTTTCACACATTGGGAGTGGGTGGAGAGATAGCTGGTGCACCAGGAAACAGGTCCTGAGGCAAAGCCTATTAGGTCGAGGGTGGAGAGCAAAAGAGGATGCGAAATGGTATCGAATGCTTTAGACAGGTCAATGAATATAGCACCAGCCAGGGCACCAGAGTACAAGGAGGCATGGAGGAAGTTGGAAAATTCCAGGAGTGCTGTATTGGTACTATGACCTGCTCTGAACCCGTGTTGTTCAGGGCAGAGAACATTGTACTTACAGAGGTAGTCAGAGACTTGGGATACCACAATTTTCTCTAACGCCTTAGAGAGTGGGGAGAGGATTGAGATGGGTCGGTAGTTACCCGGAAGAGTCCTGTCACCACCTTTATGGACAGGGGTAACTGTGGCAATCTTCCAGGCAGAGGGGAATTGTCCGAGACAGAGTGATTTGTTGAAAATGCACATAATAGGTGAGAGGACCTGATCCAGGACCTGACGAAAAGGCAGGGATCATGGAGTCATCGATGGTGTTACCTTTAGGGCTTTAGCAAGTAAGGCCTAGCTTTGCATGGTGACACGACGAGGTGGAAAGAAGGGTGGGCAATGGGTGGTGGTACAGATGGAGGAGGTGGACTGAAAAAGTTACCAGGAAGTACTGAGCTAAGGTCGATAAAGGAGTTATTGAGGGGTGGCAATGAGGGCAGGGTCAGAGGAGACGGTACCATTGATGTTGAGAAGAGAAGGAGAGGGGACTGGGAGTGACCATTCAGTTGCTTGATGTTGTCCCAGAAGCACCTGGGGTTCTCCAGGAGGAGGTAAGAGAGCTTGGTAGTATTCCGCCTTTGCTTTATGGATGGCCCAGGTGCACTGGTTGCGGCGCAGCATAGGACTGCCTGTCAGCTGAATGGCCAGTAGCAAACAGCAAGGTGCAAAGATTGTCGCTGTTTAAGTTGCCACAGTAGGGCAGGGGTGATCCAAGGGGCATGTTTCACTTTGGACCTCCTAGCAGTTATGGGGAGCAAAGATATCACAGGCAAAGTTGAAAGGTTACAAAGAAGGCCAGGGCCAAGTCAATGTTGGTTGCCCTGCCACAGGGGACCAATCAGTGTGGGCAAGGAAGCGCTTAAGGCCTATGAGTCCCCCAGGCCTAAGCCGCCTTCGAGAGGTGGTTTTGACTGTGGATGAGGGCCGAGGGGTTTCCCAGTTGAAAAGCACAGGGGAGTGGTCACTGAGGCAGTCAGGGAGGATTTGGATGTTGTGGATGCGGATTGGCCTGTTGGTGAGGACCACATCCAGGAGGGTGCTTGTTCCCCCCATAGGGTTTTTTCTAGTAGGCTGTGTGACCAGTTGAGTTAGGTCAATTGAATAGAAAGCCTCACGGTGGGAGGAGGACGAGGGGCAGAGCCAGTTTATATTCAAGTTGCCCACCAAGATTTGGTCCAACGAGTTGGGTAGGGAGGTGAGGTAGTCAATTAGTGGGCCCAGGGCCTGGGATTGGTTCTTGGGGGTATGTAGGCTACGGTTAGGAATAATGGGCCTCTAGCTGGGTCAGGGGACAGCTTTTAGTAAGTGCCTGGGCCTTATGGTCGAGGTCAGGCGGGGAGTGGTAGCCCCATGAAGAACTCTTCAAATAGAAGACACAGCCCCCACCTCTCCTGCCGACACGGGTCCAACTGGTGGAGAGTGTAGCCGGGAGAGAGACATGAGAGTTAGGAGTGGAGGGAGACAGCCAGGTTTCAACCAGGGCAACAACATCAGGTTTATGGAGGCGCCACCCAGCAGTGTAGAGAGTCCAGTTTTTCAGGAGGCTACAGATGTTCATAGAAGCAATGCGCAGCCCAGGAGATTTAGGGAGGACCAGTGCTGCCAGGCCCGGATTGGGTGGACATTGCCTGACAGGAGCAGGAGGAGGAGGAGGGCTGATCTGGGGAGTGCACAATGGCGGGATAGCTTTCACAATTGGAGAGGGGTGATGAGGGGTGATCACCAAGTGAAAACAGCTACTAGAGAGCAGTAAAATGTGACAAGTGAGGTATTGGGAGCAAATTGTTCAAACTTAATCAGGCTCCCTCTAGTGGCAAAACAATATAAGGAGCTAATGGAGAAAAAAAAATCAAGCACAGGCAAAAGATTAACTTGCTGGGGGCGGGCTGGTAGTGGGTGTGGGGAGAAGAGCAAATGGGCTGTGGGCTATCAGGTACTATTGTGATTCAAAAAAGAAGGTGATTACTAGCAGGGCAAACTAAAATTCTGCACACAGGAAAAGCACTTAGAAGTTAAACAGTCCCCAAATGAGTTTTTCACAGGGGGTAATTCAGTTACAACTGGAAATGCACTTTACAAATTAACAAACAGTCCCCAGTGAGATTTGCACAGGGGGATTTCAGATAGAACACAGGTCCTGGGCTTGCAGTGACTCTAAGCTTTTAAATACAGTTACAGGCAAATGCAAATAGTTTTAGCTGGTTCATGTTAAAAGTTTCAAAATCAGGCACAAAAGTAACAGTTCTGCTCTGTTTGAGCCTGGGCAGCAACTCGAGGTGCTACTCTGGCCGGGATTCATGCGCTGAGCAGGGGAGCTTGTGGCCGTTTCAGAAAAGGCACCAGATGGTCAACGATGGTGGCAGCAGCCTGGATCAAGGTAGAAATTACCTGTGTGTCTTGGGTCTGGGCTTCTGTGGAAGGGAGGGCTTCAGAGCAGGCCCTCGCGACCCGGGTCCCCAGGGAGGGGTGGTCTCTATGTCTCTTTGGTCTGGGGCTCTGTGGGCAGGGGGGGCTTCAGAGCAGCCCTCGTGACCCTCCGGTCTCCCTCAGGGGGGGGGTGGTCTCTGGTGTGTCTTGGGTTGAGCTCTGCGGGCAGGAGGAGGCTTCAGAGCAGGCCCTCGCAACCTCCGGTCTCCTCAGGGAGGGGTGGTCTCTGTGTGTCTTGGGTTCGGGGCTTCTGTGGGCAGGGAGGCTTCAGAGCAGGCCCTCGCACTGGCCCCTTGTGGCGAGGGGTGGTCTCTGGTGTGTCTTGTCTCGGGCTTCTATGGGCAGGAGGGCTTCAGAGCAGGCCTTCGCATGCTCGTCCCTCAGGGGAGGGGTGGTCTCTGGTGTGTCTTGGGTCCGGGCTTCTCGGGCAGGAGGGCTTCAGAGCAGGCCCTCGCGACCTCCGGTCTCCCTCAGGGGAGGGGAGGGGTGGTCTCTGGTGTGTCTTGGGTTCGGTCAGTTGGCATTTTAGTTGCACTCTTTTTTACGACGCTCTGTTTAGTTTCATCCTAATGTCAGGAAAACTTAGAAAACACTGCTTAGACACAATTCAGCTTATATGTAAAATATTTTCTGAATTTGTTTCTCTTTGCTCTTCATTTATTATATATTTATTTGTTATTGACTGAGAAATGCTAAGGGCATTTACATAAAACAGGAACTTTGTCCATTGGACTACATCTGCCACCACTGTTGCTATTCTTAATGAAAATCATAATCCCCTCTTGTGAAATGCCCATTTTTACTATCAAAATGATTATGGTTTCAAAAGAAGAGGATGACTTCAATAACGGAACAAGCAGCAGCAGAAAATAATTTCCAATAGTCAGACATTTCCCCTTTCTGGTTAATGTCCTTTGTCATAAAGCAAGCAAGGATGTGAAATGCAAAATATGCAGGAAATTTGTATGTTTATCTATATCTATATATATATATTTATAACTATATTACAGTATAAACATGGTTTAGAGTATTCAATTAGCCATCTCTAACATCATTTGCAGTAAGGATGTAAATATTTTGGGGAATTCTTTCAAACACAGTTGCAGCAAATCTGTATTTTAACTCTCGTTTTCATAGCAGTCCCAGTGAGGATAGCATCAGCCAACATGTTAACATAGTTCAGCAGGAATAGTTACATATAGGCTAAAATACATACAGGAGAAAAAACAGTAATGGTAGGCATTATAGTTATGGCACATTATGTACTGGGTTTTCGCTTCCTTTTTGAGTAGGAGCTGAGAGGGGAACATTGGAAAGGGTACTGCATCTTGTGAAAACCATGATGTCAGATGTGGTTGGACATCTCTTACTGCCTTATAAATGTGGACCACCCATTCCTTTTTTGCTGCCTATAAAAGGTGTATTAGAGTGGGAACACTGGATAATTGAGATTTAGCTAACTGGACAAGTTCTGGTCTCAGAAGACTTGTAATCTAGAGACACTTCCAGAAATCCAGCTCACAGAGGTGGAATCTGTGTGACAATTAAATGGAGTCAACTGAGTTATCCTGTGGACAGCAGAGATCATTTACCTGATGGATACCCTTCTACTGCTAGTGCTGCCAATGTGGATGACTAGTCCCTCGCTAATCAAAAACCCTCATTCCCCATAGAGGGACCAGCCCCAAAGGCTTAGGTTCAGTGCCAAGTGACTTGCTAATCTTATACCAATAGGACCTCATGTTGGAGAAGGTGGAATGGATGATGATATATATATATTTATTTATCTCTGCTATAGGTACAGGTGAGCAGGGAGAGGCATCTGCTGCATGTTTCTCCATCTGCCCCATTGTGGCTGTTTTGACACCCTGGGGGAGAACCACCTGATGGATTATGCACCCATGAATGTCATGGGATAGCCCTGAAACAGTGGAAGGCCACATCCCCATTACTCCAATGAGCTGAAACTGTATACCTGTTGTAATATACCTGGGATGTTTTCCTTCCTACAAGAAGTTGCCAGTCAACTACCTTGGCAAACCAGGTGTGGGATACATATATAATTTAAAGTGGGCAAACATACTGTATGCAGAAATGTTGGTGCTCAGACCATTTTAAATCTGTGATTTTCCCAGCCAAAGATAGTAGCAGTAACTTCTACCAGTCTACTTTTATTCATGATGAGTCAGTGAGGTGGGCTAGGGTTATCTGATATAGTTTGGAGAGGACTATGTGTACTCTGATACCCAACTATGTAATACCTTGCTCTGCCCGCTGCAACCCATGCTGTGTAAAGCAGGACTTGGTGAAGCTGGAACTGAAAGGGAAAATCTTTGTTTTACTTTGATCCTTTGACCGAACACTGTGGTGAATGTTCACAGCAGGTGATGAAGGGGGATAAAGTGCAACTGGAGCATTACACAGATGATACAGGTTATCTGCATAGAACATAATGCAGTCATTTTTGTGTTCCTACCACAATACCATTTTTTTCTGAGGGACTTGCCTGTATGGCAATTGGCAACAGTTTAATAGTCATGATTAATAGAGGCGGGGAGCGCGGGCACCCCAGTCTGCTGCTGATATGGAGAGGGAATGTTTGTGAGAGGATCCGATTTGTGGTAATCTTTGTCAGTGGAGAGTTATATAATGTACAGATACAGGTAGTGAATGAGTGCCCCACTCCAACTGCATCCATTTAAAGGGAAAAGGTACTCCCACTCCACCGAGTCAAAGACTTTCTCAAAATCCATGGCCATAGCTGCTGCTAGAGTGGGAGTAGTCTGAGCTTTGTGTGTGAGATTGACCAAAATTCTTCAGTGTTCTGACCATAGTCTCTCCTTGATGAAGCTGACCTGTGAAGGATGAAGGAGTCCTGTTTACACCTTTTCCAGTCCAGTGGCCAAAACATTTGCCAGACTTTTTGCATCTCCCTTAATATTTAGTGATATAGGGTGGCAACCCCTGGGTTGTGTGTGATCCTTGCCTTTTTTGTAGTACCATGATTACTGCTTTCCATAGGGCCAGTGCAAGGGACTGGTTAGTAAACACTTCAATTCAATTTTATTTTTACCAGGATAACACCATTGAGACAGCTCATTTGTGAGGCAGTCCTGGAAGGACTAACATACATAAGGGCACATAGAATAAAAAATCACAATGGCTAATGCAAAAACAGTAATAACAATACCAGTCATACTCACTGTATGCAATAGTTGTATTAGTCACCTCACTGTATGTAAAAGCTGTATTAGTCACTGTACCTGTAAAACTCAAGTTTGTAACTCTCCCGGGTTGCACCTGAAAATAGGCACTTGGATGTCTAGTGTGACTTACCCGGTAAACAAAAGCAAATAAATAAATAAATAAATACAAAACAAGTAATGTGAGGGTACAGCTTACTTAGGTTCTATACTTAAAAATAGAGCAGCAGATACAAAAAACAATGCTAACAGTACAAGGGTTACGAGACAGACAATGTGCAGATACAACTTAAATACAGAGAGGAAACTAACACTAAAAAGAGTGGGAGAACAGGAAGAGTTGCTGGAATAAGGTGTAAGAGTATGGAAAAGGGGCAACAAGAGAGCTAGAGACAAGTAGGGGATGGGAGGTAGGAAATGGGGGGATGGTGTAGGGATAGGCAAAATCAGGAAAATGAAGGTACAGTGAATAGGGAGTAAGTACAAGATATTTAGGATTTCTATAAGAAGCAGGTTAGGTAAAGAGGAATAACTTCCAGGAACACATGAAAGGGAGTCGGGCAGATATCTTTCTCTAAAGCTTGGTACAAATCCCTTGGGAGACCATTGTCCCAGGAGCTTTATGGGAATTCACTGCTAGCACAGCAGCCTTGTCTTTGCCTACAGCTATGGGGGCCTTTAATTACCTAGCCTGTTCCTGGGATATTTGAGGAGTAAGATTTGATAGAAAGTTATTTATCCTGTTAGGCATGGGGGGGGGGCAGTCAGTGAGGAGTATATTGTTTGGCAAAATACTCTTACGATAGTATTAGTATACTGTGGCATTGTTTTAATGTTAACTTGTGTATCCCTATGACTAGCAATATAGAAACACAGAATCTGCTGGCAGATAAGGGCCACTTGACTCACCTAATGTACCCATGTTATTCTTTTTCTTTTTTTAACCTTCATTTTTGCTGTAGATCCACTTGATCTATAGTGCTGTTTCCCTCTCCACTTATCCCTTTGATTTATTTGTGCCTATTCCATGTGTTTTTGAACCACTTCAGTGTTTCATCATTGCTACCTCAGCTGGAAGACTGTACAATGAATCCACTGCTCTTTCTGTGAATATGTCTCTCTGGCTGCATCTTCCTTAGTCTATAGGACTATATTTAGCGTATTCTGCCTTTTTTATGAGCAGAGTGTTTAATTATGCAATAATGCACAACAGAGTGTGTGTCATACTGGATAATGTGACACCTTGGGTGCTGGGCATGCGGAAGGAGGCAAAGTGCATCCAACACCCAAGAAGTGATGTTATTCAAGTATGACACCACCCTGAAGTGCATTACTACTATTATACAATGGCTTGTTTCAAGACAAATAGAAAAATATTTAAAGAAATATATTTAAAAGTATTTTTAATGCATGTTTTACAGAGTAGGTGTCTTACCCCCCATACACCCAGTTGTTTGTGTTTATCCTATATCTGACATCTCCCTCACTAAACTGAATTGACAAAGTCTCACTGCCTGTCCTGGAACTGGGTGAAAATATATTTTGTTTTCCACATAGGCAAAGCCATGAACTGCTGAAACTTTGAAGAGGAAGCTGATTACAGACTTCCAATTTTGCGTTCAAGGATCGCTGATCGGTAAGAAGGCAATACAGTTTGTTGGAAGGGGAGAGGGACTGAATATGTCTACCACATTTTAAGACTAGTATAATTTGAAAAACAGCTGCTGTGTGCGGCATTGGTCAATAAACAGCCTAGCAGCAAGTAGTGACACTGCCAGTTCAGCAATCACGCAGTGTGTGCTTGAAAAGATCACATGCTGTCAGCAAGCCACTCAAAGTGACTTAACTTTTCTTTTCCATAAAGAAATATTTTTATTTATTTGTTTATTTGTTTACTGAAATGTTTCACCAAGAAGGCATGCTAAGCAATGTGCTCATTTCCAGATGCGTCCATTGGGGGGGGTAAACAGGTTACATAACATATTACGAATAAGAGCAAATATATATATACAGGTAAACTAATACATTTTACGATTTTAACCTGTAGACTTTCTTAAGAGTGTCTATATTTTGCAGGGATGTAGCCAGACAATTTAAACATGTACACCAGGACCATGTTTATTGCCCCATTTGGCACAATAAATACAACTTTCGTACCTCATGACCCATACTTGTATAGGGACTACGGGCAGACTGGATGGACCTAGTGGTCCTTATCTGCCAACAATTTCTATGTTGCTGCCCCCCCAAATGCATGGGTAAATACAGATGCCATGCATTGCTCCATAAGACACCAACATACCAGCCCAGAGCCTGTAAGGCTGTATAGTCCTTGGGATGCAAAAACAATATCAGTGACCAATCCTTTTAGTTTTGACTAATATGAATAAAATTACAGAAAGGTTCAGCTGGTTCTGTGGTTTCTTTTAGTGGACAAAGGAAGCAGTTCAGATCCTATTTGCTGTCCCCCCCTTAAATAAAATTGTAGACCTTGAAGTACATGAAATATGCCTGCTTACACCAATGATATTTTGTCCTACCCCCACCAACCCCTCACAGGCCTCCTTTAAATATGCTTGAGCCACTCCCTCTCCATCCTATTGGTTTAACCAATCACTGCACCTCCTGCACTTGGCAGATTCAACCTTGGCCGCTCTAACTCAGTGTCACCAGCACTCTTAGTGCTCCATTAGCACTTCTCCTCAGCTTCCTCTCTACCCTGTTTTAGCACCTACCTCACCCACCCCCTTCTTCAAGTCTGCTCACTGCTTCTACCCTATACACTTATCTTCTAAATTCACTTAAACATGCCCTTAAACATTTTTGTGCCACTTCTACTTCGCTCCTTTCTCATCCCCCTTATTCACCCCTGCACCTTCACCACCTCCCCATACCTTCATTGCCACCCTACGTTGGGCTATATTTCAGGGAGTACACTGGCTTACATTCCATTACACCCCTGCTCACCCATGCACAACACCTGGATTAGAACCAGGATAACCTCCCCCCCTCCAAGAATTCCCCCTTATCCTGCAGCTTCTCAAGCCCTGCAGCAATACCACCCTAAAAAGACACACCAGAAGGAGACAACAAAGGGTGGCTAAGCTACTTGCCTACTATCTGGCCAGGATTGCACTTCTACTCCTACTACTTGCTGTAACATCCACCAAATCCCGGTGCACATGCAACGTCCTACCCCTGACTCAACAAACAAGGCTCCATTAAGCTGGCCACCATTAACATTTGTAGCTTAGCACCCAAACTTGATGTCTTTCAAGTCTGGGTATCTCAGTACAGACCTGACGTTATAGCCTTAACCAAAACCTGGTTATCCCCAAAGGTCCCTGATACTGCTGTATCCCTCCCCAGCTATCTCCTAATCAGACTTGACCATATTGGTAAAGGTAGGGGGGGCTGTGCAATTTACCTTAGAGACACACTTCAAGGTCAAGTCCTTCCACACTCTCCCTCTGCCAACAGCTCCCAACTCCTTGTAGTAAAAATAATCCTTGGCTGTCAGGTTAAATCCCTCACAGTGGTATCTGTATACATTCCACCTCATGAACAAGTAACAGGCTTCAGAATGGTCACTGACTTCATTGAGAGCAACCCCCATTGGGGTGAGTCTATTGTTATTTGCGAGCTCAACATTAACTAGCTGGCCCTGATGCTGACCAGTATAAGTATGCCATTGCAGCATTAGATGTAACCCAAATGGTCACTACCCCACTAGGATCAACTATAAGACTGTAAGTAGCACACTGCTTGATCTGATCCTCACCATCCATCGTTACAGAATCATTTGCACGGAAGTGTTACTGGATGAACTAAGCGATCAATCTCTTGTCATCTGCCTTTGGTCCAACAAAGCACCTAAATCAAAATCCAGTTTCTCATACAAGCAATGTCTAAAAAAAGGTAATCATCCTCAGTTCCTTGCAGCCCTGTCAATGATTGACTGGATTCCCCTTTACTCCTCGAACAGCATTGGCCATGCCCTAAATTACTTCATCTCCCAATTTAATGAAGTTTGCAGCAACTTTGCCCCCCTAAAAATAGGAAATCTGTTAATCCCTGAATTACTGCTGAGTTAATCACCATGATGCAAAACTGGGATAATCTCTGGCACTGAACTATTACCTCAAGGAATCGGCCTGACTGGCAGCACTATAGAACCTCCAGGAACCAGTGCACCCAGGCAATACTCTGTGCCAAACAAACCTGTTATAAACAGGAACTTACAAACTCATGGGGTAACAGCAAATCCTGCTGGGAGAACATCAAGAACCTTACAGAGAAACCTACCAAATCCTCCCAAACTATGCTTGAGGTTCAAACTAAAAAAACTAGAGGGGCTGCTAACCAATGGCTCACAGGCTTCCTCCTTGAGCTCATGCGAGAAAGGGATAATCTCTGGCACAAAGCCAAGGTAACGTGCAAAATGGCAGATCTCATGGTTTTTAAGTCTGCCAGGAACAATTGCACAAAACTTATCCATCAGGCTAAGGCAACCTACTACAGCGATCTGCTAAAAAGGAGCTGGGGCCATGGGAAGAAGTTCTGGGACTATGTAAAATCACTCACCGGGAAACCTTCCAAAGCTGAACCAGGGCTTATAGTCACCGACACTGGGTCACATCAAAAGCCAGATGGCATAGCCAACACTTTTAACCTGGCTTTCACTGATCTAAGTTCGATACTCCCCAACAACTACTTGACCCCCTCAACTCTTGATCATGACCCAACCGCCCCCTCATCTCATATGGCCAAGGGCAATGCACCCGTTTTCTACTTCAAGCTAATCCCAGATTTGACACTACCAAATATGTTAAGCACGTACCAGGAAAGACAAGGATGGGGACCGACCTTATTGATATGAAGCTGGTGGCACTTACAGTAAATGATCTGATGGATCCACTCACTAAAGTTTTCAGTGCCTCACTAAGGTCAGGAGTGTTCCCTGACAAGTGGAAGGAGACGTATGTCACCCTTGTCCTCAAACAGGGGATGCCACCAATCTGTCTAACTACAGGCTCATCTCCTTACTTCCCCCCCCTTGTCTAAAACCCTTGAACAAATTGTCTGACCAGCTCACAGATTTCCTTTTGAAATACAACCTTATCTGTGCCCAGCAACATGGGTTCCATAAAGACCATTCCACGATCACTGCTTTGGTTGACTTTAACTCCAAAATCAACAATGCCTTTGATAATAGACTGGCTACGGGGTCTGTCTTTATTGACCTCATAAAGGCATTAGATACAGTCAACCATCAGCTCCTTCTGCAATACCTACTCTCTATAGGCCTGTCCACAGACATGGTTGCATAGTTCAGGAGCTACCTATCGGGCTGGACTCAATGTGTCAAAATCAAAGGCACTCTATCTGAGCAAAGAGAGGTGAGCCTTGGAGTCCCATAAGGCTCAATACTGGGATTGCTCCTTTTTGGCCTCTTCATTAACCCCCTGCCCTCAATCTGCCAAGCGCACATCATGTTATATGATGATGATGCCATTATCTCCATAAGTGGGAAAAATCTACTCTCTATCACCCATGAACTAGAAGCAAATTTTCACCAACTCAGGGCATGGTTCTCAAATAATAAATTAATGCTCAATTATAAAAAAATTAAGAGCATGCTTTTTACGGTACCACAGAACTGAAAGAAATTAGGGAAGCTGAAGGCACAGAGTAGCAAGGGAGCTGTACTGGAGTAGGTAGACACATTCAAATATCTCGGGGTTCACATGGACACTGCCCTTTCATTCACAACTCATGTTGACCATGCAATCAAAACAGCCAATGCAAAATTAGGTGTTCTCTATCGATACCGACACTGCATGCCATCTGAGGCCCTAAAGCTGGTCACAAGCAGCACAGTACTATCTACCATCAACTACAGCCTTGTAATCTACAGCACTGGCACTGAAACAGCCCTCAAAAGTGTTTAAAACCTTTTTCAGTGAAGCATGTAGGCTGGTCCTGGGAGCAGACTGTTTGACTCACACTTGTGACCTCTATAAAGCAACTGGTTGGTTACCCCAATATCTCAGGGCCCAATACCAGGCATGCCTTCTGGCAAAGAAAGCCTTGCTTGGGCAGGCACCTGAATCCACCTCTTGTCTATTCAAACTAAATCAACCGTCAGTACACAAAGTTCATAGAAGGGTGGGCTGGTGGTACCCTTTAAGCATACCTCAATAGCCCAGAGATATCTTTCTCTTATGGAGGACCCAAGTGGGTAAATGATCTCCCCCCGACCTTCTTTTTCTTTATTTTATTTATTTATTTAGATCTAGGATTACAAATACCTTTGCGCCAAGGCTCTTTTACAATGGTTCCATGTCAGAGAAAATACAAATGGGAGACAAAACATTTCAAGTGAAAACAAAACATTTCACTTAGAGTGATAACATTGCAGTGGTTACAGACAGTATAGGTATTAGGACTTTTAGTATAACCAACAGTGGCATGGTGGAGAGTGAGATGATGAAGCAGCCAGAGGCATTTGTCAGGCAAGATTTGCCAGTAAGTGCTATTTCTAGGGGGGGGGAATTAAGAAGAGGAGGGAGAATGTAGCAGATAGGGAAGAGGGGTAGGAACGGAGGAAGAAGAGGCAGGGGACAGGGAGAAGGAAGTAAGAGCATTAGGGGTACAAGATTTCGAGGTGTGGCAGTGTGGACTGGTCAGTGGGGTGGGTGCCACCAGCTTGCTATGAAAGTGATGCCTCAGTTTAGGGGAAGCAATCACAGGAGCTGGAGGTAGTGAGATGGTGCTGGAGACAGGTTTTGAACAACCCAAGTGTTTTGGCTGAGGAGATGGTGTGGCTGAGGTCATTTAGCCAGAGTGGAGCTTTGTAGGCAAAAGAGCATTGGCCCAAGCTAGTACGACAGTGGGGAACTTTCAGAAGTAGCTGATTTGATCTCCTGGAGCTCTGTCGACTGGTGCTTTCAGGTAATAGAGCTAGGACTCCAGAGGGAACAACGCCGAGGTGGATTTTCTTCACCATTGTACAAGTGAGGTACTTATTGTGGCTTGATAATTGGAGCCAACCAGTCTGAGCATACAAGTCACAGGTGTGGGTAAGATGGTGGGCACCAGTAATTAGTCGACAGGCCTTATTTAGGGTAACTGCTATCCGTCTGAGGGTTGTCATCGTGGTAGAGCTATAAATGATGAGACCATAGTCGATGACCGAGACCACTGAGCTCTGTACAGCAATCATCAGGGCCGCAGGGGTAAGATGTTTCCTGTGGTTATAAAGTAGACCAAGTCAGGTATTGGCAGCCCTGGCAACATAGTTAACATAAGCCATATATGAGAGGCAAGGATCTAGTTGGATCCCTAGATATTTGAAAGACTGGACCTGATCAAGGGTATTACCATTTGCAGTAGAGATAACCAGCTGATGTTGCTTATGCGGGCTTTGTGGGCTATGAAAGAGCATTGATTTCGTTTTCTTGTGATTTAGCACTAGCTTGTGCTTGTGGAACCATGATTCAATGGAGCTGAAATCATGCTGAAGAGTACGTTGCAGTGTTAAGGGGTCTTTGTGAGATGAGAAGACTACTGCATCATCCGCATACAGTAAGATGGACTCAGAACAGGATTTTGCAGTGATTTCAAAAAGAGGCTGAAAAGCAGGGGGCCCAGGATGGAATCCTGTGGGACACCTGAGCGGACGGGCAGGAAATCAGAGAGGGCACCGGCAATTTTTACTCTTTGCTGCTGGCGATCTAGGTAGCTGTTGAACCATAATGTAGAGTCCGGTGATAGGCTGGCAATTAGTAGTTGGTCAATAAGAAGCCTATGGTGGACAGTATCAAAGGCCTTGGATAAGTCAATGAAAACAGCCCCCATGATCTGTCCGTTGTCAAGGGATGTATGAACTGCTCCGGTGAGCTCAAGGAGGGCAGTGGTGGTACAGTGACCTTTCCAGAAGCCATGTTGTTTTGCAGTTAAGATATTGTATTTCTCCAGATGGTCAGTAAGTTGATCTGACACGATCCACTCGAGGGCCTTAGACAGTGGAGGTAGTATTGAGATAGGGCGATAGAGTAATTTGTCTTGTCACCATTTTTGAGGACAGGGGTCACAATCGCAGTTTTCCATCTGTCCAGAAATGTACTACTAGTAAGGGAGAGATTCAGAATTTTTGTTAAGGGGAAAAGAAGTTCATCAAGGATAAGTGACAGAAGCTTAAGGTCCAAGGTATTGCCATTGGTTCTGGATCTGGAGATAGCTGTGGCAATATAGCGGCATGCAACATACGGTCTGACCTCCTTAAAGCAGAAGAGAGGTAGATGAGACTGCAATTGAGGGGGGGCTGGAGGTGGAGGTGCTTTGTTCGAAGTAGTCAGGGGGGAGGACTGAGCTGAGGTCTGCAAATGCCTTGTTAAAGGTGTTTGCAATGACCATTGGGTCGGGGGTAGTTGATCCATCGACTACTAGCATGGTCGGAGGGGTTTCAATCTGCTTCCCTGTGAGCTCCTTCTTATTATCCCAGAATGCTCATCCGTTACCCCAGGTGTTTGTGAGTGCTTCTTTGTAATAGGAGCTTTTCACGAGCCGTATGGCCTTGGCACAGGCATTTCAGGCTTGTTTATATTTTTGAGTGTCAGGTAGCTTTCCAGTAATTTGCGCCACAGCCCAGAGGTGGTCTCTCCATTTCAACTGGGCTAGTAGTCCTGCCGTGATCCAGGGGTTGCAGATAGATTTAGCTTTACGCTTCTTAATCAGGGCATAGAGGTCACAAGCTTTGTTGAAGGTCGAGATGAGATGGTCAAGAGCAAGGTTGACATCAGTTGCCTGATATATCGGTGACCAGTTTTGAGACTTCAGATATTGTTTGAGGTGGATCAGATTGCCACGAGGTAGGACTCTACTGGAGATGATTTTTTTTTGGGGGGGGGGCTTTTCAAATTTGTTTATCCATTCACAGATGATTGGTGAGTGGTCCCTGAGAGAGTCTGGCAGGACTGTGGTGCGAGAGATCCTAGCAGGGTTTTGGTGAGTACCAGTCAAGCAGGGTACTGGTGCCCATTTGTAGTTAGTCCTGGTAGCAGGCAGTAACCATCTCTGAGGTAAATAACAGCTGTATAGAGTCTCTGTGGGCACCTGCATCAGGTGCAAGCCAGTTAATATTGAAATCTCCTAGCAGAATAAGTTCAGAGTCCGGGGGCAGAGTGTTTACAAAGCTCATAACATCGTGGAGACCAGGTCTTTGAACTCTAGCTTTAATGTATACAGTGATAATGGTAAGGGCTTTTTGATTTGGCCCTAAGAGAACTTTGATTGGAAGGATCTGGGCAGAGACAGCAGATGAGACAGTATCTACTGGGTACCACATGAGAGAGTCTGATATATATGGCACATCCTCCCCCTTTCTTAGCAGCCCGGTCCAACCTGTGAATGTTGTACCCCTGTTTTGTTTCTTGAATGTAGCAAGGTCAGCAACTTCAAAAGCTGGACTCAGAGCACTCCTAGCTCTCGCCTGTATATGTGAGTGCCTGAACAAAAACTAACCGTTAAACTTACATACTCAGTTTGTGCCCTGCTTACTATGACTCTAGCACTTGAATTGACTCTAAACAGCTCCTCCCACCCACCATTCCTACAACTACTATTTACTTATTCCCCTCCTGCCCTCACCCCCATCATCCCCCCTGCCCAGTCCTCTCCCTCTCCTCCACCCCTACCCACCACTTACTATCTCTCTCACCCTATCCACCCCCACCTAAACTACTCCCCTTCACATCTACCCCCTTGACCCTCTCTCCCATTGTCTCCTCTCCCCATACCACGTGGACCCTCCACTCCCAATGACAAAGCCCCCTCAGGCTGTCACTCATACACAGCATCAACAAAAATCTTTCTTTCTGGTGGTCTTACCCCTGTCAAGCACTAGCTACCTAAAATGCTTCTGTTGACCTGTGCAGACTGGAACTAACTGTTTTTACATGTATGACTGATGATGACGTTCTCGCTGTAAATTTCATGACAACTCTGTAACCTAATTGTAACTTGACTGTTAAGAATATTACTTTGTTTTTTATGTATGCTATATAACCCTTTTTGTTTGCTTTGTAACCTTGTATATATAGGGCCGGATATTCAGACTGTGCCTGGCAATGGCGCATGTGGGGGTGTAGTGCATCCGGGATGCGCCGTGGCCAGGACTGGGTGATATTCAACAGTGATGCAGCATGGTGCATCACCATTGAATATGGCACAGAATGCGCACAGCTCAGTGACAATGCACCTGCCCAAGCCACAGACAGGGTGGACTGGGAATGTGCCAGCACAACTGAGGTTGCACTGGGCGCAGCACCCATGATATTCAGACATGGGCATGCAAATGAGGCCATAATATTTGCATGGCACACATGGATTCATTTGCATGTCATTATGGCCCCATTTGCATGCGTTGTGCAGGGCATCTTGGCAAACTGCACCTGGCAGCTTGTGTACCCGTACTGCTCCACCTCTTGCCACAAGCATCTGGGACAAAGCTAATGAAATCAGGGACAGAGACCCCATATCAGGGACACATACTAAGAACTGGTACTGGTCACCCAGAAAGCTGGTAGAATACAGGGATATGTGTTAAGGTGCATTGTCTGAGGAGGAAACAGTCACCTACTGTAATGTGTGACAGTAATGTGTGCTATTAATGCCCACTGTTCTGTCAGAAACACACAAAGGTCACAGGAGACAGGGGGACATTCTGAGTCACACTCAGGGACATCCCTCAACATCAGGGACAGTTGGGAGGTATGTGTGAAGCCACCATTCCCATGTGCTGAGCCCCTGGTGGTCCAGTAGTCCCCTACCCACCTGTATGCCCGATCATGGGCAGTGGTAGTGAATGGCAAAACCTGGTGGCCCAGTGGAACCCCCTATGCCAATTCACAGGCAGCTGCATAGTAATGAAACACTCGGTGGTCCAGTGGTCCCACCTTCCCCTCAGTATGCCTGATCTTGGGCAGAAGTGATTGTAAACCATTACCTGTGGTCTAGTGGTCCCCTCCCTCCCACCCTCAGAAGACCCTCAGCCACCCAGCTCCCCAGTCATCAGTGGGCAGCAGCACCTCGCCCACATACCACCCATCTGCCCACCGAATTATAGCATGCAGTACGACTTGTACGCCTGTTGGTCCACAGTGTGGACCAATGGGCTTGCAGACCATACTCTATTACACTGGCACAAATATGTGAATGACCACATCCATTCACCCTGCTACAACCCCACAAGAGCTTAATTGGGAAGCTGGTAAATCTTGGAACTGGGTAGAAAACTGGCTGAGGGACATGACTCAAGAGGTTTTGGTAGGAGGAGAGTTATCCAGCATCAGCAAAGTCACCAGTGGGGACCCACAGGGCTTCTGGGGTTTGTGTTGTTCAATGTTTTCATCAGTAACATAGGGGAAGGCATTGAGGGCAAAATGTGCCCATCTGCGGATAACATCAAACTCTGTGGGAGGGTGGACACAGTGGAAGGGACACAAGACCTGTGGGAAGACCTGAGAAAACTTGAGAGGTGGTCAGGGATTTAGCAGCTTGGCTTCAATGCCAAGAAATGCAAAGTTATGCACATTGCAGCCAGGAATCCAAAGCCTGAGTACTACTGGGTGGAGGAGGGGGGTAACAGCAACAGAGGAGGAGAAGGATCTGGGAGTGATAATCACTAGTGAACTGAAGCACTCCATGCAATACAAAAAAGCAGCACCAGACGCAAACAAGATTCTGGCATGTATGGCCAGAGAAATCAGCAGTAGGTGGAAGGATACTGCCCTTGTACAAGTTGCTGGTGAGACTGCATCTAGAGTATGGAGTAAGATACTTAAAAAATACATCAATCTGCTGAAGATGGTCCACAGGAAGGCAACTGATATGATTATGGGTCATCAAGGTAAAACATGAAGAGAGGTTGGGGGCCCTGAGGCTGTACTCCCTGGAGGAGAGGAGGGAGAGAGGGGATATGATAGAGACCTTCAAGTATGTGACAGGGGTAAATAGGCTGAATAGGGAGGGTTTCTTCAAGTTAAGTGGCAGTCGAACTATGAGGGGACATAGCCTAAAACTGGAAGGGGGAGGTTTAGGAAGGAAGTTAGGAAGCACTTTTTCATGCACCTCCTTTAGATACCTCAGGATCTGGCTTGACCAGCACCTAGACTTTTCTGCACATATCGATGCAATCCTCAAAAAGCTGGACCCCAGGTTGGGTACCCTATATCACAACCATGGAAGCATCCTGCTGCTGGCCTGCCATGCAGTTGTGCAGAAAATGATCCTCCTTATTTTTGACTACTATGTTGTTGTTTACAGTGCCACTCCCAAGTCCACCTTGACCAGACTGGACCCCCTTTTCCACTCCTTCTGTTGCCTCGCTCTTGACTGTCCCCCCTCTACTCACCACTGCATTCTCTACTGGACCCTCGACCTACCCTTGCTCCATCATTGGTGGCAATCCCACTGTGTAAGGCTAATAGCCAAGTTCTGGTCCCAGTTCCTACCACCTTACCTCTCCTCTGTCCTAACAGCTGCTCCCCCTCCAGCTTACCCCCTCAGAAACATTGACTCATGCTTCATAACCATCCTGCACTTTTCCACTGTGGCAGGCCTGATAGCCTTTAGGCATCGCATGCCTAAACTGTGGAACTCCCTTCCCTCAGAAGTTTGGCATGCCCCTTCCACCCAGCACCTCAGCTACCTCCACAGAACTCTCTTTGCCACTGCCTGCTCATGTGTCTAAATGCTGTTTTGTACTAACCATAGCACATCTTTTTGTTGGTGTTATTTGAGCAGCACTGTACTTAGATATGTTTTAGTGCCTCGCACGGCTATTTGCCACTGGAATGTCTATGGCCACCCTAGCAGTTGCTGGGTTGCTTATTCTTACCCTGTTACATAATTGTCATGTACAGTACAAACTCACTGCTCTCTGTGACTTTCTCTATGTTGTGGCTGTATTTAGGCACTCTCGGTCGGTAATTCATGTTTGTACTCTCCTCTACCCTTACTTCTAGGACACATCTGGAATCAAGCAGTACTCTACTTAGTATGCCTTTCTGGTAAAACTTATAAATAAATAAAATAAATAAATAAATAAATGGAGAGGGTGGTTGCTAGTTGGAATGCGCTGCCAGAGGAAGTGGTCTCAATGAAGTTGGGGATCAGCTTTAAGAGAGGCTGGGACAGGCATAAGGGGAAATTATGGGGCTTAGGGAGGCCATATGGGGAGGTAAGGAGGACCGGGGGGAGGGTCAGTAGTGTAGGCTGAGGACCCTGTAATATGAGCAGACTGGATAGACTGAATGGCCTTCTTCTGCTGGCTTCTTCATATGTTCGTATGTACTTCGGACAAAATGATGACCTGAAAATGGTTCCACCAAGCCTATTTGACAACAAAGTTGTCAACATCCCCCACAGTGAACGGAATTTATTGACATTGACCATGTTGATTGGCAAATTCATTGACAGACCACCCCAGTGCCCCATGCACTTCGGTTTTCCTACATTATTTGTGGGTTAGCCCCCTGCACCAGACATGTAGATTGTCCACTCCGGGAGGGGGGGCACAGATTATAGGGGAAAGTGGCTTGCAGCGGGATTCACTATATCAGTACAGTGCTCTGACAATCTGTTCAACACAAAGGATGTTGAACGGGTTATGTCGCTGTGATAGTTTCACTGTTGGGGGTTGCTCTCCTGATGGTATACCACTGAAAACTGCAATTGGAGCTATCACCATTTATGCATGAGCCTCAAATTAGTTCCAAGTTCTTTTAATCAGGGTATGAGGAAAAGGTATGACAGGATCAGCTCCAAAATCCCAGCATATACATTTGATCATTCTTTCTACACCTTTTTTAATTGCTATGTCTACTGATGCATGTTGATCGCCGGCGCCACATAGGCTGTCCCTGAGATTAAGGGAGAGGTTACCCTCTGGATAGGTGGGGATGGACTCATGGGATCTAAGTTGGCACTTGTTCTCCTTAGGGCAATATGAGTGCCGATGCACATCACAGTATCAGATTAAGTTACTATGGAATGTGCCTCAACCTGCCCTTGCTTATCTTCAGATACTACAGGGAACCTACAGGGTATGTGACTTTTGATCCTGTTCCTTGGAATAGGGGCATGAAGCCCAAAAAGGTAAGGCAGAAGAACCACAATCCCCACATTTGCAAGTGCATTAAACCACCTATAATGGTCAGCTGCCTTTACAATGATTTGGGGCATCCCTCCTCCCTATTATGAGACTCCCTTTATGGTGCACAGAAGCAACTACAAGTAACACAGAAAAAACAACAGGCTTGCTTCCTTAGCTCACCCACCACATGCTGCAAATGAGGCAAACAAGGAAGACAACTTTACATGGGAGCCAGCTATGGCCAGAACACATTTTCAAAGGAAGAATATCACTTCCAGAACATAAACTTCTTCAGTAATTGTGTACTGGCTGTGTAAGAACAAGTCAGTTCAGCAATGGGTAGCTGGTTCCAAAATTACCAGTCTGTTGTAGATAAGACATGGGGAAGGGGAAGCCTACAAAAGCAGCCCCTCCTAGTGCAGTATCTTTTCAGCCATGAGAGTTCATCCACTGATGCTAGTCATGGCACTTGGCTTCTCTGAGTTGTGTGCATCTTTCAAAATGGAGGCACTGCTTTCTAGAAGACAGGCATTGCCCACTGCATTACTCACAACTTAGGCACAGTCAGCACTTTTATTTGCTGCTAATGCTAGTTTACCATGTTTGTAGTGGAGGCCAAGTCCCATCTAGTGTAGTAAAATTCCTCAGTGGAGCATGTTGATTGTGGCCAGGATCAGTCCCAGGTCCAATGTATTGTAAGTAGGGAACAGTCCGGAGATTACATAAGCAACCTTTTCCACTAGAACTGACTCAAACTCTTCCCATAGTGGTGCTGAAGACAAGGAAATGGAAGGAATTGGTGCCTCAGCTACATGGAGTCAAAATACGATCCCTTCTCTTTCAAAATAGGGGCAAATAAAAATGGAGAAACTGCCACCATATGGATTGGGGCAAGTAAGGGTTGTTGAGAGTTTATGGTTTAAACACTGGTAAAGATAGTATTTAAAGAGATAGTGGAACCAAAACAGGCAGACAGAAAAATAATACACATTTTAAGTAGTAGTCTGTTGGAACTTCTTTATCTCTGAAGTATTTTTTTTTTCATTTTGCTTATCACAAAGTCTTCTATGTGATAATATTGTGCTGGATGTGTGGAACAGCTCTTTACCCGGCAGCTGACATATATAACTCTACTGCCCCACATTACATCATCAGCATTATGATCTCACTGATAGTGACATCACAGGTGAATTACCTAGCAGTCACTCACTTGCTGTTACTAAGTAGCAGTGATGTCACAGACAGTGAGGTCACAATCATGATGATGTGGTGTGTGTGGGGCAGTAAGCATATATCCCTGCCAGGCTAAACTGTTCACATATCACACCTACTGACATCACGTAAACAATCTTCTAATTAAGCAAAGGGAAAAGAAAAAGTACCTCAGATATAAAAGGTAGTGGTTGACTGCTTTTAAAATCTAATATTAGTTTTAGGAAGTACACTAACTCTTTAAACTCTTCACATCTTTTTGGTGAAATTATTCAGCCAGACTGGAGACACAGGAGTTATCATTCTGCGTTGAAGGCATTGAAGTGTTCAGATGTATAGTTCATCCCTTAAACAATAGCTCAAGACAGTAACTCTACTTTAGAGTGATTGTCCACTGATAATCAGAGTAATGAGCCACCAATGCCAATCTATCCTCCATTGACTGGGAACCTCTGCCAAGAATGCTGTAACCTCAGTCACTCAGTCTTCAACCACTTCAGTTCACCATACCAAGGTGACCGGTGGTAGAAAATCAAGGTGTGAACATGGTAAAATGGAAGGGAGTCCAATGCAGCCAGAAGAGCCTTCTCAACATTCCCAGCACAAGATGTCAGAATACTCTATATGACTAGTACCATCAGGAGATTATCAGGCAACAGATTTTGAACAGGTTGATATCTGACCATCTCTACAGAGGGGTTATTCATATAGAGGACCCTGCATAGGAATAACATGGTATCATGAGCCATCCCAAGTTAACAACTGGATTAACTTTGATATTAGTAATGCCACAACTCATTGAGAAGACCAGGTTTATGGTGCGGTGTATATGGTGACTGTGGGAGATGTTTCATCTGGTGTGCTCGAGCAGGATGCAGGGACAGAACCTGAAGTTCAAGAATGGAAGGTCAATGTTTCAAGCCCCACACCAGGTGCTTGGAGGTAATACTCATTACTGAGATTGTACTGCAGTACCAGGTTGGGGGGGAGGATCTTTACTGTTCAGGTGCCATCTTTTGAATAAGACTTTAATCCAGGGTCCATCCTACACATCTGTGGTTACTGTTTAGATTTAATTTAAAGATCCCATCACACTTACTGAAGAAAAGAAAAGTAGGACAGTCCCTCTCAGGACAACAATCCCTCTGTCAATAAAACAGGTCTAGGGAACCACCCACCCAGGACACACCAGTAGATGAGCTATCAATGGCAATGTTCTTTTCCTGGTTAAAAAATAAATTCCAGGGTAAAGTCTGGAGACATATCTTTCATAAGATAGTAAATCTATAAAACAGCATATCTGCAGAGATAGTGGATATGAATACAGTAGAGGTCTTCATTTGTAAGGCTAGTTAAATTTCTGATTACGAAGGGAATTAAATGGTACATTGGGTAGAAGTGTGAGGTGGTTTATCCCTATAAATGTTTATATACATTCATAACATAAAGGATACTGTATGGACAACTATACACAAGAATCCTCACTTTGCACTGAAAGGTTTTTATGGCAAACAGGAACCTCGAGAGAAAAGCTTGAGAGGTTCACTGGTTGCCATAGAAATCTTGAGATGAAGACACAGGCTTGTCAGTGTGTGGATGCCCAAACATTATTTCTTATAGCATATAGGCAACCACAACCACTTCAAACACTCCATTTCCTTTCAGTGTTGCGGGGGGGGGTCAAATTACTGAATTAATGTGCTGCAGCTTTTTATGTAAGTTAAATTTAACCGGATAGAGGAAAGCAGCTGTAAGGCAGCATTCTAAATTGTTGGGCTGCAGTAGTGACATCACTACTGCACTACAACAATGTAATGATGCCACTATTTTAGCACAACTGGCATATTCCATGCATAACAGGGTTCCACCATTCACTATATAGAGGATTGTGCATGAACAACCATATACAACAAGACTATGTTTCAGTCGAGAGATTTCCATGGTAACAAGAGACCCTAAAGGCACCGCTCCAGAGGTCTCTTGTTATGTAAAACCTCGAGACTGAAAAATAATATATGCATATGGTTGCTCATACCTAATCTTTTTATATATAGTCAACCCATTACTGCAAGCCTGTGGCCAGCAGATATAAAATGGATCCTCCTATGCTCTGATGATTCCCTTGCCATTGCGGTTCTTTCCGGGGTCTGCTCTCTCACTGCTGCAGCCTGCTCGTTGTGTGCCGAGGTTTGAAAAAAGGCAGCTGCGTGAAGACATTCTATGTTGTGCTGCAGTAGTGATGTTGCTAGTGCAGCACAACAACATCATGGCGCCACTACTGCTGCATGACAAGGCTGTTCTAGGCATGGATTTCCATGCCGAACAGAGTTCCACCATGCACTATATACTTATTCCCTGCATATGAAATATGGCGTATGTGGAGCTGATGAATGTGGAGTGCCTTCTGACCTCAAATTACAGTGCCATAGTGTTACATTTCGATGTGGTTTCAGTTGAACAAAATTTTGCTTGCGTACTACTTATGAAAATAATTCAGCAACAACTTTTAAAGTAATCTAATCTAATCATGACTGCTTTCGATACACATACAGATCTAATAGCTTTACTCAACTGTTGTCTAAATGTATAACTTATTTTTTAATTTTTATTGTAGAAACAGAAAAAATCTAATGGAACTCTACAGCATCATCAAGGGAATCCTATTTCTGGTGATAACAGTTATCGGAATCACTGGAAACCTGATCATCATGGGATCGTTTTCTTGGATAGCATACCCCACCTTTAAACTGCTGCCAGTTGAAGTAATCATCTGTAACTTAGCATTGGCAAATGTAATCCTAGTTTTCAGCAGGGGTCTCCGGAATGCACTGTTTATTCTGTTTGGAACAAGACTGAATAATGAAACTGGCTGCAGAATTGTAATATATTTAGTCAGAATATCAAGAGGAATGGCAATCTGTTTAACCTGTGTGCTTAGTTGTGTCCAGTGTATAACTGTGATTCCAACTTCATCCAAATGGGTTTATCTGAAGCTGAAAGTACCAAAGTATATTTTCCCTATCACCATTTCTCTTTGGTTGCTGTATAAGATAATGGAAATTGCAGGATTTATTTTTTCGGGCTCAGAGTTAAATTCCACTAATCCAGAGCTCACAATTAAAGTTGGGGACTGTGTTACCATATTCCCCACTGTTCTTGTATATTATATTAATGGTTTTCTCCTTTTCAGCCGTGACCTTATGGTGGTAGCTCTCATGACTCTCTCTAGTGCATACATTTTACTTATTTTGTTTAGACATAGGAAACAGGTAAATGATATGAGGAACACTGTTGGAAACCAGAATAGTGCTGCAGAGATTCATGCAGCCAGAACTGTAGTATCCGTAGTCATAATGTATGTCTTTTTCTTTGGTGTTGAGAACACTATATGGCTTTATCAGGTAGCAATTTCAAAAATCATTCATCCTGTGGTTTCCGATGTCCGCTATTTCTTTTCTATATGTTATACATTCTTCTTTCCCATCGCGATCATTGCAACCAACAAAAAAATCCAAAATGTTCTTAAATGTGCTAGAAAATGAAGTAATAATAATGAATATGTTTCCAATGTGCAATAAGCTAACAGTATTGTATCGCTAAACATACTCAACCAAATGTAGATACAGTACCAGCAAAATGAGGAGCTGCTGTGGATGTCTTAGAAAACTTATTAAAGGAGAACTGCACAGAGCCTGAAAGTAACGTTTTTTTAAATACTGGTTTCAGTTCTATTACTGATCTATATGGACCTATTAGTAACCTCACTGAGTGTTTGTGATTTACACTGTGGGCTGGATTTTCAAAGGCCAGGCAACGACACACAGTACTTGCATGAAAAAGAAATGATGCATGGGGCACACTGTATTGGAACTTGTGGCAAGTTCAATTTTTGAAAAAAGTCTTGTGTCAGAAGCAGACTAGCCTGTGCTGGACAGGTTTGCATCATGCTTGCGGTGAACTACAGGCTGTGCCATGGCAGACAGAGAGCCTGCATCTTACAAATGATGCACCATCCTCTGATGCAGTATTCTGAAAGACTGTAGGTCCTTCCAGTGCTTATACCAGTCAGAGCTGGCCTACCAACCATAAGCATTGACAGATGCTTACAGCAGGTGGTAAAACTGGACTATAGGACTCTGCACAGCATGCTGCCACCCAAGTCCTATGTGGATCACAAGGTATAGCTGGCTCCTGTCCCAGAGCATGTCATCTTGTACAACCAGGGAAATGCACACACAGTACATGGCAGTACTGTACTGTACCTGCTGTGCCTAGGTTGGAGATGGTACAGTATGTACTGGTGTACTTAGAGGGCCACCCATCCCCATCAGGACCAGTCTGGGGTGTTTTGAGGGTGTACATACCGTTGCCCAGGACATGTCATCCTCCTGAATGTATCCAGATGAATTGTTACCTACACCTATCAGCACTAGTTAAAACAGCTGTTCAGGTAATCAGTGGGTTCAGTGTTAGTGCAGTTAAGCTCTACTTTTAACAAGGTAATGGTTATCTCTGCTTTACATACCAGTGCTGGCAAAACATCTTTTCATAGCAGTGCCAGTACAGTAGTCTGTAGATACAGCGGTGGTTCATTTAATCCCTAGTCACTGTGATGATGATGATGCATGTCTCGCGTTATCATTTTGACCCACTAACATGTGTCATAAAGATTTTGTGTTCTGCGTACCTAAATTATGACATACTCTACCAGTGTCACTAAAGAAGGTTGTTAGTCACTCACAGCTGAAAAGCTAATTCAAAAACATTTCTTGAATGTGTACTAAAGTACCTGTATAATGTATAACTGTATTATGAACATCCTGTGAATTCTTTACCTGAATGTTTAAATTAAGAAAAATACGTGTGCTGCACAACAGAATTCCATTCTTATTAAACTACAGCAATCTGGTAGTATGTCATTCTTTGGTCCAGACTAGTGGTGGGTGAAGTGAGCGAAATTCACTTCGCGGAGTAATCCATGAAATTCTGTTCATTTTGCAGAGAGAAATGTGAAATTTCACCTGGCAGAGTGGTTAAATTTTGCCCGGTGGAAAGGCAAAATTTCACCTTCTGCAGCAAAATTCCACCCTCCGTGGCAAAATTTCACCCACGGAAGGTGAAATTTTGCCTGTGGAAGGCAGAATTTCACCCACGGAAGGTGAAATTTCTCCCACAAAAGGCAAAATTCTGCCTAATGCAGAAAAATTTTGCAAATTGCTCCGTCAGGTGAATTTGGCCACTTTGCCAGCAAAATTTAAATCTGCTGCATCCCTAGTCCAGACTACACAAATTCTGGCATTATATGACAAAAACAAAGAAACAATGTCTGAATGGACTAAGTAGCCACAATCATCCCGTTAAAAGTATTTTCTCTCATTTTGAAGTGCATTTCTTCCGTTCTTCATACAAAGGATATCATTCACTTACCACTCAATATTATTCACACTGCATCAATTCTTTATTTAACATGTTGTGGAACTGGGCAACTGAAACAAAAATGTGCCTGTTACATCTCTGGTTTCAACCAAAATATGGCAGGAAACATTTTGGTTGCAACTAGATAGGGATGTAGCATTTCTTTGTTTCTTCACCTGTGCCGTTCCACTATGCTTTAAATAATGAATGGATGCACTGTGACAGCTATGGAGTGGTGAGTTTCTTTAGCCTGTTGCAGAAGGAAGTAGAAGCAATGCCCTTTGAAATGAATGGGAGACTGATATGTGTGTGTGACTGTGGCTTTGTAGTCCTTACAGACCTCTGTCTTCATATTTCTACCAAAATGTTATTGTTCAACTTTTTGTCTGTTTTAATTGTGCAAGCACATGCGCCGGGCATATTATGATGCTATTTCACTTATCCGGTCAACAAATGAGTACGTGCACACACCTAGAGATATGATTAAGAAAAACTCAGTCCAAGAATATCATTTATGATTTCTATAACAGATTGTGTATGGTATCTCATTACAAGGTACAGTATATTGAGCACACAACGGGCATATAATTGTTTCAGCAAACCATTGCTGCAATACATCAAAAACATCTTTATTAAAAGTACAGTACAGGACCAGTAGTTTTCTCAAGTGATGGTTTAATGACTGATTCTCGGACTCATATCCATTTTACAGAAACAAGGACTGAATTAATTTTTCAAATGTAATACACTGGTTTTCTATGGCCTCTGGTGCATCATATATCTGAAACCAGAATCCCTAGTTTAAGTGATGGCACTGGTACTTACTTGGTTTACGTGGGTGCAATTACCATCATGGGTGTTGCAGTTTCCGCCAAACCCATCCCTTGCATCACCATGTTTGACACAGATGACTGCTTGCATTGTCTTTGGGGACTTTGACCCTAGGAGCAGTGTTGTAGCAATATTTGGTCAGTGCTCAGAGGCACGCTGAGCCATGCCACATGCTGGTTGCTGGACATATCTTGTGTTGCTCTAAGGGCTCTTAGAGCATCCAGCCAATGTGTTAGGTGCCATTTTATAACTGCATGATGTAAGTTATGCCCCTCTCAGATAGAGAGTTGAACATGGATGCATTGTGCCATTAATGGAAGAGCTGAGCAAGGACATAAACTACATCATACAGTTTTTAAATAGTACTTGCTAACTGTGGGTTAATCAAAAACAACAACTAGGATAACTAAAAAAGCCTAGAATGGTGGCACAGTAACTGAACTGGAACCACTATTTACAAATCAGCTTCTATTACAGAAAATATAGGTTTAGCGCAGTTCTTCTTTGAAGGCGGCAAGAAATGTGTGCAGATAAGCAGTAGCAAGTAACGTTTCTATTTACAGCAATGGAATTCATACCTTCAAATGATCCATATTACATTTTAACTGAATAAGCAGTGATGTGGAAAACTGCTGTAACCCCCCCAACACTTATTTAACTAGTGTGTACCCCCCATTTCTGTACTGCTCCCTTAAACTAAATATCTGGAAACACTGGTGCCCATAAACTGGCATTCCACTTACTTTACTAAAAGGTAGGTACCACCCCTGGCATTAGGATATATACCTGGCTCATTTTCTACAGGAAGAAAGGGGTGGGGTACAGAAACAAACAACTTGAACCCTGTGTGAATAACACAATCCAGGTTCTGGGTGGAAGCTGCTAGGAATATGCTTGATCTAACCTGCTGAGGGAGCCCCAGTAAATCCACACAACCAGAAGCAATAATCGGAATGTCTATAACAGTGACTGGGATTGTGCAGTATGGCTTTATTTAACAGATGGCAAGTAAAAGCTGAAGTGGACCCCAAAGGGTTGGTCCAGACTGGACAGGTACAAAATTCAAGAACTCTCCTTGCATGCAGTATAGTTCATGAATGACAACAGAAATGTCTTCTTCCTAAATTTCCTAAAGTGCATTAGTGGTCACCTGGCCAAGCACATGAACATTTCTCTTCCCATGAGAGTTATTTAGTGAATCTAAGCCACACACTCAGAACTCTTCTTGGACATAGGTGAAATTATGTGAACCTCAGCCACACACCTTAACATGCAGCTTGGCCATTTGCTCAGGTAAAAATATGGGTGCCCTTTATGAACAAGGAAGCCCTGCCTTGTAAGCACTTAAATAGCATTCCTACTACCCTTGGCCCCAACTGACAGTCTCTGGCAGTCTTCAGGGTTACATCATTGAAACCCCCATTCCCCACTGAAATGCTAGAGGACCCATGTGTTACTTGTCACAATACTGGGGTG